>JARGYF010000004.1:0-600000 GCA_029203975.1 Mycena vitilis
AGCGGCCACAACGAGTGGACTATTATATTTGTTTCCGTGGTCCTGCTTGGCAACGCTAGCATTTGGAAGCACAGTGAGTTTCACGTTTTGAAAACAGGATACAATATCGCGGTGGGAAGCACAACTATTGGTGATGTGAGTGTCCCTCATCGCAATCTTGCTTGCGCTCATTCCTCTGCCCGCCGATAGGCATTTGTTCAGCACGGCGGACACCTCCCGCTCTTAACCTGTATCTACAACCGTCGCGTGCAACAAGCGGCGGATGTTACATCCAAGTTCCAATTCTCCATCCTTATCAGAGCCGTTGACCAGACTACCCCGTACTACGGCGCCCTCTTCCGCTTGCTTGTTTTACGCTACCTCGATGGTGTAGGGCATCCCAGCAACCTGCGCGGTGGTTTGGTGTCTGAGGAGGACTGGAGCAAAGATGTTAATAATGTGGTCCTCCGTGCCACCCTTCTTCTTCACGCCGTTTCCGACAACGACATGCGTCCGGGAGGGGAGGCTTGGCGTATCAATGTGAGTTTCCGCGCTTTGGCTTAGCAACATCGCTGACTCTGGTGCATCAGTGGCGCATAATCGGCCTCGACACCCCAACGGTGTTGGGTGTTGCACCCGTTGTAAGCATTCAGCGGCTTTTTCTTTTCCCACCCCGGCTCACAGTCCCCAGGATACTCTCCCACGTCCCTTGCATTTCCACACTTGCACCTACGAGGTGGACGTCAAAATCAATCGACCTTTGCAAGATCTACTCCTTGCCTCGTGCTTCAGGCTCGATGACCCAGCATATGTGACGCCATTTGAGCTCTGGCTGCATGGTCAGCTTCTCTCTAGGGACCATAATACCGTGTAGCAGAGTAGATAGTCCGCATCTCCCGTCAATCCTCAGTCGTCTCTCCTTCGTTGTAGAGCTTCGTCGTATCGCTGTTGTTGTGGAGATTCAGCACAAAAATAAAACCACCCATTTTTGCTGCCCCACCCCAATGCCCGACCCCAATACTCCGCATTACCGGAATTTGCATTCATCACGGACCCGCTATTTCCGGTCAGTCTCTCAAGGTTCAGCCGGGTGGCAACACCCATGCGTGTGCTCGGGATCTAGACGTTTCCAGGAACCCTTACGTGCTCCTGGATTTCTATAAAACAGATGGGTGCATGCGAGGACAAGAAAAAAAAACTCCCTCTACCTATGTCAGATCCCCCCCTTCTTCGCAGAAGCGGTCGACGCCGTGGACCCCCGCGGCACGCTGATTCTCCTGTGTCATTTGTGCCCGCCACTGCCTTGACGGAGGTATGGACCGTCTCTGACGACGGCTCGGAGTCGGAAAGCGACCGCGATATGCATGAAGACCTTCTTCACGATCTTGAGACCGGCATCGAGTCCGAGGCTTTACAAGATGCGTCGGATCGCTTGCAAAGCATGGAGCCTGAAGGTAAGTCTTTTCGTACAAGTCTGTTTGCGTTATGTAGCACTCGACTCAACGCCAACAGAGACCTCTTATGGTCGCATTCCCACCCCGGACATTTTCGCACCTGGCCCTGTTGTTTCCGACCGTGGTGCGCATGTACCCTTTGTTTCTGTTGCCTGGGAGATCTCATTCCAGCTAGGAGGCGAGATTGTTGGCACTCAAGGAGTCCGCCGGATGCTTCGTGCGTACATGTCCTCCGGCATAAATGAAAGCTGACCTTTCTCCTCCTCAGAAGCGCTCAACGCCAGTGTTGAGCAAGACCAGGAGGACTTCAGCGATGACGAGGTGGCCGAAGATAACAATCTTCTCACCATTGCAAGCGTTGGCGGTGAGCAATTCAGTCTCTTCTATATTTCGATAGCGCTCAACTTTGGAAAGGCGACCAAGGCTCATGGCAGGAGCGCGCAGATTATATCGTGCACGCACTGAATCTGTTAGGAGCTGGCCGGTCGTCAAGCCCTCCTGCGCTGGTCTCACCTGTTGGTGGCTCCCCTGAGCCCGTTACCGTACCGCTAGGACTGCCGGACGGCGGGATGGTAACCGTCACCGGAATCGAATGTACGGTCTTCCGCTGGGAGTGCTTCTGATTTAGCAGCTCATCCATCTTCAGCGGCCATTGCACCCGCAGCCTTGTACTTTATCGGCATTCAAACCCTTCTCGATTGTCGACAGTTCTGTCAGCTGCGCAGGTTTGCCGATGCGCGGCCAAACGATGGCGGTATATTTCGTCGTCTTGCTCTGGCTGGGGGTCCCCTGGGTCGTGCACTCCGCAGTATCATCGATCCAGGCAGCTTCGGTGTGGGGGCGTCGGATTATCCCATCGACATTGCCTTCAGCTATGACCTTTTTGAACTGTACTTCAGAGAGGTTGCGACTCTCTTGACTGTCAATACCGGCTACGACATTGAGAACCAATGCCACCGCACCTTTGACTTCCTTCCCGTACCGCCGTCCGCCGCTCGTACCATCCTCCTTCGCAGCCAACATGCTCCGGAGGAGACACCGGTGTATGCTCTATACATATATCATGTGGTAAGCAACCTGCACCCCGAGAGACATGTTTTGCTCACGCTTTTCTTTCGTAGGGCGCCGTCCCTCTGCGTGGAGTCATTCCCCAGCATTTGCTTCCGTCTGCGCCTATACCTTTGGCTGCCCAAAACAACCTCTCTCAAGTGCATATCCCCGTGCCTCTCATCCCAACCGCGATACCTGGCCCACTTCCCGTCATTGCCGCCGGAGCGCCCTCGACAGATATCACCTCTTACCTTCTGGCACGATTCACTCGCGATTTTTCTGACCTGGCACAGTGGCGCTCCGGCTCCTACTGTAGCGCATACATCCATTGCCTTACCGAGCGCCAAATCCTACGCATCTGCCAGTCCCTTGGCATCGGTCTTCTGGGCCGCAGCCATACGCCGGTTACTGTCGGCTCAATGACTATACGCATGGAGGATGTGGTGATTACCGCCGGCATCAATTCACAGACCTTTTCTACCTATCGCACAGAGATGCGGTTGAGCAAGGAGGCCCACGTTATCCTCCGACGTCTTCATCGGGTGGACACCCTTCCAATTGCATACCGACCTTTACTCGACATCCTTGAGTCGATGCTCAGTGATCGTATCCTTCCCGCTGACACTGTGAGGCCCGCACAAGGCGCTCACCCTATGGCTGAAGCTGAATTTACCGCGGTACGGATGACCATTACCTCCTTGATGAGCCAGGTTCGCTACGTTGTGGAGAATATGGCGGGCTCTTGAATTTCTTTCCTTTTTGGCACCGCTCCCTTACCTATAGAAACAAGCCAAAAAATACATTAGACTAGATACCAATCTCTTGCTCGAATATTACTCAAACCACCCCTTACTGAGACACCGCCCAAACTTGCATAGCGAGTGCTCCAGTACTATATAATCGAACCCGCATCGAGTGAGCAGGTCCGCTGGAAGGTTCTCCACAACCTTCTTGAATAGGTAGATGAAAGCGGTCTTCACTCCTGACGACTCTTTTGGGCGCTGCTTTGATGAGACCAGTTTGACTCGCTTTGGGATCAAGCCAAGTCGCTCCAGACCTCCCGTAGCTCCCTTATTCAGCCGCCACACCATCTCGCCCATCTCCTCCACGGTGGGAGAAACCACAGCACCAGCGTAAACAAGGTCTGCCGTCAACAGATATGCCCCAAGTTGGCCAAGACCGTGGAACCGCTGCACCTTCTTCTTTTTACCAGCTCCTTGGCCCGTTTGTGGAAGGGCTCCGGAAAGCCACGCATAGCATTCTACGAACGGAATCTGATTGCGGTTCTTGAATTTTGCTGCCCAGCTGTCATTCTCCAATGCCGCCGCAAACCCATCTGCGAGGGTGACTTTGCGGCCTACGTTGGGCACGCCGTACGCATCTACGAGGCAGAAGTATGCCTTAGGAGGGTCCGCTCCATGCGCAAGCCTGTACGCTGCTGCAGCTTCCTCCTCTACCGCATGAAAGTCGTTGATGTCCTTGAAGTATGTGCGATAGTCGAAAAGGAATTCCGTGCCAAAAGTAATAGCTCGGAAGATAATGGCGCTCAAAAGGCCGGCGTCGGTGCGGACACGAGCTTCTGTGAACGGGCCAGTCGATTGTAGTGTGCGACGTCTTGAAGGTGCCATCTCCCTGTACGGATAAGCCTTGTCCATCTTGTGCTCCAGCGTCGCACGAAAGCTTTCTGGCTTCGAAGGATCAAACGGACTGGCTGCTTCCCGTAAGAACCGATAGAAGTCCTGCAGTACACGTTCGCTGGCAAGATTGAGATAGCTGGTGCTACCATTGCCGCCGGTTCCGGGATGCGATGCCACTGAGGGTCCGTCTACACTGGATTGCACACTGTCTTCTTCTTCGTCCATGTCCAGATCCTCCTCCATTGCATCGATATCGATATCCTCGTCCCCCTCATTGTCCATCTCGATATCCTCCTTCGTCTCATCCATCCGGAGGGAAGTATACTTGAATTCTTGTGATTCCATCTCCGCCAGTATGCCTGTGATATTGCGGAGTATTTCTGACTCAGGGGCACCCTTCTCCGCTAGAGGATGAGCCTTCAACTCTACTTCGAGCCGCGCGAAGCACTCAATGATGGCTGCTCCTTTGAATGTGCCTAACACATATTTGTTGAGACGCGTGTAGGATGCCCAGACTTCGTCCAGGAGAAGTGCGCTTAAGACCTAGATGTAATCTCACTCTGCTTCATCCACTTCAGCTTGGCTAACCGTAAACCGGCGGCAAGCGTCAGCCCAATCGATATGATTTCCGCCAAAGTGGCCTAGGTTGCTGTGATGAGTAACGGTAGATTGGCCTTCAAACCAGCGGGGGAGGTAAGACTTCCGAAAGAGAAAGAGCGGCCTTTGCAAAATTACTAACCGGCGGTAACTATGTTTTTGGCACTCTTGAGCTTCGGTGAGTCGCTTGCTGGCTCTACCGGTTCACTTCAAATGGTTTACTAAGAGGAATGGTATAGACTGAGATGGGTTCAATACTTGGCGGACCTTGAGCCGGTTCTGCTGCAAAGCCAATTAGCCCAGGAATTTTCGCATGCGGAATGATATACGTCTTTGTTTTGGGTTCTTCCATGTTTGGCGACGTTGTTTTGGACTCAGTTTGCTGGGAGGTGGATTTATTGTTGTGCAATGGGCGTCGGGACAACTGCGAGCTAAGTGTGCGCAGGGTATTTAAGCCGTCGGCGGATCATCTAGTCTGCAATCAGCCAATGACCTACGCCAAGACATTTTGAATGGGCCTGTAGGCGACTCTTCCCGGTCGGCGCGTCATTGAAAGTTATAAATAGATTTCATTAAGGTTACGGTCGTTACGTATCTCCCCTCCTTCTTGCCCCTCTAACTTCTGCAGCTGCTCGTCTGTTCGACTGCAGTTGTAGACAGTACAAGGCTTTGGGCGTACCCGGTACTATGGAAGCTCTTCCAATACATGATGCCTGGGCACGCTCGGGCAAGTCCACCATCATCCTCGCCGGCAATACCAAGCAGGTCCCCGCCCTTCCATGCTGGAACCTGCAACTTGCAGAAGTTGCGCGCTGCCGCATTGATGGGAGATGGGGGATGGCCGAGTACTCGGTGATCCCACAACCCTTTGACGCTGCATTCCCCTATCTTGCTTGGATGCCAAAAACCAATTTTGCCCGCCTCGGTTTCTCCACAAAAATCAACTCGTTCGACATTAACGAGGACGTCGCGGATCCCAACGCAGTTTTTGTACGCCATTCTGGGTGGAAGCATCGAGGCCATCTTCGTACAGAGATCCGAGAAGAACTGCAAAAGGATGTTGTGGAATACATCCACATGGTTCGCGACATCATACACAAGGAAGCCGATCCCCACTTGCGGATCGGGCTGCCTGAAGTTCGGCCTCCCGTCATTGCGCTGGTGCGATCCCACAACTCGGCCTTCTGCATGCGATTTCCCCATCTCACGTACCGAGATCTGTTGGAGTATACGCGCGGGCTGCAGCGGTCCGTGGCAGAACTTCAAGCCTATGTTATGTGGTACGATCGCATGCATTACGCCGACCTACCCACCAGCAATCGCAGTTTTGAGCTTGGGCTTCGAGGGTCAATCGCCGGGTCTCGAACGGAGTATAACACCCTGCGCAAACTTGGTGCCCCGGTGTGGTTGGAGCTATCTGTGCCAGACAACACTCTAGACGCGCACAAAAGGGTCGATCCTACCGCAATGCATGTAGAACGCCGCACTTGGGACCAGATGCAAGTGTCTCTGTCCTTGCGCGATACGCAGGACGGAAAGGTAGTTCACAACAAGCCCCTGGAATATTACCCTCCATCGGTGGACGCTTTAACGACCTACGAATTGGCAGCCCGAGGATACGCTCCTCGTCAGGATGTTGTCTGTCGGGACTTGCGCTCTTTGAAAGATGTTTTAAGTATGGTCGAAAGCGTTAGTGAGTGTATGCATCTGCGGAAATAAGATGGTTGCTGACCTTTTGTCAGAACTATCTGGCGCAAATCACAACAGGTCTCCGGAGCTAGCGCTGCAGGTGCGAGAAGCGGGAAACAGTGCCGGAGAGCTGATGGAGAAATATGGTGAGCAACCTTGGCTCCTGAATCCTAGATGCGGTTCTCAACAGCCATACTAGCTGCGGATCGGGCTATCGTTCCCACAGCTGAGGTGCTTACACCGCAGGCAGCCAAAAAGCCCGGAGGGGGGAAGTCCAAGTGGTTTCGGCAGTACCTGGAAACCCATGATCGCTACACAAACACATCTTGGGCGCCGAAATTTGTAGAAGCCTGGAGTATGGCTAGCAAAAACAACGGCTACTACCCGCTGCTGCACGATGTCCGGCTGGAACCGAAATGCAAAGATCTCCTTCTCTACCTCGCCCCGCCTCCGCACCTGTTTCTGGGAGTGGCCGCCACGGAAAAGCAGTGCAACTACTTTTTCATCTGGATGTGCATCCGGAGGGCGTGGCTTTCTAGTATTCGCCACACTTTTGACAGCCCAATTTCGTGGGGCTTGACGACGCAAACATGGCGGGACGTAATGAGCGGCCACTATTGGAAGCTCAGACATTCAAAAGAGGGTCCCGTTCAGTTTGACGTGCGGATGTTCTGGAGACAAGGAGGGCCATTGATATTCGAGGAGGGGGAAATTGGAGATTCGGAGGACATCGCGCCCCGGATGCCAAGCAGCCCGACTGGAAGGTTGGAACCTTCAACGTTTCTCGACAACAACATCAAGGCTCTGGTGCTTTGGGACCTCACGCTGTGTCATTCACAACTGCAGTTGGATCGAGCTGACGAGATTCTGTGTGCGACCGACGCGGAAGACGAGGCGCTCAGCATCCGGAGGATTCGAAGAGCCGACATATTCCACGACCCGGATTGGAACTGGAACATACCGAACAAGACTCCGCCTTGGGAGTACCCGCTTGCGCACAAAACAAGACGTCATTGGCTCTCCCGCTTGCTCGAGGTGCTCAAAGGCTGGCCCTGCAGTTCCAAGATGGAGTGGTTTCTGGGCGAGCACAATTTCTCTGGAATGCAAGGACCACATCCAGAGGCAATGTTCTGCGACTCCCTGAGCGATGCGAAGCTGCACCTGCTGGAGATGTCTATGATTGCCGTGCTCTATCAGGGCGTGTTTGACGCTCTGGGGATTTTAGCAATAGGGGTAATCCGTCGTCCGGTCATCACAGCTGAAATGCACGAAGTCTTTACAATGTAATGCCGGAGCAGTTCTCTCTACTGTATCGTTGAAACTACCAGGATCCTGAATAGCTACATATAGAATCCATTGCATATCTCCATCGCTTTAACCCACACCAGGCGACGAACATTCATGATTCTCGAGCCGGTATCGACTTCGGTCGCCAGCCGTGCATCCAGAGCCTCAATCTGTTGAGCGTCGAAAGGTGAGTCGGGGGCATCACAAGGGACATGTGAAAGCGCATCGAGCCCGGGGGCAAAAGGGTTACGATTAGCCCAATCCTGCGGGTTTTGGTTGAGTAGATGTGTCATGAGCGACGGATCGTCTGCGACAGCCCAGTCAATACCGTATGTGCTGGGATCGTCGAGAGGCTCGACCGGTGGGTCAGCGCGGTACTCAAGCCCGCGAGGCCCGTCCTGAAGCATACTGAACATGAACATGTCGCGTGGGGAGCGGGCGCGCTCGCCGCGGATCTGAAGTTGGTGCGAGTTCCACGCCGCCGCCCACTCCTGCGCATCACGATTGATGTCAGCCAGAAAGAGATGGTGAAGGAGCCAAATATGAGAGGGAACGAGCGGATTGAGGGCGTGATGGACCTCAAGGTCCATGAAGAAATGTTTCCACTTCTGCCCAAAACCGTGGGTGACATCGTACCAAAGGCGCTCGATGCGCGTGTTGTGAACGCTCCTGGTATTGAAAGCAGAAGGGTCAGAGTGGGTGGTGCGTATAAAAAAAAAAGGCTTCACCGGCCCCAAATGTACGAGCCTCTGGAAACCCCCCTCTCGTCCTCCATGAACGCTGCCACCAGCACGTTCTCGGTTCCATGGTCGCCGCGAACGCGGCTGGGCAAACCGTGTTTAGCCACTGCATCCAGAAAGAGGTCAAGCACCGTTTGGGAGCGATTGTTGTTGCTGGCACGTATGCCGGTCAGGAATCGTGATTTACCATCCACAAATGCGTGTATAACAATCTTGAAGCGTATGAGCCCTGGCGATGTGAATCAGAACAGAGAAGGACTGCAGGATGAGATATTACCGTGTTGGCCATCGTGATGCCAGAGGGAGTTGGCACCGGCGACGCTGTACGGTTTACGATGTATGGTGCGCAAGCCAAACCGGCCAGGAGTACCGTGGACACGGAGATACGACGCTGTGATGCGATCCCGAGGGACATGGTGGCCAGCTGCCTTGAGGCGGCCCATCAACATACGTCGGCCAAAGTCCGGGAAAACTTCCAGGATCGAAGTGAGGAGCTCATCGAGCTGGTCGTCCGTGACGGCAGACACACGTCGAGCGGTCGATCTATAGACACGGGCTACAGTACCGTTGGGCTGCGCTGTGTCGGTATAAACCCGCGGACCCGCTGGGACAAGACCGTAAGTCACAGCACGGCGTCTGACAGTGCGTGCACTGCATTTGAAGACAGCAGCTAGATGAGCGGGGCCACGGAGCTGAAGTGCCTCGGCCAAGAAGTGCTGGTCAATCTCCACGCGCGGTCTTCCACCAGTGGCCACGCGCTGGACGACGACCATGTTGGGGGCATCAGGGGGATCGGAGGAGAGATAGCGCGCATCATCCAGATGGCGTACCATATCTGTAATGCTCTGCTGTAGGGTCCCATATTCGCTGGCTGGGAACGCGCCTCGATGCTGTTGTTGGGGCATCAGGGGGGATGGTCACATTATTAGAAGTGTCAACGCACCCGCTCGGCGGCCTGCAAAAGGCGCAACGCCTCATCGACCTGCAGCGACAACTGAGCAGAGTCTCCGCGCTGAGTCCGGAGGGATCGAATGACATTCCGCTCCAGTATGTGGTACGCGAGGCGGATGTTTTGCAATGGTTCTGACATGGGGAAGAGAGGCAACCAGAGCAAGCAGGACTCTCCAAGTCAACTCAGGCGACGCTGTGCTGAGGCTAGGTCCAAAGCCCGGGCCAAGAATCTGCCAAGAAGTGCGGGATAATGCTTGTACCGGCCGCCGCGTGTTGGATATGGCGGTTGCGAAGGGTCGTGGGATGCAGTGTGGCCCCGGCGAGAGGTAGCTATCTTTAGATGAGGTGTAATCAGCTCGCTTGACTGCATTGGGACCCTACGGCCGGGGGAAAAACTAGAGAGAGATCTTGCAAGATCGTGAAAGATGTCCGGAAATTTTGTCCACAGCAGATGTTTTCCAGAGGCGCAACAATGTTCGAGATCTTGGAGCTGTGAGTTGAGATCTTGAAATGTCTTGCTGAAAAAAGAACAGGTCTCTCAATCAAAAGTTGCGACTTCTTGCAAGATCTTGCGAGATCTCGCGAGATCTTGCAAGATCTTGCAAGATTTCAGAAATTCTGCGAGATCTCGCAAGATCTCGCAAGATCTCGTGTTTTCTTGCAAGATCTCGCACAAAAGCACGCCTGCAATGCATAAATAAGGGTTTTGTCCACCAAGGACCCTCAAACGTTTGCTGCCCATTCTATGCACGCAAGGATCGTCACCGATGGTAATTATCCTTCCTTCAATTTAGCTCCCTCATGCTCATTCCATCCATAATCGTGCAGGTGCGATGTGTTTCAAAACGGCTACATGCCTGGGCTATGGTTGAATCGACAACAGTCCACAGTGTCGTTGTTACTCGGGCGTCTGGTCTTCAGTACGCTGAAAGTCGATGGGAGCGGCAGTGTCGGGTGATATTAGTGTTGCCGCGGTCGCGTTCAGAACCGATTTTGAACGCGAACTGGACCTGAACCGAACCGAAGTCCGGTTCAGTGGCTGTGGCGTTCACTGAACCGGACCGAAGGTCCAGTTCAAGGTTCAGGGATTTTCGAAAATTTCTGAACGCGTTCGAACCTTGAACGCGAACATTTGCCTGTCCCTCAAAATTGAACCTGGGAAGAGTTTTTCCTGTGGAAAACTGCACAGCAGGAGAGCTAAATTGAATCATGTTCCCTTTGTGGAAGGTCCACTCACCCGACAGTTCGAAAATCGAGACGAATAACTGCTCGAGAGTGCTGCTGATGGAATTAATCATCCATCAAATGGGACAGCAGGGAAGGGTTGCAAAGATTCAGCAATTCACGGGTTCCATGAGGCTGAAAGGTGGCCTTATAATGGATAGGCAGTTGTATATCGAGGTTGACGAGGTTTGGGGAATGAAATTGGTGGTTCTAGCGCGTGGGAAGAAAAATTGGGTTCGAACGCGTCCGAACCTGAACCGGACGGTGAACGTCGGTCCAGTTCAACGTTCAGAGGGTTCGCTGAACCGGACCGAAAGTCCGGTTCGGCGTTCGGAAAATTTTGTGTTGAACTGGACCGAACCGGACCGCGGCAACACTAGGTGATATACCGACACCCCAGATACGGCTGTATGGTGTGCACCAGTACCGGCACTATGCGTTCCAAGGTGATATATTAGCGTCTTGGGTGATGTATCATCGCCAAAGCTGGGGATGGTGGGGTGTGCGGGATACGGGAGGGTGCGGGTGCACATCGTCCGTCATGCGCCGGCGCCGCCACTGTCAGCGTCGACTTGGGTCTTTTGCATGCGTCATCCAATACAACTGGAAACAAATCGTGAAGACGAACGTGTGCATCGTCCGCGGGAGTCGAGACGGCCGCTTCTGAGGAAGCCCCTGTGCTTCGAAGATCCGGGTCCGAAGCGACGTATCTGCTGCAGAGGATCGAGGTTCCTTCCTTGGACAAGGAACTTGCTCTTCTCGATGCAGAATCAATGCGCTTCGAGGCCAGCTTTGGAACAGATCGGGTACGTATTCGTCCACCCTCGCTGCGCTGATCTACTGACCCACAGAGCTGAGAGGTCCATCCACCCCTGCACGTTCGTTCCGGTCCATCGAATCACTCTGTCGATGCGCAAATGATCATCGTTGCTTCCCGATTACGCGTCCGGTGCCGGGCTTCGGAAGGCAGGTCAGTTATTGTACAGAGTATGAGCAGGTATACTCGGATGTTGAAGGCCGGTAATGGGATTCAGGGTGCAGTGCTTCCTCACATTCAATCCGACGTTGGAAGCAGGCAGCCAGAACAGGGGCAGTTAGAACGAGCTCTTTTCGCTTCGTGGATTCTCTTCTCTGGGGGGGATCGGGATCTCTCAGGATCGGGCTCTCACGGGGATCGCGACGCATCGCGAAAGGTGAATTTGTTTTGGGCGCAGAAACCATGCCGCCCTCGGGAATTGAACTGGAGGCGACTAGGACGAACGTTCGACCGTTCCCAGCAGCGCTTCTAGGTGGTGGCACATCCAATATTGAGTGGGGCGTCGGCATATGGAACAGGTGAGTGCTATTTTCAATGTTCACTTTCACTCCCGTGGATCTTACCAAGAGTTTAGTAGGATCAAGGCCGGCGAGGTCCGCTCAAGTTCATTGTTCAGTTAAACCTTTGAGGCGGTTGATGGAAACAGGGGCAGTGGCGAGGCTTCTCGCTTCACGATCCCGCGAAAGGTGAGTTGGGTTCCTTTTGGGTGTAGAAGCCATACTCCCCTCGGGAATTTTGGGGGACGAGCCCTCGGACCTCCCCCGCATGCGCTTCTGACTGGTATGATCGGCCAATGCGGGGCATGAGGACAATGAAACAGGGCGCTATACTCAGTGTTTAATCCGACCGTGGCAAAATCCAGGATGCAGAACATGGCAAAATTAATGTCAGTGAGTTCAACTCTTCACGTTCCCCCTCTTTCGCCTGGGGAATTGATTCCACACAGAGATAGCGCAAGAGAGGGAGGATGCATTACCGCGGGGGTGTCTCAATGAAGAACAGGAACAACTAGACGGGTCCTTCTCGCTTCGTGATGAATTCTTCTATGGATGGAGTGGATGGGTTGGGATTCTTGCGCAACGTCGGGCTGCAGCGCGACAGGTGAGTCGTGTTCATTTCGCGTGTAGAACGGATAATTCCCCGGAACTTGAACTAGGGGTACCCAGCTAGTCCCGCTGATCCTTTTTTTTTGTCAGTGTGTCGATGGCGCGCCGAATTCAATTCCAGGTGAGTCGGGTGACTGTCCCAGTCCCCCTCGTTGGAAGGGAAGCAGGACCGTTTGCTCCAACTAACCCCTGGAAGCAAGTCTAGTGTAGCGAGCGATGAGCGATGCATCGCCGAGGTTTAATCTCCGTTCATCTTGCTTCAACTGGACTGATGTGCGCACTCCACAGTATGATTTGCCCCGCGGCGGCTTGCATCCTTGAGCTAACTTGAAAAATCCTCGCTAGCGGCGAACGACACATGTCAATATTGCTTGTTGTTTTGGCGGCGTGGTTTCCTCCACATATATAAACGGGCCTGGTCCGTCAGTCTCTCTTCATCCCCACCTCTCTTCAGCCCAACCTCACTGCATCTCAGCCTCAACCCATAGCTACCATGTTCAAGTCTTTCCTGCTTGGTATCGTCTTGATTTCGACGCTTCAAGCGGTCGGTCTTTCCTCCTCTCCCATTTTCCCACATGGCTCATGATAACTGCATAGACGGCACAGATCTATGGACCTACTTGCACCAATCCGCAGTATAAGTTCGGGTCGTGCTGCGTGAAAGGACAGGTGGGAGTTAGAACACGCCATGGAAACGTATCCAGCTTCATTCCTTGCTTGTTGTTTCTGTCTAGACACCGAGGCCTTGCTCGGCGAACCGTCGCGCTGCCAGTGGATGTGGCTCGGCTCTCAATAATTACGATGCATGCTGCAGTAATAGCGTATGTTTTGTTCCCTTGTTCGTGATTCGAAACTAATTGGACACTGCAATGGCAGACTTCAAGCCAAATCTGTATACCCGCCAAACCGCAGAGATTTCCGGGGTTCAACGGATCGTGTCCGTCGCCCGGGACGCAGTTTCAGAAATGCTGTACTTACTCCGCAGTGACTGTGAGTGCTCCCTGCTTCTTGCGCGAACAAATACAGATCTCCGGCAGGGCAGCGCTACCGGTTGTCTCGACCCGGACAAGAAGACAGGAGTGTGTCCATCTGGGGTGGAGTCGTGCTGCACTTTGGACTTTGTTTGTATCATTCAATCGCAAAGATTCCTGAGCCTGACTCGGTTTGCTTGTTACAGGCCACCAAGACTTACACCAACTGTGCACAGGCCTCTTCTCCTTCCCCTCTGCCCCCCCAGCCACCCATGGGAAACTGCCCGGTTGGTTCAGCTGAAGTCTTCTGTATTTATGGTCAGGCTATAGCGGGGTTCTGATACATCATGCTATTACCCGGAGAGATTGGCATTCATACATGAAAGCCTCACCTGGTAGATGCTACGCGGTGCATCATTCAGTGACACATGCCGTTACGTAGCTTACCTGGTGCGTCTGCGCGCTCGTTGCTGCTCGTCGTCGACCCGCTGACGTGTGGCTGTGCTGTCCCGCTCCTCCCACGGGTCCCGCCCCACCCAAAATGGGAATTTCCCCCAATCTCCTGTAGCAGGATTTGGAAGTAGAAGCTTGCAGATGCCATATCCATTATGGCATCCGAATATTTGTGGAGCGGGAAAGTCCCAATGCACAGCGCCAGAGCGTTCAGAAAATTGGTTTATGCCGTGATGCCGGTGTTTACTTGTCCTTGTCCCTGTTATTCATCAATGCTCTTTGCTTCCTTCCTCCTCCGACCACTGCACGATTGCGGCCCTTCTGCTATTCCCCTGGCCTGAACATGCTGGCATACCACTCAATGATCTGTGTCCCTTGTACTAGTGCATGGATAGCCCGGTTTATCCGCTCCCTGGCCTTGTAGAATAAAATCATTCTGGTACCTCTTGCTGCTTCCGAGTCCTATCCTTGTTGCTACTCCCATCTGGCGGCTCCCTGCTTTGTTGATACATATTGGGACCCTTTGCCTGCAGTATTCCGATGTTCTCCGCCTACCTTCGCGCCCTTCTGACCGCCCCGTGTCCCAAACGGTCCCGCCCTCCCCGCCACTGCTTTCGTCGCTTGCGCCGTCCTCCGACGACCTCTGTGGTGTATGACAGCCCTCATCGCGCTCCTGAACGACAGCACCATAACCCGGGTGCTTGCATCTTGTCCTCGACCGCGCTGATCCGCTTAACGCTGTCCCCTGCCAGCCTTTTGTACGCACACCCACCCCTTGCAGCCCGTTGACAGCATAACCCTGCGGCCTCGCTGCGCACAATATGCCGTCTGCTGCGCGATGTACGATGCACTCTACCTCACCATGTTTGGGGCAGACCGTGTGGGCACGGCCCAATTCCGGCCCCGTTTGCCACTCCAGCGCCCGCCCATCCTCCAGCATGGCGCGCGTTGTACACCGCCTATCTGCCCGTATTCCCCTCGCTGTAGCTTTGTGTACTTACCTCATATAATACCTCGGCTTCCCGATGCTTCCCGACGTGTCCCGGCGCTTTCTGCTGCTCTGTCCTTCTCAGGAGACCACACTGAAAACAAAAATTGACCTCCTTTTCCTGCAACATCCACCTATCGGACCGAGAATCGCGCAGATTGCCCCACTAATTTGTATTCTCCCCGTCCCCCGGCGATCCAGCTTATAGTTCTGCCATATACATGTTCTCGTCGCACGTTCCTCGAAGGAATCTCCTTCTTTGGCCTTGTAAAATGGACCGTCTTCATGAATATGCAGAACATTTTTCCGAAGACCTCAAATAAATGGGTTTTGAGTGATTTCTCAGACAAATTCAGGCAGTTTACCTCGCTCGTTGTGTACCTGAGTCACTTTGGCATATAGGTAGCTCAAAGACTGTACTTTTTTGCTGAAAAGTTTCGAACTGTTACATTTTGAGTCGAAACGAAGCCAGTTTCCCGGGGTAATCGAGAACTGCCTCTTTGGGCACCTTTGCGTCGCTCTTAATTTGATCGAATATTTTATTCTGCCAGCAAAACGTGGCTGTTTATCCCAAATTTTGAATATGTTGTGTGGGTCGTATGAATGCATCTCCCGCAACTTTCTTCGCATTTTTGCTATCCTTTGATATGTGTATAGGGAGCATATTGGAGTTTGGCGGCACCTGTTATCAAAATTGTTGACCGAGTCACAAAAACTGCGTCTGAGTACCGGAAATTTATCGGACATAGGTGCGATCCTCGGATTAGACCGCAAAAGTCCAAGCGGAGGGGCAGACTTGGTGATATACCCAAGTTTCTAAGTTCTCATATTTTCCATGAGTCCGGATCTCAAACTCTGGTCAACAGATACCGGCCCTGATTACAAGATTTTCTGTGTCCTCAGAATTTCTCATCGTAAGGGATAGCGTTCGAACGAAGCCCGTTTTGCTGCAATCAAACAGATCACAGCATTTTATTGTGCATGCGGGACTTTCCCGTTCATCCAGCACACCTGGTAGAGCATGCTCCCTATTATTATCCGTCTGTCCGCGTTTTTGGCCCATTTATTCCGGTCTCCGTGGTCTCTGGATATCACAGCGAAAAAGGGCCCAAATCCGATTCGTAACATGTCCATCTTGCGGCTGGGATGTTCAAGTTTTGGGAGAAATCTGCGGAATACACATATGAACTACTGGGGTGGTTTACAACTTTCATTGGAGCCAGAGCAAGGGTGGCCAGAAGGAAACGGCGGGTTTCTCATCGGGCCGTGACGATGCCGGCTGCTGGCCGTGTTTACCGAGTGATGGCGAGCCGCCACGTCACTGACTCTTCTTCTTCTACCACCTCCTCTCTCTGACTCCGGTTCTACTTCTGTCTCATCAAAGTTATACGCCCAAGCCTCCGCCCATATCTCTCGGTTCCACCTCCTGTTCCTGACCGTGTCCGCTACGGCCCGTATCATCCGGATTTCGCCCTTTCATAGCGTAGTCAGCTCCGGAGTGGGATTCTGTGGGAATATGGGATGGAACGTGTTAGTGGACACGAGCTGGTTCCAAGGTATGCCCAATTTACCGTCTCAAATGCCCGCAGAGCCAACAGGATGTGTGCGGCGCGTGAGAAAGGCGGTCTTTTGCGAGGGCTCACGGCAGCGCACTGGCGCCCCAATCATCCGGATCCCTGCGCCTATCGCTCAGCAATGTAGTATTAGGCGACGTCGGGGTATACAGGTGCGCCGGTGTGTCCGTCACGTCCCCGAATGCGCCCCGTGGGCCTGTGCGGCGCCATCATTATCTGCGAGCATGCTGCACGGTCTACCACCTGGACCCGGTCCCAATTCGCGCGGCACATCAGCACCAGCCGCGCCCAGCGGACGCCGGCGGTGGGTGCACTGGGGGAGTATCCTAGGTGTCGTAGGGCTACTTTCCATATTTTGTTGTCAGCCCTAGGAATAATCATCCTGCCGGCTATTGTGTCCCTGCTGCTCGCAGGCTTCATACAGCTTGAATATATGTACCCTCCTTTTTTCCTGGCCGGATCGAGCCATAATTACGCCCAGCGTCGGGCGGCGGATTTACACCCTCAATCGCCCAATTTGGAACAGTATGTCATCCCGCCGCCGCCCGTGGGAAATAGTGTCGTACAGGCTTGGTCAACGTCCACGACGGTTGTCAACGGTGAGCTGCACAATTCCTTGACGTGGGAGCGCCGGCTAGCGGAATGGCTCCATTAGTCTGGATCTCTCGGATGATACATCAAGACTCATCTACCAGGTGAGGGTTTCATGTATGAAACCCAATCTCTCTGGAGAGAGCGTGATGTATCACTCCCCCAGTATGCGGTGTTATGGTGACACGAACGATGTACGCCACCATAAGTTTTACCCCCAAAGATTCCATTGATCAACTCGCTCAGCCCTACGTCACATGCGACACATACCCCTCCTATGGAAGTATTGACTCTTGCTGCTCGCTTTTGGGTTTCGGCTGCCAACCGGTCAGCCAGCCAACAGCCCCGACCTGCCCCAGCTCGGTCTATTCCGCGCGGCGGTGTTGCTCCTTCGCAAGTGGTTGCTTACGTGTAAACTTGCATCCACTAAAGCCAATATTTGGTTCAGAGTTCACTGTATGGCAACTACTGTGGTGACGCTAACCCCAACGGATATTGTGATCCACAGTCGCTTCAGCCTGACGCTGCCTGTTGTGATCCCGATTCACCCCCAGTACGTGGAATGTCCTGCGATTTCGAAGAACAACCTAATATCACCAACGTCCGTTACTTAGAACAGCCCGGACTGTGATCGCATCAGATATCGATGGATGAGCATTTCTCTCTCATGACGAAGTCTTTTTATCTTGTTCTTGTTCGGCTTTTAGTCGCTTGGGGCTCCAAACATAAGCAGAGCATCAATTTGACCGGTTTGAGCACCGTTTGAGAACCGTAGGTCAGGAAGGCGGAACAGGGGTCTAAATCATCGAAAAAGTGCTCAACAGAAACAGAAGGGAAAAATGAAGTGCTTTTGCATAATTTCGTCGGAATGAGGCGACTTCTGGACCAACACAGACTTTTTACCGGAACGATTGAATCCCATTCAACTTCCATTCAACGCGGACCAGTCCGCATCCTGAACATCGATATTGATGTTACCGAGCGCGATTTGTTGTTTTGTTAATGTCCGTGATCTACTAGTACTCTGTAATTTGAACGAGATCAAAGATGCTCGGAATCTTGAGCAGATTTCGAGCGAAGATCAGTTTACATCGAACCATTGGATTTTTTCCAGGCCTGGGCCGTGCATGCCGCGCCCTTGAGACTTCCAAAGCTTAATGTGCTATCTATCATATTGGTGACAGGGTCGGTGTTCTAATTTCAGACTCGCATAAAAGATGCACGCTGTGTGGCGGACCTTCGTTCCCTCCCTTCTTCGGGGTCTCCTTGCGTGGCAGTGAAACAATATCTAAAATCTTTGATTCCATGGACTGTCCCCCCTCGGCAAGTGTTCAACCGAAGTATGCACAATACTCGTCTCTTTCCACGTCGAAACGACATTTCACCGCGATGAACAGCATCCAAAGAGACTCCGTGGCTATCAGAGGTCGAGGCCGAACTCTTAGCGAAAGCGTGCCCGTACGTTATTTTCCCGATGGCACTGCGCCTCCACAGACCCCGACTGCACAGTCTATTTCCCCCGAGTCCTTCGCGAAGCAGGGCTATTCGGACAACTATATCGACGGACTGTCACACCCTCGTGCGGAGGAGATAGATGACAAAGGAGCGGTCAGTTGCCCTTGTTTTTTTTTACTCCCTGGGCTGATGTTGACTCTCCAGCCGTCGGAGTCAACAATGGGATTCCTGAAGAAGATGTTCCTGCGATTACGCGACTTCTTCCGCCGTGAGGGGTGAAATTGAATCATGAAAGTAGCCGTGCTACCGTGCTAGGTTGATGCTACATTCGTTGGTACAGATATCATTCCTGGCAGTACATGTGGATATATCGTCTCAGGAATTCCGCAAGCTAGCATCACTGCTGCGTACATAAGTGTCGCCAGCTGCTGCCGTGGACTTACCTGTCGCCGCGTTCAAAGCGGCATGTCTTATAATAGACTCAAGAACTGTAAGCAGATCTGGAGTGCTTCGTCACCTGGGAAAGGCTGACTAAACCTCGATGACTCTGGCCACGGTTGAACCTCCGACACTCAAAAAAGGAAATTTCTGTGATGTATAAAAACCGGGAGACAACCGTAGTATTACGTTCAAATCGAACCATAGCGTGACGCGTGACTTGTTCAACCAATTCGAGCTTTCGATAGCCGCCTGAAAGGTGCGGAGACCAAAATTTCGATAATCTCTGGAAACGACGCAGCTTGATTAGCTACGACTACTGGCACAATTTTCCAACTCATGAGCTGTGTCTCGAATTTAATTCTCGCAATTATTTTCGCGTTCAATTCGGTTACAAAAATCAACATCGGAGGGGTCTTTTGTGGGCATAAATGCCTTCTTGCCCCTCAGTGAAGACCAAAAACTGCTGGAAACTCTCCGAGGAGTGCTTCAAGCGCATATCAATCCAGTTTTGAATGTACAGACATTTTTCGGGCCTTTGCGTGACCGTTAAACCAATTCGACAATGGCCCGGGTGACGCGGGACATGGACCAAATTTCGATATCGATAGCCCGGTGCGTGACGCGTGACTATCGATCTGAACGTAATACTACGGAATTCGCTTTCCTCACTGCCCTTAAGCCTAACCCAGAGCACCTCTTCGAATCCTCCCCTGATATCTGTGATAATGTCTACAAAGTCTACTAGTAATGTTGGCGTTATCTTTGGCGCCATGGTGATTGCTGGTGCTGGTCCATTCCCCGGCGCAGGTATGTACTCAAGTTCTTTTAACGATCGGCACTGACAAGCCGGTGCAGGCCCCGATGCGGCCGTCGAACTCCTGGACGTGTTCCAGAAGCATGGCCACAGCGAGGTCGACACCGCGCGCATGTATTCCGCCGGGAAGAGCGAGGAAATGCTCGCTGCCATTGGCTGGCAGGCGCGCGGTCTCAAGATGCAGACCAAGGTGTTTGCCACGAAGGGCAAGAACATGACCTGGCTCACCCCAGACGAGTTCACCCACTCTTCTGCCGACATCCGCGCCGCGTTCAACACGTCCCTCGCGGCGCTCAAATCCGACACGATCGACACGTACTACCTTCACGCACCGGACCGCAGCGTCCCCTACGAGGAGACGCTGAGCGAAATCAACAAGCTCCACAGCGAGGGCCGCTTTGAGCGGTTCGGGTTGTCGAACTACCCCGCCTGGGAGGTCGCGCAGATATGCGAGATCTGCAAGCGCAACGGGTGGGTCCAGCCGAGCGTCTACCAGGGCATATACAACGCGCAGCACCGCGCCGCTGAGGCGGAGCTCATCCCGTGTCTGCGTGCCTACGGGATCAGCTTTTACGTGTACAACCCCCTCGCGGGCGGCTTCCTCACCGCGCGCTACACGCGCGACCACGTCTTCGACGGACCGGACCGCTTCGACCCCGCGGGGCCGGTTGCGGCGCAGCAGCGCGCGCTGTACTGGAATGAAGCAAACTTCAAGGCGCTCGACATCCTGCGTGCCGCGATTGCGCCGCATGGGCTAACGGAGAGCGAGGCGGCGCTGCGCTGGCTGGCGCACCACTCCGTGCTGAAGAAGCAGCTTGGTGATGCGGTTATTGTCGGTGCAGGCGGCAAGAAGCATTTTGAAGAGAATCTGAGCGCGCTGGATAAAGGGCCCCTCCCGGAGGATGTGGTCGCGGCGCTAGAGGCGGGCTGGGAGCAGACGCGCACTTTGTCCCTGACGTATGCGATGTAGTCCCTCGTCCGTGTGCAAGAATAGTAGACCAATCACACCGCAGGATCGCGCGTAAAAGGCCGCCTGAAGTTTCTTTTTTATTCCAAATATCGTGGTACAAAAAAAATTACCTATTTATGTACCTAGATATTAAGTGAAAAAATGTCATTGAAAGGCGGCCCAATATGGCAGAAAGTTATGTGCAAAAAGGGGTCCATTATCTGTTGAATAATCAGACAATGGTTATACGACCCATTTCCGCCCATATTTTTGCGGATATAAGGGCGGTGAATATAAGTGGACTCATTTTGTAACTTAATCTTACCTAAAATGTGCTGACAATTACATGCCAAGATATTACGGATATCAGGGCCAAAAGAAGCCGGCCCTGATATCTGTCATATCACGCTCCTTTTTAACCACCGGCATGGCTATAAAGGAGCCTGATATGGCAGATATCAGGCCAATTTTTTTTCCGCCCTGATATTCAGAATATTTCGGCATATTTCGGCATCTCTATTTCAGGCATGATTAAGTGTCAAAACGAGCTCATTGATATGTCTAATAACACGGCGAAATTCGGCGCCCTGATATCCGTGGAAATATGCGGGGAAATGGGTCGTTTAACCACTGCCTGATTATTCAACAGATGATGGACCCCTTTTTGCACTTAATCTTCCGCCATATTGGGCCGCCTTTCAATGCCATGTTTTAACTTAATATCTAGGTACATAAAAAGGTATTTTTTTTGTACCACAATATTTGGAATAAAAAAGAAACTTCAGGCGGCCTTTTACGCGTGATCCTGCGGTGTGAATAGCTTGGCAATAAACTCTTCGGTGTCTTCTATGCACAGGCGGTACGCAGTCTGATCTGCTGATACTTCACCTCTGGCAGATTGAGTATATACTGCAAGTCTGCTCTGAATTGTAGAACGCACTTGTTTACTCTTTCACGCCGCAGGTATCATCCCTCGTACTACATCAGTAAAACTACACATGTGTCTTTGGCGTCTTTGGTCTTTGAGTTTCGTCTTTGACGGTCTTTGACTTTGAAAGTACGTCTTAGATCTTTGGGCGTCTGTCTTGGGACGTCTTGGTCTTTGAAACCGCGTCTTATGTCTTTCGCTAATCATCAATCAATTCCACGCTATAAAAGACCTTCAAGACCTCAAAGACCTCGAACATTTCAAAGACACAAATATTCCTGGTGTCTCAAGTAAACCATTAGAAATTGAACAAGTCTTAATTACGGGTACCGACTAGAATGCTATCTCGTGTGCGTGATGATCTGCGTACTTATTAATATAGAATGCTTTGAAACGATCCAAGGTATCAGAATATTTGAAGTGTATAGGAAGGAAGTGGTGTCCGTAAATACCGATGAGGTGCGCCGCACGCAGAATGGTATCAATATGGATAATGTCCATGATCCGTCGCCCGCGATGGTCGAGATCCGGCTCCACCATCCACATGCCGACGTCGGGACACGGATCATCGCCGATTGCAGAGAACCACGTCACGACGGCGCACGGGTATGTGTGGCCTTTGTGCTTGAAGGACATAAAAAGGAGAACACGGGCTGCCAGGAGCCCACGAAAGCCAGCGAGCGCGGGGTTACCCTCGACAAAAACACAGTCATATCGAGCGGCACCGCCACGCCAGCAGCGCACCGCCCGGATGCGCTCGCGGAGCATACCACCCAGACCAGACTGGTCGCTCGGCGCCGAAGACACTACCCCAGCTTCAGGCGATGCTGCCGGCGTCCATGAGCACGACGACGACGACCCCATGACAGCTGGTACGCCGGCAGCTCATCATGACGGCTTCACATACTCACACGGGCTCGTCTAGTTACCCAGCCAGTCGCCAAGCGGCGGAACTTCAAGACACCCGAGGGGATCGCCGAATACGTCGAGGAGATGTTGACGCCCCACGCGGAGAGCGGGACGATGCCGTTCCACTGGCAGCACTGGGGCAACGGCGTCGTTAAACAGGTACGTCCAGTTGTACCCAGTTTTGTTGATTCGATACACATTTTCTTGCAGGGCTTTTTGCAGGAGGACCTCATCCTGTACACGTTCGCGACGCATCTTGCCATGCTCGAGACTATCCCCAGCTCGTACACCCGGTCGACCGCGCCGCCGATCGGAGCCCTGCTTCTCGCCACGCAGGCGGTGAGATTCATCATTACGCTCTTCCAGCTCAGTCTTGATCTGCCCCTTTCATAGGTGCAGCGGGCGCTAGGATTCTGGCGTACCGGCGTCTACAACAATCCTACTCCGACGCCGCGCACCAAGTACTTCTCGTTCGACGTATGGGGCGACTACACGAAGCCCACGGGCGACAAGAAGTCCCCACACAAGCTCGTCCGCCGCGCCACGAAGTTTGTCGGCCGGTTGCAGCAGAAGTGGGATGCGAAACGCTGGGCCGCATTTACGGCGGAAGCCACCCAATGGATGGAGGTGCCTAGTCGTCGGCGTGCCGGTACCTCCAGCCGAAGCGCGTCCGAGGCCGGGGACGAGTCCATCCTGTCGGACGACGACGTGGTAGTCATAGATTCCGATTAGTGCATACATACCTGTTTTCATTCAATCAACGCGGCTTTTTTGAATATCTTTGGGCTTAATTGAGACGTCTTCTAAGAACATCGAGTGTCTTTGGTGACTACTTTGACAAGCTCTTTGGAAAATAGAAGGTGACTTTGGCAAAGACACGGACGTCTTGAGCATCTTACCCAAGACATAAGTCTTGGCAAAGATTTCGAGTCTACCTAGCCAAAGACGGTGTCTTTGTGGTGAGATATGTCTTTCCCGTCTTTCGCGTCTTGGCAAAGACGCCAAAGACGCCAAAGACGGATGTGTAGTTTCACTGATGTAGCCTACCTTATCGTCTCCACTAGCATCCGCATTGAGAGTTAAATTTGTAGTCACAGCAAGCGTTTGCCTCTCAGTCGTCGCTGATGTTGGGTCAGTGTCCGCCGTTGTTTGCGGAGATTCGCCGAAGACGAGTGAACGATACAGAGAATCCTTGTTGTAAGCAGACTTTCTTCAGTTGGCTCTTCATTCACCACAGTCTGGGGGAGTGATATATCATGGGTGGGCAGGGTGCCACAAACCATGATATATGTCAGGGTCCAGTTGTAGACGTACCAATGATGTATCACTTGCAGAACATCCCATATAAGGGACACAGCTGCCAACAGGGAGTCGTCGCTGATGCGCACGACGAGCAGCAATGTGTGCTTGTTTATTGATGTGATGATCTAAGCATCCCAATTCGGCAGACGATGGCAAACGATGCTCGTCGTCGTCTGCCACGATGAGGTCGCACTCAAGCCGCAAAAAAATCGTTAAAATCAGAAAAAAAATTAGATTACAAGCGGCACAACATACAAATCGAAGGTGTCTATGTACAGTGGGATTGCTGTCCGAATTGCAGCGGGAGGGACCGCATACACAGCTCATCGATGTCATCGGCACTCTCCTCCTCGTCCACCCCCTCTTGCTCGACCCCCTCACGCATAGCGGTAAGGTTTGGTGCGTGTCCCACCACCCCTCCTCTCATCGTTGCTGGGCCCATCCTTGCCGGATGAGGTCCGGTAAATCCGCCCAAATGCCAAATACTTCGGCGTTGGGATGTCGCCGTTGCAAAAACGACCCGATGCCCACATCTTGGCTCTTGGAATGGGCAAATGCGCTCTATGCGCGGGGTGCACCGTGTACGGGCGGAGACGAGGATGCATCCCTCAGCCCGGGCGTCGTATCGGCACCTCCCCCGGGAACGCCGACAGCGTGCCCACGCTGCTCGGTCGCCCCACACGCTGCAGAGCCACCTGCATACGCGCCGCGCACAATTGCGCGCACCCGCAGTCGCTTGCGCACCGCACTCGTCTGGCGAAACCGAGTGCGGCAGCGCACGCACGCGCCGGCTCTCGGCGTGGGTCCTCGACGCGTGGGGTTCGCTGTTTACGGGCGGTGATGAGCGCAGCACACCCATGGGTATGCTCACCCCCGCATCCGTGTCTCGCAAAGCCGACACTGCTAGCCCGTCCCAGCTCGCAGTGCAGACCCGCCTCCATGCACCTCCAATTCAGCGCCGGATTGCGGCGAACCCGGCGGCGGCGATGCACGAGGAGATGACATTTCCCCCGCAGTCACAACGTCGAGCTGTGCTGCATGGATGGCTCAGTAACAACGCGGGAGGCCTGCATGGATGGGGCGGATGTGGTGGGCGGAGCATCGTCAGCCGCGAAAGTGGCCGCGGCGGCAGAAGAGTGGCATCCGCATCGTTATCGGAACGCACCGCAGGAAAAAGAAATGAGGTGCATGAGCTGAACGGAAAATCAACGTGAAGCGTGTGCGGGGAGCGTGTATGACGCACCAATCGCAAGAGATTGCCTAGCCCAGAGTTCCCTCCATCCCTCCATCCATCTGTAGCCGCGCCGTTGCGTTGTGGTAGCAGAATCCGGATGTTCTGGACGAAAAGAAAGCAAGAGGGATGATTAAAGACAGTCGCAAATCAACGGAGGGCGGCGAATTACAAGTATGGTGGCTCTGCAGTAAGAGCCCCAGCGCCTTGGAGAGCTCTAGGGCAAGATTGCTCTCGAGGTAGCGCAACAATACGAACACGTTGTTGGCGTTATTTTACGTGTCAGGCTTTGCCATAGCACCGGAATTACTTGCCCCAACAAAGAAACAGCCCGTGGACACCAGAGCAGCCGGGTGGCGAGGCGAATCGTGTGGTGGGAAGAAGAGAAAGAGGATTGTCACGCGTGTGACTAGGTGACTTTCCATTCTGAGCGGACGGAGTTCATGTTCGTTTAGCAGATTCAAAGACTCTATGACAATTTCGACACTGTAGGTCAGTTTATTTTAGTGAAATGAAGGGTTTTGCGTCAACAGATGTGGAAAACAGGGATAGTAAAATATCAGCGACAGAACAAATGGCATCGATCAGACCAATAACGGGGCGCAAATTAGGTTCTGTCTGCCTGATCAAGGTCAGGGAGTTTCTATATTCATGAAAATGTCAAATTGCAAGAGCCAAAGGTTTGTGGTCGCAAAGGTGCGCAGAATTTACGATTTAACAAGCGTCAACTCACCGTAACATTACCCTATTAGTAGTTTTGGAGCGAAGTGCTTTTTTTTTCAACTTCCAAACTCAGTGATCAGGTAGCATCCAAAATACTTTCACTTACTTATTTTGGTCATTCGTGATCCTCCCATAGTAACAGAGCATCGTAACGACTCGACAAACGAAGTTTTCCAACACCATCAAATATTGATCTCAGCGGCGAGGCCACTTTTCTGAGGATTGTATACGCTTTTAGCGGACGTGATGGAAATGAAACATCCTTATTTACATCCATTCTACTTGAAAACGATTTGAGCGGACTGTTTAGGAGATGCGCGAAGCCGAGGGACAAGTTTCACTCAATCACGTTGTTTTCGAGTGTTCAGAGCAACTCCGGCCGATAGAGCCAAAGTAAGTAGATTCATGTGGTACTATCAAAGACAAAGTCAAGAGAATGGAGAATAGATTATTGAATTCGCATATAGACGGAAAAACACCGGTGGCGCAGGGGAACCAGATTGCTGAAACGGCAGATCTGCGCAAGGACGATCTAGTGCGCAGAGTGCCACATAACGCATGGGACGCCGCACGCATAGCGGGCCTACATCAGACTTTTGCAAGCCGCGGAGCCAATGGGCCAAAACGGGGAGCCGGTGATGCATGCGGCCCAGACAATTCCTGAACAGGCGGACCAGCGCGCGAGTATGAATGCCAGCCCGGTTCGAGCGCGTCAATACAGCGAGGGAGAAGGCGGGGAATGAGTGTGCACAGAGAGCTGGTCCTCAGCTGGAAGGAAGAGGGGTGCGGGGCAAGCATCGGCAGCATTTTGATGCGCCCATCGGGTACAATCCGTAGAGGTTCCCGACGCGCATAAGTACGGTCGGGGCGCGTGCGGGACATAGCCACACTGTTAGTCTTGAGGTGCACAAAGTCGAAGGGGGAAAGGGGCGGGGACCGAGCGCCTGCGCCGTTTTGATGGTCCCGGCGGCGGCGAGCTGCGGGTGCCCAAGGGCGGCTGAGAGGGCTGAAACCACGCGAAGGGGAAGCTTGATACCGATGATTGAGGTGGGAGAAAGAGCGGAGGGCCAGAGGCAAAGGGGGCAGCGGAGCAGCGGGGCGGGCGGAAGGGCGGAAAGGTAGATGGGGAGGGCATTTGATGCTAGTGATGCCCAGGGCCTGGCTTGGCCTGAAAGCCAGGGCTTGGGCTTGGCTTGGGCGGGCTTGGGCTCGGAAATCTTCAGGCCCAAGCCCAAGCCCGCCAACAGGGCTTGGCCTGGCCTGGCCTGGGCCTAGGCCAGGGCTTAAGCACTGCTTTTTTTTCGCATGCTAGGTACTGTTGAATATGTTCTGAGCACTCTACACACTTTATCCAAGGACGGACCACTCACCCGGACTCTTTCTTGGGGTGGAGGTGAGTTCTGACTTCGTTTTGACCATGTTCGTCTCATTCGGGGACTCGGGCCAAATCACTGATGCGAAATCTTCCCAGTAGTTGCACTTGCAGGAGTCCAAAACAACAGAAATCTGGGCTGTAAAGTTGTACTTCAAGGCATAGGGACCAACAAGAAGGATTTTGAGAGTGAATTGTGAGCCTACAATTATTTTTTTACCCCGGTACTCAGGCCAGGGCTTGCGGGCTTGGCTTGGCTTACAACTTCTCAAGCCCTGGGCCCTGGGCCCTCCAAAGCCCGACGGCGGGCTTGGCTTGGCTCGGGCCTGAGCGGGCTTGGCTTGAGGGCTTCAGGGCTTCAGGCCAAGCCTTGGGCATCACTATTTGATGCTAACACACGCAAATGATCACCGACATCAGGACCCATTTGGACAGCGCAATGCGCTGTAGTGCACGGACCAGGAGCGCCCACGCGACGCCGCCCCAGGAAGCACCGCGCCATGCGGGCAGAATTACTGGAATAGGCAACTTGAAGGTCTGCTGCTGATATATCAGTGCATGTCGTTAATTGGACCCTGTGATATATCATGGTTTGTGGCTCCGCGCCCACCCCATGATATATCAGAACCCCGTATACGCCTGCTTCATTCTCGGAACCATCGAACGACGTCCGCTTTGGTTTTCTTTATCTGGGGATGCCCACCTCTTCGAGGCTTCCTGACTATGGACTTGGGCTTGAGGGCCATTGCATGCGCATGGCATAACCGAGTTGTTTCTTTTTTTTTGGTTTTCTTTTTTCAAAGTTAGATGACCATCCTTTTAGCTGCCATACCTTCTTTTTTCTCTGGCTCGCCATCGCCCGAGCTTCGCTCGGCTCGAGCTCGCCCGCAGTTAACAACTTTCACATTAACTAATATACTTCATGAATTTTGGCCAGCTCGCCCTCGCCCGAGCTTCGCTCGGCTCGAGCTCGCCGGGGGGGTTGGTTTACTGAACCCGCCGCCTTCGACTTCCACACAGAGCTGCCTGCGATATCCGCAATTTTCATGCTTGCATTGTGGCAGTGCAGTTGGCACTGCCCCATCCAGTCTGTACGCGTTGTTTGTTCCATCAGTAGCGCAGCCAATGATCATCCCTTGGCCTTTGCCATCTCGCAGCCTCGCGCGCAGCGTTCCGCCCGAGCCCCGCTGAGCATCGCCGAGCCGACGCCGAGCTCCCGCCTTTCCGACCTGAGGCTACGCCTCCATTTGGTGACAGCAGCGCCGTTCTTTTCCAAAGCACGCCCATACCGTACCGACTACCGACTCCGAGACCAGTTTTTTTTTTCCAGCACCGCTTTACCGACAACCGACACCACGTACCGACACCGTTCCCCTGCACCGTTCCCCAGCTCTATTACCCCAGCTCCGTCACCCGGTTCCCCAGATTCTTACTCTGCTTCCTCCGAATTCTTTTTTACTACTTTGGCTGCAAAATGGACGACGATACACTCAACTATCCGGTCCCTGACGGCCTCGACCCCCTTTTTCGCGCGCAATGCGACACTGCTGGCGACTTTATGCCAGCCTACGAGCGCGCCGTGCTTTTCTCCGCCACGATGGACAGCAGCCAGATGTCGTACCTGTGGCAACAGGCCCTCGAGATCGGATTTCGAGCTGGAGGCAGCGGCGGCTCACTCGAGCGTGCCCCGTTCGACGACTACTCCTTCGGGCACGACGAGGGTGTCAAGGAGGGCCGCACGAGCGGTTTGCGCGACGGGAAGAAGGAAGGACGGAAGACGGGCAAGGCCCAGGGCTTGAAGGAGGGCGAGATTCTTGGGTTTGAGAAAGGCCTGAGCGAGGGGAAGCGACTGGGTTTTGTTGCTGGGAGGGAATTTGGAGAGAAGCAAGCTGCAAAGCTGAGTAAACAAATTCCATCCGAACGGACCCTCATCGACACCGGAACGGACTCACCTCCTACCGAGCTATCCCTGCCCCTCGCTCCCTCGATGTTCTGCTATTCCTCCGTCTGCGTGCAGACGGATGTGCAGTGCGACACTACCATCATCAGCACCGTACCTCTCGTCTGGGCAGACGAGCCCCTCGATGTACGTGTTGTGGGGCAAATCGACCTCCAGCAACTACCTCCGCGAGACTTCTCTGCGCTCCGCTCAGATATGGTCACCTCGACACCGTTTGCGACCTTGCGATACCGTGCTCATCGCACGCAGAAATCTTCGCGATACAGCCGCCGTTCCCGGACGAGTACAAGGATTCCGCACCCCCCGCGGACTATGTGTGGCCCCGTCTCGTCTTTTGTACCGAAAAACTCCACCGCCGACACGGACTCTTCCCTTGACGGCGACCCGAGACTATCCGACTTGAGCCGCGCGCTTCACCATCTAGGATGGGACCTCGTTCGAAGTACACCGTGGCGACGACGGCATCAGTACTGATTTCTACGAGGAGTGTGGGGCTGGTCTGGGCGACACGACGAGGACGCCGTGTTCACTTGTGGGGGGGCACATGTGGCAGTGCAGTTGGCACTGCCCCATCCAGTCTGTACGCGTTGTTTGTTCCATCAGTAGCGCAGCCAATGATCATCCCTTGGCTTTTGCCATCTCGCAGCCTCGCGCGCAGCGTTCCGCCCGATTAATGGAGGTGTAGCCTCAGGTCGGAAAGGCGGGAGCTCGCCGTCGGCTCGGCGATGCTCAGCGGGGCTCGGGCGGAACGCTGCGCGCGAGGCTGCGAGATGGCAAAAGCCAAGGGATGATCATTGGCTGCGCTACTGATGGAACAAACAACGCGTACAGACTGGATGGGGCAGTGCCAACTGCACTGCCACAGCATCCAAAGAAAAACTAGGACAAAACACTTCACTACTATACACATGCCTCTGGAGGAATTCGAACCCTCTTCTCCTCGATATAATGATTTGTACGACCACCCATGGATAAGAGAGACTGCCGCAGTCGACAGAGGCGATATCTGACCTGCTCAGGGTCTGAGTATTGAGTATCGATGTGAATCCACAAGACGATCCATGTTACGTTTGTTGGATGAAAAGTGAACACATCCTGAAACACTCCTGAGATGCAAATGATTATGTGTTGGACGGCGTTACGTCGGCCTATGATAATATCCAGCGATGAGTTTACCCGCAACGGTCCCAGGATCAGGGGAAAAAAGCGGAGAGTCTCAAAACAGGCCTCTGGAGGGAGTCAAACCCTCATCTCCTCGACATAAGCTGCTAATCTTGTCACTAACATATACGAGGCAACTTCCGCAGTCGGCAGAGGCAATATCTGCTTTGCCGTGAGTCGGAGTACCACAACCTCAGCCCAAATTCTCACCCTCTGTTTGTTATTGGTGCGAGGACGTCTCTGTTCAACGAGTGGATTGAGTATTTAAACATGAAATCTACCTGCGATGGTTCCAGCAACAAAGATCGCAATAGCGGTCACCAGGGATTTTAACGGCCGTACCTATTACAAGGTTGGATCCGCGTAACCGGAATGCCTAGGGTTAAAAACACATCATTGAGACATACTTACTGCTGGTTGGAATCTTTTGGTTGGAATTTCTTCGGGGGACACTTGACTCACGGGAGGATATGTACGCATCACCCCGAGGCTCTCAAGAATTCCAACCTAGATTTTGGTTCCCTCCAAGTCTTGGTTCAAGTTCCTCGACGATCGCCTCAATCGAGTCACTCAAGTGGCCGGCGTCCAACCGGCGTCTCAGTTGTTTGTCTCTTACCACCACCACCAACTTGCCACCGACATGGATGGACTCGACTATGAACTCGGGCGCCTCGATATCGTGGAGGGGCCTTCTGCGGCTGGTACTCCTCTTGCCGCCAAACTTTGGCTCGAAATACTCTCCAATGAAAGACAGTAGGAGCAGGGTAAGAAGTAAAGCAAAAGAACAGGGAAAGGGCCAGAGACTGAAAAAATCGCAGCAAAGTAGAGGCTGTAAGTAGAGCAGCCCAAGACCGAAATGACGGAAGCGTCGCTTCCGTCATTGCATTCCTCGCTTCGGCCCGAAGCGAGCTCGAGGAATGCACGTGAATTTACGACAGACAAATCAGACGGATCAGAAAGGTCACTCCGGGTGTCGAAACAGCCCGAGCCATGGGCGACTGAAAGGCAAATGGGGGAGGGGAAACGGAAGACAGTAAAGCACAGTGTAAACAAAAAACAAAAACCATGTAGCGACTACGAAATCAGAGGTACCGGGCCAATAAACAATAAATAAAATAAAGCAAGGTAAAGAAGGAACCGGTCAAGACAATAAAGACAGAAGGTGAACCTCCGAACTTACCGCGAGTGGATAAGGTACTTACACAGTCTGACAAGCAAAAGAAAAGGACAGCCAAGACGCCAAGAGGACGAGATCAACGACGGCACGCACGGCCAACGCTTTTTGTCAGCAGAACCGACAAATGACCTCCATTAAGGAAGGAAAACCCACGATAATTACCATATAGAGGAAAAGGTCCAACACGAAGCCACTACGTCATGGCATTTTGCCACCCTCACTCTGGCGGTAAAACGGAGCATAAAACCGAGTTTAAAAATAAATTTTTAAAACTCGGAATGGCGCTAGCGATTTGGCAAACGGGAACATCTTTATTGTCCCGTACATCTTTTTCTTTGATCCCATGTGAGCGTCTACGAGCTGCGATGTACTCTCCGTTCCGGCCATACAACTCAGGCAGCGGCCATGGTCGAATGAAGGACGGGATGTTCTGGCATCGGACTCGAGGAGCTCTCTCCCTGGGAATCTCAATCGCAAGCTGTACACAGCTCGCAATATCAGCTACCTCTTTTGAGTCGCACTACCTCTTTTGAGTCGCACTTCCTGAGTTGTATGTAAGAGCGAGAAATCAGATGTTGCGCCCAGACAAGGTCCCAATCCCAAACTTAATCACAATATTGATAAATGGTCCAGCGCAAATGTCCATAGCCTGACTAAACGTATACAAATGAGTGTGCGAGACAACAGTTCTTGTCTTGTCCTGTCCTGGGACCTATGCCATGCTCCCTTGCTCTCCCGCCCATCGCCCCTTAGCAGACTCCGACGTGTCGTCCCGGTCCATATCGGTCATGGTAATGACATTCTTCACCACCGTGACGACCATGTCTGGCCTGTCCGCGGGCCGAAAGCCCGTGCCATCGTGGCGCGGGGTGCCTGAGGATTGGATGCGGTGGCCGGAAACGTCTTCGCGGACGTGTTCTGGAGACGTAATTGAGTTAGTAGGGTATGGGATAGATAAAGACAGGAGGGTGAGCAGACCAGAAAGGTTGAGGATGAACCGTCCGCTGAATATCATGGTAGCGGCGTATCCGAGAGTAGTCCTGGTGAAAGCATTCAGTCAGTTGCTGTAACGAACAAAGGGAAGGGACCAAGACTCACGCCGATGGCTGCAGCACCGCGTCGCTGCTTTGGAAGAAAATGATGTTCACAGCGTTCATCGCTAAAAGCATCATCAGGTTGGGTTTATCGCGAGGCGAAGACGTTCCCACCAGTCAGTGCGATGAAATACATCAGTCCATCATGCAACATCATCCTCGTAAGTTGGCTGAAGCTGTGCCAGTCATACACATCAGGAATTCATGCGGACGATACATCTGGATAGACATTGCTTACGAGGTGCGGCTGGAACTAGAGAATTTCCAGAGATAGACGGATGTGATGACCAATGTCACGATGTCGAATACCCTGGGGTTGTCAACGAGTTAGGTAAATGATGTATGTAGTTTGAATGGTGTGGGCCTACAGCGCGCCGACGTTGAATAGCGATGCAATCTTGATCCCGGGCATGTTGCCAGATGTGCAACTGGAACGACGAGGTCAGACTGAGAGGCATTAAAAATATCAAGAGTCTTACTTGAACTAAGACGCAATGAAATGGTGTCAGGAAAGGATGGGGTTGAGGGATTAGGGATGGGCACATACGTTCGTCTGGAAAGCTGGAGACAATATTAATTACTGGTCAGGGTATACACCTCAGGTAGCAATCAGGCAATACTCACACACCCGTTTCCAGAATGCAGAGATGAGCTCCGGCTGTGCAGCGCAAAAGGTGAGAGTTTGGGCGGCCAGAAGGATGATGGTGACTGACCACTGCGCAGAGAACGAACAAGCCAACGAGTATGTACAGGACGAGTGGCGACCTGCGGGATACGGCGTACGTTCTGATTGCCAGTCATTCATTAGAGAAAGGCACAGCTAGCAAGATACACACCGAATTGCTAAGATCCCTTGGGAGACGGTATACAGAGCAACTGTGCGACATTCATGTGAACAGCTGGGTGAGGGATACGACGGCAACGCACGTTTAAAGATCGGCGCGAGCCAGTAGAAGCGATGACATGCTGCCTTGCTGAAGCCGTGGTAGAAAAACCCAGTATTCCCAACGATGATGGCGATCAGCCCTAGGTATCGAACGAGGATGAACAGAATGCAGGCGGCGCTGGAGGGTGAATTAGCAACAATCGCAAGGGTGAACAACGCCACACACGATAGCTTGAAGAGCCCCTTCTGTTTTGAGTAGAGGCGGTATTCTGCGGGCAGTGTCTGCAGATAACTGGGGCCGGGCTCGTGTCAAGAACAGCTGTGCGAGAGAAAAAAAACCACTCACTCGAAGAATGCAATCCCGTAGGCAGCGACGCGGAGGTATTCGGCGATTTGCTGGCTGGAAGGCATTGACGAAGTTCGCTCAGCGCACCACGAGCTATGTGGTGTATAAATGAGATCGGTCTTCTCCACAGTTTGAAATTGTAGACGGGGGCGATTGTTGATTAATTTTTGAGAATGGGGCAGTGCCTGGAAGATCCCGATCAACGAAAGATGAACCTTAGACATAACTCCTGTTACTTCGCTTATAGCTAATTGGGCCCCTGTGGGTGGCGCGCTGCCAAGAGCGCTGCAAACCTGCTGACCGCACTATTCCCAATCCAAGTTCGATCGATCCTCCGGAAAGCAGGCTAGAAGCCTGGGAAGAGGAGTAAATTGACCGCTAGACCTGGCCGAATTCACGGCATACGAGTAGGACTCCAGGAGCGTCTGCGCGAAAAAGCCAAGCTATAGACGGGCCCCTGATAAGTACGGGCAATGGACAAGTTCGAAGAGACTACGTACTTCAATCCCGTGGCGGCCGGCGCGCCGACGTCAAACACAATGGGATGTACGTGCGCTCTCCGGGGCGGGAAGCTTCCGAGGAATTAATACGTTAAAAAAAGGGAAACCAACGCACATACTTCCAATCCGCACGCGTCAGGGAGATATATATGTACGGATTTTGACAGTTACTTACTGCCCACTCAATAGACAGACCAAACCCAAGGAACTTAACGTGTATTCCCGGAGGTGTCGGCAAGTGGTACAGCCGCTTCACGTTCCCTCTTTCTCGGGACCGGCGAAGGACAGTGGAGAGAAGTCGATAGGGAGTGCGGGCGGAGAAGGAGGAGTCGCGCACGAGTCCCGCTCCTCTCTACGTACTTCCCGTGCTGGTGCTGTGTGAAGCTGGAGAGAAACGATGAGTAAGTGCGGGGAAAGAGCAGAAAACGACGTACGTACCACATGCGCATCAAAGACCAAGCTGGATTTACAGTGTCGCTCAGGTGCACTCCCTGGTCGACCGGAGAGCGGGCGGTATGAAAAGCTGAATCAGGGGATAGAGCAAGCGCGGGCAAAAAATGAAAAGGTGCACGTACCTCCGATGGCGCGCGTCCTGTTGCGTGAGTGAGAAAAGCGCGGACGTGTATTAATCCAATGGCGTCGAGCAGCCGCTGCGCAGTCGCCCCCCAAGACGGTGGCACCGGGGAAGGAGTCCGTCAATCAGCGGCCGAAAACAGAGAGTGCCTCATACTGCTTCCCCAGGGACGTCGGTAGACACGCATGTGCGCATCCGGGACGGCGAGTGGTGTGTTTTCCCCACGCAAACGGCGTATCAGCTTCCTCGCGCGGGCATCGATTGTGCACACGACATTTGTGCCGCTCAAAGCGGACACCATGCCTCCGATGACGTCCTAAACGGTGACAACAAGGGCTAACGGCGCTGCATGCAGCGAGGCGCGCGATGTGGCTCGCCCGGCGAGTCGGAAGGTATTTCGCTGCTGGAGCTTTGGCCTTGGACGCAAAGAAAGGCGCCACGCGGGATTCGAGCGGGCCGACCAATGGCCAAAGTGTCGCGGTGTTGTAGGACCGCTAGCGCTGGATTCGCGATACCAAGCTTTTTCTGGTGAAGAAGCCCACTTTTGCTAGTACTGGCTGGGCATCCAATCTGCCTTTCCGGTTCTTCTGTGGTGTCTCGACACGGTAAACGGCTATCACTCGGACGACCCCCCTCGGGTCAGTGCGCATTGGAAACGCAAACCAATCGAGGGCTGCGTTCAGCGGCAATGACCAAAACCAGGTTTACTCACCTCTTCGCGGAGCACCCCCTTCTTTCAACCCGGTTCGGCAAGGATTCTCCATGTCGATTTTCTTAATGCACAGTCAGGCTGTACGAGTGGCAATTGCGAGATGTTTCGATTCCTGAATCCTGACACCTGTCGAATTCGGATTCTTAGACCCCCAAAACCAGGAGCCGAGCACAAAAGGGAGACGATGGGAGCCAGGAGATCACGATGCTTTGACAGTGGTCATAACCAAATCGTGAGATTCCGTTTGCCAGCTCTGAGAACAGTTTTTGTCGCTGTTGTCGTGGCAGGAAGGCGGTTGTGACCGTCAAATCATGATTGTGACACGGCTTGATGGCCGAAAACGTTGCTTGTCCCGAACTTGCCCCGAAGTTCCAACTCCGAGTCCATCCTTCAAGCCTTGTCATCGCTCGACCTGTCCCTGCCTCCCAACCGCTTTTCCAAAAAACTTGATGTATCGGTAGCTTGCATAGATCACAGTCAAACTGGGAAGAACCCTGAAAAAATCGAAAGACTTCGCTGCAACTTCGCTGATACCTTTCGCCAACTTGAACATTTGGTTCTTTGTCCACTCTCCTGGCTCATTGGGGACCTTGCGCTCATAGATTTGCAGAGAAACCAAGGCCCGTCGTCGATGGTCCGACGGTCCGTACAGCAGTTTCACTCGGGCAGGGACACCGGCCATAGGGACCGCCTATTTGTTGGACCCCCAGGAACGCGTAAGTAGTACTGCATGTGCAAGTACATATGCAATTAATCAATTTACATTTGGTTCTCGGCGCAGTATAATATCTTCTCGTAGTAATCCTCACGAGTAACGATGGTTGATCCATGAAAAACTTGTACAAAATACGCTAGCCATGTGAGCAACCAGATATCGGCCATTTATAACCCATGTCATCGAGCCCAGGTATTTGCGAGTAATCCACAAAACCATCTGGGCTCCCCGGTGGGCAAGGATGTGGACTGTTCGATGAGCTCGCGCGGCTGGAGAGATACAGGTACGCGTGCATAGCCTGCAGGCCGTACGCGTCACTGTCTACGCCGGAAGCCGAGTGATGCTGATTAGGGTGAGGGACGAGGTTGGGTGGAGGGAAATAATATTCGTGGTGCAGGCTAGTGGCTCTTTGAGTCGATACCTTGTGGTGTGACCGGGAGAATGTGGGGGCGGGAGACAATACAGGCTGAGCGGAACGAAAGGCCGATGGGGTGAACTGGTGCTGGCTTTGGTCCACCGCCTCTTGATCGAGGTACAGAGGGGAGAAGTAGGCGGGGGTCATAGACGGGGTCCATACTGGAAGGCTGGGTGGCGGGCTCGACTCTGCACCGGAGTCCGACCGATCTGCGACAGGCAAATCTGGGCTCCCCTTCCGCGAGTGCCTGTCGACCCCAACATATTCGCAGTTGAGGCCCTTCCGCGTACAGTAAGCACAAGGGCTCGTCGGCGGCTGCTCAGTCGTTACGCACTACATAGATTATTTCCAAAGTCACAGGAATGAAGAAGAAGCACATACTCGAATCTTTCGTCTCCTGCAATACGAACATGCGATGATGGTGCGGCGATGGCGTAAGACGAACTTCCGTGGAGGCCGTTCGATGGATTTTGCGATTTGAGAACCGTAAGAGAATGGCATGTTTGAGTTATTGTCGCTCACATCAGGCATTAACCTTTATAGCGGAACCTTGATCTGGCTCATGAGTTTGAACGGCTTGGGCGGTCCCTGTCAGGTGAGATAAAAAATAGCTAGGTACAACCAGACTGTATCCGCGGATAACGATGACTCCGTCGTAGGCTACTACTATGATCTGTGGGCTGTTTTCGTTCATCCTCGGCATCTCTAGATGTTCCACGACATCGCCCAATGAATGATTGCTCTTCCCGCAAATCGCCCCGCATGGGAAGAACATCTCAGGCTTCAGCAGGTCGACATATCAGCATGCAATGAAGATAGTAACGATTACGATACATCAGCGGCGTATTCGACTTACCGTGATCTGCCGATGCATAAATAGTGCGTCAGGTAGCGCTTATGGGCGCTTATGAGCGCTTATGAGCGCTTATGAGGCGATCTTGAATGCCATGTTAGTAATGGGTTTCTTCAAATGCGCTGCGGGCTTACTCAGAAGTGGGCCACCCAGCCCCAACGAGGTAGAAACTATCCTGGGCGATCGGAGCGGTTGTACAATATTCGGGTCACTTTCACTGCCATCATACCCGCAAGAGCCTGTTAATCATTTTCGACTGTCCACCCATGCAACCGAGTTGATGCAGGCCATGAATAAACTCCCTTGGTAATTGGATGGGTGTGCGCAGGATCGGAGAACAGGGACAATATCTATATCTTGTCCTCTCCCAGGCAGTTGCGTTGTGATAGATATATGGGCCTTGTGTCAGCGAGCCGGTAGAGGCGCCGTTGGCCCAAGGTTGGAATGTATTGGCTGGGCGAATGTGACGGTCGGAGTAAATCAGAGCGGAACCCAAAAAAAAAACTTCCAGCAGTCGGCATGCATATGGCTCGCTGGATAGCCAGTTTGTGGGGCCGCGGACCGTCTGCTATCAAGTCGGAAGTACATGTGGAGGAATGGATGACTCCTTAATTACTGTGAAGATATAGCGAGCTGAAACAGGGGTACACACTGAGGTGGAGCTGAGAATAACGCCGTTGAGAAACTAGAGAAGCTAGCCTGTGGCGGAACGGAAAAGAGGAGGATTTTCCAGGGCAATGCGTTCGCGAGAGGATGCAGGGTGGCTCTCTAGCAGAAAAACCCTCAGGCTGGCTTAATCCGTGTTCAACGCGAATTGTTTTTGAATGCGGACGGCGCACGTCAACCATGTCGCTCTGTCGGAACACTCTTCGATCTCAGTTCAAGCTAACATCCAAGAGTATTAATATTCTATCTTCCGTTGAGTGCTCTGCTTCGATTAGCGCGTGGACCAACCCTTACACAGTTCGTCGCATTATTGACCTACATCAAGGTTCTTGGACTCCGCCGTTGATGAGTTGTAGTGTTCAGAAATTAGAATACACCCTGTCCGTAGCGCATTGCTCGGATCTGGCAGGTATGTTCAATTTCAACGACCATATGTAATGTGTACATACCACCGTCTGTCACTGACCACCCCGCGAATTCCCTTTGGTTTCAGCGAAAATTCTTCGGTTGTCTCGGGGATGCGAGCCTGCCCGTTTGCTGTTCATACCTTTCCCTCGCCCTCACCCTGGCTCGTTCCCGTCTACTCGAGATCACATGCAAGGCAAATCTCCCCGCCGTCCGTGTTTCACGCATCGAAGCGAGTCTGAAATTATAGTCTTGGCCAGTCCATTACTTTAACCAATGTGTATGATACCAGCCGGTTCGTCGTCCCGCAGGTCCACGACCTTGTCCTATCTCACAGTAGTATTCTTCCTCTTGTCCCGAACATCCATCCTTGTCATCGCTCGGCCTGTGCCTCCCAACCGCTTTCCACCGGTCAAAAAAGTTGATGTACCTGTAGCTTGCATAAATCACAGTCAAACTGAGAATACCCCTGAAAAACTCGGAAGACCTCGCTGTTACCTTTCGCTCTTTTTCTACGCTCCTGGCTCATTATGGGACCTTGCGCTCGCAGATTTGCAGAAAAATCACAGTGAGATTCTTTGACTCAACGCTGCTGGCCTATCAGGAAATGCTTGTATACATCTTCTGTTGGTGAGTTTCGTTGCGCTGGGAAGGGAGCTCCGAGCCTGGCGTCAGAGAGGATGGCGGGTATCGACGGTGTAGATATCTGGAGACGAAGTCAGAATTACTTATGATTATATGATTCGTTGTTACAAGTTCCAAGTCACAGACCCGACTTACTTAGTGAGTGCGCGCACGAAAAGGTCCCGTGAAGAGCGACGGAACTGAGTGGGAGATACGAAAACCGTTTGGGGAACGGACGTAGACAAGGGGCGCACGAAGACAACTCGGAGACTTGTGAGGGGGATGTAAGACATGCGCCCGTCGAATCCGCTGCGGCCACGCCATATCTTGCGCCCCGATTTCAAAGTCTGTGTACCGAGCAGAATCGAAAAGCACGTACCTACACTTTCGCGGGCCCGTGCCCGTCCCGTTGCAGCAAAGCACAGAGCACATCAACAGCCCGTCCGTGGCGTACGATCTCGTAGCTATTACACATCTACACAAAGAAAAAAAGCAGTCAGTGGAGTTGGACATTTACATCTGAGACTCGCCACTCGAGAGAGGCAAAGGAAAAGACGCATGATAGGTTAAGTTATCGGAATCAAAATCAGCGTCGAGCACCGGGGCACTCACAGCCAAGCACGATTATTACACCTCGAGTGCGTAGATGTAGATGCGCAATGGGAGTACAGGCGTCCGAATGCGAACGAGGAAAGGGGGATAACGGATAACGGACCTATGTATTGACCCGAGACCAGCGTCATCCCATCCCTGGCATCCCGCACGTCAGCGGGACGCAATGGGATTGATGGGATTAGTGAGAGGACATAAAGAGGGATACTAGAAGAGATAGTAAGAGCAAGGGATGCGGGCGCCGCGGGCAGAGGGTGCTCGCGTCGTCGGGATGCAATCCACGCGAGTCCAATCCCCATACAGCTGGGCTACCTAGCCGACCGCACGCCCGGGGGAAAATGGCGGACGACTGACCGGATTTATGGCGGAGGCTGATGCTAGGCTTGGCGGCAGGGAGAGAACGCGACGCGGGCAGAGAGCATGCGAAAGGGATACGTCGGCCGTGCTTTAGTTTGCGAGAAGACACATACTGTGAGGAATGAATACAACGGGGTCGGGGACGCACATATGTCCACTAATCCAATCCTATTCCACTGTCGTGTTTGTGTCCAGGGCTTTGCCCGGCAGCCCGGGCTTCAAGCTTGTGGCTCATACGGCGGGCGCAACTGTCGTCCGTGGCACCACGCGCAGGATACCACATACACCATCGCCAGCACTCGGCAGCAGCAGCCGCCCTCTCCCCTGTATTCCGAGCAAGGGAGCGTAGTGAGCGCGAGAGCAACACTGGAACTTGACTTGAACTGATCAAGAATTGATGCATCCGGCAAGCCGGCTCCCGAGATGGCCGGAAGGATCCATTTACGGCATCTTAGATCTCTGCGTCTCCCTCATGCCACACGTGCCGCAGGGACTCGTCGACGCGCAAGCCTCTATATGCTCGCTTGGACCTTGACCGGGACAGCCTTGACTGCGCACTCACAACCATATCTGGTGTGGATGCCGCAGCGGCAGCCTTCACGCATCCGATAAGTACAGCCTGCCTGCCGTGCATCAATCATGTATGTACTTCGAAACCAGGCGGGGCTGGGGCGTCGTGTGCGAGCGCCTCGCCCGCGAAACATATATACTGACTGTTTAATCTATGACAAGGTGACCAAACCCAGCAATCACCCAGCAATCGGGGTCATCGAATCCGATATCGTCAACACTTGTGCTGAGCCATGTCCGTGGTGGACGGTGGACGGTTCGCCCCGCATCCCAAGGACGCGGAGAATTCCCGGTGATCTGCGGTCATCTGTGGCCGCGAATGAAAAGCTGTCCAGGGGCCGTACTACTACTACGGCTTCGGCGAAAATTGAATCCAAGGACCATCCTTTCTAACTCCCTTTCCTCAAGCAGCGACCCATCCATTCGATCATGTCCGGCGCTGGAGATGACGCCGCCGCTGCGTGTTGCGGTATCTGCTGTCCGTCGCATGTCGCACCCGTAACAAGATCCCAAAATTGACGCTATTCCTAGGCTTATGCGGCTTTGGTGCTCTGTATGCCACGATCCCTCCTTCGTGGCGTGTGCTCACGTTTCTCAAGTTCAAGCTGGTGTAATACGAGCGCGTTTGGCGCCGGCAGAGGAGGGGGCGGCGGCGGCGGCGGGTCGTGCTGCACCAAGGAGGAGGACATGGACATGGACAAGTGGGACAGGGACAGGGCGCAGCTGCGCGCGGAAAACCAGCAGCCAGAAGCCTCACAGCCAATGTCGATCGCAAGTCCGGCGTCCACTGACCCGTGAAGGCATCTTGTCCAAAGTAGCGAGCTCGAGGGACGCGTATCAATGTTTGTATCGGCCAGCAGTGTGTGCGGGGCGGCGCCGTTGCGCAGTCCAAGGGTGCCCCGGTTGCGGCAGGCAGCCGCAGCGTGTGAGTCGCCAGTTCAACACTCACCACTCAAGTTCATCAACGAGTAATCGAACTTGATTCACATTGCCAATAATTGAACACGCCTCGCTAGTAGAGGTTCCAAGGCAAATACCGCCGCCAGCGTGTCGTTTTCGCGGATAACGCACCCTTCTATCATCCAAGTCTTTGTGCGGATGAAGTGATAGGCACAGAAAGCAGAAGGCATTGCCAAAAATGTTCTCCCAACTTTCCCCAACTTCGTTTCTTCTCTTCGCCCCTCTGGTTAAGACTGCGCCGACCGCTCAGTTTGGCAGCTTCCAGCACGACCGTAACAGGCGCCACCTTTCCAAAGGTCTTCGGAGGTATACACATCGTTCACCCCGATCGCTTGGTGGTTTTTGACGCCCTTCTTTCAGGCATCGCCACTTTGACGGTGATACTGCACCGCCCATCCCGGATCGAAGCCGACTTCCGCAGAATGTCAGACGAGATTGAGGGCTGGCGATTCGTGAAAGTTTGGGAATTAAGACAAAATTGAGATGCACGGCATCAGGTGTGGACGTTTGAACGCCGGCTGACTGATTCGAAGCTGTGCACTCATGGGCGCTTATTCTCGACGCCTTCTCTTCTTCTCCCATGAGCGAGGTCTACCACCCAGACTCTGCACCGAGGTCTGCAATGCTGGAGAGACCCTCAGCCACTCAAGGTACAAATTCCAAGCTCGCACACCGCTGACAATTCGATGCCTGACTTGTGCCTGACGATAAGATGCGCGCAGGAATGCGGGCCAAATGCGGGCGCCTTCTTTCCTGACTCACACAACTTCGTCGTCTCTGGTGGAGAATTTACAAGTATAACCCACATACACCATTCTGCCTTACCTGCACGCCATGGTAAGCCTCTCTCTGTGGTCCTGGATGCCACCTTTCGATTCGCAGATTTTCGGATGATACCGCTTGGCGACTTGGATCTCCGACGCGAGGTTGACCGGAGCATAGCGGCGATACGCCACCGCCGCGGATGCGCTGTCCGCGTTTACAGCGCTAATGTCGATGGGAGAAAGTCGACGATGACTGTCGCTTTATACCAAGGACGAAATTCCGAAGAGGTGTGCATGCATTGGATGGAAAATTGTCCTTACAGGTGTGGCGGCATGAACTTGAACAATATGCCACCTTTCGGTGCGTGTCTCTCTTTGTTCGGAAGCTCGTTCTGGATATATTTCGTGTCAGCCATCCCAATCTGGTCCAAATTTATGCTACGGCGATGTCCGGCCAATTATATGCCACAGTCTTCCACGACGGTAAGAGAGCTCGGTGAGGTCGTTGGATACCTTATAACCTGCGACACAGAACTATTGCCTCTGGATGAGACATTGCGGGTGTATCGGAATTCACCTATATTTTGACCGCATATCTGTTGGGAAATCTTGTATGTGCTCACGAACGTCTGTGTTCTTTTAGCACCGCAGTGATTATGACTTTGCAGGCGACGGATGCATATGTAGGTCATCACCCCCTTACAGGCTCTTATTTACCGTTCTTCAAAGGACGCAGAGGCCCATCTATTTGATCTCACGGAGGATATTCTGGCAAGTTGGCCGCCCGCTGTACCAGTTATAATCCTATAACCTCATCTTATCGCAGTTTTTTAACTCTACGTTATGGATACGTGCTTCTACTCGCCGGCTTTGCGTCAAAGTTGCCCCTACTGCCCACTATCCGATCTCGAACCTCATCATGTACTCCCTCTCCGCGGATAGACTCCCACAACGGCCGCTCACGGCGCAGAGCGCAGAGCAAGAAGCGATGATTATTTCTGCGTTGACTTTGGACCAGTATCACAAGATATGTGCCTTGTACACCGGAAACGATGTTAGCATCACGACGGAGGAGGATGCGATGGTTCGCGTGGGTGCAATCTTACGACTTTCCTCAACATGGTGTCCGCTGAATGCTGCGGTTGAAATCGCGAACGTTATGGATGGCATTTTCCAAGATTCCGGCTGGAATCTCCAGTCTGATCGATACCCGCAACAGCAGAGGGCTCCCATGAAGAATGGCTGGACGAGGTGGGTCGCGTTGGAAATCAGTCAAAAAACACCTGATCCATCGAAGATTTACTTCTAACGAAATTCGAGCGACCGACAACAAATGCATTGACAGAACAATCCGCTGTCGGAGCGAGCAGAGGAATGATTGGCTTTTTCAAATCGCCTGCACATAACGTCTTGCCACGAAGAATATGGTGTGTACTTTGATTTGTCGCCCACTTTTGAACGTCTCAACTTTGGTGTCAGTTCTTGTTGACTCCGTCGCCTACAAGATATATTTACCTGGTATGCGAGAAATGGGTACCCCGGCATATCTATTTGTCTGTCCACTGGAAAGTCTGCAGTCGGATGATTTTGGGAGATTCAATACACGCCCGGAGTCCCCGGTCTACTGGGCGCTGGATCCACTGGGAGTAGATCGTCTCACTACAGACGACGCAAAGCACCTAGGCTTGCCAGAGCCGAATTTTATCGCCGACGTCGTGCGCATTTCGTGCGATGAGCGCGTCTACGCCGGGCTTCGTCACTTCCATGCCGGAAAGGGGTTTGATCCTGACAGCCAGGACATCGCGCGGAATAATTTCGGAGTCTCTTTGTATCAGCCCGCTGTGGCGAGTGATGCACTGTTTGCACACGATGAGTTTATCCTTGAAAGCCAGGTCAAGATACTGACCAACTACAGTAATAGCCGCAGATAAAGACAAAACTGGGAGAAAATATCCATACTGGACTGCACCACATTTTGACGGACAGAGCTGGTGGCGAAAAAGTATCATAATCCTGGGCGTATTTGGAATATTGGTCTTGCTAAGTATGAAGATGGTTGGAGATGTTCTCCAAGAGGTGAACTCAATTCTCAAAGATTTGGCCAGGTTAATCTTTCGCTTTTGAGCCAATTTTTGTGCTTGACCTTGACCTACCTCACTAGGCCTCAAGATACGACACTCGGCTTTCTTATGCCACACTATCTACTGTCCGCGCATGTTCTCGATGCCAAGTTACCGCTTGTATTTGCGCTGCTTCATGCATGAATCAAAGCACCCGAGCTTATGTATTGGATATTGACTCACCCGCCCCACATCCAGTTGCAACCATAAATCACGCCCTGAGATACATCCACCATCCAGCAATCCTATCTCCCCGAGGCGAACACCTTTTTGTGGGACTGGACAAATTCGGTGCTTTCGCAGCGCGCGCCGATGCCGCCTCCGCGAATGACTTGGTGCTGTGATGTTGGGCAGCGAGAAGGTAAGCTGATTTTGAACGTATCAGAGGTTGAGCTCCACGGTAATTCTTTATGGTTTTGTTTAAGGCTGAGAATTATTACGGTCTGAACCTCATTCGCTCTTTGGTTTCTGAAGCTCTGATAAGCAGGAGATTTGAGCTCGCTGGACCACCTGCTCACAAAAAGAGACAGCCGACGGCACGACGGAAGGTCGGGGGTGCAGCGTGACCCGCTAACCAGAGTTCTGTAGAAGCGCGGGTGGCATTTCGCCGTGGCATGTGTTCGTAATGCAATGGGCCCGGAGCAACTAGGCGTTCTTTCTCGGCCCAGAAGTTCCGGATGGGAAATACACACAGGTACTGGACGAGCAATGCGTCAATTACATCATTCATTCCATCCTCACTATTCAATCAAATGTACGAGATGCAATGTCTTTCCCAAACACACCGCCCAAGTGTGCCCGAATTTCTAAAATGGTATTCAATCGCAGAACGTGATCTAAGGATAAACCGTCAGCGTGGAAGGCCATATCTTTCGAACATCTACGCACCGACAAGTTAACGTCATCGGTCTGGCATGCAACCTGAACCTGAGTATCTCCCGAGGAGTGGAAAGCCGTAGTGCAGTCGGCGCTGGTGCCTGCATGGAGTCAAGTTTCAACGAGATATCTGGGATGGAGTGAATACATACAGTCGGCTCCGGCACCGTCGCACCCGTTGTAATAGCTGACACGTTAATCTCAGTAAAACAGCATGGCAGAACGATGGGATGCGTCACCCGAAGCCAGTGGTCACCGAGAACGCGTGTCTAGAAGGATAGGTCAGCTTTCGACGGTGAGTTCGACATAATCTTTACGGACGGTGCAATCAGCGTAATGTCCGTGCTGGACCCACCGCCGGGGGTGGTGGGGTTCTGGAGGGTGGTTTCAATCATTGTGCAGCCCTAGAGGAATGTGTCATGAGTTTTGGGACGGCGCGGCCATAGTCTGAGCATTACGTCGCCGTTGAAACCGCAGCTGCCTGTTGGTGCTGTCAGCGCAGAAGAGCTTGGATGTCATGTCACGGACCAGTTTGGAGATACGCGATGGCGCCGCTGAGAGGGCCGTTGACGGTATAGGCACCACCGGTGGACAGAACACTGGTTCCCTGGATCAGCGTGGGCTGAGTTGCAAATCCAGTAAGCAGTGCACGGTGGATAGTTCAATTGGACGGACCGTGCCAGTGTTGCATCTGCACATTGGAGTCAGGCTGGGGTGTAAGTGATGAGCGCTAGTCTTACCTGTTGACGAATGTCACGGTGTGCGTCTCCGCGGCGACATTTCCGGCGGCGACAGCGAGCAGTGCAAAAGTAGCGGCGTTAAGAGAGAACATTTTGGAGAGGGCAAAGTGGGAGAGGTTGGGTGAGTGTCCTGAGGAACTGGGCTTTATAAAGTGCGCCGACCGTTTCAACCCGGCGGATCATGGAAGACAACGGAGCCATTGGTTCGTTGGTCAGATATCGAAAATAGGGACATGCGTGACGAAGACCGCTTCCCACCTCGGGAAGACATATCTGGCGCCACTTACTTTCCAATTTTCGGATCACAGGTATACAGGGTGCTGTAGAGATACCGCCTTGCCGTGCAGCCGTGCAGGTGGCCAGCTCATAGGGAGAGATAGCGAGGTCTAGCCGGCCCGGGGGTCTCGCTGCCGTGGAACTTTACGTGGACCCTCGTAGCCGTATCCCGCGGCCGGTCGAGGTACGGTGAAAATCAACCGTCGCGGAGACCGCAGTGGAGCGGCGCGCGTTCCCACTGTAAGTTTTATTTTGAGCATGTCAACATGCTCGATTTAGGTTCCTTGCCGCTACTCTTCTCATGTTCGGCCCCGATACCGACGAGCATTCAATGAGCATTTTGCAGCTTGCGGCCTTTCACCGATAATTGTGTGCCCCGTCCACAAAATAATATCTGCCTTGGTCCTCACCGCTACTTTCGAAGTGAGCGTGCGGCTTGCGTGCGGCTCTCTCCCCATTCGCAGCTCCCCAAAAAAACGTCTGGCGACTTTCAACAAGCCCACGGTAATCATTGGTAGGTCACACTAATACAGTCGTAAGGCCAACAGCGTAAATTATGTACGTGCTTAGGAGAGCGCATGGAAAAATATACATTGCCTGCTAAGCCCCACCTTGTGGCCGAAAACAAAGATTGCATCATCGCACAAGCCTGGGTTGAGCCTGGGTAACCTGGGTTGCCGGCAATACATCTGAGAAGCGAGCCCGGGCAAAAGGTCAAACCATACTTTTTTTTTATATTGGTGGTTCATAGTTGGTTCATAGTTTCGTTAAAGCACCGGAGACAGTCGCGGTAAAGTTGGGCGCAAAATGGGCGTGCTTTTGTTTTTCGTCGAACCGCCATCAATGTCCGCCGGCAATCACCGGTGTCCCGAGAAGCCGAGGATTTTAGCCAAGGTTGAATCATGCGGAACGATTGCATAGCGGGCATCCGAGCACACTGAGTTCAGAGTCTCACACAAGGAGAGTAGCTCTCAGCGTCCTGCAGGAATTTTTCAATGTCCAGTACCGCAGCTGGGCGGCGCATTGAACGTGAAGGTAAAGGGTATTCAAATCTTCTCTTCGATGTTGGGGGTCACACTACCGCCGTCAGCATGTTGCGCAACTTTTCCAGCGCTGTCCCCGAGCGATGATAACGTATCGGTCCAAGCGGGAACTAGCACCGGACCGGGCAGGACCGGGAACCACGTGGGAAGATGCTTACTCATCGAGCCGCGTCGCCCTCGTCAACTCGGCCCTAAGTATACCCGACCCGCCCCAAGGCATCCCCGCTGCCCGCACCGTTTGCGACAACATCGACCTCATCCTCGCATGGCACGCCCGGCGCGCGGAGCCCACCCCGCAGATTATCCATTCGGAACCATTCCCGCAACTGCGGCGAGGGGAGCCTGACGAGGAGGGGAGCCCGACATGGGCGATCGACAAGCGCAAGACGAATGCGTTCTTGGGGACTCGGCGACCTCATCGCACCCGACGCGGAGATCGTCGTCGTCGGCCTGATGTCCGAATACTGCGTCGGCGCCAGTACGTTGTCGTTCCGCCGTCCTGCGTATCCGCGAGGTGCTGACGTTGGCTTGCGGCGGCGGCAGAGTGCAGGGCGGCACTGTTGCGGGGGAACACGGAGCTCCTGATGTGTGGTGCACACGGCACGTACGACCACACAAAGCTGGTTGACGGTCGAGTGACGCCTGGGGAGATATTAGCGCGCAGGTCGAGGAGGAGCTGGATAAGGCGGGTGCGATCATTTTGGACATGAAATAGCTCCCCGGGCTTTTCGACTGTCGGTAGCAGCCAAGGGGCATTGGGAGTCCTGATACTCTCATGCCAGGCTCTCGATTCATGTCTCTTGCCAAGGCCGTCTTCGCCCGAATATCTGCGTGGATGCGCCAGGTTCGACGTCTATTTCCCGGTCAAGAAAAATCTCAATCTTGTCTGTCAGTCATTGAGCGTCACGATAGAGTTTTGTACCTGCCCGCGTTGGCCATGGTTAGTTCTTGAATCGACATCCGCGGCATTTACCTTCAAATTTGACCCCGCACCGTAGCTTCCATCGGAGAATGAATTCGTCAAGTCTGCGCCGTATGACAGCTGCGATTCTGGTCTTTCTGTACTGCTGGACTCCCATGCGATCAAACCTCCTCCTTCGCATGACACTTCATCTTCTTCCATTCTCGTCCGCCAACCGACCTTCTCTCTCTGAATCAAATACTTACCGCAATTCTGCCCAGCCCGCCGTATCTGTCGTTCCCGGTTTTCCTGTACGTCTTCGCCGCGGAGACAGATCTCCGCTCGCGTATTCCTGCAGATTAACGGTTCCGATTGATTGACTATTCCAGAATCCGGAAGGCCCGAGGAAGGAAGCGGTAAGTAGAAGATGCTATTTCCTTGTCCTGATGGTGTCATGTTGCGCCTCGGAGGCGGATAGCGCTGCTTTGCTCAACCAGTGGTTGGATCTGAACGTACCAAATTCGCAACCAATCCCCCGCGTTTATGCTCTGTGGGTTTTGGTCAGTCTTCAGCGGAAATATCCTTCCTGCGTAGAGGATGTCCATGAGGCTCGAAGCCGAAAAATCAAGCGACCTCCACGCTGTGTTCTAGTCTTTGCGCGAGGAATGAGCAAAGAGAATGAATCAATATCCACCCACGGAATTGCGAGACTCCTCGCGGATACCTTTTGCGCTCCCTGGGAAATAAACGATGAATGCGCGAGCGCGGTGCTCCCGGTGTTGTCGCTTGGTCGCAAGATCAGTTACATCAGTAACTTTAGCGTGAACGGAACCCATTCAGAGTGCAGGGCAATCGGGTATTGAGCAGCTCGTGCTCTGAACGCAGTGAGTAGTCGGCCGTTCATCAGTCCATTTCGCTCCTCTTACTGTGCATCGTAAGATAATGATAGCAGTTGCGGTCGGAGAGTCTACGGGAAGGAGGGCAGGGTGAGCGTCGCAATGAAAGGTGATCACCGAATTACTAGCAGGGATTTATGCGTTAGTGCGCCTCGCGCAGCACGCGCCGGAGAGCGATTTTTTCAGAATGTGGACGTGCCAATCGGAGTGCCGCCTGAGTAATCGTTGATAATACCAGTTGAGTTTGACGCTGAAGCTCGGAGCCCTTGTCGAGTCGGGGTGGACCTGCAATACGTTGAAGGATTTCGAAAGCCCCGGTCCAGGATTTTGGCGACCAGAATCGAGTAGATACGAGAATGAGGATTTTTGCCGCTGTGTTGAACCGAGGCAAGTCGGGCTCAGACTAAATAGTGAAGACCATGGATCGGGGACTGCTGCGCTGCCATGATAGCCCCCTTAAGAAGGCGATGCCGAGTCCGAAGGGAGTCAGTCTGGTGGGATTCAGTCCGATTCGCAGTTCGCGTGGCCATTGGCGCGGGCTGGGAACAAGGAGCAATGAGGAATGCGAATAAATCAATGGCAACCCACCGAATCACACAATCCTCGGAATTCTTTTGGTCTCGACCCCCGCACTGGCACCCTCGGAAACCGATGATCGAGTATCTCGTGCTTTAAAGGCAGTAAGTAGCTCGTTGCTTCGTTATTTCGTGAGCTCACGCACCGGCCGTAGTATAGATACGGGTCAGCGCCTCAATAAAAGTCTAAATCCGAGTACCCACCAAATGACAGGTTTTTTCTTCGGTGTCAAAAGTTATCGGGAGAAACGCGAGCAATTGCTACTAGCTAGACATACAAATACATACCTGAATTGAAACTGAATAGCCGCATCTCGCAGTACATATCCACGAAGAAAAGCGCACATAGTTCCTGGATATGACCTGGATAGCGTCCCTCTTGGGAGCAGGACAGTTTTTATCGATTTGCAGGCAGGCGCATTCCGTGATTTCGATTGGGCGATTCGGAGGCGCCGGGTCCCTTCAAATCCGCACTAAACAGTGGCATAAGGCGCCAGAGCATCATCATCAGCCATATCGATAGCGTCTCCGACCCGAGTCGGGCTACGTAGGGAGGGGACAGCATTGGAGCAGCAGGGACCAAGCAGCTGCAGGGACGGGGCGTATCGGGTTAAGTCGGGAATGGAAGGATGTGGCGATGCAGGGCCACGCAGGAGCAAACAAAGGGCCGGTTGATCCGACTCCTTCTGCTTCTCCCCTTCATGCTCATTTTGTGTTGTGCGCGGTCATCCCGTGGCTCTTTCGCTCTCTAGTGAGTTTTTTCCCCAAAAATTGGCGGTCTCCAAAGTCCAGAAACTCAAGCCAGAGTCTGATCAAATGCGGTTTCAGGGAGTCGGAGAGACAAGTATCGAGTGAACCGCATTCCGAGCGGAAGGCATTCGCCCGGGTACCCGGGGCCTGGATCAGAGGTGCGGATACCGTTATCCGCCGTTCCGCTGTTTCTTTTGGCGGATCAGTGTCCCAGTCAACGCTTATAAAATGTGAGGCGTCGACCCATTTTTTTCCTCAACCGGGCTCTCCATTCAACACCTCATCCATCTACATCCCCTACTTTTTTCCAATCCCCTCCCAAAATGTTTACGAACGTCCTCCTCGTCGCTGTGTTTGCCAGTGCGCCTTTGTTTTCCGCCGCCGCACCGGCCGCAGTCGAGAGTACAACCGTCGCTGCAAATGGGACAATCTCGACCTGCGGCTCGTTGACACCGGCAGCGGTTGACGCGATTGCTGGCGCCGCGTCGACCGTGTTAAGTGGACTCGTGTCTGACACCACGGCCGCGGGTACCACAGTTAGCGAGCTTGTCAACAATGTTGCTATACTCGCCGGTGCCTTGGGCACCCTTGGGAACGTTGGAACCGCTGTCGGCGGAAGACTTTTCCACTGTGCTCCACTGCGCTACAGGTAGGAAGGACCCTTTCGAGCACGGTCGCTGGGCACTTGATGATTATAATGATCGGTCTGTGAGAACTGCTAGACACGTGTAATTGGTACGCATTCAGGTTCTGTCCTCACGGCAACAGTTGAGGGAGGCATGCACCGATAGGAAGTGACCGCTGATGCACTGCATGTAAGCAATGGAGGCTACAACAGATGGTGGCAATTCGTGTGCCCCGTGCGCAGTTGAATGCGAAAGAGATGCAAACCTCGAGTATCTAGTGATGGCTCGTATGATGCTTCACGCTGTTGAGATAGGAATCCCAGTCGGAGAGTCTGGAAACAAAGTCGAGATCAATTCTGGCAGACAAGGACTATTCACGTACCCGAAACTGCCGGGAGCAGCGGCCCAGACGGCCACATCAAGATCCATGTCCGCAACGCTCTCGTTGCTGTACCTCGGTGGCGCAGCCGAAGAGAGTTCTGAAACGAGCAAAGTGTTCGGGAACTTCTTCTTAGCCCAGTCATCCAGTCCCATCTCGCTGTAGTCGGTCGCGGTCTCAAGTGCGGGGTTATACTCTGGCCACGAAAAGATCGAGTCAGACTTAGGCAGCCCGTTCATCGACGGGGTAAGAGCGTCGCCTGCGAACGGCGAGGGTTCGGGACTGAGAGGCACATGGTCCACATTGGTGAGCTGCTCCAGGATGTCCCTTGCGAAAAACAAACATCCAGACATCATAATCGTAGAGAAGGGAGAGAGGCGCACAGAAGGGGAGTGGCGGAAGGCCACTGCTCGCTATACCCGTGCATGGTGGATATGCATCGGTGCACATCTGATAGGTCTGCATCTTGCACCCGGCCGCGATGGTTGCCGCCCCAGATGTTCAGCAAAAGCACGATACCGGAGGTGAAAACCGCGGTCTGTGAATCATTTTCATTTTCCATGCAGATCAACGAAAAAGCAAAAGAAAACAGGCTCAGCTCATACCTGGCCAAACGGCAGCGGATTGTTAGGCCGTCGCTGTTGATGCGTCGCAGCTATTTGGCTACAGGCACGCGCGGCGCTGTTGCATATCGAGAGACACGAGGAGCTCTGGGGTGAGTGATGAATCCATGTCGCGAGGCAGGAATTTGGATGTGTTTACCCTTGAATCTGCTACAGGTCGTACGGCCGGGATAAATGGCCGATGGACGAGTATCTGCGTCAAGTAGAAGGTGCAGTAGAGAGCGGCGGACTGGTCAAAAAAGACGTCTGTCCTGCGCGCGGGATCCCAGCGGACTGCGCGAAGATGGATGGGGGAAGGTTAAAGGATAAAATCTTCGAATGATCACGCACGATGCGGGGGGACACTTTCCAAAAATGCATTCAATGAGGAATCGAACTCCATCACCACTTTCTCTGCGCATGGGTGAGTAAACGAGCATATGCGGGAAAGGGAAGAACGCTTACCTTCCCATGCATCGTCGCGAAATCCGATCAGCCCACTGATGCGGTTGGTCGAGTACTGCCGAGCAGTTTGAGTTGTATCTACAAGGATAGAAGGAGAGATGGCAAGACGCACAAGAAGCTTGACTGCAAAGGCGAGGATCCGATTGATACATAGCTCGCAATGTATAAAGTCCACCAAAGATGGCTTGTTCTCCGGTTGTTCGAATGCCGCATTCGACGAGGTCGCGACCCAGTATTCGTCGTCGCATCGGATAGGCGCGTCGAGATCAAAGCTATAATACAAGGGTCATTATGTCGCTATAGGGTGGTGGAGGGACACCCACTCGGGCTCATGAATAGCCAGAGCGCGGCCAAGGGCTGCGCTAAATTGTACATCAAAGAGAAGTAAGATGCTGGGAACGATTTCAGCTCCTGGCTGAAGGAGTGTGATGCAACAAACCAAAAGGCTCGCTTCTCCAGTTCCTCCTCCGGCGTGATTGGCCCCGTCTGAATTTTCTGCTTGTGAGCGCCGATATCAAGAGCCAGTCGAATAGCAGAGCCAGTCAGTGCCCAACAGGCCCGTGGTCCGGAGGTGCGATCAAGGTATTCGATGGCGAGCTGCAGGGGGACCGATGTCGGCCGGACGTACGGTAAAGGAAATATGACAAAGGGACTAACGCAGAATGTTTGCAGATCGTACAATGTCGGCTGTTCGCAGAGCTTGAGTTTTACTTGGTCGAACCATTGGCTGCCAACGGGTCCAAAAGAAGCGTTGAGGAGGTGTACGCGAGGGTCGTCCGAGTAGCGTGCGCCCAGGGCGCAAATGAGGAGTAGAGTGCTAGCAAAGCCGTGGTTTGACATGTGCAAATCCGCAGCTAATGATTTCTCGAAGGTCGGGCGATGAAGGAAAGGGAAGAAGATATTGACGCTCGAAAAGTACAAGGCGATGAGAGAGATCATAAGATCCTCTGGGGGGAAATTGAAAGTCGGCAGAGGAGATGGCGGTAACCACTGTACGGATTAATCAGCAATGCTCACTCGTCAAAGCGACGGGGGAAAGGCACCGGCATCAAACGCCAAGGTTCGGATGGCGGAGCGACAGCAGGACCAGCTGGTACAGAAGGAGTACCTTGGGTTTTCAGATCAACAACAGCCTTGACGAGGACGGCTTGACTGGATCTTCCCTGGAAACCTTGATTGTTGGAGCTATTGATTGATAGCGACTGAAGATTGTCTGTAACATTGCGAAGATTGAGAGCGTCTGAGTCGGGAGGAGGAACCAGACTATTCAACGCTCTGATAGCTCGAGTGACCAGCTGTACCGCCGATCCGTGACCATCCGACAAAGTGACCTCTGAAGGATGAGGAGGTACGACATTCAATTCTTGAAGAAGAGCCTCCATACGTTTGAGGCGAGTCTCGAGGGAGCGAACATAACTTATTTTAGTCAGCATTGACTGGAAGTATAGTCGTGAGCCTACCTGCTTGATGGTGTGCGTTGCTGAAACAAAAATACTTATTAAGAGTGACGGGGACTCGGAGTGGAGGTTCAGCCCACCATCGCCTTCTGCCGGTAGCTGCAAGCAAAATCATACTTCACACAGCGCTCGCACGGTGTACCTCCATGGCCTTGCGAGAGCAAATCAGGTTAGCTAGTCATCCAAGGTAAAAGATGGCTTCAAGATGGCTTACAACGTCCTGGTAAAAGGCATCCGATCCCAGTGTTAGAAGTCAGACGCTGTGTGGTGCATTGGGACTCACTTTTTTTCGCTCTGCACATATCGCAGGGCCTATGCCCTCTGCGCGTCTTGGTAGCTGGATCCGCAGCTCGTTCTTCGCCGCTGGACGACATGATGGTTCCAAATCAGAACGGTCACAGCCTGCCGTAACGAACGGCGATATCCGCACGTCACGCGTCGGACTGACAGCACTTGGTCAGCGTGCCAACTTGGCAACAACACACAACAATAGCCACCTAGGGAGCCTCCACTTTGGTCACGTGGAGGACCTCTTAGGTACCTTTCTCTGTAAGAGCTAAAGGTACCTAAAAGGTACCCCTCCGCCGGAGGCTGCCTAACTGCCTATTTTTGGCGGGGTACGTCGGCCACCTCCTCTCACCTTTATCGTCCCAATAATCGGTCACGGCGGCCTCTTATTTTGGCTGCTAAAAACACAGTTTAGTCGGTATCGCCGTTTAAATGGGTAAAGAACAATTGCCACAGACCCAAAGTGTTAAGATTGTGCAATTGCGCGTCCGGACAGCATCACGCACTGATGTGACAGCGCTACACAAATAAATCGGCGCCTCTCAATCGGTACCATGCCGCCTGCTACACGTATGCTGACTCGAATGCCCTCCGCGCGTCCCGTCACGCAAGTCATATGTCCAGGCGCGGCTTAGCGCGAGTCGTTCGAACTTACGGCGGCCTCCTAAGGCGCACAATGATTAGTATTACACAGTTATTTCACGCAGAATTGATTGCAATTGTTACACACTACAAGGAGATGATTCAAAGCACTCGGGATAGCACGTGAACGCAGCTCGATGGGCCTTGAATGCTTCACGAAATGAAAACGAGGCCACCGCTGTGTCAAGGCGCAGTCCATTTGGCCGTTGCCGCGGACCCGGGATGCCTCCCGAAGTCCTGCAACCATGGGCATAATGCTCTTTATACCTTATTGGACCGTTAGGGCTGGAAGCCACAATAATCAAACCGTGTCGAGAGCGCCGCCGGTGGCCACCAGGTCGATCGGTTCCCGCTGTGAGCGACCTCGAATATATTGAAAACCTATTAGCACAACGGGAAGGGACCGAGAATAAAATAAAATAAAAACATGAGCGCCACTGGAATGTCTGGAGCCCATAGAGTCGACTGGCAAATAAAAATAAAAAAGTTGAGAAACAGGGTGTGTCTCGGTGGAAGTGACTTTCAACCGTGGGAACGAATACGCGTCGAACTTTGATCGTTCGAGCTCTTCTTGTAACGTCGCCCGGAGCATACCACCAGTTCTCCCTCGAAGCCGCTAGATTGCAGCCCTCCGCACCTCCGCATTGGAGCCCTCCGCACCTCCCCCTCCTCTCCGCGCCGTCGGAACATTCACGTAACTGCGATCAACCAATCGGATCGCGAATAAACAAGGGTGAAACTTGTTGTTTTTGTCTCTCGCTACAAACACAGGCTAAGCTATGGAGGCAAAAGCACAGATTGCTCCATACCATTGCCCGACACCCTCCGATTTTCCTCCAGAATTTCAGGCGGCCTGTATAATCAGATCTCCGAGTGCGCACAGTTTGACCAAGAAGACACGGGTTGGTCCAGTATAACTTCGACTCCAATATCCGTCCACTGCATGTATCATCCCCGAAAGCGCGACAGCAGTACCAAATCAAATCCTCACGATGCAGGCGGTCTCTAACAGTCTTCTGGCACTGTTCAACGCGCTTCTTGGAAACTCCACCAGCGACCACAGTGCTTGAAGGAGGCCACCCCGTTTTCGCAAAACGTCTTGAATGCTTGTGTTTACGTCTACATTATCGTAGCCACAAGAACTACAGAGGTGATTAACCTCTTCTGCATTGAATTATGTCCCGAACGGTTGCCAAAACTGGTTGGTAACATCCCGGCTCGTTATATGGTGGCCTCCAACTAAATGGCAAGCCTCATTAGATGGTATGCGAGGTAAGTGTGTCACTCCTGCTGACTATATCCATCCTTTGTCTTGTGATTCATGCCCAGACAGATGGTTGAAGCCGTTTTTCACCCATGGTGAGCTTCGAGTTGTCCGGTGGCGTTCAAGCAGACAACAAAGGACTCATAATTGGAGTGGGACTGATGATAAGCACGATATTGGTCTTACCACCAAATCAACAAACATCTGGCGCTTGGATGCAATCAACCTACATACTCTCGACGGGATGGTAAGAGGCAGCTTCGGGTGAGCCCTCGGGACTTGGGATAAAACCCCGCTGGAATCGTGGGTGAGTTGGGAGTTGTTCCTTAATGTGCCGGGGACCGGGGTGATGTTCACCATACTTTCACTTGACCCCCAGCTCCGATGCCAGCCAGCGCATTCTCACACATTACACGGTGGACTTTCTGCTCCCTACTTCTACCCATTCCCAGTGCTGCATTGCCACTCCAGTCAGGGCCTCAAACAATGGATTAAATCATGCTTTTTGTTCGTCTGGCTAGGTATTCTCTCCGAGGACTCGACACGGTGGCCTCTATTGCCACCATCACAGCGTCCTTCTCACGCTTTAGCTGGTACTGGGAACCTATAGGCTACACGAAAATCCGAGGATTCTCGTCCAATTTCTGTACGCGCCACAAGCCAGGCTGGGGAAGCGGGTACTGGATGGAACGGTTGCCGAACGGTGACCACCGATTTCTTTCGGCAGGACCCATTCCTGATGCTAAATCGACCCCTGGTGAGTTCCCGACATGGCGTCGGCTTGAAGACTGCTCTTGGTCGATCTTTACCGGCTACATTCACTCTACCACCTCGCACGGAAGCCTGAGGGCCTCCGCATCAAATCCACCTTGCCGCACAGTGCCGAAGGGGCGGCGCGCACGGAGCCGGTGGCGCGGTACTTGCCGCGGCGGGTGACGGAATTGAGGGCTCCGCGGAGGGGTACCTCTTATTAGGTACCTTTAGCTCATACAGCAAAAGGTACCTAAGAGGTCCTCCACGTGACCAAAGTGGAGGCTCCCTAGGTGACAATAGCAATGGCGAGCAGCACCAACATCCCGGTGCTCGCCCTCGCCGACTTCTAGCGCGCCATCTCCCTCATACAAGCCGCCTACTTGCCGCCTACATAGCCTTCGCCGGCCGATTGCACTCCTTATAATCACAGCTTTTGCTTGGCTTTTGCCGCTTGCGATGCAGGATTCCTCAGCAGGAACACCCCCGCAGCTTGGGACGAGGATTTAGCGGGGCTGCGGTAGTAATGATTGGGGCCAAATTGGCGCGGAAGAAGCAATTGCGCTCGCTGGATCACAGAGCTGCATCCACATGGGCGCAAGCTAGAGTAGGTGCTGCGTAGTGTGTCTACGCTGCCTACAGAAACGCGCCGAGCGGTATGCTTATCTATCTCAGTCTCCTCCGGCTCATCGATGCTCGTACAGCTATCATTTCGCGTGCACTGCCGTAGAGCAGGGAGACGCGCCGTAGTCAGAACACGAATATTCTGTCCTGTAAGTCAAGCAAGCAGATACTTTATGCATTCACCCAACCCTCCGCAGATGCATCCCCCTAGGCCTTACCAAAGTGCGCAGGCCAATTATCGCGGGTCGCTGTATGCCATATAATCACTCCAAATGATTGCCGTTCTTGCAAAGTTTGCACGACTATCCTGGGACCAGGAACTGGTTACATTGAATACGCTTAGAGTTGCAGCGGTTTCTATCGCGTGGCCACGGGCCCTTCTCATATTTGGCGCGCCTACGGACATGCGAAAATTGTACGAGGATTTAGCGGGGCTGCTGCAGGAATGATTGGCGCGGGAAGCGTTGGTGGATCGGCGGGCGTGCCGTGTGCGAGGGTGGTGCGGAGGAAGCTATGCCGTCGTCACAGTCTGCGTGAGTCTGTTCTGGCTTTTATCCTACATATTCTCACATATTCTCACTTTCGTTCGAATTCAATGGAATCGAAGAATTCCTGGTCTGTCCCCCGATGCCGCGCACGTCTTGACTTCCGCCTTTCATTTCTTGTTTCTTCTTTCTCTTTCACCCCTTGCGAGGCTGTGGGACAAGCGGCGCTGCATCCGGGTTATGGGTCTCCTCCCCCTGCGGACACCGACGGTCGTCGGTACCTGGGAGGGTACAGTGCAGGATCAGGATGGCACGTCGCGCGCCGAGGAGGAGGGAGGGGAGGGGAGGATGCAGCGGCAGACCGCACGGTGGGCAGTGCATGCGAAGAGGCGCGGTGTCCCTCGGTTTGCATCCACCCCACATTTCCACTGCCTTTCGCCTCGACGCCGGGTGTCCATGCGCGCAAGGTTGCAGAATACGCAATGCGCGGGCGGGATCCCCAGCGATTGAGCGCAATCGACGCCCTCGTGTATGCGGGGCTCGTGTGTGCGGGGATGCACAGCGTGGGCGCCGAGAGACGAGAGAGTGGCGGGCGGGGATGGGATTGGGAAGTGTCGCGCTGCACACTCCAACGACGGCGTCCGAACGAACGAACACTCAGCGGCGCTATCGGTCCACCCTCCTCGTCCACCACCCGACGATGGCGCACGCGGCGTAGTGGCACTTAGTGTTCACCATGCTGTCCCTTGCTCGCCTGCACTCCTAGCGCCCTCCGCACCACTTGGCCGTCTGCAGATGCATCCAACTTGGCAAAGGAGTCCGCAGGCCAACATCGCGGCTCGCCGTATCCCATCTATCTACTCCATTCGCCGTTCTTGCAAAGTTTGAACGAGTATCGTCAGGTCCATTGAACACGCTGATACCGATGACGCTTACGGTTGCATGCAACGCCGAACTCAACTCTACGCGTTGGCCACCCTAGCAGTGTAGAACGCGCTTGAAGCATAAAAAACACTGAACCCCGAGTCGCGGCGGCAAATGCTCAATCTCCGCTCAGTTGCGGCGTTCAGAAGGCTCATCGGCACCCGAGTTCCAGAAAGGGTATAAAGAGCGGTCTTCCGCCAGTCTGGTGACTGTGTCCGGCTGTTCCGAATGATCAATGTCCGCTATGTTACGGCGCTTACGGTGGAAGAGTCTGTCCGACGCTATCGATTTTATCTGTACGACTTTCTGCCACCTCGACCTTGTTCTCTCCGAGTGCGGGTTGTGTTTACGCCGTCTTGAACAGCATCCTCAAAATTTTGGGCGCGCTCAACATTCTTACACCGGCAGGCGAGCGCACTTCTTCCAGACGTCGCGTGGACTTTCTCTCGTTCATCACGGCGACGTTATATTCTCTGTAACCCTGCCGACATCTTCCGGGCATGTTTCGCTCCCATGCCCCATTGGGCCGTGCTCTGCCATATATATGTGTTCCTATGGATTCAACACATCATCTCTGTCGACAGTCTTTGAGATATGTCTGGTCTCAAGTTGTGCCCTCCTTACCGCGTCGAGCACATTGGCTCCCTCCTCCGCCCTAAGGAGCTCTATGACCAGCGTGTCTTGCTTGAGCAGGGAAAATGCACACGCGACGATATTCGCGCCACAGAGGACGCGGCCGTCGAGCATGTCGTCAAGATTCAGCGTGACCTTGGCCTCGGTACCATCACTGACGGGGAGATGCGAAGGTGGGCCCCACTCATTCCCCGCTGGCGTCTACTGAGCCTAGGCAGAGAGATATTCTTCGAGGGTGTGTTCGACAAACTAGAAGGAATGACCTATCTTCCGTTCCGTCAGTGGTGTTCCCCTATCTTGTGCTTGCGCGCCTATTTACCATGTCCACATCCACCAGGGCCCATTGGTGAATTCAAGGTACGCACTTCGCGTTATTGCGTAGACCGCCTGCTTACGAGTCACGGCAGAGCTATGTCCCCCACGTCAGACTTCTGAGCGCGATGGGACGCACCGAGCTCGACTCCTATCACTGCTGGGTATGCGCGTGCTGCTGGTCCCTTTGTCGCTTTTATAAACTCACAAACGCGCAGGGGAAGATCAAGCGGACTGTTCCCTTTTACGTCGACCAGTTCAAGGCCCTCAAAGCTGTCGTGCCGCCAGAGGTGATCTGTCCCATGGTTCCCGCAGAAGATTTTTTTGACCGTTTTCACCACTCAGGATGTTGGCCGACTCAAAGTCAACATGTGCCCTCCCACTTGGATCCATCAACGGCACGGGTCAAGCGGGACCTACGACCCCGCTGTATACAACTCTGATGGTAAGATTGGCTGGCGCATAATATCCGTCTCTGACGCGTCGCAGATGAATATTTCGACGATTTAGGCGTCGCATATCGTGCGGAGATCAAAGAGCTCTATGAACTGGGATGTCGTGAGTGTTGCGACCATTGTTTCTAACCCTCCGATGTGAAAACTTTCGCTAGGCAATATCCAGATGGACGATCCCACTTTTTGTTATTTCTGCGACAAGGGTGCGTGTTCCGAATGCAAGGTTAAAGAAACAAAATCACAATCAGCTTCGCAGGTATGATTGGTGGGATGGAGGCGGAAGGTGTAAACCATGAACGGTAGGCTCGACTATAGCTGGGCAGGAATGGTTCTCAATCTCTTTCCAGGCTGCTCGACACTTATATCCGTGCAATCAACATATGCACAGTTGACCGTCCGGCGGATTTGAACATCGGCCTTCATATGTGCGGAGGAAACTGGAAGGTGTGTTGTTTGATCCAGCGAGCGATTCGAGGTGTTTATTTCCCCCAGGGTGGTGTACATTTCTCGGAAGTAAGTTCTTCTCTCGCTTGATCACCTGGAATCCTTACGTTCACAAAGGGAGGGTACCATCGGATCGCTGCTAAATTATTCAACTCTGTTGACGTGGACACATTCTATGTTCGTTTTTCTCCCGCTGTTTCCTCTCGCTTGCCTTTAGCTAATGTTCAACGCTAGCTTGAGTACGACACCGAGAGGTCCGGTGATTTCTCGCCGCTTTCACACCTTCCACCCAACAAGGTTCGGAAACACCTCAATGACAATGAGCTCTCGTGATAATTGTCCGAAGGTTGCTGTTCTGGGCATTGTAACGACAAAGAGTCCCAAGGCAGGTCCTTTCGGAATCCACACCCATCGACTAACGGTGCACGCAGCTGGAGGACCGCGAAGCTCTGAAGGCTCGGGTTTATGAAGCTGCGGAAGCGGTGGCAGGAGGCGTCGTCCCCCGATCCAAGGAGGCAGCGCTCAACCAGTTCGTTGCTATCTGAGATGTTTTCTTGTGTCGCTAATTCCCTGTGGCGATAGGCTTTGCATTAGGTCAGTGGTTTGTTTACGTCGGTTTTGTGACTCGCTCCCGACCACTTTCTCCCCCAAGCCCGCAGTGCGGCTTCGCCTCGGTATGGCAGGGGAATCCTGTGACGGAAGAGGTCAGTCAAGCCGACGTCAGAAATGGGTGCCTTCTAATGCTCGCGTACATAGGATGAAAAGCTGAAGCTCCAGCTGCTACTGGACGTCGCGAAGGAAATTTGGCAGTAAACAAGTGAGCCCACTATGATGGTATATATGCGTGACGCAGCGTGAACACATGTAAACCTTATGTATGTGAATCGCGTTTTGCCGCGTTGTCCCCCTGGCAGTGCGGCCCTGTTTCTTTTATGTGCTCCACTCCATTAAAATATATATATATATTGTGTCCCTTTTCCCTTATTTCGCTTCATACACACTCGAGTGCCACATTCACCCACGTGTTAGCGCTAAAGTGCCTCCGCACAGGCCGCGAAGACGGTCCAAATTACTCTGATGACGGCACGCTCTCGGCAGCACTATCCATCGGTCGGTTCAAATCACTCAGCTATTTCTCTCGCCAGTGCCATCCGAACCAAGGGGGAACCGGCATTCAAACCGGCGACTAAGGGCCGGGTAGGTAGTGCCGGAAAAAATTGTTGACCCCCTCAATATTCGACCGAAAAATGCTCATGGGGAAGAACTGAAGCTTTTCTGGGCCCTTGGAAGCATCTAAAATCCATCCTACAGGTTGTGCAGACTGACTGACCAAGAGCATCAATTTGGTTCCTAAAGCGGTTGAAATGTGGTCTTGTTTGCCATCGGATCTAACATCAGTCAAATGAAATTCCGCTGCAAATTGCACTCCTACATGCATTTCCGATGCTGGGAGCTAATTGTAATGTGCCCGCGAAGGTATCTGCAGCAGCTCGCAGATAACTGAACCGTCCGGCAACTCAGGCATGTGGGAAATTACCATATAAGGAGCGTGGGAATGCTTACGTTAGGTAGGTAGTCCCGCCGCTGGGCCGGAAAAAAGAAAATCGGCCTAAGGTTTTTTTTTTGGAATGCCGGTTTCTCCCTTGATCCGAACGGTGCTAATGAAGGTGTTCAACCGCGCGGGGCGTTCAGCGTTATATGCACGTCAGTGCTCATGCTTGTGATTGCTCCTGCGGTTCTCCTGAACTCCTTTCCGACTGAAAATGATTTGAGTGTCCAAATTGTCCATTCGTTGGCGTAAAAAACAAAGACTAAAACTAGGCACCACGCTCGTTTGATGACCGGCGTTACCCGATACGGCCGGGATGGTGCCATCTTACATTCGGCTGAAGGGCTGCAAGTTTAGGAGGCTACTGCTTGCCCCAATAAAATACAGAGAAGAAATTATTGTTAAATGTATGAGTACGATAAATACCAGGAAGTTCAGCAAGGGTGGAGACCGACCCCCAAGCCTTTCGGGTTTCTCCGTGTGTGATGTGATCCCATCACTCTCACACGGTTCACCCCCGCACCAACAACTCGCACAGTCTCATATGTGCGGACTCACACCTCGGGATGCTTGCAATGAGCCCTGCAAGGTGTTATTTGGGGTCCGGAGGGTGCACATTGCAGAGATCATAAGCGAGAAGTCAGTGGTCATGAACGCAAGAATCAAAAGGCTGCGGAGCAATGCGGGCCGGGTGTGTTTGCTGATGCGTGGCTGCATCGCCACTCCTACTTCTTCCTGCTTCGTCCTTGCTTCGTCCCCTCATCTTCCTCAGTGCTCCAAGCCGCCGACATGGCGTTACTCCGCTGACACCTGGCATAAGCAGCCGGAAACCGATCGCCTATTGAAATGCCCCTCCCTGATTCCTACTGCTATTTATCGACCGCTAAATCGGCGCCGCGCTGACCAGTGACTGTGCCAATTGCAATTTGTCAAGCTCTCTGGGCCCCTCGTCGCAGCTCGGCTTGAGCTCGGCTACATTCTACTCCCGTTGCGCCTCAAATCCACCATGTTCATCACTAAGTATTGCACCGGCACCAACACGGCAGTCGCATTTACAGCACGTCTATCGGAGCTCGCACGCCGTCACGTCGACGCGCACGAGCGCGCACTATAAGTAAGTAAAGTTTGAGTAAAGTACATGTAGACGATCCTAGTCGTCGTCGGCACTCACGATTGGACCCGGTTCTTCGAGATCTGCGACATCTGATATGTGTCGATCTGGGGATGCAAGGCTGAGCCAAGCTGGATGGCGCCACGAGCTGCCACGAGTCCACGACGGAGACAGAAGGCCGTGCTCTTGCGATTTTCCTATGGCTCCGTTGGCAAGGTCTGCTGGCGCCCCACCAGTCAGCGTGGAGCCACTCGAAAATCTTTCGTTTTGTGCACAGAAACTGAAGAGTCGGGACCATTACCGAGGCTGATTACTTAAACCAAGCTTGCCTTTTGACTTTTCGGATACCTCGCTGCGAGCGTTGGAGATTCTTACATGCATGCACGGCTGTCATCAATATCTCAGTCTGTCTGGCTCTCCAACGCGTTCAATTTTTCATCATCCTCCACAATTCGCAGGAGTTCCATGGTGCCCTTTCACTTCCATAAGTTCAACTTCTTTCATTGATTTCGCTTGAACCCTTTGCTCCGGATGACCCTGCTCTGCAACATAGCGACGCATCAGCTCCCGGTGGCCACGGGAGACCGCCGGATGACTTCACACGGCCTATACTGCCCTCCGCTGTTACTAACGGCCTATACTGCCCTACCCTTCTAGAGTATATAAGGAGAGCCACAAATCCTCAAAGCTTCATCAACTTTGCTCCTCCCAAAACAAGTCTTAAAAATGCGCTTCTCCGTCCTTGCTTCCTTCATCTTCGCATCCGTCGGTCTCGTCCTCGCCGCCGACGACAGACTCCTTTTCACGATCCCTGCTGGGGATACCATTGCCAATTTCACCACGGAGTACGTGTGCCTCCTAGTTATAATCACTCCCCGTGCAATCGTTGATTTATCCCCAGTTTTGACAATGCCTGCTCCACCTGGGCCCCCGCTGTTGCCGCTGGCCTGACCTTCGTTGACAACCTCGTCGAGGCCGGCGACTTCCAGGGCAAGAACGCTGCCAGTGCGTACTCGCTCTTTTCTGTCACGGGTCTTGTGGCCTGACCAAATAATCCGTTTCACTACAGCCGAAGCCCGTCTCGTTTGCGTGAGTCCAAGAGAATTGCAAGCATAGAGCAATACTAATGTGCTGCATATCTTTCCAGGCCTGGACGAACGGAAGCATCCAGACCTTCACCACCGATGTTGCGACCTCCCTGGGTGCTACCCCGGCTTAATTATTGTATTGATCACAAGTACAGTGCAGGAGATAATATACACGGCTTCTTCTGCATCAGTTCCCAACGCTTCCTTGGCGTTCTCGCTTGAGATTTTTAGAAGGCTCAATGTTGAATAAAGAAGTCAAAAGAGCCTTCCTCAGTGTGATTATGGATCGGGTCTCCCAGGAAGTGCATACCGCTCGATAGGAAGCATGACTGCAGTTCTCAACTGAGGAAGGAAAAAGGGGGATTTCGTGGAATGAGGGAGCTGAGCGCATTGTGAGCAAACCATGGTGGAAACCAGGACGGGGTCTAGGTCTAAGATCTCGGTACTTACGTTTCCACAGGTTTGTGAACATCTTCTTCCGCGGCCGCGAAGAGCGCCTCCCCGTCGCTGAGGGATGGACAAAACCCACGACGCTCATCACGGTCGACACCCTTGAACCTCTGGAGCACACGATCCGCAACGCATCCGTGTGGACCGAGAGGCAGTCCTGCGAGCCGCTCCGACTTGGGCCCGATATTGCGCTTTGATCGGTTATTGCTCGGTTACGTAGAACAGGAGTCGCCGTTTCGCATGTAGCCATTCCCATGCATTACTTGCAGTTATCCTGTTTGGATTATCTAACTGTGAGACGAGAGAATTTAAGAATCTGCGAAGGAGGGCAGAACTTCCAACCGGTATAAATTTCTTATCTTCGATATTGATGGGTCGCAATCGAGCGGATGGTTGAAATTTTGCAGGCTCAGGGCCGATGGATTTCGTCGCCAGTGGGAGGCATAGCCAGGCCAGCGCCGCTATCGGCTGTGCTCGTTGGAATGCAAGCGACTCAGATCATTCAGATATCATATATGACGGTATTTATCGTCAAAAATTAAGTACAACTGTGCAACAACTGTGCCGACTCCCCACCGTTCATATAACCGGTTGACACCAGTCCAATCACTTGCAGGGTTTCCGCCCTGGTGAATCCATCGTCGTCTTCGGCGCCGGCCCCGTCGGGCTCATGGCCGCGTACTCCGCTGTACTCCGTGGCGCCTCAGAGGTATACGTCGTCGACCGCGTCCCCGAGCGCCTCGCCAAGGCGAAGGAAATCGGATGCACGCCGATCGATTTTTCGAAGAGCGATCCTGTGGATCAGATCAAGGCGTTGCGTGGAGGGTTTGTTTTCATTGGCACAAAATAAATCAATTCTGATTGGGTCTTTTTATTCGAGCAGGAAAGAGGTTGATCGCGGTGTCGATGGTAAGCTGGGCTTCGTTGTCGATGGTTCGCGACTGAATGCGATGCGTGCTGCTTAGCTGTAGGCTACCAGGGTATGGAATCCAAATCCTCAAGCTTCATTCGACTTATTACTGCAACTGACATTTTTCGCAGCCACCACCGGCGACGGCAAGACCGAACAACCCAACGCCATGCTCGAAGGCCTCATCCGCGTCGTTCGCCCCACCGGTGGCCTTGGGATTCCAGGCTTGTACGCTCCCTCCGACCCAGGAGCTCCGGATGCTGCCGCCGCCAAGTACGTCTTATTTTGCCTGTGAAGGTTTCACTGCTGATGGTTGATTGAACTTCGCAGAGGCTACATATCCTTCCCTTTCGGTGCGTTTCACGTACTTCAAGTGAGAGTTGGAGATCGCTGATTATATTTTCGGTACAGGTAAACTGTTCGAGAAAGGCCTCTCGATTGGCACCGGCGAATGTAACGTCAAGGTCCGTTCTCTCCACTCTGCTACATATACACCAGATTGTCACGATTTCACCACCACGTGACAACGCCATCAGGGAAGATAACAATAACGACATCTGATAACGAACCCTTAATCCTAAAGGAATCTCGATTATCCCAATCTCGACGCTTCAGCATATGGCAGCAGCACAGGAAGATATTTAAAGATGAATGATCGGACATGTGTCCACCTGATAATCCCATAAAACCCCTTTAACTAAAGGTAACAGGTGTATAGCCTGTTACCTTTAGGTAAAGGGGAAAATTCCTTCCATGGAGAGCCACGGCTATGCCATGGCTCCACTCTCCACCGCTTCCACCAATTGGGTGGTCAGGGCGAAAAACCATTATATTCCACCACTTCCACCCATTTTTGGTAGGGTACTAGATGCTGCTAAATGATCAGTAATTTTTTGTGACCTGGTTAACTTCCATGGCTTCCACCAACTGGAGTCAGTAAATTTTGTGACCCGCTTAATTCCATGGCTTCCACCAAGTCGGGTCAGTAAATTTTGTGACCCGCGTATATTCCATGGCTTCCACCAGGTCGGGTCAGTAAATTTTGTGACCCGCCTATATTCCATGGCTTCCACCGACTCGACCACACTTGGGTCAGTAATTTTTGTGACCCCCTTAAACTCCACCGCTTCCACCGACCCAAGTGGACTTGTGAAACTTTTTTCCGCAAGTTCTACTCATTTCCATCCCTTCCATCGGACACCAAATCAAGAATATCATTGTAGGAATGAAAAACAGGGTACCATTCGTGTATGTGTGGTATGTAATCTATATCTTATAAAAAAAACGCGGCCCACAGGCGTAGAAGACAGGGGACAAGCAGCGGGCACGAAGAATCGGGAGGGGGCAGGCAACGGTATCACTCATCACCGGCGTAGTCGTCATCCGACCTCTGGATGACCTTCTTCTTCTTCCTGGGTGGTGCCTTCCCCCCCTTTGGGGGCCCTTTCTTGACCGTAGACCCCGAGGCAACGGCTGCCAGCTTTGCAGCTTCAACAGCAGCCCTTGCAGCTAGCCTTCGCCTCATCCCTTTGTCGCCGTTGCAGGTAGAATTCCCGAGTTGCACGTGGGACGCTGGGGTCATCGAGGTCGAACGGCTCCTGCTCAGAGGGGGAGCTGGCATGGACACCGGTGGTGTCCTCCACATGGCTGTTTTCCACCGTGGCAGCGCTCTTGAATGCCGGCTTGGGCTTGGGATGGGGCTTCGATGGTGCAGGCTCGTCGTCGTCACTGCTGTCGGCCGTCTGCAACCCCGGCTTGGTGTAACTACCTGCTCAAAGTGGTCGAGGGCATTGTCGAGGTCCGTGTAGACAATGCCGGTACTAGAGATGGCATAACGGGTGCGGGTGCACGGCATTTGGGTGTCGCAGAGAATACAGGGCAAGCACGGCGGGGAGTCACGGGAGTAGCAGGCGGTGCAGGAGTGACCGTTGGTGCAGGGATGGGTGCTGATTGCCCGCTTTGAGGATTGGCGGGATAGTTGTGCTCGCCCACATCACAGCAGTCATGCCATGCGGGGAGGGATAGATTGTAGCTGTTGTATTTGACGGCGCCACCGCGAGTCACACCCTCCGACACTCGCTGTGCCGGCTCCCTGCGGAGATGCATTAGAATAGAAAAGATTAGAGAAACGGCTTTGACGCACCAGCTGGGGTATACTCCGCCGCCAGGAGCTTTTGCCTGCGGGCTGGTAACGAGATACACCTTGCCGGAAAGGGAGGCCCCGTGGATGGGCGGTGAGCAGTAGTACGATGAAGACATGGTGGGCGTATTGGACAATGATCAACCAACACGTGCAATTGAAATGATCTCATAGGTTATTAACAGCACTTCCACGGCTTCCACTGATTTCTGACACTTTGAGTCACAAATTTGTAGGGAATTCCACCGCTTCCACGAGAATTTTGCCATTAATCAAAACCCTGCCTAGTATTTGTAGATATAGCGAAATGACCCGTCATCGCGTTCGATGCGGACAGTGTCGTCGGAGGGGACGTACAGGGCATCGGCAAGCCTCTCCCTTTCCTTCTCCTTTTTCTTTTCCTGGTACACCTCCCACTCCAGCTTGTAGTCGCGAGTCCCAGTTCTTTTCTCTTCCGGCCGCTTATCGCGTCCAAGTTTTTTGTACGAAGCTTCAACACGCTGTAGCCTCCGCTTCCATGAGCGGAATTCTCGGTGTCTAGAAGAGCGCCGCTGGTCAATGACGACACGAGGATAAAGATTGCACTGACTTGGCTTCATAGTTGCGGCTGGCTTCCCGACCACGCTCCTGGTACTTGAGAAGGGCAGCGGGGTCTTGCCTAAGCTGAGCGCGATAGCTGTTGGCACACAATGCAGTGATTAGAAGGGTACGTGGGCAACATATAGATCAATGTACTGAGCCATCTGAATTCGGGATTTTTGGGCCAGCTCTTTCTTGTTTCTGGACGAATAAGCTGTACGGATGTGATAGTATGACTGTAGAACTCACTTATCACGATACTGAGCCAATGCCTTGCGTCTAGCCAGCTTTGTGCAAGAGGGTGAAATGTTCATCGAACTTGAGTTTCCGGCGGTTTCCAGCCTATATAGAATAATAGAGGTGTTCCTGATACCATCCAGTAGTAGCAATAGTACCCACCTATCATCCTGAGCCATAATTTGTGGAAGTCTCCAAAGTTGTGTCGTGGTGGTGGTCAAGAACAAAAGACGTTTGGAACAAATGAGTGCCAATGTGGTCCATTTCTCATCATGACTTGAAATACCTCGATATATGACCAATAAATCCAAGATTTATTTGGGAGATACCTGGACATCGAAACCCAAAGTCTACGTCCCCAGAATAATTTAATATACACACTCTGTGGTATAGAGACATTATCTTTGGGTATGATGATGTCCCAAGTTGGCGTACAAGGCAGTCCGAGTTGGCGATCACAATTGCGGGCTACAAAACATTCAAACACACTACCTTTTCCGATGGAAGCGGTGGAAATTTGGTACATTTTTTGTGATGATTTATACTGTGGAGGCGATGGAAATGAAATGATGGTAAGGATTTTGAAGGACACTCTATTTTCGTGTGGAAGCAGTGGAAATGCATTACATTTGTTGTGATCATATAGACGGTGGAAGCGGTGGAAAGAAAATGACTTGGAGGCAATACGGCAAAGACAGCAGGAATTCTACATAGCCTTGAGCTCGTCGAGAGTGGAGAACATTGCAGCGGCCTCCTGCGCTCTCGACGCAGGCCCAGCTCCTTCTCCTCCCGCTTCTCCTTTGCTGACAAAGTTGCAAAGTACTCCTCCTCCCTCTTGAATCCGTGCCCAACCCAACGAAAAAGTCCGCCAGCGGTGTATTGAGTGAAAGAATAGCGGCGCTCATGAGGAGCGATGGGGATATTGGAATGGAAGATCGCCGCACTCGGGATGATGATGGTGCAGCCCGGCGGAAACTCTAGGACGAGCCTGCAGTCCCAGAGGATGAGGTGCCCGCCTTTTCTGTAGTCAAAGCGACCAAAGGCAGTGATGGGGCACCAGCCAAGGGCGAAGTTGGCGAAGTCGCGGTGACCAAGGGCGCAGGTGTGTGGTCCAAGATTGAAGGTGCACGCAAAGAATATGCCGTTGACAAAGGGGCGCTTGAGGTGGGTGTAGAAGTCAAAGAGGTTTGGGGCCCAATTGGCAAAGAGTCCTCTTATCGAGATAAGGAAGGTACGAAATACAGGGAAGAAAAGGACGTACTTGTAGTAGCGAAACCGGCAAGGCGGATGAAAGGATCGCTGCTGAGCAGGCTTGCCAGGATTGCAGCATTGATAGCGCCGTTGACAAGGGCGCCGGGCTGCACTTGCCCGCTGTGATAAGGACAGCGGTGCTGCTACTGAGCGATTTATTGTCTCGTAGGCTAGCTTGTTCTTCCACTGGGGGGTGATTAGAGTCGGGTCTATTTGAGAGGTAGGATAGACGTTAGCCTAGAGCCGTGGAATATGTGTGTGTGTGGTGTGTGTGTCGAGCGTGCGTCGATGGAGTGTGTGTGTGTGTGTGTGTGTGCGAGCGCGGCGCGCGGCGTCGTACTCCGTGAACGGGGAGTCGGTAGTCTTCAACGGGTGTTCCTGTTATTAGCAAATAAACGGCGTAAAACGTGCAGAACTTCTTATCCTGGGGTCAGAGTCCGGTGGACGGAGCTATTTCTGCCCTAAACCACGATGCTTCTCGTTGCTTCTCCCTCTGCGTTCCTTCCCTCGATGATCTCTGGGCGCAGCGGTTTCCGCTTTAGACAACTCTGTGTCTCGAGTTTAGCGTCGACGTCGGTCGCCGGGCCACCTGTAGGCGAATGAATGTGTTACTGGTAGGTCGGTCGAACGGCGATTTGTTCCTATACGGCTCTGCTCTGGGCAACTTCTACACGGCGCGGTGCCTGTGAAGGTGATTATCCAACGGTGAGCGAGCCCGGGCTTCGTATGAATGGAGAGACTCTGGTGAGGTAGAGGTCTGTCCCTGGGGGATCGGTGAAATGTCCTGAGGACAAGTGAGAGAGTGTGGTCAAAGGGTGAGACGGGTTAAAGTGGTACTCGTGGGTACAAGTGGTGGGGAAGGCTTCTTATGCCCGTAATTGACTGACTACCCAGCCTGTTTCCGCTCTGCTTTTATACCTTTTCCCTACGCGTCACGTTTCCCTTCCCTCTCGTCAGCCCTATGCCTCTATCCGACGATCTCATGTTTCATGTCTTCCCGCGCCCTGCTCCGTGCACACGGTGTCGCGCCCCGGCAGGCCGCCATACGTTGGAATCGCGTCGTTCTTCTCGTGATAATCGTTACTTGTTGGTGGGGGATAGCGTCGGTGTGTCGTATCGCTGGTTTAGGGTTCGCGGAGTGCTTGGGTGGGTTTGCGCGGAAGGCGACGTCGCGAGCCTTTTGTGTAACGGTGTCGCGGCTAGCCGGGCGCACCTCGTGGTGTAACGCGTAATTTGATATTCCTGTGCTCGGTGCTGGACACAGTGTGGAGAACGTGGGGTCGGGCAGGTGTGCGGACCCGTCGGTGGCGGTCTGTGAAGTCAGGCACGCGGCGTCGTTCGTCGTTGTGCCGGAGCCTGCATCGTCCGCCTAGCTCAGTAGGATAGAGCATGACACTCTTAATGTCAAGGTCGCGAGTTCAACCCTCGCGGTGGGCCGTTGGTCTTTTGCCCGTTGTCATGAGCCAAAAGTGTTTGGACTCAGGATGAAATTGATGATGGACAAATCCGACTCCTCAGAAATGGATAAAATTGGTAAAAAACTGGAAATCACCTTCTTGCGTCGTTCCACGACATTGCTACAGGCACCGTGCCTCATGACATCACCGCTGAAAGCAATGATGTCATCGTTTGGAACAATGGGGAGATGCGCAGTGATGTCATCGCCCAAGAACAATGGTGGAAAAGACAACAATGATGTCATCGCTCAAGAACAATGGCATTATACGGAATACAATAGAACAATGACATCATAGATAGAATAAACCATACGAAACCATACATATGACCTCATTATTTACCTACAGTATAAATAGAGCTCGCGTACTCCTGTAAAAATAACCAATAACCCACCTACGAATCGATCTACGTCCTACACCCCCACGTTTTTGTGCCTACTGTGCGATCTCAGTAGTCACCACATTTTTGTGTTTTCTGTGCGATCTCAGAATTCACCACGCCCTACGATTTTGTGTTTACTGTGCGATCTCAGTACTCACCACGCCCCACGTCTTTGTGTTTACTGTGCGATCTCAGTACTCACCACGCCTCACGTCTTTGTGTTTTCTGTGCGATCTCAGAATTCACCACGCCCCACGCTTTTGTGTTTACTGTGCGATCTCAGTATTCACCACGTTCTTGAGCTTATAAGTGTCACTCGGATTCTTATAATTTCCTTCGCTCTCGAATTAAACTAGTAAACGCGGTTTTATTAGTTTGTTCACCCTACGTCTACCCCTACGCCACCTTCCTTGAGTACACTTGTGGAATTCGTCTACTTGTATACTCATTCTATCGTCTGCCTCCCTTGCGTTTTCTTTGATTTGACAAAGCATTTATTCTCACCACCCAATCCTCGTGTCATTGCGACCTTGGACGAGAGCCTTGCCAATTTATTGAAAGCCTTTCGAGCACACTTGTTAGTTCGTTTATACAAGTAAGCTCGTTCTACTCGCCGCACTCCCATCCTCCCTAGCCGACCTCCGCCTTCGTCGGATTCGTCCCTTGATACGCTTTCGCACTTCGAGGCATTCTAGAGACATTTTGACAAATTAGGGAAATTCGAACCTTTGGAGAAACACTCGGACAAAGTCAATCCCAGTGGACCTCCTGTATTAACCAATAATACACTTGACATCATTGGTGACCGCCGCAGGTCAGGGATTATATTCGTATAATTTCCCTAATTTTGTCAATTTCGAATCGCCTTCTCCTTAAATTCACCACTCGACCTACACTATCCCCATGCACTTGAACGAACCCCCTCAGGGCTACGTGTATCCAGAAGCTTCGACAAGCATGCTTCCAGATCTACAAATGCCCGCTCCAGATTCTGGGCCAGCACCGCCACCGATGACGCAGTTCGTTAATCCGGCACGCCGCGCCCATCTTCCTTTCCCCAATCTGACGTCATCCAACGCCCATCTCCATCCGTCTCAATTCCAAACAGGGAACCCTGACTCGGAACACGATTCGCAGGATGCCGCCTACTCTTCCTCTGAAGACGATGCATCATCGTCGGCTTCAGAACCTCAACCACCGCCTCGCATGAAGAGTTCTGTGCCCATCTTTGGCTCAGGCTCTACGCGCACGGTTTTGGATATGCCTTTGCGAGGAAGCAAGGACGCACCCAAACTGTTCCGTGGGCATCATGCTGAAGTGGAATACTTCATTGCGCATTACGATCGGTTACTCGTGAAATTCCATGTAACAGATCCTACTGATCAATGCAAGTTAATTTTGGATTACTGTGCCCCAGACGTACAAGGATTCATTCGCGCTTCCAAATATTATCAGCAACGGAACTGGCCCAAATTGCGTCGTGAAATACTCCAGAGTTACGACGCAGACCGAGCCACTTCTAGATATAAGCCGAGTGACATCGCAACCTATACGTTGAAGACGCAATCCAAACCCTTCCATAACCTCTCGCAATGGAAGAAATATTTCATCAAGTACAAGACCATGGCTGGAATATTGCTGCAGCAAGGTCACATCACCCAAGTCAATTACGACGTCTATTTCTGGTTGGGGATACAACTAGACTTACGTCGCACCTTGGAGCAGCGAATAAATCAGCTCAACCCCACGCGCAGCTTCAATCGCCAATATTCAGTACGCGAGATCAACATCGCAGCTGAATGGTACTTCCGCAGGAATCGCGCGGAAGCCATGGTGGTTAATGCCGCAGATTATGGTGTGGATTTGGACAGCGATACTACGGATGTTGAATCTGAAGAGGAGTCAGAAGATAGTGACGACTCTGATTATGAGACATACCGCAGGAAGCACCGAGCCAAAGCCCGCGCTAAGAAGGCAAAAGCAAAGAAGAAGTCGAAGAAGACAACTTCCACTGCCGTCGGGACCAGCAAGGGAAAGACCCTTCAAACTGCTGGTACCGCAGAGGAGGTCACCAGTTTAATTCGACAGCTCAATAAGATGTCGATCGCCGACCCAGAGTACCCACCTGTTTATTACAAGGTTCTTTCACTGGACACAACAGGCATTGCGGCCAAATGTGTACAGCCGCCCAGAATCGCGCCGGCTTGGTTCGATTCAGGACCTAAGGGACCTCCTAGGAATAAAGAGTTTAAAGGTACCGCACCTGAGAGTACAGGAGCTGCGGGAGCAGCGCCTACATATCCCAACAACATCCCTCTAGGCGCGTCCAGAATGGATAATTTCGGATGCTTTGGCTGCGGACAAGACGGCCATCGCATTGGCGATTGTCCTGAAATCAAAGATCTGGTTGCGAAGGACATCGTGGTCTACGATCCTGAAAACAGACGAGTGCGCATGAAGAACGGCAGTTTTATTCGTCGAGGACAGGGCGAGACGCTGGCGCAAGCCGCTGCTCGAATTGCGGCTCCACGCGTAATGTTCACCACGGCCGGAAAGGGTTATGATTCACAATACGAACCTCGACCTACAGGGTATCAGAGCGCGTATATCGAAGTCCTGCCCTCTGAAGATGAGTCGGATTATGATTCGGCTCAGGAGCAGAGGGAGATAGACGCACATTGGTACGCCCAGCCATCCGATCCTGATGACGCAGCTACATCCGACCGCGAGGTCTACGTCACTGTTCCCCGCGGGATAGGCGAACCGGATCAAAATAACAACGTGAATGCTGCGGAACGGTCCGTGCCGAGTACCCGTACGGCGAGACGCGAAGTCTTTGATGGCGTCCACTTACCAAAAAGGGATCGGTCTGGGCCCCATCACGTGACTGGTTCGAACAATGGCCCGGCAAAAGCCGTCGACCAAAAAGGAAGGATGAAAGAGCCGCCGACTCAGAAAGTACGCGACTTACTTCCAGAATTAACTCCCGTGGATGCACGAGTCCCTCGAACCGACATGGATGTTGAGATGGAGCCCGCTCGAGAAGGAGATCACCCTCCAAAAGAAAAGAGAACGGCACCATCTGAACAGAGCAAGAAAAGACAAGAAAATTCAGGAAAACAGGAGGACAATGCATCAAAACCCGCTGCACGACACTCTGATATTCAAGCAACGGTGCACGTACCCTCTATAATCGAACGAATTCTTGATCTTACGGTTCCAATGACTGTGAGAGAAGCGTTTGTTTCGTCTAAAGAGATTCGCACTGGAATACTTGAAACAATCCGACTCAAGAATGTAAAAGCAGTTTTATTGGGGAAATCTCACGATAACCCGGTTATAGCACATTGGAATTGGCCTCGCACTGAGGGAATTCTTATTAGGATTGACGTTGAAACTAATGGCAAAACAATTACTGCTATTATTGATACGGGATCCCAGTTAGATGTGGTGCGGGCTGATGTTGCTGCCCTAAAGATCCGCCATCCGGTGGATATGTGCGAAATCATGTCGATGAACGACGCGAATGGAGGCCGAGGAGAATTGAGAGGATACATTAGTGATGTAGAATTCAACTGCGGAGGAGTTGTGACTCACACAGACCTCTGGGTCAGTCATCAAGCTCCTTTCGACCTTCTTCTCGGACGTCCGTGGCAACGAGGAAACCTTGTCACCATCGACGAACGCGACGAAGGAACCTATTTGGTTTTTAAGGATCATCAAACTAGGCAGCCTCGATACGAACTTCTGGCGATACCCTACGAAATGGCAAGAGAACCGGTCCTCGGAGTCAACGCTGATTCCGTGCAGCAGTCAATGATGCTCACCGTTGACCGCCCCGCGCCTGTGTACGCCACCTCAAATAAACTCAGTCCAACGCCGCCGGAATGGAAACCAAAACAATGCGCGGACTTGGGGCATTGTGCTCGCCGAAAGCGCAGCATTCTGTCGGCGTGGGGGCTCCGGATTTGCCTGGAATTGCTGCTAATCCGGCAAGTCTGGATAATGCTCAGCGCCGGAATTTTGCCAACAATTATAACGTACCGAATCCGGAACGGATCGACAATGCTGGAAGGGAAAGAGTATAAAGGACGTGAAAACGTACCTTCGGATTCCTTCTCAATCCTAAACCAATCCGCTGCTCGTTTACCCGTGTTCATCGCAATGCCGCCGTCTTCTAATCTGAACCCTAACGCCCGGCCTTTTCGTCCTGGCGCTTTTCCTCAAACCCCCATCTTTCCTTCTCCCCATTTCACCACTTCTCACACCACCTCCCCCTCCAACACCTCGAATCGGAACGCTTCCCGACCCGACACGTCTCCATTGTCGCCGATCCGTTGCGACGTCCTCGACCGGAGCCGAAGACACCACTTCGGCGCGGAGACTCGACTCCCTCGGGCAGGGAATACACTGACTCGCATCCGGGCGGCGTCCAACACCCAGTGGATGCTGCATCGCTCTGGACAACCCCCTGAAGTTCGTCCAGGCTCCGTCGTAGCCCCCCAGACCCTCTACACCGGACACGAGACGCGCCCCAACGGCCAAGAGCTTTTTTACGCTATTTTCTTGAATTCCCGTATGTTGATTCACAACCCCCTCACCGGACACCCGGGGACGCGCAACGGGCATGTCGTCGCGACGCTCGTAGCCGCCCCCGCGGACGACACCATTCCTTGGGAGTTTGAAGTCGCATATCCCACCCACAGCGACATCCGCGAGGGCGCGCCAGGATACAGCCGCGCCATCCACGCTGAGATTGGACAGCAACGCCGCCCCGGGCGATTCCAGCTCAACGTCAACCGCCAGATCGAGTGCGTGCCCGGCTTTGCTCGCACAATGGACGCGGTGGACGGTATCCCGCTAGCCCCGACGTTGCCGACCGTTCCCCTCCCATTGGCGCGAGCGTGCCCCATCGCTCCTCTCCCGCTCGTTCGCGCCCGTCCCCCGCCACAGGCGCGCAGTGCTCCTCCGGCGCTTAGGAAAGCCAAGGTGCCACCTCGCACCACCACCCAGCCTCCAGTCGTCTTGCCTTCTTCACAAGAGGGCAAGATGACTCCCGAGTACTTTCTCACTCATCCACCCAACGAACCACCCAAAATCGACACCACTGCGCTGACGCGCATTGGAACCGCCGTGGAAACCGGGCACCACGTCCTTCATCTACCTCCCATTCCTCAATCTGCGGTGCAGTCCGGCGACGTCAAACGTTTTGACACCCCGGGACCGCCGTTTCGACTGCTCACCAAGGCACCGGCCTTGCTGGAAAACGCGCAGGACGAAGACACCGAGATGCGTTCGCCATCGCCCGAGGAAGAGACCAAGGCGCCCAGCGAAGTTCCCAGTAGCGCCGAAGTCCCTCATCTTCACTCACCGTTGCCCCAGGCTTGGGCTCAGTCCAACGCTCGCCTTGAGAAATTCCAGGCCGTCGCGAAGCAATGTGCAAAGTCGGTGACTCCAGCTCAGGATGCGAAGGGGATTCGTCCCTTTGTATTCAGCCTGGTTAAGTCGTTGGAGGCGACTGCCACATCCCCAGGAGCTTGCGGGCAGTCCGACGCTGGAACTAGCGAGAGCGAACACAGAATGGATACGGACGAGCCCGTCGCCACGGCCTACCGCGACGAGGAAGACAAGGGTAAGCACAAGGATTCGATTCCTTGGCGTTTACCGGGCCTGATTACCGGTTCCGCAGCGGTGGGAATCTTCCCATGTCACGGAACGGACTCTTGCAGCCCGAAGGCAGTGCGGAGCCGTGCCTCCAGCCTGTCTTCTCTTTCCTCCTTGTCATCGCTATCCCTCTCAGGCTTCCTCGTCAACGACTACGACCCGGCCCTTGCCCCTGCTCTCTTTGGGGGGCAAGTTCCGACTTCCCCCAACGCGGAGAATGTGTCGCGAGTATCCACCCCGTACCCGCACGACTGCCGTTCTACGGTTCAGTCTCCTCGACGCGAACCCCTCTTCCTCAAAGGCTCTGACTCCGGTTCCCTTCCCTCTTTGTGCGAGATTTCATCAGATGAAGAATCGTCGGGAGATCCGGAATCGGGGTGCGTTGTCCATCCACCTTCTATTTCTCTTTTTGACGATAAAGGCAGGCCCGTTCCCGCCACCTTGGATGGATCGACTCGCGTCCCCGCCGATGAGTTTGACGAACAGGTGGCTCGAATTGCTCGACCCCCGTCGACGCCGGCCAACCAAAGCTGGCCGCGCCTCATCACTTGGACCCACAAACAGGCTGCGACCGTTACCCGCGTGCGAAACCTTGAACACGACGATGCTCTCACGTCTCTTCGACAAGCCGCCGCCGTTGTGGAGGCTTTCCCCGAAATTCTGGATAGGCGTGGTATGGACGACAACCAGCAGGTCGACGTTGACATCGTCAACGAATTGGCCGCCGCCGATATTTCGGACGAAGGCTGCGCGCAATTCGCGGCGCGTATCCAGACCATTCGAGATATGGTCAACACCTACTCGCCTGGACTTGTTGACGGCGCTCGTTCCCTACATAACATCTCCAGTATTCCCGTTTCGACAGACGGCCGCCGTCATCGATTGCTTAGCGCCCGCGCTCTTGCGCAATCGCTTTCTTATCGATACGCAATTTACGCCTTTGCCCGCCACTACCCCGACTGGATTGACGCGTACACCAGGATCCGCAAGTGGATCTTGGCGTACCATCGTTACTTGGAAGATCTTTTCCGGCGTCGAGGATGGACGCTGGACGAGGAGCTCCTTCATCGCGACGCACCCGTTCCCCCACCATATCTCAAACCGGACGAGTACTCTCGCTTCCGCCTTTTCATGTACACCTTCGAAATCCATGGGTTCAACGACGTCGCGCGTGCTATGTCGGACTTCCTACGCTACCGCTTTCGCGAACCGGAGGTTGTGGCTCACCTCCTGCACGCTGGACTTTTTGAACCCCACGATATCCATCTCGACAGCGCTCATGGAGAGGCTTTCATTACTCGTCGAACTGCGCCCCCTTCGCACCGGGCAAGTTGGGCTCTTGAACAGCCTTTTCGTGACGCTAATCCCTTTCTTCAGAAGCCTTGTCGGGCCTTGTGGCACAACCTCGAGGACGACGAACCTTTTGGAGAAATGTAAGGGGGAAGCTAGTAAGTCCGCAGCGCGATCGCTCCCCGCGGACGTACTAATCCCTTTCATTTTCAGCTTTCTAATTTCTGTTACCACCCAATCGTTTTTCCTACGTTTGTTCCTCCTCGCCTCGATTGTACACACGGCCTCTGCCACGGACTTCGTCGCGCCTCCGGCGCGCAACCCTTTCTTGGACTGGCGCATATCGCACTTACTTATCTTGGACGCTATCGAATATCTGACTCGACTATATTTTTCTTATCTGAACTCACTCTTCACGACTTTTCATGACGCTTTCTTGATTTCTCATCTTTTGTATACATATGCTACGAACTTTACGCTATCTTTTTGGACATCTTTCGCTAGTTATCTTCTGTATATCTGGGACGCGTTACGACTTATCTTGGACTTTTACTTACCTTTGATGTGTCTCCTAGTGTTGTGTCTAGCATTGTTATGTTGGCGTTCAACGACAATAGAACGGGTGTTTCTCTTGTGTTTCCGGGGTGAATTGAACTCTGAAAATACGGAGGAGAACATTTGGTGCTATTCGTTCGTTTCAGATCATCCCATCACTCTGGCCATCTCGGCTATCAATCCGGCACCTTCGGCCCGCTCGGCATCTTCGGGCATCTCGGTCGACAAATCTCCCAAACCAGTCAAGTGTAAATTAAAGGGAAAAATATTCAAGGAGTCTGATCGCAGGTTCTTGGAACCTGATGACTCTTGCATATTTTATCCTGTCGATGTGCACACTACAAAAGGAAAATCTTACCAGGTGTTCACCATGTACAAGAGAGTCGACAAGAAGATAAAACCTGTTTCAACTACATTTTCGCCAGACTATGAAGTGAAACGTGCTATCCCCGAGGACCCACTGTCGACTCTCTCCTCACTTCCTACCCATCCACCTAATTTCCAACCCACCGAACGACTCACGACGGAAAGACTTAAGACCCTGGAACTTAACCCAGATGGTTTTCTGTCTGATGATGAAGAAAAATTATTCGCGCACATTATGAAGGAAAACGAAGGAGCTCTGGCCTTCGAGGACATTGAGCGTGGAACCTTCAAGGATTCCTACTTCAGTCCTTACAAGATTTCGACAGTTCCCCATATTCCTTGGGAACACAAAAATATTCCTATCCCTCCAGGAATCCTTTCGAAAGTCATTGAAGTGCTCAAATTAAAAATGGAAGCAGGCGTGTACGAGCCTTGTCAATCTTCTTATCGTTCGCGCTGGTTCTGCGTGATGAAGAAGAGTGGCAAACTGCGCATCGTCCATGACCTTCAACCTTTGAATAAAGTCACCATACGAGACGCAGGGATGCTTCCCATCTTGGACGACTTTGTGGAAGGGTTCGCTGGACGTCAGTGCTACACCGTCTTTGACTTATACTGGGGATTCGACGCACGTCGGATGGAACCAGAAAGTCGTGATATGACCGCCTTCATGACACCTTTGGGACTACTCCGCATCACCTCCATGCCTACTGGCTTCACCAATTCCCCCGCCGAATTTCAGAAATGCATGGTGTATATCCTGCATGATGAAATTCCTCACGTTGCCAACATTTTCATCGACGACTTGCCTATCCACTCAGTATTTGGACTCCGAAGGCAAGCCTGAAACCATACCAGGCAACAGTAACATTCGAAGGTTCATCTGGGAACACGCCCAAGACGTCCACCGTATAATGCACAAAGTCAAGTGCGCGGGTGGAACCTTCTCTGGAACCAAGACCCAGATATGCCGACCTGAAGTTTTGATTGTCGGTCAGAAATGTAACCCTCAGGGGCGCGTTCCTGATGATAAGAAAGCGTCAGCTATACTCAATTGGCCTGCGCTCACTACCCCTCAGGAAGTCCGTCGCTTCCTGGGATTGTGCGGCACAGTTCGTATCTGGATCATGAACTACTCCGGCATTATTCGACCACTCACGGAGCTTTATCGAAAGAACTTCGACTTTGAATGGGATCAACGACGCCAAGACGCCTTCAATTTCATAAAGAAGTTGGTCGCCAGCGCACCTGCGCTGAAACCTATTGATTATGAGTCAGAAAACCCTGTAATTCTCTCCGTCGACTCTTCTCGAGACGCTACGGGGATGATTCTGGCTCAGAATGACGAACTTGGGAAACGACGGCCAGCGAGATATGGTTCAGTTCCTATGAGCGAACGAGAATCTCGCTACTCGCAACCTAAGCTGGAACTGTTTGGATTATATCGCGCGCTACGCAGCTGGCGCTTATACATAATCGGTGTCCGTAACTTCCAAGTCGAAGTTGACGCCCAGTTCATCAAGGGTTTCTTGAACAACCCTGACTTGCAGCCAGACGCTGCAGTGAACAGATGGATCCAAGGAATCATCATGTTTCATTTCGAGCTCATCCACGTACCTGCAGTTCGATTCCAAGGGCCTGACGCGTTATCACGCAGAGGACTCGGTGAAGGCGAAGTCGCAGAGGATGACGATGATAGTTGGCTCGACCGTGTGGCATTACTGCACGGGACCTCGCTTAAAACCCAATCTATTTATGGAATGGATTCGGATCAAATTTCGAAATTTAAGCGAGAAGGATACTATCAATTGCCCAAAGTGACATTTCGACAAGTCGACAATTCCTCAATTGGGGCCGATCAAAAGTTATCTCCGCAAGGGAAATTTCCTTATGCGGATAGCACTATTGCTGCCGATCAAAATGTATCCCCGTATGGGAAATTTCCTTACGCGGATAACACTATTGCTACCGAGGTCTCCATGGCAACCGACACTATTGCATCCGGGAATGCCGTAATTGTGGGTCCAGCAAAAAGTGCCTTTAGAGACCTTTGGAAATCTCCGCGATATTTTCAACAAACCTGGATGCCCTATGAGGTTGAGCGAATGTACGACCCGAAACAGTTACCTTCGTGCCTCTTAGGACGAGCCGCACAAGAGCTGCAGCTGACCCAAATTCAGCAGTTCTTGAAAACGCTCGAAATGCCAGATCTAGGAACACCCCAGAAGCAACGAAGGTTCATTGCGAAAGCTTCTGAGTTCTTCGAACGCGAAGGACGACTTTGGAAGAGAACACGTAATGGCCCTCCACTTGTGGTGATTCTAGAACCCCAATCTCGCCTCAACATCCTTATCCAAGCTCACGATAATCTCGGCCACAAGGGACGCTCCACTGTGTGGAAGAATCTTCGCATACGATTCTTCTGGCCCTACCTTCGAGCCGATATCAACCATCACGTTGCGTCTTGTCCCCAATGTCAAGTACGTAGCACGAAGAAGATGGAAATTCCACCCACCATTTCTACACCCGCCACCATCTTCAGCAAAATCTATATTGACATCATGCGAATGCCTTTATCTGGCAAATACAACATGATCGTCGCGGCGCGAGATGACTTGAGCGGCTTTTGCGAGGCCAAAGCCTTGACCGCACAGTCTGCGGCTGCTTTAGCCGACTTCTTCTGGACGTACATTTATTGTCGTTACGGATGCCCTATCCAAGTTACCACGGATAATGGCAAGGAAGTTCTGGCCGCTTTCGAAATCCTCATGAAACGACTTCGAATCCCTCAAATCCGCATTTCCACCTACAACAAGCACGCTAATGGAGTAGTCGAACGAGGGCATTATACCCTTCGCGAGGCCATTGTCAAGGCGTGCAATGGAAAACTCAACCGCTGGCCCAAAGTACTGCAGGCCGCTGTTTTCGCAGACCGCATCACAGTCAGCAGTGTAACAGGATATTCGCCTTTTCAGTTACTCCACGGAACACAGCCGCTATTGCCGTTCGACTTGGCCGAATCTACTTTCCTTGTGGAAGGATTTTATTCGGGCATGAGCACTAGCGAATTGCTCGCCTTGCGAGTACGACAGCTGCAAAAACACCCTCAAGATATTACTAAGGCTGCTGAAACTCTGAAGCAGTCTCGATTCAAGTCCAAGCTGCAGTTTGAGAAGCGGTTTAAGCATAAGCTCCAGAAGTCTGATTACAAATCGGGCGATCTTGTGCTGCTGCGAAATACCAAGCTCGAAATGACTGTTAGCATTGATCGAAAAACAGAGGATCGATATTCCGGACCTTATGAAGTTCATCGCAAGAATAAGGGAGGTGCTTACGTTCTAAAAGAACTCGACGGATCCATGCTTAAGGGAAACTCGGTCGCAGCTTTCAGGCTGTTGCCGTACATCACCCGCGACCATTGGTTCATGAGAACTGGATGGATGGGCCCCGAACCCGAAGATGAACCTGAACATTCCACTACATCTGATAGCGAGTCAGAATATAGCAGCATGTCTGACTGAAGGCTCGTGCCTTTAGAAGACGCCACATTAATCAGCCGATCTGTTATATCGACCTACCATCATCTACCACATCCATGGCAGCCCCTGCCTACAGTACGACTCCGTGGCCCGGCCATGAAACTATCATCACTCCTTCGCATCCCTACACTCTCGATTTTAGCACGCTGAAGCTCCCTCCCATATGCCCTGACGCGATGAAGGAGCCCTGCGTGTCCCTTCCATCTGTCATCACGCCCGCTCCCATCCATCGCAGCTATGCTTCTATGGAGGAACTATTCAATACCCGGCCTTTGTCGCCAGCTCCAGTTCTCTGGGATCCTAAGCCCCACACCCCTCGACCAGGCGCATTTCGCTTCATATCCGCATATTTGCCTCGTATACCAGGATCTAGCCCTATGTTCATGGAAGAACTAGTGCTCCAGCCTGAAGTAGACGAACCCGAAAATCGGACTATAAGGGTGTATGTTGTGGCGGCCAGACAGAAGCACTCGCATTATTTCTCGGTCATCCATGGAAATGGGCGACCCATCGAAATAGGAGACACCCTGAAAGCCAACGGACGAATTTATGGCCACTGGGTGATCGAAGAACGAATTCGTGATCAGGGAAAATCAGTGGTATTTGGGATAAAAGAATATCGTCATCGACTGGCCACCATCATTACGATCCCGCAGAAATATTTGGATCCTACCCTCCATCCTGCGCCGACGCTCAAGGAACTGCTGCCTCTATATACCAGTTCTGATGTTGCTGAGTCCAGCAGCGGAAGACACATTTCGACTACAGGCAGTCTTCCTAGCTATTCACCCTAAAATATGATGTCACGTGTAACAAGTCCAAGTTCCCAAAAGCAGTAGATTGATTGTCGGAAGATCATCAGTCTCCAAATAGGAACAAACACAAACCACACGTGATCCCAAGTCAGCGTTGCTTCTGCACCCATCCCTACCAGCCATGGCGGCATCATCACACCCCCAATTACCCATGATCTATGATCCCTATTCCGACTACTACATATACCCTCCAGTATCTGTCACTGGTATTCCTTCCTCCACCATGGAACACCTACCATCCCCGTCTCTCGATCCCCATCCCTCATCCACGACAGTTTCGCTTAGCGCCCTCCTGAATCCCATCCCAGAGGATAGAGGCCAAGCAGCGACCCCAGCTCACGAGCACCCGCTTGCGCGTTACCAGCTCTTTGTGCAGCAATGGCTACCCCGAGCCCTACCGACCGGATTTCATTACGCGAGTCCCTATCACCCCGCGCCTGATGTTCGCTTATCCAGGACCCGTATATATGGCGAGGACATTTATGCGGATCCTATCCGAGTGAACGTGGAGTCCACCGTGATATTTGTGGAAGACCAAATACTAGTCTTCACGGTACTTCCCCAACCGCGCCTCAAGATAATGAGAGGGTCTATCCTTCGCACTGTTGGGGATATCAATGGAAGATGGACGGTAGAGAAGAAGTTGGATGAACATGGGGAGTTTCATATCGTTCAAGTCAAGGAGCGCCAGGACCGCCTCATCGCCATCATGGCCATCCCGCGCGAATGTTCACGCCTCAGAAAACGGCCGCCCAGTTATCTCCACGCCACACAGTAAAAGTTGTTTAACAATTGTAGCCATTTCTTGAAGATTGTGAATTTGTTCCATCATTGCAAACCGAGGACGGTTTGAATTAATCGTTCCCCGCGGATGTCATGAGCCAAAAGTGTTTGGACTCAGGATGAAATTGATGATGGACAAATCCGACTCCTCAGAAATGGATAAAATTGGTAAAAAACTGGAAATCACCTTCTTGCGTCGTTCCACGACATTGCTACAGGCACCGTGCCTCATGACATCACCGCTGAAAGCAATGATGTCATCGTTTGGAACAATGGGGAGATGCGCAGTGATGTCATCGCCCAAGAACAATGGTGGAAAAGACAACAATGATGTCATCGCTCAAGAACAATGGCATTATACGGAATACAATAGAACAATGACATCATAGATAGAATAAACCATACGAAACCATACATATGACCTCATTATTTACCTACAGTATAAATAGAGCTCGCGTACTCCTGTAAAAATAACCAATAACCCACCTACGAATCGATCTACGTCCTACACCCCCACGTTTTTGTGCCTACTGTGTGATCTCAGTAGTCACCACATTTTTGTGTTTTCTGTGCGATCTCAGAATTCACCACGCCCTACGATTTTGTGTTTACTGTGCGATCTCAGTACTCACCACGCCCCACGTCTTTGTGTTTACTGTGCGATCTCAGTACTCACCACGCCTCACGTCTTTGTGTTTTCTGTGCGATCTCAGAATTCACCACGCCCCACGCTTTTGTGTTTACTGTGCGATCTCAGTATTCACCACGTTCTTGAGCTTATAAGTGTCACTCGGATTCTTATAATTTCCTTCGCTCTCGAATTAAACTAGTAAACGCGGTTTTATTAGTTTGTTCACCCTACGTCTACCCCTACGCCACCTTCCTTGAGTACACTTGTGGAATTCGTCTACTTGTATACTCATTCTATCGTCTGCCTCCCTTGCGTTTTCTTTGATTTGACAAAGCATTTATTCTCACCACCCAATCCTCGTGTCATTGCGACCTTGGACGAGAGCCTTGCCAATTTATTGAAAGCCTTTCGAGCACACTTGTTAGTTCGTTTATACAAGTAAGCTCGTTCTACTCGCCGCACTCCCATCCTCCCTAGCCGACCTCCGCCTTCGTCAGATTCGTCCCTTGATACGCTTTCGCACTTCGAGGCATTCTAGAGACATTTTGACAAATTAGGGAAATTCGAACCTTTGGAGAAACACTCGGACAAAGTCAATCCCAGTGGACCTCCTGTATTAACCAATAATACACTTGACACCGTGTGTCGGTGCGGGTTATTCGTGGACTCCCCTCCCGTCGTCCGTTCAAGCGTTCGACCCCTCTGGGTCCCGTAACATACGAGGCGTTCAATAACCAGTTCCTCGTCAAGCCCGACAAGTCGTTAGAGAGCGAGGATTCGAGTGGTTCGTTGCCGGAGCTGCAATCGGTGTCGAATAGCAGCGATTCGGAGTCCATGTAGTCGTCTAGCCATATTTAATTTCTTCTTCCACAAGCTCCCACCCGTCCGTGGTGTCTTTCGAATGGGGCGTCCAAGGCGGGGCGTGCGGGGGAAATATTGGGTGAACGGGATTATTGAACAGCGCACGGCGTCGTGCGTGGTGCGGCGCCTGGTCCTTGTGATCTGGTTTCATCGGACAATCTCGTTCCGTGGCCATATAAGGCGACGATCGATCGGTTTTCTCCACGGGTCCGTCGCCATGTCTCGCGGCTCACTCGCCTCATATCGCCATTTCCTTTCCGACCTCCTCCTTACCGACGACGAGCTCCTCAATCCTGGGTGGGAACCGTCCGTGTCACTGGAGGTTTTCTTTCAGCTTCGCCTACGTCCGGCCGTGTATTTTCTCCAGCGATGCCTCTGCGACGAAAGGGGGGTGTCCGGGCCCGCTCCCCGTATTCCTGCGGCTGAAAAGGCGGAACTCAAGGACTGGTTATTTCGGCTTTTGGGAACGATCGTAAGTCCTCCCTGAATGTCCGTTCTTTTTGTCCGCCCGGGGCTGCGCCTGGCTGCGTGGACTTTTTTGACCGCCGACGTGCCCATTTCCGTGTTTGTGCTGATATATTCCGTAGCGTCTCCTTGGGCGGGCTAAGCTGGTGCTCAGCTTTATCCACGGGCGTTTGTCGGCGCTGGGCAGAGGCACCCCGGCGTCGCGCGTCGTTTCCTCGACCAAGTACAAGGTCCCCGGCGTCGCCGCCAATATGTTCGCGTTGACCATGATGCTGGTACCTCGACTGGTGGAAGATTGTCCTCGGGACAACGGCGTCATGTACATCACCCAGCCGGCGTTGCTTTGTTTTTACCACGAAGCCGTGTCCTCGAACGGCGATGGGACCCTCGCCCGGGAATACGAGCCGTTTCACAAGGACGGGACGCTTCGCGAGTCGTTCTCCGAACAATCCCTTGCCCCCAACAGCGTCCAATGAGTGAGATCCCTCCTATGCTCCCCGCGAATTTTCCCGGCTAATAATTTTCCTTCTCATCCCGTCCACCGTCCAGATTCGGAGGTTATCACGTGGGTGCCAAATCGGGGTTGAGATATGTGATGTGATCGGCGGGACGTCCGGATTAGGTAGCCGAGTAGTTTGCGTGACCGGCGTGGCACGCCGTGTGCTGGTATAAAAACGTGCGAGCGAATGCGAGGAAGGGGGAACCCTTGAATTTTTCCCCCACGATCGTCGGATGTTTCCTCTGCCGCGAAACGCTTCGGGTGTGCGCGATGAATTCCTCCACCTCGATTTCCCTGTTCCCGGGGAGCTGTACAACTTCTCCCAACACCCGTTCATGGCGAGCGTCACCCGGCAACTTTTGGAACCCCTGTACCTGGCTTTCATCCATGTACGCGATGATTGGACGTGGCCCATTGAGGCACCGAACCCAGACGAACGGATATCGATGCGCAAAAACACCCGGGAATATTTCGAGTTGGCGGTAAGCGGTTTCCGACGTGGTGCATCGTTGGTATCTGATTCTTCCGCTTCTTTCTCCGTTGGCCAGGCTCGCCTATCGGATTTAATAATTCTGTCTCACTCCGTCCCAGGTCTCGCCGTTCTCCACGTTATGGATTCTTTCCCCTATACACAAAACCGGACGGTTTCGCAGGTCGTCTCCGTAGATCCCATGGTCCAATCGCAACTGGAGTTCTTCCGTACCGCGCACGTCGAGCGGCACGAGTATGCGTCGTCGCGGAATGGCCACATCCAGTACCTGACACAGTGGGTCCGCCCCTTCGCGGCGTTAATTCAATGCTGCATCCCTCTCGGCGCCTTGTCCTCCGCCGAGATGCCTGAGGGCCGTGTGGAATTCCTGCAACCGTACGTGGTGTCGTATATTGAAAAGGCGGTGCGTCCCTCGCTCTTATGGCTCCCAGCCACAGTGCGACACGATACTGACGCCCGGGCCCGCGCAGGCGTTATTATATTCCATCGCATTGGACCGCGCGCACAACGTCTGCGATCATCCGTTCATTGATTCGTCCGCGTCGTGGTCGCTGAGTCTAGCGAAGTCTTTCGACATTTTCGCCGACCATCCCGTGGAGGGTTTCGCGGAAGGAGCCCGTTCGGTTCTTCTCGGGCGAATCACCGGTGCCGCGTCTCTGGCCGGACACCTCAAGGCTCCCGGATCCATCCTGGACGTTCCTATTCCACCGGAAATTTTAAGCCTCCGTTCCGTGCCTTCCTGGCCTCGCTTGAAGATCGCGGAACTACTGCACGCCGAAAGGTCGGGGGATGTTTGGGCTTGTGAGAATGCCCTTCTTCGTGACGAAATCGAGCTGAGCAGCGGGTTGGCTCGTTCTCTTGACAAGGCGGCGTCCTACGTGGGGATGGATTTTTCCCCTAGTCCATACAGTCGATACTCGGTGTAATTTTCCGCGAATCCCTTCGTTATCGTTATTTTCGTTATTTGTAAAGGCTTTCGTATTGTTTATCCCGTTATTTTTCGTGGCGTTCGCCTGCACGTTGTCGCCGGTGTATTTTCCCGCAGCGGCGTCGTTGTTTCCCGTCCGTTCGGTGAGGACCCGGCCGCCGGCGCCGCGCTCCGTGTCCCCTTTGTTTCTTATAAATATGCGCTTTTGCGCATATTATCATCCTTTTCTTCCCTCCCACGTCTTCCTCGATGCCCTCGGGTGGTTCGCACCAATCCTCCCGTTATTTGTCGAAACCCGAGCTCGTCGGCTTGTGGATAAATCGCACCAGACATCTCGCCCAACAACTCCATTATTCCACCCGGATCGCGCCTGAGGAGGATACCCCTCTGGAGACGGTGTCGATAATTCGCGACGCGGTTTGCGTCCTCCTGCAGAACATGGTCCTGCTGGGGCGTACGAGTGTTCGGTTCGGGAAGGCGGAGGGCGAAAAAGGAGATAGCGAGTTCTTCGTGCCCCCGGAGAGTACGGTCCTCTTTGGAATGGCGGAACGTTTCGTCGACACATATGGGTACCACGGAGACGACTCCCCGCTAGAGCGCGCCATTCTGTTCGAGAACCTCGCCACTCTTCACGCGGCCATGGTTTCGTCGCCTCGGTACACCCTGACCGGCGTCGATTTCCCGAACTTCCAGTTAACCACTCAAGAGCACGAGTGGTACGGCGTCTTCGACTTCATAAAACGGTGCCAAATCGCCCGGGCCGCGGCGCCGCACGTCGTTTGTCGGGGTTTCGGGGACGCCTTGTCTCGGTATAATCCCGCCCTTGCACCCTGTTATATACCGAGCCGACGGAGGAGAGACGGGACCGGAGTCGGCCGAGAGATCGGCCGAGAGGAAGACCGGAGGTGTCGGAGATATATGTGAACGCCACAGAGGAGCTGGGCGCACAACTACCTGGTTGACCCGAGACAAGGAGGACAGGAGTATAGTTCGGTTCGGAGACCGGAAGCGAAGCGACTCAGTTACTTGCGGAGGGAATGCGAAGCAACGTTAATAATCAAACTGACGAATACAAAGATAGACTATGGTATTTATACTGGAAAGGTTATTATGTATACATATGTGGATATCAATGATGGTCCAAGCGCAACAATAGCGATTGACCCGAAAAGGAAACCAGGGAGAAACATGAGGTTAAACAATAAGAAAGAAGACGGATAAACGGGAGACGCTCAGTCAGCTCCGGTGAGTGATAACCCGTGAAGGAACACGAGGAATGCCGGAGAAAGATGTGGAGTCTCCGTCGGCCGAGCCCGGCGGGGCCGGTCGTCGGCCGAGGGCCGAGGGTTCCGTGCACGGATATAACAGTATCCCCCTCTTGCGTTCCTTGCCCACGAGGAACAGTCGGGGCATCGGAGGTCGCACAGGGTGATGACCGGAAGGATGCCGAGGAAAAATGATGGTCGGCGTGGCGGATCAAATGATGGCACGTGAACCTATATATATGGTCGCGTGAAAAAGACCATCCCATCTCAAACCACCATGTCGTCTTCCAGCTCGCCCGCTCCGACCACCGAACGCAAAGGCCGCCGCGAGCGGAGCCTGTCGCCCGAGTCGAAGGCGAGGGCGGAGAGGAAAGAGAAGAAGAAGAGGCGTGAGGAGCGCGAGCGCCGTATTCGCCAGGAGGTCATGGACCAGATGGCGAAGCAGCACGCCAAGGACACGGCGGCGCTTACGGCGGCGTTCGCCGAGTCGCTGAAGGGTGATGCTCCGACGAGCCGCGCCCCGAAGGGAAAAGGACGGATGGAGGGGCCCAGTCGCCTTCCGATGTCGTCGGAGGACTCCGAGTCCGACGCCCGCCGATCCGTATCTCCGGTGGTGAAGAAGGAGAAAACGGAGAGGAAGGAGGAGAAGAAGCGGAAGCTGATCGTTCCGCCCGAAGGTGCGTAGCAGTTCGGCCGTGGATTCCGGAGCTGACGAATGGTGAATAGTCTGCGCGGAATGCCAGAAGCGTGACGAGGCCTGCCGCCTCGAGCCCGGAAAGCGTCAGTGCCTCCGGTGCTCGCAGCGGAAGGTCAAGTGTTCGCTGATTCCGGCCGAGCCGCGTCGGGTGACCAAGCGGAGCGGGAGGGAGGCGTTTGACGCCGACTCGGACGAGGAGCCGGTTCGGAAGAAGAAGAAGAAGGTGTCGTCGAAGAAGACCATTCCTTCGGAGGAGGATTCCGACGTCGAGGAGATTCCGCGCCCGAACCGAGCCGACGATCTTCAGGCTCGGATGGCGGAGTTGGAGTGGATGGGGTTCGACCAGAGCCGCACCATCATGAAGATGCGGAGGGAGCGTCGCCGCGATCGGACCCAATTCCGGGCGCTGGTGGAGACCTTGGGGCACAAGATGGGAGCCCCCGGCCGTTCGGATTCCGGAACGGCCGCACAAGGTCACCAGCGGGCGCTCGGGTTCCTCGCTCGGCTCGATCGGGAGTTATCTCCGATCGGGACCGATGTTTTGTCGCGCCGGCTGATGTTCGACGCACCGGCCGAAAAAGGGGCCGAAGCGTTGCCCGCGCCGCAGCCGGCGTCGCAGGTGGTGGTAAAGACGGAGAGGACGAAATGGCCGGCCAACTTCCGGAAGATGAAGCCGGAGGAGATGGCCGCGTCGTCGGCCGCCGGTCCGCCGATGCCCGAGGGTTCGGGCAACGGCGCCAAGGCCGTCGACAAGTCGCCCGCGGAGGCGATCCGGAAGCCTGCCGGATCGTCCAGTTCGGACGACGACTCCGACGACGATACCGAGTCGGAGGCGCCACCTCCGAAGAAGCGAGCGCGCCCGGCGGAGCCGAAGGAGGAGGAAGACGGGAAGGGGAAAAGAAGTGCGTCGGCGGAGGAGAAGGGAGAGGTCGGAATAGGACCGGCCAACAAGCCGTCCACCGACTGAAATGGACATCCGCGTGCCCCGCGTAATGAGGGCTTTTTATTTTGTATTTGTATTTTGTTGTTTCTCTTGAAAAATCGTGTCGGCCGATCGGCCGAGTTCGGAAATCGGAAAGTCGTAAGAATAAGATAAAACGGAAGTAAGAGATTAATAGTCCGGACCGGGCTTTTTTGGGTACTTCCGATGGAAGTTATCGATGTGATCCGGAGCATCGACGTCGTCGGCTCCGACCCAAGTATACTGCTCGTCCGTGTTCTCGTAGCCGAGCCATTCCACCAGGTACCGGAGCGGAACCTTCTTGAAGCGACGATCGAGTTTCGAGTCAACGATTTGCTTGACCTCATAATGAGGATCACCGTCGTCATCGATCTCAACCGCGGCCGGAGGTTCGTCCTCCCGGTCGGGGAACGGGTTCGGGAAATGAGGCTCGAGCTGCGAGACGTGGAAAACAGGGTGAATCTGCCGGAGGTTCTGCGGAAGTCGGAGGGTATAGGACGCAGCCGAGGGTTTCGCAATGATGTCGTACGGCCCGAGCGCCGTCTCCGAGAACTTCGGAGTCGGCCGAGTCGTCTTGATGTACTTGGTCGTTACGAACGCCTGCTCGCCGACTTGCATCTTCGGATCCGGAGACCGGACCTTGTCCGCCGTCTCCTTATACCGTTCTTGGGCGAAGATGAGTTGTTCCCGGAGGAACTGATGCAAGTCTTGAAGGTCGACAGCGTAATCCTTGGCGTACATGTTAGCGACATCACGCTCCGGATGAATGGTAATTGCCGGATTGTATCCCTTGTTCGCGAAGAACGGAGAGATCCCGGTCGAAGCGTTAGGCGAGTTGTTGAGCGCGAACTCTCCGAGCGGAAGCAACTCGTGCCAGTTGTCCTGCTGGTACGAAGTATACATTCGGATGTACTGCTCGATGGTCTGATTCATCCGCTCGGTCTGCCCGTCGGCCGAGGGATGATATCCGGAGGTATAATGGATCTCCATGTCGAGGAGGGTTCCGAGGGACCGGAAAAAAGCGGAGATAAACTCGGAGCCTCGGTCGCACGTAACGTGCGACGGAACTCCGTGTTTGGAGAAGACGTGAATGAGGAAGAGTCGGGCGAGCTCGGGCGAGTCGATGTGCGTATCGCACGGAATGAGGATGACTTGCTTCGAAGCTCGGTCGACGATAACGAGAACGGTGTCGTAGATGCCGGACATGGGAAGTTGCTCGATGAAGTCCATGGAGATGGAGTCCCAGGGGCGGAGCGGAACCGGAAGAGGCTTCAGCAGTCCGTAGGGCCGGTGCCGAGGCTTCTTGTTGCGCTTGCAAAGAATGCAGGAGCGGCAGTAGTCCCGGACGAAGGTTCGGATCTCGGGCCAGACGTAGTCGCGTCGTATGAGTGCGAGCGTCCGATTCTGACCGAAATGACCGGAGAGCTTATGATCGTGCAGATATTGACAAACACGTACTCGTAAACCTTCGGAGGTACCGGAGACCAACGGAACGTAAATCCGTCCGTCTAGCCGGAGGAGTCCGGAGACATCGGTAGTCCAGCGCGAGTCGCCGGCGGCGGCGGCGGAAAGGCCGACCACGGCGGCGGGGTCTTCGGAGAGGTGTTCCGAGATATCGGAGTGGAGCTTGTCGAAATCGGCGATTACCGAAGCTCGGAGAACAACCTCCTCGAGGAAAGTGGCTCGGAGCGACGCAGAGAGTTGATCTTGGGTGAAAATCGGGCGGAAATTTTGCGGATTCACCCGAGCGTAGGTACTATCCCCCTCTTTAGGGTAGACGTCCCATCGTCTAGTCAAAGCGTCGGGTTTACCTCCGAGTTTACCCGGCCGAAACCGGATTACCATATTGAAGTGGCAGAGGTATTCGGACCACCGGACTTGGCGGCGCGTAAGGACTTTCGTCGTCGCAAAGTACTCCAGGTTTTTGTGGTCCGTGACAACGTCGACAGGAAGAGTAGAGCCCTCGAGATAGTGACGCCAAGTTCCGAAAGCGTCAAAGATAGCGAGGAGCTCCTTGTCGTGCGTGTCATAGTTGAGCTCGGCCGGACCGAGCGTCCGAGACCGGAACGCAACCGGATGGATTTCACCGTCGTCGCCCTCGATGGAGAGAATGGCGGCGGTGGCGTAATCGGAAGCATCCGTTTCGACAGTAATCTGCCGACCCGGAACCCAATGGTGAAGTACCGGGGCTTCCGTGAACGCCCGCTTGAGAGTGTCGAAGGCTTCCTGGCATTCGTCGGACCAGGCCCACCGGACGTTGGATCGGGTGAGGCGGGTCAGAGGAATGCAGATGCCGGAGTAGTTGAAGATGAACCGGCGATAGAAATTGGCGAAGCCGAGGAAGGACTGAACGTCCCGAACCTTCCGAGGCGTCGGCCAGTCCATGATCGCGGAGATCTTGTCCGGAGCCATGCGGAAACCGTCGGGCGAAAGAATGTAGCCGAGGTATTCGCATGTGGTGACGCTAAACTCGCACTTAGAGAGCTTGCAGAACAGACCGTTCGCCCGAAGCCGCCGGAGCACTTCCCGAACCTGCTCCGAATGCTTGGACGGATCGTCGGAGTAGATGAGGATATCATCCAAATAAACAACGACGTTAACGTCCAAGAGGTCGGCAAAGATGGTGTTCAGGAAACGCTGGAAAGCGGCCGGAGCATTGGTGAGGCCCTCGGGAACTACCCGGAACTGGTAGGACCCGTAGCGAGTGCGGAAGGCGGTCTTCGGCTCGTCGCCTTCGGCGACCCGGAGAAGATGGTAGGCGTGCCGGAGATCGAGCTTGGTATAAACCCTTGCCCTTCCGGGTGCGTCGAGGAGATCCGAGATCAGAGGAAGGGGATAACTGTCCTTCTTCGTGATCCGGTTCAATCCACGGTAATCGACGCAAAGCCGGAGAGAGCCGTCCTTCTTCTTGGCGAAGAGAATCGGAGCTCCGTGACTAGACCGAGACGGGTAAATGAACCCCGCCTTCAGGTTCTCGTCAATGAACTTCCGAAGAGCGGAAAGCTCCGTTTCCGAGAGGGAGTAGACGTGACCGATCGGAGGAACTTCACCGCCTTCGGTCTCGATCTTGAGGTCAAACTCGCGATGAGGCGGAAGGTTGTACGCCTCCTTTTCGGAGAAGACGTCGGCGAAATCGTGATACTCCGAAGGGATCCCGGAAAGGTCGGGTGCCTCGGAGGAGGCGCCCCGAGCCCGGAGATCGTCCAGGGCACAAGCGCGAAGAGTGTATTGGACAGCATCCTTGTCCTTGATGATGAAGGAGTAAGCGGCAGCGGAAACAAGCGACACAGGTGGGGGCGTAGAGAATGGACGAGGCATCGGAGCCTCGGAGGGAATCGGAAGACCCGGCGGAGCCGAAGCAACCGATGGGTCCGGAAGCGAACTCGGAATCTCAACCGGAAACGGGAGAGGTTCGGAGGGCTCCGGAGCGATGTCCATAGAAGGACCGGGAGTGTCCATAGAAGGACCGGGAACGTCCATAGAAGGACCGAGGGAAGGCGAAGACGTCGGGGGGTTCGGTTTAGGGTTTCCGACCGGAGGTCGCGGAACACCCTCGTCCGTAGTCGGAGCTACCGAGGCGGGATCCGGCATATCTGCCGGTTGTGTCGACACAAAAACTCGGGAGTGATCGGGACGGAATGAGATTTTGGCTTCGGCCCAGTTAATCAACGGATTAATGCGGGTGAGCCAATTGTATCCAAGAACGAGATCACAAGGAGAATCGAGACGGGTGACGTAAAATTCCATAGGGTGGACTTCGCCGGAGGGGAACCGAATAAGCAGCCGGAGCTGTCGGTTGATGATTGATGAAGAGCCGTCGAGATACCGTAAACGGACCGGATCTACCGCATAAGGGACAAAATGATTCAATTCACAGACTTTCAAAGATATAAAACAATGAGAAGAACCGGAATCGACAAGTGTCCGAAAGCGGGAGATGAATCCCGAGGCAATTCGAGAGAGTACAGAGGGGAGCATGGTTGAGCATGATTCCACCTCGGAGGCCGGAGTGTTCGGCCGAAGCGGAGAGAGAGAGAGATCGACGTAAAGGGCATTAGGGGAAAGAGCGGACGCGTTGAGATGAACCTCGGGAATCACCCTGGAGTCAACGCAACTCGGAACGGGCGAGGTAGTTTCCGAGTTGCTCAGGCTTTTCCCGAGTTCAGAGAGGCGAACTCCGAGGCGAGGCGAGAGAACCGAGCATGAAGCGACTGAGTGCGCTTATTGCAGTCGGCGGCGATATGGCCCTTGCCGCCGCAGTACATGCAAAGCCCGAGCTTCCGCCGAAGCTCACGCTCTTCCTCCTTGATCTTCCCGTCCTTTCCGAGCTTGTCGGAGTAGGGCTTGGAACCGCCTTCTCCGGTCCGAACCGGAGGCGCTCCGCCGCCGGGCTTCGGACCCTTCGGGCCCGATGGCTTCGGGCCGGAAGGAGGGGGGTTCGAGGAAGGGTTGAAAGAAGAGGAGCGATGCTTGTCCTTTCGATCTCCGGAGGGCTTGCCCGTTGCTCCGGACTGATGACCGGAGCCGGAGTTCGGAGGAGGAGCTTCGCGCTCGCGTTCGCGTTTCTTCTCAGTCTCGCGCTTCCAGTACCGGGTATCAACACGCTGGGCGATGTCTTTGATGCCGGCCAGGGTGTTGACGTAATCCCGATGGGCCATCTCGTCTTTGATGCGACGCGGAAGGCCCTCGTAGAACTGGAAGCGGAGCGCGTTGTCACCCCAATTGGTGAGCACCGCGAGACGATTGAAAGAAATGAGGTAAGAGGTGATGGTGTCCGTTGGTTTCATCTTGCACGCCCGAATGGATTCCTCCGCATCTCCGACCGGGTCCTGTGGACCGAAGTTGTTTTGAAGCTCCTGAATGAACAGCTCAAAATTTCCATCCCATGTCGGAAGGTTGCCGGACCGATCGTAGAGGTTCGGCTCGAACCACTGAGCGGCGGTACCTCGGAGGTAGGACAAGGTATAGAGAATCTTGTCCTCGTCCGACGCGAAGTCCTGCGGACGTTCGGCCGTATGGAGGAAAATTTGGATGAGGAAGGGAGAGAGCTTGGCAGGATCGGAGCCGTCGAAAACGTCCGGGTTTCGGAGGTTCGACCGGCTCGACTTCGGAGTCCGGGACTGGTTGGCGGAGAGGAGGGTCATGGCGTTACGGAAGACGTGGAGGGTTTCCCGGAGCATGTTGTCGTGGGCTGCATCGTAGGACTCGGGCGAAGTGGCCCGACGCCTAGTGGGAAAACCGTCATTGTCGTCTCCTCCGCCTCCTCCGCCTCCGGGGCCCCCGGGACCTCCGGGAGGTCCGCCGGGAGGCGCCGGATTCCCACCAGGGACGCCACGACCTCTACCACCCACGTCCTGGGGGTTCGGAGGGTCCGCGGGGTCATCATCGCCTCCGTCACTTCCACCGCCCGAGCCCTCGGGATCCCTGGATCCGTCGCCAGCATCGGACCGCGGGGTCCCTGGGCGACTGTTGGGAAGAGAGGATGGGAGCGGATTTCCGGCAGCAGTTTCCTGGGCCACCGGAGCAGGGGAAGGTGTGACGGGAGCCGGTCCATCGGAGGTAGCTTCCTCCGGAATCCTGAACGGAATCGCCGGTCGGTCCCGGAACGCCCGCGGATGCGGAGACGCCGGATACGGGACCTGATACTCCGGAGAATGGGTCGGCGTGGTTACCAGACCAGGAACATGAAGCGGAGTGACGAGCGGAGCAGGAGTGGACCGAGATCGAGTGTGGAAAGCAGAGATGTCATGTTGGGTAGAGCGCCGACGGTTCGCATCGGTCGGATGACCGGGATCCGTCAACGGAGGGGGAGAGAGGTGAACGATCGCATCAAAGATGCGAGAGTGTCGACGATCACGACCTTCTGCATCAGAATGACGACGTTCAGCACCATGAACGGGAGTGAAGGGAATGGACATAGCCAGCCAGATAGGTGAGTTTGATTATACTGTTATATACCGAGCCGACGGAGGAGAGACGGGACCGGAGTCGGCCGAGAGATCGGCCGAGAGGAAGACCGGAGGTGTCGGAGATATATGTGAACGCCACAGATACCTGGTTGACCCGAGACAAGGAGGACAGGAGTATAGTTCGGTTCGGAGACCGGAAGCGAAGCGACTCAGTTACTTGCGGAGGGAATGCGAAGCAACGTTAATAATCAAACTGACGAATACAAAGATAGACTATGGTATTTATACTGGAAAGGTTATTATGTATACATATGTGGATATCAATGATGGTCCAAGCGCAACAATAGCGATTGACCCGAAAAGGAAACCAGGGAGAAACATGAGGTTAAACAATAAGAAAGAAGACGGATAAACGGGAGACGCTCAGTCAGCTCCGGTGAGTGATAACCCGTGAAGGAACACGAGGAATGCCGGAGAAAGATGTGGAGTCTCCGTCGGCCGAGCCCGGCGGGGCCGGTCGTCGGCCGAGGGCCGAGGGTTCCGTGCACGGATATAACACACCCGCAGATCGTTACAAGTTTGAAGATCCTTCCCTGAAGGATATTCCTACGCGCCCCAACACTCCGGCACACGCGGAATTCGAAGCCCATTCCCCGTTCGCTTTCGACGCGACGGTATCGTCCGTTGGGATGGCCGTCGTGGCCTCCCCAGAGTCGGATTCGGACAAGGAAAACGGTGGAAGGGGCCCGACCCCGGTCGACGTCGCGTCTGGGAACGAAGTACACGCGTCGTGAAGGGATCCGTCGCCGGTAGTAGACGATTCCTTGTGCGGGGATATTCGGTCATGTGACCCCGTTCGTCGTGTTGCATATAACCCGGCCTTGTATCCCTCCCGTCCGTAAAATGTCGCAATCCATTATTCTTCCCCCGTCCGCAGAACCGACATGGATCGTCAAGCATCGTGCCAAGCTTCTCCATCTTTCCTTGACGAGGGAGCAGCTACACACGTTCCCGTTCACCCCGAAGGAGCCGTGGCCGAAGTTTTTCGAATATCGGTTGCGGCCAATGATCTATCTCCTGCATTCCGCGGTGACGCACGATTTCTCGCTCGTCGGGGCCCACGGCACATACACGTTGATGGAGATGAAGGAGATCAAGTTCTGGATAGGTTGGATTATGCTCCATCTGGTGAGCGGCGCCGGGCCCCTTTTTCCCTTCTTCCGTAGCTGAACACGAGCAGCGTTTAACAGTGATTGGACGCCTGCATGATCCCATGGGTCGTCTCGACGCCTTCAACATCCCGTATCCGGCGCCTCTCTCCATTCCCGGCGAGTCCGTCGCGATGCTCGAAATAATGCACCGGATCTGCCGTTCCATTGGTTTCCCGTGCACCAACGACATCTTCTACCCCTTGACGCGGAGCACGCTCCTTCCATTTATCGAAGCGGCGAATATCTCTCGCAGCGTCATGAACACGTCCCGGGATTATTTCCCATACGACGCGTACGGCCAGCCGATCCATGCGGAATATCTGTTTTTCGTTGTTGGGGATCCTCCACTGCCGCGCGAGAACGATATAGACGAAGAGCCCGTGGGCCTGCTGTCGGGTCGGCGCGTCGTGTGGGTACAATCGCTAGCTCCTGGAGACGGTGCGCTGATCGTTGGATGAAAAGTCGTGTCTGATGGGTTTGGCGGAGTTTGTCGGCACGTGCTTCGGAACACATCCGTATCTCCTGTTTTTCCCGTATTTCCTCCGGTTTTTCGTTTGTACTGCATAATTGCCTTTCTGTCTGGGGTGATCAGTCCCTGAGCAGTTGACCCGTGGTGTTCCGTGTGCATAATTTGTGGGCGGCCGCCCTTCTCCTCCGTGAACCCGTTGGTTCAAATTACTCCGTATAACGTCCGTGGTTCCGTGAGTCGTAGTTTTTCCTTCCTAGCCGGGCCCGGGCTTCGTGTTACGCGTATATTCCTTCCTATGAGTAGCCGGAGTTCCGTGTCGCTCTTTCTGGGATGTCAACGGTGCGCGGCGCCGGGCACCGTTTCGTCCCATTTGGTATTCTTCGCGTATTCCATCCCCAATCCGGGAAATGTTCCGTTATCGATTTTTCGTCACGGGGTCCGGCGCCGTGTGCCGCTTTAGCCGCCGCGTAGAGGTCACGTGACTGGAGACCGTTTTCCGTCGATCAGGGGCATAAATGGTGGGGAGTCGATTGGACGCGTCCTCCACTTCCCCTGGCCTCCTCGTCGCGTCCTTGACGCGCTTTTCCTCCAATCTCCGCCCTATCGTCGCGTGGGAGGATCCGTGGTTCTTCCGTTCCACATCAACCCAGCTATTTTTGGTATGTCACTTTAGGTTTTTGTATGGTCTCTTCCGAATTGAGTTGTTCTTCTTTTGTTCTCCTCTGTTCCATCGTTCCTTGCTGTGCGTCGCTGCGCCTCTGCCCACCACGTTCTCTCGTTCCTCGTCGTCGTCCTCTCGGGGGTCTCCCAGCCCATCTCTCTTTCATCGCGGTACGATGCCTGACCAAGGAGGCAAGGCCCGTCGTTCGACTCGAAAATCAACCGTGCCGTCCCGCGACATCCCGTCCGCCTCTGTTTCTCATCCGCCGTCGTCTAGATCCAAAGCCAGGTTTGTTCTTCCCCCCTTTTTCTTTGCCTATCCTCCAGAACTGACGGTATCTTTTCAGGCGCAAGGATGGCGGCGACGAGTCCGATTCTGACTTCCCTCCCCCGCATGGTTCGTCGCACGCCTCTGGTTTCCCGCCTGGTTTTGAAACCGCCGAAGAATTAGCACGTATGCCTCCGTCCGACTCCAGCAGGAACGGCCCTCCTATGAAGAAGCCCAAGGGCGCGCGTCCGTCTTCGCCAGTTTTTCGTCGGCCCAAAACCCCGTCCTTCGCGTCGCTCGACCGTGGTTCCACCAACTCCTCTCCTTCCATTTCTTCCAAGGGGAAAGCACGCGAGCGCCCGCCGGCCGTCGTCGACCTTCTGGAGGTCCCGATAGAGCCCTGGGTCACCACTAGTCGCAACCAGTTCGATTTCCCGGTGACGTTCCTCCCAGTCGAACCTCCCTTGGAGCGGTGGATGGAGTATACCCCCCTTTCCTCCGCCGTTATTGCTCAACGCGCCGAGGCTAAGGAGGACGACGCCGACCTCCCTCGTCTCCCCGGCTGCAATCGTCACACCTTCGGCCAGGAAACGTGGTTGCTTTCTTCGCAGTCTAAGTGGATTTTCTCCGGTGGTGAAACGGACGGCGAGCTCGTTTCCCGCTGGAACGAGCTCTTCCTTTCGCTCGCCGCGTTCGTTTTTCGCCATCGTGAAGCTTGCAAACTCGATCCCCTCCCTGAAGATCCCGACGATCCAACTTATTTGGAGGGATTCGAACCTCGTCCCGTTTTCGAGCCTCCCCGCATTCCCAAGGAGCCGGCGATGAAGCCTGCGGAGGCGTACGGGTCGATGGAGGAGTATATCGCTTCTGCCGGCGCTTTTGGCGCGATCGTCGCCGCCTGGCACGCCGAGAAGACGAAGTTGGTTACCGAGGCGGAGGATCGCCACCGTGCGCTCGTATCGGAGTGGGAGGCGCGCCACGCGTTGTTTGTCGAACAGGTCCCCATCGTCCATGCCAAGGCGTCGGCGGATATCGAGCGGTACAACACCGTTCGCCAGCGCGAGTACATCCATTACGAGCGCGTTATGAACAGCATCGCGGATTTCCTTCTTTTTCGTATTCGCGCTTCTTTCCCTCAGGACGACTCTGATTCCCTGCTTTCCATGGTCCCGCCGCCGCGTCGCGTTTCCGCCCCTATTCCTCCCCCGAGATCGTCGTTGACATCGCCACCCGTCATCGGCAAGAAGCGCGATCATTCCGCGATCGACGGTGGCGGCGTCGCGGATCCCATTACGATTGACGGGTCGGATTCGGACGATGCGCCCATCGTTGGGAAGAATTTGGCGAAGTCTGGCGAAAAACGTCGCCCGGCCCCGGGCTCCGATGTCGAGGATTCGCACCTCATGAGGGGGGGTTTTTGCGAAAGGTGGTGGACCAACCAACAGGGCCTTTTACAAAAGGGTGTGGAGCCCTTTTGCAAAACCTCTGGCCATCCCGAAAGGGTAGGTGCGGGGTTTATTTGCTGTATGCGGCATGTCGGCACACTCTCCTCAAAGTTGTGGCCGCCGGCAGGCAATTTCTTTCCATTCCCACGCCCTCGGCGTCGATGCCGGACCGTTGCGATCAGCCTGGAAAAAAAAAGAAAAAAGACGGTGGAATATCCATAAAAAATACCTTGTATGCACCCCGACTAGCTGCTGTTCAGACACACCTTTTCGACTACTGCATATGTTCATTTACACGCGCCCAAAACGGACATTCTCAGAAAAGAAAAACATATCCATGCGGCTCCCTGCAGGGGACAAATAGATGCATTTCGATCACGTCGCGCGGCTTCGCCGCGGACGTCGACACCCCAAAATGTCCACATAATAAAACCTAGAAACTGTCCTAGAAAAACATACGTAGAAAATAAAAATCACAATAAACCTGGTACAAAAAAGAGATTGTCCTCGAAGAATGTTCTTAGTCGTCCTCGTCGCCGCCGAGGAACAGCTCCTCGTCGCTGTGGACATCACCCCTCTCGTCGTCACTGTCGTCGAATCCATCGCCCGCCACGAATGGCTCTTCGTCGTCGTCGTCCTCATCCCAATTGCTGTACGGGTTGGTGCATGGTGCGGCATTCCCGGAGTCAGCAGCGTCTCCGTCAAGCGTGCCAGGGGCGACGGGCGCGTCGGTGTTGAGGTCCAGCGCGTTGCTGTTCGCGTTGCCGTTGGGTTCTGGTGCACCGGCATTGGCGTTGGGTGCTGGTGTGCTGGCGTTGGGTACGGGGAGGAAAGGATTGTCGGCGTCGTCTCCAGGAGCACGGGATCTTGAGCCTGCGGTCCTCGGCGCGTTTGGCGTGTTTGACGCATTATTCCCTGCGTCTGGCATCGTCCGCTTCTTCCCTCGGCCGTGGTGGATCTCCGTCATCGATACGGTGACTCGCAGCGCGAGCTTACGGAACATTCGCGCCTTCCCCATTGCGTACGCGATCTGGCCCTCGGCGATTTCCACGGGAATAACACCCACCGGGACCGCCGTTGCTCGACCTTCCCACAACGCCGCCTCGTGCTCGAAAGAGACGAGCACGCGACGGTACTCTTCCTCCACCAAGAGGACCTCCTCTTTCCACCGTCTGCTGCGTGCCCACGCCTTCGCCCATTCGATTCGCAAAGCCTCCTCCAGCTCTGCGTCAGAGCCGGTCATCCCCGCGACGGTCCAGATCCAGGACACGACCCTCCGGTTTTCCGTCGTGTTGGCCACGCGCTCGACCTCGACGTCGCCCTCGCCCTCGCCCTCGCCCTCGCCCTCGCCCTCCTCGTCCTCCATTATCATCAGCCCACCATCATCCCCCTCCGCCTGCATTCTCCGAGCACGCGCCAATTTCGCTGCTTCCCGCTTCCTTCGCTGCACGTCCCGCTTTGTCAACTCCTCCTGATCTTCCATCAGGCGGATGTCTTCCTTCTTCAACTGCCGCCAGCCGACCTTGCTCGAATCCCCGCCCACCAAGAGGCGCATGGCGCTCCAAGCAGCCTGGTATTTCTCTGAATGAAGCCGTATCTTGCTTTCATTCCGCGCCACGAGGGTTCGCGACCTTGTGTTTGCGCCTTGATTCCGTGAGTGAATCTCCTTGTATATGAGAAATCTTGATTTGACATGGAGCTGGTTCCTCAGGCGCATGAGGGCAGCGTAGCATTGTGCATCGCGCGCGAGGCCTTCGACGAGATGCACACCGGCCATGCATCCCGCCTCGCGCTCGACTGCGCTCATGGCTGATGGTAGCATGAGAGGTGTGTTCTCGGGCAGCTCCTCCGGATTGGCGTCACGACGCGCGAGCGCCTGGAGGGCGCCAGGGGTGTAGGTGGATTGAAGTTTCCGGAAGCGAATGATCCCGCGGCTCAATTTTGTGCGAAGGGCGACTATGTCGATTTTTTGTGCCGTAGTCCCCGCTTTCTTGAGTTCGACTTGGATTCGCAGGCGGCGCCTAATTTGACTGTTTGGCTAAACCTCCACTGAGAACGCATTGCAACTCACTGTTGATCCTCTAGATCCAGCCCTGCGTAGATGAACGCACTCGGCGTCACATCGTGAAGCGAAGGGACACCCTTCGCGACTCCAGCAGCTTCCTCCTCCGATAAACGAAGACGGACGTCTGCCTCTGTCATTCCTGGATTCTAGGTTAGCAATGTAACCTGCCGCCCTCTTCCACTCCGACGTACCCTTAGATTTCATCTCATAAGGGTTGGGGTTTTTCGCGGGATTCTCCTCCCAGGCAACAACCATTTTGCGCCATGCGTTGACGCGGTCTCCCTGTTCGAGGGTGAAAGCGTCGAAGGCGGCCGTCTGCAAGTCGCGCTCGCGCACAGCATTGTCGTATCTCCGTCTCAGCAAACCTCCTGCAAAATAAGAGTTTCAGTGTCACCAAAAACTAACCACTTGACCAATACGCACCCAAAGTTATCAACTTGCACCAATTCCAGAAGGCCCAATGGCAATCCAGAGTATCGCGCCGTGATCCCGGCCCCATCTCCCTCGTGCTCGTCGCCACGCCGCCGATATTGGCCCATGGGCGTTCGATGCCCTCTCCGTCCGTTTGGCCGACACCCCAGAGGAAGTTCAAAGAATAGAGGAGCTGGCAAGCCAGCGTGTGCGAGTGGATATGCATTTTAGGGATCACAAACCGTGTGATCTCCAAGACGATCTGGAGCCGCACGAGAGCTGGGAGCTTGCCGAGGCGCTCGACGAGGGGCTTCCACCATTGGCAGACGATGTCGTACGACACAACGGTGAAAAGACGCGCATCAATCCATCGTTTCAACGCCGCAAATATCCAATCCATATTTGCGTATCTGATGAACAATCAGTCTCCGCGAGCCCGCGGGATGAGTAGACAGCGAACCTTTCGCCCTTCTGGAGGTCCCCGACACCGGTGGGCTGCACGAATTCGTGACGGGCGCAGACACCCATCCCGACACCGGTGCTGCTGTAGCCGCGGGAGAATTTCGTATTGGCGTAGTCGAGAGCAGCTAGACCGCTGCATGTGCTCATCTGCAGCAAATCCCATGCTCAGCATCACCATATATTTAGCACACACAAAAAACTTACTTCTTTCTGATTTGTGACCGTCAGGAGGTACTTGCGGTACGGCTCCTGCTCCACGAAGTACGCCCAGCCCGTACCTAGGCCTGGGTCCCGGAGATCACTCGAGACCAACCGCCGCTTCAATCGAAAACAGGCGTCCATGGCGAGAAAGATAGTGTACAAAAATCTGAGACGGCCCATTAGCATAAGTAAAACCGTTAAAGCGACAAGTGACTTACTTCATTGCTGGCGGGGCATTCTCCCAATCATCAGGAAGATTAACCCCGGGACGAGGACAGGCTGGGCATCGAATTGCGAGCTCCCCAGCCTTCGTGCCGCTCACGCCTCTCGGACAATGCCCCCGGCCGGCGCGCTTCAACATCAGAAGATGTCGATACTCCCGGACCATCCGCAAAAATTCGCGGTAGCGGTTTGGAGGCTTGGCCCCAGTGCCGTCGGTGAGCTTCTCGAGCGCCGAGTAGAAATCGTACATGGTAGTTTTTGCTTGCAGAGTTTGGGTGAGAAAAAAGTCGAGCATTGCGAATGTGGCGGCGGAACGAGGGAACTCGTGGGTTGCAGGAAACCATCGCCGCCGCAACAACTGGATCCTCTCGGAGCCTAGCTTCTTTCGATGTTCACACCCACAAAAGTCGACGTTCACATGGTGGATGTATCCGAGGTCGAGGACTACAAATCCGTCGCAGGTATGCGGGCGCACACAGCCGTCGTGTCCGAAGGAAATACGCAGGCCCAGTCCGCGTAGCGAAGTGCGTTTATACAATACACCGTCCCATTTCTGCAAGTGATTTTCAGGTTAGATAGTCCGCCAAGTAAGCGAGGAGAAGGACACACCTCAATAACGTGCAGAGGATTGTCTGCATGGCTCGCCACAATACAATCCGTGCAATACATAGCGTCGGTGAAACACATCGTGCAGCGGTATTCTGCCTTCCGTTTGGCGCAAGTCAAGCAGATATCCGTCGCCCACTCCCCACAACCATCCAGCCTGATTAATTCGGCTAGATACTCGTCGCGGAGGGGCCGCCATTCAAAGAGTGACTTATCCTGAAAAAGATGAGTTTTAACCCAGGCAGAGAAAATAACCCGTCAAGGTGGCATACCGAAGGTTTAAATGGTTTGGGTATGGTAGTTGCAGGAGGCGGAGTCGCGGGCCGGTCTTGAAATCCCCCGAGCTCCATATCATACCGGTCCAAGTCGTAAGAATCCAAGGAGTTCAAAGTCGGAGGATCCACATCCATCGGGACGGGATCTAAGTGTGTAGCCGCGGCGAGCATCCGCTTAACTGGACTGGGAGGAGCCACGGGCAAGACTTCTGTGTGAATACGACGACCATCCGCAGAAGGGCGCTCCACGACCGTCGGGATGGAAGCATTGGCCGGTTGGGACGGGCCACCCAAAAAATCCGCCACGGAGCCAGAAAAGACATAAGGATCGTCAGCGATCGGCTTGGGCTGATTTTGGCGACGCCTTTTCCTGCCGGTCACTTGCGAGGACATGACCGGCGGGCAGGGAATAAAGTTGGCTCGCGGACCCAGGCGCGCTGGTAGTTGAAGGAGCACGTGGTTCGCGTCAAAGGCACGTGAAGGTTGGTGTATTCTCAGGCGCGTGTCACCTCACCACCACCACCACCACCAGGTTTTCTCTCTCCTCCTCCACCGCAGTACCTTTACATTCGCCGTCAACGCCAAACGAACCTCGACTCGCTCGTTACCCCTCTGCTTGTCAGTGTATTCCTGTGCTCGACCTAATTTTTTACTGATATATTGACCCAGCCTCTCGCTTCCCAAGCCAAGCCGTTGCTTTGCTTTTTTTTCACCACTGTTGGGCGGATCCCCCTTGAGACTCATCGCTGCTTCCTTGGGACGTGAGTTTTCCCTTCCGTTTTCTTCATTTTATATTTGCTATTGAGTCCCCCGCGCTGGCACATTGGTCTGAGCACGCTGCTGTTGCGGATCTTACCACAGGTCCCTCTGCAGTGGCGCTCAGCCAATTGCTCGCCGGCTACTTGCTATCATTCACCCTTTTCCGCCCCCTTTTTCTGCCCCCCATTTTCTCCCGCCTCGAATTGTACGACTCACAAGAATTCTTAGATAATCATGGAACTAGACCGAACGGGAACTGCAGACAGCCTCCCCTGCTACTCAATGCTCTCCGACGCCGATGCCCTGTCCTGGTGAGTCCCCCCCTCTTACTGGTATTCAGCTACAACTGAGACGTTGCCAGCTCTGTGTCGCTGCTCATCGAGGCTGCGAAAGCTCAGACAAGAAGTGAGTTGTGGAGGGATGCCGCCATCCTGTCCCGGTAAGCCGCCGTCTCATCCTACAGACATCAGACTACGACTGATACTTTATCAGCCCTATCGATGCTGCCAAAGCTGAGGCAAGAAGCCAGAAGTGGGGAAAGGAAGTCTTGCTCTTGTTGGAGGAGCACCGGCGTAGGCTTCTATCCATCTGTATGTGTTCCCGCCTCATTCAAAATTCCATCTCCTCCGACATGACATACCTCCAGCGCACCACAACGTCTCGAAGCGTCGCGCCAGTTTGGAAGCCCAGCCTCTCGTAGACCACCGCTACCTCACCGGGCCCCGCATTCGCAATGCCATCTTTACCCCGTCCCCAAGCCTCCAAGCCGGCGAACGCTTCGCAAATTTGGCCAGCATCATCTTCCCCATGCCCAAGATGCACGTCCTTGCAGTCGCCATCGAATACCCTTGCAGCTACTTCTTCGGGGGGCTCTCGCCTAGACGCCTCATCGAGGACGAACGCCGTGAGCCTTTCGTGTGGCATGTCGATCTTCCCCAACACTGCCCGGCGTGCCCAAATAACGCCATCGTCCTCCCCGACGTTTTCGATGGTGAAGGGGTGGAGCGTTGGTGGAGAAGCCCTGTTCGAGTGCGTTTTTACAGGCTCGTTGACCCAACTCCCGCTGATCAGACTTCAGGCAAAATTGTAGTAGCGTATCTTACCTAGTTGCTGCGAAAAAAAAAATGTACCATAGTCGTTTCTGTATCATGTATTTCTTGAATGCCCAATAGTACTTCAATCGTGCCTCTTGTGTTCTTGTCTTGAGTCTGAAATAAGAATTAAGGGCTCGGGTGATTTTTCCGTTCGTTTTGCCAGAGGACGTGAGGTCGGGGGTAGCGCGAACTTGCCACCCCCCTTGCGAACTTGCCACCAGCCGCTTTTCCCGGAACCTCGACCACACCCCTTCCTGGCCTCTTGGAGGATATCTGAGCCATACATTCTGAGAAATATACTTCTGGGACCTGCTCTGATTTTTTACACACATTTAGGAGTATAGGAGTGATATTCAGCAAGTGTTCATCTGAGTCGGCCAAAACCGTCTATTTACCCTTGTACTTGGCAACTCAATCTTGGCTTTTGCTCTCATCTTCGACTAACTATACTTCTCAACCGCAAACTCGGTTGGTCACTCTATGCGCGCTCTACGGGATCCTGAGGCCTCGCACTCCAGGACTTTACTTTTCCAGGCGGAAATCTTGAGGCTCACATGAAAGCAAAACGAAAGCCGTCCGACGCGCAACGGGAGTCTCACGAACGTTACCGTGAACGGTAAGCTTTAATGGCCTCATCCCATTCCATTCTTCATTGGGCTTCGTCCAGGAATGCGGAGGAGCTTCGCCGAAAGGCCAGGGAACGCATGGCGCGTCGTCGCGCGATGCTACGCGTATCTACTGAGGCGCAGGCCGAATATGGCGCGAAGGCGCTGGAGTACAGTGCTCGCTTCCGTGCTGAGCACGGGCCTGAGCTGCGTCACAAGGCGAGGCAACGGCGCGCGAAGTGCGTCCACCTTTCTTTTCATCCTGGTTCTCGACACTGATTTTTCTTGGCAGAGTTTCCATTGCTAAAATCGGGTACGATGCGTGGTTCGCGGGGTATCGGGAACGCCATCCCCTACAGCCAGACACCGAGGAGGCTGAAACCCACCACGACCCTGAGCCAGACGTCGACCCCGAGCCAGAGCGCATTGACCGCGTTCGGGATCGTTATATCGACCACCAGGCCAAAATTAACGACTGGCTCGATCATTGTGACCCCACGACGGCCGCTAATTATATTCCCAAGCCTGGGGAGCAACCTTACTTTCAACGCGGGCAACGGCGGTGGTATTGAAGCTGTTTTGTAGTACTCGTGGTCTTCTCTTTTTGTGTGTAAAAATGAAATGAAATATAATTATTGACCAACTTCTTGGAGGAGTTGCTTCAAACGTCGTTAACACAGGAAAAACAGTGATTATACAGTGCTATATACAGTACATTCAAGATAGGTAATGGTAATACAAGCAAGATAGTAGGTATGATACACGCAAGACAGGTAATAGTGATACAAAATATGTACATTTTGGTGCGACGAGTGAGAAAGTCCATATGTACGACGAGCGAGAATTTTCATAAATACGACAGACAGCGGCAGGGCGAGCGTAAAGGAAGAAATACATACTCAAGATGAGGTTTGTCGAAGCGCAGTCAATCTAGAAAGATAAGACGGCGTTAGAGCTAAGACAAAAATCAAGATTGAAAAGAAACCTACCCTGGACAAGAAGAGCAGTCACCTCCCTCTGCTCTTCATTCTCGCGCTGCGCCGCCCGGAGAACGCGCACCCATGCGTTCTCCACCTCCTGGATTTCGGCAAGCGTCAGATCCCCGCTCTTGAGCTCGCTGGGGTGTGGCTGATCTCGCCCAGGCGCAAGCAGCTGAGTGAGTGAGTCCCACTCCTCCTGGACGTGCTCAGGTCGGTCGTCGTCGGGTCGGTCCTGGCCAGGGGACGAAGGAGGGGCGAGCGCCATCTCCCATGCGCGCGCAAGCCCGCGCGCAAATCCTTGGCGAAATTCGTGCTCTTCGGCGGCGCCGCGGCGGACCCAGGCGCCCCCGACATCCTCGCCGTCAGTGGCCTGACCTTCGAGCCCGGGGGGTCCGTAGGCGTAGCGGCACGCGATGTCGAATTGGCGACAGCCACCTTTGTGCTTCTTGGGAGAGGGAAGTTGAGGGGAGGGAAGTAATCCAGCACCAAGGAGAGGGGAAGGGAGATCGGCGAGAGCGTCGAGAGTGTCGGCGGCGGTGGCGGCGTCCTCGTGAGACTGCACGGCCGCGGTGGAATCGGCATCGCTGGAGGCGGGAACCTCGTCCTGGATCATCGAATGGCCGTCAGATTCATCGGCGTCGATCTCAGAGAAGGTGCGCGGCGGCTGGTTCTCCTGGTCAGAGTTATTGTCGTCGTCGTCGTCGCGGGAGATGAGGCTGTCGTCGGAGTCCTCGCCGTCGAGGGGCAGAACCTCGATCACGCCGTCGATAACGACCACAGGGCAGTCTTCAGGGACGCCATCGGGGAGACGGCGGCACCGCGAGAGCGCGCGGCGGGCGTCTTCGCGTTTTTTGTAATTTCGGAGGGAAGAATTCTCGCGCGATTTCTTGCACGCAGCGACGAACACAGATTGAAGGTCGATAATCATGCGCTGCTGACGAAGCACGAGCGCAAATGCCAGGACGCGAAGAGCGTCCGGGCGAGTCTCGTCGTCGAAAGCCGACCAGGCGGCGAGGGCGGAGGAGATCTGGTCGTTGTCTGCGTTGATGACGGTTTCTGTCATCAACCGGCGACTACGATAGCCGATTGTTAGCGAGAGATCATCAATAGCTCGCTAAAAGGAGACTTGCGTTTCTGTGTTTGGCGACATTGAAGATCCTCCGCTTTTTTGGTTTCTTGGCGCTTTTCTTTTTCTCTGTTCTGGTCGGAAGGGATGTGAATGCGGCGCACCAGTCTCATGTGACGGTGGGACTGTGGCGCACAAGCTAGATAGCATCTCAGGTGACACGCAGCCCAACGTGTCCTTCTTGTCCTTCACCCCCCGCACTTTTTTGCAAAAAAACTCCAGACCCTTCTCAATCTCAATGTCCGATCGTCGTGTGAGTAGTATTCCTACGGCAGTGTCTTTTGCAAAACGTTGGTACTAACTGTTTCGTGCGAATCAGACTCGCTGCCCTCCACTCTATTACCCGTCTCCCGGCCAAGAGAACACGTTCGTTGTCGACCATGATCCCGACGGGAGGTACTACCTCGTCGGGAAGGGCCGCGCTGTTGGTATCTTCACGGACGCGTAAGTTCTTCTTGCGTTTTTTTCATCTTAGTGCTTGCTGATATTCTCTTCTCAGAAATAGAGCCAACGAGCAAACAGACGGGTTTTCCGGCTACGTCAAGAAAAAGGCAAAGCGCTGGGCTGGGTACGGCGGCGCCAGGGAACTCTGGGACGTGATATGCGACGAGTACCACCGCAACGGTTGTCCGCCTCCAGTCCTTCCTCAAGGCTTCGCTGCGCCTACACCTGTCAACCGCGACCCGCCACCAACACCGCCGGCTAATCCGCCTCCGCCTCCCAACCCACCATCACCGTCGACTTTTTCTCCGCCTCCACCAAGGACTCCTCGCCGTTCCAACGAGGACGAGGTGCGATCGAGCGTATCCCCTAGCCCGATGCGTACGCCTCGCGCCTCCACAATGTCTGCTTCTGCCTCTTCGATCCCCGCAGGCCCACCCCCTCCTTACCATCACCATCGCCTCTCGCCTGTATTCTCCTCGCGCCCACGCCCTCGCGCGACACCAGCACCCTCGACGCCGTCCCCCGCAACACCAGCGCCTTCCCAAAATAGGGCGGCTGTGACGCCGGCGGTTGCGCGCGTTCCACCCTCAACACCGTCGAACACCGGGGACTCGAACACCGGGGACTTGAGCGACGAGGATGGATCCGACATTGAGCTGGTGAGCGAGATGTGGGCCATAGAAGGCCTGCCGGGCAAGTTCTTCCTCCCCAAGGATCTCGCGTTCGCCAACAGCAACGCGTCGTACATCCGCAACCCGCGTTATGCGTCAGGGAATGACGTTCGGGCGCTCGACTTGTTCTCGCGGGGCCTCTTGTAGAGCGGTACTTTCTTTTTCTTGTGTCTTGTCGTACTCAACTCCGTGTGCTGGTTCCCTCCCCCTCGCGCCTTTTTGCTTACATGCTGTATCACTAACGGACTTCTGACTCGGTTCGAAACATTGTATATTTCTGTACCTAGTTTATCTACACATTCCTGTATTTTTTTTTAAACTGTAAATGCATCTGTTTCGTGTAAATAAAAATTCTGTCGCCGTCTTTCTTGGAGTGAGAATCAAGTGACGGAGGGGAAAGATATGTAATGCACCAAAAAGGGCTGTGGCTGTCGGGTCTTGCTCGGTCGCGGTCGTCCCCCACACATTCGTCCACTCTTCCGAACCCAACGACACGATGCCAAAGGGCAAAGCGAAGGCAAAGGACGCCGACCCGCAGCCCAGAAGACGCGGCAACCAGGGGGACTTCCACGGAAAACGCGAGGAGTTTTTGACGCGTCGACTCGAAGAGTACCGTGAGCGGTCAGCGAAAAAAACGACGCAGACTTGGTGGCCGGATGTCTTCGCCGCGTACTGGAGTGACTTTCCGTGGCGCCTTCCTATCTCACAGGACCCGGCCAGCGACAATGGAGGGGGAGAAGGAACGATTGAGGTGCTGTCGGAGGAAGAAAGGGCGGCCAAAGCCAAAATCCTGAACGAGACTGAGGCGGTAAGTTCAGAAGGTCGTACGGGTGAAAAAATACAGAACTGACCTATGACCCAGAAAATTAAACGATGGTTCAGCTATCGCCGTACCCCTGGCGGCGGCACGTCGAACCCATATGCAAAACTTATGCGACAGCTGCGGGTCGAGGAGCGCCAGCCCAAGCGCCTGCCCGATTGGCAGGTTTACATGCAGGATGAACAGAAGAACGACGCCGTCAACGAAAAATTTGCCCAAGACTACCCAGAGCTCGTGGGGGAAAAAAACACCATCAAGGAACGAGGGCAGATTGCGCGCGAGTTGCTCGGACTGGAGCCTGCCGACGTGCGGGAAATGTTTCGGAAGAGGGCGGAGGAGGAATACGAGGATTTGATGGCCTCGTACAAGGCGAAGGGCGAGGCGGGGTTTGAAGATCCAGCGTTGAGCGAGGAGGAAAAGCAAGATGCCCGTCTTCGTCTAGCGACGACGGTGCAGCCCCTGCTCGATGCGCTTCGGGCACATACCGGCTACCACCTAACACTCCTAGCGGGGACAGTGGTAAACGGGAAGTTTGACATAAGATCGTGAGTTTTTGTTTTCCATTGAAGAGATCTGGGAAGCTGATGTTAGTATAGCGTTCATGCGGGGACAACAAGAACTGACAAGGACTTTACTCGGTGGGACCCCGCTGGCTACAAGGATCGCGTCATGAACCAGTTCATGCGCTACCTTGCGGATGCAGAGGGAGAAGAGGGGGGGGTGATGGGCTTGTCAGGCCCGTCCGCGGCATCCACGTCCACGTCCGCCCCCAAGCCATTGGCGCCACACCCTTCCCCGCCCCCACGCACGCCGCCCCCACGCGTCCTATCTCCTAGCTCGAGCACCCCACCCCCGCGCACGCCGCCCCCACACGTCCTATCTCCCAGCTCAAGCACCCCGCCCCCGGCCGTCGCGTCACCACCCCCTGCTCCAACCACTGCGCCCCCTGCAGCCCCCAACCCAGGTTCACCCACCCGAGTCACGTCGCCCCCACAGCCGTCGCCACCGGCCGCCGACGCGCCCCAAGCAGATGAGGACGACATTCTGGCGCACTTGTCGAATGTCGGCTCCCCATTGAAGCGCGAGGTGGCGGCACTTCAGGGTATGGCTCAGCAGAGCCGCGTCTGGCAGCTCGAGCGCGCTTCGAGTCTCGAACGCGTGAGGCAGACCAACATGGCAAGAAACAAGGAAAGCCTGGCGGCGTTGGGATTGGCGCAGGAAGTGCGCGCGTTGATGGAGGACGTCGCGGGCGGGGGTGCAGAGGCAAAGCGAAAGGCAGAGAATGATGGAAAGAAAGGAGCCGCAAAGCGCGCGCGTCGGGACGACGATGAGTTTTCAGATGAGGAGGAAGAGGAAGGAGACGGCCGTGGTCGGGATGATTCGCCAACGCGCGGCCGGGGGGGACGCGCCGGCCGCGGACGTATCTCTCAAGCTGTTGTGACGGAGGACGGCGTGCCAAAGTGGGCGGCGGACGCGCGCGTAACGCTTCAATCGGGTGGCGGCGGCGAATTGTGGGAGGAGGTGGTTGAGATGTGGTGGGTCCGCGAAAAGGCAGCAAGCTTTGACGGTCCTGCAAAGGGCCCAATGGCGAAGATCCGCCCGAAGCAGGTGGCGGGCTGGGTGGGACGCGCTCGGACGGGCGGCCCGAACCCCCCCATTGTCGACTTGATCGCATTCGCGGCGGGTTGGTGGAAATGGTGGGTGGCCATAAACCCTCCCTGGCGTCAGACCAACGAGGGAAAGCGGCTGAAGACGGAGGGTGAAGGTGATTGGGGGTCGGCAGCACAAACGGGCCCAAACGGATTACTGAACGTCCTGATTTGTCTGCGATGGTGGAGGGACGCGTCAAGGAGTGATTTGAGTGAGTGGAGAGAGGCGCTGGAGGACGTCGTGTGGGCATTGAAGGAGATCGGGTATGTTCTTCAATCCCCGGAAGGCATAGCACACTGATGATGGTTTCCAGACGAGCCGAATCCAAATCGGTGGATTGATGCTGCCGTCCAGGAGCCAGGAAGCGAGCGCGCAGGTGGAGGAGAAGAAAACAGATGGAAGATAGTCTCCTTGTAATTATTTCTTGAGTACACGGGCACGAGCAAGCCCGGAAAGAATTTATTTTGTTCCTTTTTCATATGTTTTGCCCCCTATTTGCTCCATCAAAGCGATCCGCTTGGATCGGACGGCGGCGGCCGGCAGCACAACATCATCTGGAATATTTCTGAGAGGCGCCGAAGTGCCGAAAACCCCATCAGAGGCCGCCAGAATAAAATGGAATAAAATATAATTTGCCACTACATTTTGCAAAAGGCCTTGTGGGTCCCCCCACTATACTTTGTAAAATAGTAACTAAATGAGCTGGGATTCGGCGAAGCGCGTGAAGAAGAAAAAGTCGGGGCTCCAACCCGCAGCGCCTGATGGTCCCTCCCGCCTTCCTGGGTTTCCTTATTGCGGTCTGAAAGGTCATCGTGACGAGCAGCTGGCCGCGCAACGCGCCATTGAGGGCCCGCGAAACGACTACGACGCCGACGCCTGGCATGTCAAGAACCACGTCCTTCCTGAGGAATCTTCGTCTCCCGGGAAGAGGGATAACAAGTTCCCGAGTCACGGCTGGCCAACCGACCCGGAATTCCCTCGATACGCGAAGTCCCTTCGTCGTTATTCCATCGTCGCCCAATCGCTGCCGGCGCTCGCGTTCATTACACGCGGAAAGGTTCGTTTTTCGAATACGATCCTTCTCTCTTCATTGGATCTAATCGGTTTTCTTCCAGGGGTGCGGGATCTGCCTCCTTCTCGGAATAATCTGCATTCGCATCCAGAAGGGCAACCGCCTTCCCTCCGACAAGGATTCCTGCGTCTGGTGCCATTCGCACGCCGTGAAGTGTGTCGCCTCGGTGGTGAAGTTCGATTTTGGTCCCACCGGTACGTATCGTTTGTTTCGCGTTCCTTTATGATTTTTCCTGATCCCACCGCAGACGACGCGCTGCCCGAGATCAATTCCCGCACCCTCGTCTTCATGGCTCGCGGGCTCCTAAGCCTTTCGTCCGTTGCGACACCCGACATCGCAGCCCGCCTCATCGGCGTTATTGCCAGCTCGATGGAGGCCGACGACATGGACGACGACACCCGCCGGATCGTGAAGTACGTGGCGTCTACCATCGCGCCCAAGGGTGAAGATGAAGACGTCGAAATGGAGGAGGGCAGTGGTAGTGTCGGGGGCCAGTCGCGCGACGATCCCGAGAGCGAGGACCCCTGGTAAGTTCCCGTTCCTTTCCTTCTTTTCCTTCTCAACCACGCTAATTTCCCTTCTTTTCAGAGCCCGAAAATCCGAAACCCAAGACGCTCGTGATGCCTGGCGGGCGCCAATTCGTCCCGGTCGACTCCCCCAGTGGCCCAATCCATATTCCAGTCGAGCACTACGACCGTCACTTGGTCCCGCCGACCTCGGAATCGGAAATGTCAGGCCACGGTTCGTCTTCCACCCGGTCCTCGTTCCTTTCGCACGTTCAGCCGCCCGACTCGGGTTTCGCATCTTCGTCGTCGTCGTCGCGCCTGCCGCCGCGGGGCCTAGTTTCGCCCGAGCGCCCGCGTCCGCGCCCTGTGGACAAGTCCAAGCGAACGCCGCTCCCGCCTATCACGATTCCGCGAAGCCCTCCTCCGCGCGCGACGTCCTTGCCCGGAATCGCCCACTTGACGCCGCCGGCCGCAGGAGCCACCACCCCGCCTCCTTCTTCCAGACCGCCTTCCCTTGGTCCCAAACGGCTTTCGTTTGGCAAGGCGACTCCTGTATTGGGCGGCGAGGATGGCGGTGACGAGTCCGGGGGCGTCGAGAATCCGGTCGTGGAATCGTCTGGAGGGACCGGCGAAGTCGCGCCTTCTTCTCCTCCCGCCATGGACACTTCCACGGGTTGAGAAGGAGGTCGTTTCGCTTCGCCATGTCGTTTCCGTCGCCGGCGCGCTCGTTTTTCTTTTGTTTTTGTTTTTTATCGCCACACTTGCCCGAACTCCCCAGTAGCGGCTGGGTCGAAGTAGGGCCGCAAAAATCCGCTGTTTTGCTATATCGTGTTCCGTTTGTCGTCGCCTATCGTAGTCGCCCAAGTGGGCCCAAAAACTTGCATGTAATACGTTTTTCTTGGTGAATTCAATATTTCTTGTTTTCTTCAACCGTGGGAACTCCAACTTGAGCAAATGAACTGGTAATCGGTTTCCGCGGTCCCGGCCCGGGCGCGTGCCGCATAATTCATGGAGATCTCCGGTGCCGAATGATTCCCGTGTGATTCCCAGGGTTCGGAATTCCCCGTTGGTCCCGCTATTCTCGCCGTATCCCAGGAATCCTCGTTCGTGGATTGTGGCGCCTTATCTTTACGTTTCTTCGTAATTTCATCGTCTTCTTTCTCTCTCCTCATCTTTTTCAAAGCTTATTCCTCCACGTTTGGCCCACGTCCCTGGCACCACGACGGGTCTCTTCCGTAAACCTGTCGCGTCGCGGTCTCGTCTGACAAGTCCCGGGGTCGCGCCCCGTGTAGTTTTCTTCGTCATTTTCTCCCGGCCCTCGGCGCCGTTCATCGTAGTCGGCGTGCGGGACCGGCCACCAGTCTTATGTCCACCGTTCCGTTCGTCCGCGTTACTCGCGGTAGGCTCCATTATTCCTCTATAGTTTTCGATTTCACCGCCGCGCGGGTTTTCTTCTCCTCTATAGTTTATCTTGTTACGTCCCGGATCGCCACCGTCGGTTCCTTATCGTTCGTTTCGTGAGTGTGGATGGTTTTTAATTCAAGTGGGTCGTGTTTAGTTCTTTTGGCAACCGTCGTATTTATTCGTTTATCTCGTCCGCGGCGCCCGGCTCCGCTGATTGTCCTTCGAATAGTCGCCGCCCGTTGTCTCCCCAGATCGGCTCCTTTTCCTTCCTTTTTCGCGGGACCTTGGGTTCGATAAAACGTGTGATGGGTATAGTGATCATGGACCGTGGTTTGTATGGGATCAGTCGGAAGGCTGCGACTGGCATTTTCCCCTGGGCGCCGTTTAGCTCGGCTATCGTGTAGGAGGTGTCCGATTTTCGTTCGATGACGACCATCGGGCCCGTGTACCGGGGTTTCGCCTTTCGCGACCATTCGTTCTCGATTGCCGAGTTTCGTAGCAGGACAAGCGCCCCTGGCTGGAAGTCGTAATTCTCGATGCTTTTCTCGTTATCCTTCTCCCATTGGCGTATGGATTTTACGCGGGCCTCGTAGACCTTCGTTTTTAGTTTCGCCAACTCCTCCGGCCTCTTCATCAGCTGGAGCGCTCTGGTCGCGATGAGCTCCTCCGTGGTCCATTTTTCGCCGGTTATATTCACCATGTAGGTGGCCTCGACGATGTCGAAAGGGAAAAGGGGTTCGACGCCGTGCGCCAGGTAATATGGGGAGTAACCCGTGGACTTCTGGATGGAAACGCGCTCCGCCCAAAACACGTAGAAGATCCTCTCTGTCCAGAGATCAAGGTCTCCCTCGCATGCTTTGGAGATGGCCTCGCGGACGTCGTAATGGCGCCTTTCCACAATCCCGTTGGCTCTGGAGTTGTAGCCGGAAATCTTTATGTGGTTAATCCCGTATCGTTTCGATAGCCATTCCACCGCTTTCACCCAGGCCGCTCCGTTGTCCGTAACGATTTCCGACACCGCGCCCCATCGGCACAGCACTCTTCGAACACGAAGCACCCCAACGAGTACGAGTTTTCTTCTTCCAGCATCCGCCATTCCGGCCATGCGCTCAAGGAGCATCTCCCCTGCACCAGGTATCGGTATCCGTTGGCTTTGGGAAGCATCATCGTATCTCCGTGAAATTTGAAGAATAAAGGGAGGGGCATCGCGACGACCGGCGGGATGTGTATGCGTTTGGTAGAGCGTATTTGGCATTCGTGGCAGGTACTCAAGTACCATCTAAGGTCTTGGTCCATGAATGGCCACCAGAACCGGTCGAGTAAGCGTTTCCTCGTTATGAAGTACCCTTTGTGTCCTAGTTCGTCGTGAACTTGTCGCAGGATTCCTGGTCGTTTCTCGGGGTCGAGGACGAGTTTGTGTTCCATGCTCGTGTCTCGTTTCCAGAGTGCCTCTCCAAGGATGAAGTATTGGGCGGCGCGGCGTACAAACCGCTCGAATTCTGTCTGCTCCATGTTTTCTGGCCGTTCTTTATACTCCAAGAATGCTCGGATTAAAAGGAGCTCGGCGTCGCGCGCCTTGGCTTTGTCGGTTCGCGGAATCTCCACCGGCTGCCTGTCGATCATGTTCAGAAACATGCTGACCGGTGGTTGGGCCCGGGGACGTGGAGAATCCTTCCCGCGGCCGTGGAGGCACACCGTGGAGGTTCCGAATGGCCGCCCGTTCACGAGTAAGTCTGCCGGCGCGATGGTTTCCAGGAGCGAGGACTTCCGCCTCCGCTGCCAGTTCATTATCTGGATGGCGAACCCGCACGCCCGGTCTATCCATTCCTCCGTGTCGTCCTCTTCGTGCGGGTCCTCCGGCGCCGGGCGCCGTCGTGACAGCCCATCGGGTGTATGCTTTTCCCCGGGAGTATGTTCAAGCTCGAAATCGAATAGGAGAATCCCCGCGATCCACCGGTTGATTGTCGCGTTTGGTTGAATATCGGGATTGTTCAACATCCCCTTGATGTACTTCGCGTCCACCCTGACCAGGAGATCCTTTACTCCGACCACGTATAGCCGATACGCTTTTAGGGCGCGAAAAAGTCCGTAAAGTTCCAACTTCGCCTGGGAATAACGCGACTCGCGTTCGTTCCACGTGACCGAGCCGAATCTTGATGGATATTCAACTTCATCCACCCCGATCTGGGACAGGATGTATCCGGCTCCCCGCCATGACGAATCCACCGCCAGAATGACCCTCCTGCCGCTGGCATAATCGATCTGCCGCAGCGCCGGTGAGTTTATCAAGAGGTGTTTTAAATCCTCCATTGATTGCAGCTCGTCGGTTCCGAAGGTGAACGGCGTCTCCTTCCGGAGAAGTCTCGTAAGGGGAATGGCGTGATCCGCGAAGTTTTTGATGAAGATCCTCATTAGTCCGAGCGTGCCGAGAAAGGCTCGGACGTCGGTCAAGTCTTCGCAGGGCGGCCAGTCCTTTATCTTCTGGACCTTCGACTCATCCGGGGTCCTCCCTTCATAGCTGCAAACGTGTCCGACGACTTTTATTTTGGGTACTGCGAAGAAAGACTTTTTGGCGTTAAAGGTGCCGCCGGCGTGCCTGACCCGCTGGAGGATCCGGTTTATGTTTACCATATGCTCCCACACGAATCTGCGAATCCCCTCGTTTTCTGGTGTTGTTTCGAAGGCGCCGTCCTCTTTTAGGTAATAGGTGGTCGGCCCCCGGACCGGGGTGTCGTCCACGAATGGCTGGGTGAGGTGCGGGATCTCGTCCTGGAGGATGAAATTAATGTCTCCTTGTTGTATTTGGACCGAATTCGTGTATCCCTGGGGTAGGCGCGTAAGACGCAGCGTCCCGAAGGGTCCCTGGAACGTGGTAAAATCCCGGGATGCGACGTCGAGTAGCCTGTGATCGAATCCGACGAAAAGGTCGAACATCCCGTAAATGGCGCAACCGCCGAACGATTCGGCGTACACCTCTACGATTGGTGGACATCCGGCGTCCTTCACAACGACCGCATTCAACGGCTGGAGGTTATGCACCAGCCGGAGCGCGCCGTTGGATTTCGGCACGACGAACCAGTTCGTTCGGTACGAGGAGCTGGAGGGCTCGTAAACGCCGGTGCGTATTTTTCCGCGTATGATTTCGACGACCTCGTTCCGGATTCCTGGTGGTATCGGTATGTTTCTTTCCTGCCAGGGGGTGTGCGCCAGGACCGGAATTTTGACCGGTTCGAAATAATCTTCCCTGAAGTGCCCTCTTTCCGTTTCGTCCCAAGCAAACGCCATCTCGTGGTTTCGTATGACTTCGTGGACCAATTTCTCTTCTTCCTTCCATAGGAACCCGTCCGGGTTTATCTGCATTTCGTCGGCCCTTTCCTTCGTATATCGTTCTCCTTCCCTAAATTCCCCGGGATGCGGGTTCAACGGCGGCATGTTTTCCAACGGGTCTGACGGGAAATGCCTGACGATCCGGAACTCTTCTGGCAACGTGGCCGAGACCGAGTGCACCCTGTCGGCAACCGGCTTGTACTTCTTTTTCTTTGGCTTTTTCGGTTTCTCCTTTGGCTCGCCCGTCAATTCTCCTTCCGCAAGATTGATCCAAACGTGGATGTTTTCGTCGTAGTCGTACACCTGGGAGAGGCAATACGCCAGGTACCGTGGTGATATCTCCCATTGGAGACTCTGGTCGTGAATAAAGATCGGTCTGCAGTCCACGGTGTTCGTCCCTTCTGGTGAGTATAACACCATCGGCGCCGTGTGCCGGTGGTAAGAGAACCCCGGGATTGTGCTTTTCGTTTCCTCCCACACCGGCTTCCGGCGCTGGGTTCTTTCTGTCGTCCCTCCACCCTGATTTCGATTTTCCTCGGCGCCCGGCGCCGTTCCCCTTATCTTCCAAAAGTTCACCGATACCGTCATTATCTCCGGAGAACGCGGCATTCCGCCCTCCCTCATACAAAATCCACATCCACGACTTCGACGATGGACGGGCCTGCCGCCTCCGTGTCCGAATCGGAAGAATCGTCCTCCATTACGCGAACGTTGTTAACTTCCGCGTCGACGTTGTGCCTTTTAGGCTGTTTCATTTTAGTTGCCAACGTCTGAACGCGTCCGGTGTTAGGGCATGTGAGAGTCAGTTCCTGCGTTCCGTCCGTGTAATCTTTGGTGATGCATTCCGTGAAACGGAAGAAAGGCCTTCCGACCAAGATGTCGAATGGCGCCCCGTCAACGACGTGTACCTGGAGGTGGAGGTCCATGTCGCCGACCGAAAACTTCAGGTTCTCGATGACGCCCGCCGTGGTGGATTGGTTGGAGTCCGCCGATTCCATCACCAGAACTTTCTCTGGTGAGAGTGGGACCCCGATTGCCTGCCAGACGTTTCGGTTCATCGCCACGATTTCCGATCCTTGATCCAACGTGCATGTTATGGGGTGCGTGTCGTTGACCAGCATGTCAAGGACGCGTAATGAATCGATGGGCGACGCCGTGAGGAGAAATGTGCGGGTCGCGGCCCCGTACGACATGACCAGCGCCTCTGTTTCGCCGTACATGCTGGTTTCAACCGTGGGAATTTTCTTCACGGAATTGTTCTCCCGGTAGAAACGCCGGAATTCTGACGAGATGGCGCACAACTCCTCGTTTGAGATTGTGATGACAGCCTCTCGTGCCCGCTGAATGACCCCGCGGACCATGTCGGGGTTCTCCGACGGCGCCTGGTATTTATATGCCGGCATGGGCGGAGGACGTTGGATCTGCGGCGCGTTATGCTTCGCCGGGAGTGGTTCGGGTCGCGCAACCGGTTTATCGGTGGTTGGAGGGGGTTTATCCACGGCACCCGTCGGCTTCGACTGACTTTTGGCGGCGGGTGCGTCCGATTTCTTCGCCCCCTTAGGCGGCCCGAATCTGACTTCCGGTTCGGCAGGCGGCTTCCCTTTCGGCTTTCCCCTGGCTTTCTCCTGCGCCCACACCTTTGCCTCTTCTTCTGTCATGGCGTCCACCTGTAAGGCCTGGGGCATCGTCCCGAAGGCGAGCGTTCCGACCGGCTCATTCGCGGTGTACGATAAGGCTGCGACGGCGTGCGGCGGCTGGTCGCGCTCGAACGCCGGCGCCGGATGCGCCCGCGACTGCTGCTGGTTCGGCGGAGGATTCTCCTGGTTCCAACGGTCGATTTTCTCCATGAAGTTCCGACCCGGAAGTGATCGTGGGACGTACTGCCCGTTTGGCAGGACGAGTTTGTTGTCCGCGTTCTTGTAGCATTTCCCGGCGCGAATGTAGTCTCCGGCTGTAATACATTCCCTCATGAAGTGTCCCTGCTGAGAGCAGAATCCACATTCCCCCGCAGGGAACAATCCTCCGCGCTCCCCGCCGTTATTTCGTTGCGGCCAGGGCTCCCTCTGCGGCCAACCCTGGCGTGCCGGGTACCCGGCGTCGCGCGGCGGGTAGCCGTTATTCCTCGGCGGGTAATCGTTTCTCGGCCATCCTCCTTGCGGTGCGTAACCCGCGTCCCGCCCGCCGTAGGGACCCTGGTACCGCTCCCTCTGAGCGTCCTGCGGGTACTGGCGTGGCTGCGGCGCATACTGCGTCTCCTGGGGATACTGCTGTTGCGGCTGTGGGGGTGGGGGAACGGTTTCGAGGGCCGTTGCCTGGTACATTGGGTACGCGGCGCGCGGCGCCGGAGGCTGGTTACGGCTAAGGTTCAACGCCTGTGTGAGAGATTGAAGGTCAACGTGATATCGCTGGTCCATTTTTGAGAGGGCGTCTCCCAAATCAACGATTTCTTTCTTTATTGACGCCGATTCGGAGCCTTCGTCCGCCATGGTCCTCGGACCCTCCAGAATATAGCGCCCGGCTTCCACCACCTCCTGCGTGGGATACGGAATATCGCTGGCGTGATTGGGCTTTGTGATTTGTAGCCTGCGATAAACTCGGTAGCGGAATTCGTTGTCCAATCCTTTCACGAACTCGCGGTTCGCTTCTAGTTCGGTCATTTTTCCCTCCGCGATCAGGTGCGACGTGATCGTTTTGAACTTTCGGTGGTACGAGGATAAATCGTCCTTGGTCTTTATCTTCGTAGTGGTTCGACTCGCGATATACGCGTCGAGATCGTTCGTTGTGAAGATCTTCGTGCCATCCGCTCCGGGGTACAATTTTTCCACCTCGGCCTGGAATCCTGCCCAGGTCACGGCGTTGCCCTGCGGTAGGCATCCTTTCCATAACAGCTCGACCTCCCGGTCGATGTACCGGTAGGCGACTTTAATCTTTTCGTCGTCGTCCGTTTTCCCGCAAGACTCTGCCACCTCTTCTACGTCCTCCCAGTATCTCTTTAAGCTCAATGCCTTCCCATCAAATTCGGGTGCGCCTCGTGCCGTTCGGCCGGGTAACATTTTGGACATCCTTTTTCGGATAGGGGGTTCAATATCCTCCGGCTCGGGATCTGGTGATTGTGTTAGCGTGGATTCGGTGGAGAGCGTGTTAGACTCGTCTGTGGTCGTCGGTATGGAGTTTAGAGAGGATTCCGGGGATAACGCGATTTGTGTCGGTTCTGGGGATCCGTCAACCGAGGTTAACGGGGACTCGGCGTCGGGCGCCGGTGGAGAAACGAGTGGGTTCGGAGCGCTCGCTGCGGTAGAGGCGGAGGCGGTAGGATCGTTCTGTGCGAGGGTGAGCTCCTGTAATACGTTCCTGTGGACTTTGGTGGTCGATCTCGTGGTCCTTCGGTTCGTCGTCGCGCTCTGTCTGGCGTGGTCTAGATTCCTTTTTCTTCTAAACTCCACAATAAAAACCCCCTCGCGGTGGGCCCCAGTTGTGATAAGGACAGCGGTGCTGCTACTGAGCGATTTATTGTCTCGTAGGCTAGCTTGTTCTTCCACTGGGGGGTGATTAGAGTCGGGTCTATTTGAGAGGTAGGATAGACGTTAGCCTAGAGCCGTGGAATATGTGTGTGTGTGGTGTGTGTGTCGAGCGTGCGTCGATGGAGTGTGTGTGTGTGTGTGTGCGAGCGCGGCGCGCGGCGTCGTACTCCGTGAACGGGGAGTCGGTAGTCTTCAACGGGTGTTCCTGTTGTTAGCAAATAAACGGCGTAAAACGTGCAGAACTTCTTATCCTGGGGTCAGAGTCCGGTGGACGGAGCTATTTCTGCCCTAAACCACGATGCTTCTCGTTGCTTCTCCCTCTGCGTTCCTTCCCTCGATGATCTCTGGGCGCAGCGGTTTCCGCTTTAGACAACTCTGTGTCTCGAGTTTAGCGTCGACGTCGGTCGCCGGGCCACCTGTAGGCGAATGAATGTGTTACTGGTAGGTCGGTCGAACGGCGATTTGTTCCTATACGGCTCTGCTCTGGGCAACTTCTACACGGCGCGGTGCCTGTGAAGGTGATTATCCAACGGTGAGCGAGCCCGGGCTTCGTATGAACGGGGAGACTCTGGTGAGGTAGAGGTCTGTCCCTGGGGGATCGGTGAAATGTCCTGAGGACAAGTGAGAGAGTGTGGTCAAAGGGTGAGACGGGTTAAAGTGGTACTTGTGGGTACAAGTGGTGGGGAAGGCTTCTTATGCCCGTAATTGACTGACTACCCAGCCTGTATCCGCTCTGCTTTTATACCTTTTCCCTACGCGTCACGTTTCCCTTCCCTCTCGTCAGCCTTATGCCTCTATCCGACGATCTCATGTTTCATGTCTTCCCGCGCCCTGCTCCGTGCACACGGTGTCGCGCCCCGGCAGGCCGCCATACGTTGGAATCGCGTCGTTCTTCTCGTGATAATCGTTACTTGTTGGTGGGGGATAGCGTCGGTGTGTCGTATCGCTGGTTTAGGGTTCGCGGAGTGCTTGGGTGGGTTTGCCCGGAAGGCGACGTCGCGAGCCTTTTGTGTAACGGTGTCGCGGCTAGCCGGGCGCACCTCGTGGTGTAACGCGTAATTTGATATTCCTGGGCTCCCGGTGCTCGGTGCTGGACACAGGGTGGAGAACGTGGGGTCGGGCAGGTGTGCGGACCCGTCGGTGGCGGTCTGTGAAATCGGGCACGCGGCGTCGTTCGCCGTTGTGCCGGAGCCTGCATCGTCCGCCTAGCTCAGTAGGATAGAGCATGACACTCTTAATGTCAAGGTCGCGAGTTCAACCCTCGCGGTGGGCCGTTGGTCTTTTGCCCGTTGTCATGAGCCAAAAGTGTTTGGACTCAGGATGAAATTGATGATGGACAAATCCGACTCCTCAGAAATGGATAAAATTGGTAAAAAACTGGAAATCACCTTCTTGCGTCGTTCCACGACATTGCTACAGGCACCGTGCCTCATGACATCACCGCTGAAAGCAATGATGTCATCGTTTGGAACAATGGGGAGATGCGCAGTGATGTCATCGCCCAAGAACAATGGTGGAAAAGACAACAATGATGTCATCGCTCAAGAACAATGGCATTATACGGAATACAATAGAACAATGACATCATAGATAGAATAAACCATACGAAACCATACATATGACCTCATTATTTACCTACAGTATAAATAGAGCTCGCGTACTCCTGTAAAAATAACCAATAACCTCCATGGCTTCCACAGCCGGGTCGTGGACATTGGCAATGAAGTCGGGCTCGTCCGGCATGCCACCAAAAACGGCTGCAGCACGTCCGCTTGAATCGAGAATGGGACGTGCCTCACTACAGATAGGAGATCAGCTGAGGACATCACAAAGAGGTGGTGGCGCACGGGCCAAGGTACGGAACGAGCGTGAACCCAGGGATAGTCGCCGTTGGTCCGAAAAAGTCAGTGAGGGTGTGAGTGGGTGCCGAGCCCTGCTCCTCCGCGTTGACAGCGGTGTCTTCGGGGGCGACACCGTGATCTGCGAGCCCAATCCACCCGGTGAATGCAATGCGCAGTTTGCGAACCTTGAAAACCGCTTGGATAGGGGAAACACGGCCACGGTGACAGCAATGGCGGGGGCGGCGTCCGAGGAGGACATTGGCTTTCAGCTTTGCGGTGGTGCGGTGGGAGTGGTGTCTGAGCTTTGTCGGGTGTTGGGATTGAGCACGGTGGGTAGAGGGGGTGGAGATGGGTGGATCGGCAAGCGACAGCGACTCGAGGGCTCGGATGGCAGCCCCTGTGTCGAGCTCCGCAAGGTCTTCATTGAGGTCTTCATTCACAATGGAGACGGTGCTAGTTTTAGCCACGGACAAGGATGATATTGCGGAGGAGGGGGAGGAGGCGGGCAGGATTATTTAATGTACTATTATCACTGTTTCCCCAATGGTATTCCTTGTATGGATGTGGTGGAAGCCGTGGGATGTTATGGCCCGGTATTGGAAAGTTTCACAAGTCCACTTGGGTCGGTGGAAGCGGTGGAGTTTAAGGGGGTCACAAAAATTACTGACCCAAGTGTGGTCGAGTCGGTGGAAGCCATGGAATATAGGCGGGTCACAAAATTTACTGACCCGACCTGGTGGAAGCCATGGAATATAGGCGGGTCACAAAATTTACTGACCCGACTTGGTGGAAGCCATGGAATATACGCGGGTCACAAAATTTACTGACCTGACTTGGTGGAAGCCATGGAATTAAGCGGGTCACAAAATTTACTGACTCCAGTTGGTGGAAGCCATGGAAGTTAACCGGGTCACAAAAAATTACTGATCATTTAGCAGCATCTAGTACCCTACCAAAAATGGGTGGAAGTGGTGGAATATAATGGTTTTTCGCCCTGACCACCCAATTGGTGGAAGCGGTGGAGAGTGGAGCCATGGCATAGCCGTGGCTCTCCATGGAAGGAATTTTCCCCTTTACCTAAAGGTAACAGGCTATACACCTGTTACCTTTAGTTAAAGGGGTTTTATGGGATTATCAGGTGCATGTGCCGCACACACACGAAGCACACACAACTCATATTCACACGTCACTCTTAATATTCACACGATCGAACAGCAAGGCGTCGGGCCACGGAACATACGACGGACATGCGGATACCGCTCACAATAGGACATGAGGTTTCCATTCGGACAATTAGAAGTAGTTCCCACGGTTCGCAGTCTTAGGTATATAAACCGTAGCTAGTTGTAGTTATTCTGTACCTCTCCTAGACTTTTATTCCATCTCACTTACGAGCCTTCATACCAATCGGTCCACCGAATCCTTCTGTTTTACCAGAGTTCGGCCCGAGGAGCTTGTTCTTGTAACACAGATGCAACTTCACTTTCTGCTTCTTAGGCATACAACCGCTACCTGCGCGACCTGATCATCTCCGGCCGCGCGAAACCAGGCTTCGTAGTATCGCACAACGTGTCGCTCGACGACGCGGCGGATGCGTATGTGAAGTTTGACAAGAGGATTGTTGCATCCTTGAGTGGTTTGAATGGATGGAAGATGATTCCCTGTACTTTTTTGTATGTATCTTGAAGGGGAGAATCCCGCGGAGCTCCTGCTTACGGAGATGTTCAAGCAATATGGCCCCGGGCCGAAACGTAGCAACTACTTGGGTGCTTACCATACCTTAGACTCGTACGTAGGGCCAACAAGCTCGCCTTGTTAGAACGGCGTAGGCAGACTGGTTACGAGTCTAGCTTGAGTCGCTGTAAACCAAAAACCAACTGACGTGTTCACATCCTGATCATGAAATCCAAGTTCAGCGAATTCGAACCTAACAATCACCTAATTTATGAGCACACTCTTATATATACATGCTGTCACCATGATAAACTCGCATTTACTCTACCAAACGACATGTCGCAAAAGTCCGATTTCGCTTATAAGGCCTTACGGAGGCTTACAGACTTATAAGTCCCTTATACCAACCTTATAAGTCTATTATAGATGGGTTATAAAGACTTATAAGCACCTATAACTTTGTCCCCCCATGGGCAGTGTTTTGTGAAACCTGAGGCTTGTCCAAGGCTATTTTGAAGCTCTCGTATTGCCTTGTAGCGCGCGTAACTCTTAAAGGTAGCATACAAAATATATTTAATTACCGGCACGCAACAGCCAGTCAAAATCGACTACATCGTCAAGATAGAATGTGGATTCTTCCTTCTTGCACCCAAAGCAATTCACCAGGTGAGCACCACGTACAAAAAATCGTGGCAGGATGAACATCGTGCGGCCCTCTTCAAAAATCCGGCAATTTTTCCACACAGTCTTGGGCTGCCAGGCAGACTTCTTCAACAGTCGCACCAGTGCAATGTCTTCTGTCCGGCCAGAGGGGAGGCGACATTGGAACAAAAAGAGCATTCGTCCCAATGTCAGCGGGTCGTCGTCCATGTTGATGGCCACGCAATCGAAACGTTCCTCGCGATTTACCTGGAACGATGGGTTGCATCGCAGGAAGTCACACTGATCAGTCCAGTCCTCGTATTGCGGGCATCGTCAGGTGGTGTCGACTGTCCAAGAGATCGCGAGACGAGAGGGAGGTCGACGGTGGGCAATTGGTGAGTACTGACGAAAAGAATGGGAGTGGGACTCGCATGATGGCGTGAGTCCCATTTATGATGTCGCTTAGGCCCGCGTAGCCTCGCGTAGCTCGGCGATAATGGGACTCATCCATCAAAAATGGGACTCGCGTAAAACTGCCACTCGGATCATTTGATCTAATGATCTCGTCAGACCCTTGCCGATGTGCCGCAAAGCGAGAATATCCTAAAAATGTTATTTCGGGCCCCACGCAGTGGGCCTCCGCGGCGAGCGGAAGCACCACACAGTGGGCCAAGTGGCGAGCGCTAGGGGGTCCGCGGGGGCCCCCCCCGCGCAACAGTCCATTTCCTCTTTGGATCAAGCCTAAACAACGTGATTCACCAACGAAAATCCTCATATAAGCCGTCAGGCAAGAGGAGGGGGGTCCGGGGGGAACACTGTTCCCCTCAGTAGCAATTTACCTCCGGAATACAGTATTACAGTGTAAATACTGAGTTGAAGACCGCCCGGCACGCGAATGCCGATAATGATGGAATGATGCCTCCGCGATCAATAATGGGACTCGCGTAATTTGGGCGAGTCCCACTCCCATTCTTCTAGTAACAACTCGCAATTGGTGGAGTGTTACGTTTGGTGACGTCATACTCAGCGCAACACGCCGCGACTCCACCTCTCTTGCTCTCAACCAAATTATTCCAAACGGCTCAAAAACGGCTCCCCGGTTCTTCCCCGTGGTGTTTCGGACTCTGGAACAGTAGGCTTCCCTCCCCGTCTACCAAGTTTTGTTGCGAGGTGTCTATTACATTGGTACATAGGCTTCCAAAACAACTGAACCATAGAATGACTATCTATATAAGAATCCACCTGGGTTTGTCTCTGACCACACAAGCCGGACCGGTCATCCGCTCCACTGATGTCATTGCTTCTCGGCAAACAGGTCGGCCGGCTTATTCCGTCCATGTCCTATGCTTATCCCTGCTTATCCTCACACGTGTTCACTGAGTTGGAGGAAGATCTCTCCAGGTGCAGCACTGCGGCACGTGCAATGGATATGAGCCTGATATTGAACAGAGGAACAGAAGAACACCAAGCAAAGTGAGAAATTAGAACCACACGATAAGTAACTGGAAGGAAAGCAGCCATTATAGGCTATTCAAAGCGGCCTTACAGAACTAACAAGTTACTACTGTTGTAGACATTTTCCCTTACACCAAGACCAGAAGGCTAATGTGTTATCGATGGAATGAGTGCAGCCAAATGCTGGCCATGATTAGGATCGAGTTAACCGCCTACAAGTGACACGGTTATGTTCATGAATGATCTCAAACTGAGACATCCTTGAGCAATGAGCATAGCCCGTTGGTTTAAACTCAACTGACCTCTGGGAAATTCAACGCTGCATTCACAGGCAAGAAGGGATTATCCGGTTTTGCGAATGATGTGATTCAACAGACATGCTGATGGGTGAGTGCCCAAATTTCGCCCGAAATGCCCGATGCAATCGAATGAAAGATACGTCGGCAAAGACAAACAAAAGCACTCGGACAAAATTGCACCCAAGATGATGCTCCAGCATTACGGCTACTAATAATTCAGCCTGAACGGTGTTGGCCGCGTTACATATGTGAAACCAACTTCAGGTGAACTGCGAACTGCCCACGAGCGGCGCGCTCAGAGTCTCATGGCTTTCCCAACCAAAATCAGATCGGTTTTGTGCATGCATTTAGTTAAGCGGACTCCTCCGTGGCGTAGCACGGGCAGACTGCTAGTAGCGTACAATTAGACGCGTTGTACGTAGGTATAGTAGCTGCTTGTTCCTTATTGGGACCCCGGCAGTAATACATCCTCCTCCTCCTCCTCCTCCACACTCCACTGCTGTCGGTTGCCTGTCTGCCTGTTCATGCTTGGTCCGTCGCCATTTCCGCCGCCTCTTCACGCTTCTGATTCCGGGTGACAGGCGTAATCATGCGGCATTCAGCATCCCTTCTCAGGCTAGGGTTCCTAGAATCACTCAGGTGATCCGCTCGCCCTATTATCTCCTCATCATCAATGTTTGACACCCCAATGCGCCCCGTCAGTCCCGCTATGTATCCCTATCGTGCGCAATACACTCTCTCTGGTTCTCTTTTGATCTTATATCCAGTGCACGCTTCTACGCACCCCCGCACATCCACGCTGCATCCGTAGTACTCGCTGTCGTACAATACAATTGAATGCAATCATTTTCCCTCATCGCGTGTGTCTGTAAACAAAAAATGAGGAACCATTGGTCGTTTTGGCGCTCGGGTAAAGGGCTCCAAGTATAGGGGCTTATAAGGTCCAATAAGCCGAGTAAGCGCTTATAATCCTTAAGACCTTACAACTGCAGATAGTGAATTTCTGAACTTTAAAGGCCCCCAGATAACCTTACAGCCTTACGAGGGCTTATATTCCCGTATACTGACCTATCTTCCAAATCGGACTTTTGCGACAACGACCCTTCAACTCCGCCAACGCCGCCTCTCTCCTACCATCCGCCTCTTCTTCCACTCTATCAGGCTCGGACGGGGGGAACGACCTCCATCTCCAACTCCCATCCTCCTGTATCCCCGCATCCTCATCCACAAACGCCTCAAACTCCATATTCCACACATCCAAATTGGCCATCGTGAGCCACGCCACCTCGTATGGAACCCGGCACGCGCGAAAGTCGTTCGTGAGCCTCCCGAGTCCGCCATCCGCGGAGGGATCGTACATATGCTCGCACACGAGGCACGTGGATGTTTCGAGGCCGTGCTGGTCGACGATGAGCCAGTTTCTGCAGGAGATCTTTATTGTGGACAAGGCGGCTTCGTTCGCACAGATGAAGGTGCTGATTTGTGCTGGAGACAGGGAAGCGAAAGCGTTGTCTGAGATGACTGGAAGCGGCACGGGCACAGGCGTCGCTGGGGGAGGTGTTGTGGGCAAATCCGTCGATGTGATAAGTCTCCACTGGCTTTCCGCCGGGTACCTCGTGAACTCGAAGTCCTGGATCAGGAGAAATGTTCGATTGAGAATCTGAAATCATTCGACCTCAGTGCGAAAGGTCAAGAATTAGAGCAACCTTAGGCGGTGGGGGCCTTGCCGTGGTGAGGAAGACGGCCCACATCATGGGAGAGGCCAAGAGTCGTTTCGGAAGGAGGCCGCTCGACGTCATGCTTACCTGATCGCAACGATCGCAACACGACGGGAACTTGATGAAACATTGAATCCGAGCGTTCTGGAGGATACGGGCGTTCTCATGGGAGACGGGAAGAAAGCGTGCTTCTTTTCCCCAGTAAATTCAGACGGACATCCATGGTCGATGCCGGGGTGGAGTACCAGGAGCCTAGACTCGTTTGCGGAAGAATGAAAGTTCAATTGCGACTTATAGAGAGTCCCAACTCATCTACCTCCCGAACCCGCCTCATTCGGCCGAGTCTCGGAACCATACACCAATCTCTTCCCCCACTCCTGCGCGCGTATATCCCAATCCCTCATTCCAGCGAAGAGAGCAGCCACCTCTTGATTCCAGCGCGACTGGAGGAGGCTGCTGAATGGCCGCGGAGTCACGCGCATCGCAGCGGATGGTGGCGCCATTATCAGGGCAGGAGTTTCGGTGAGGCGGACGCTCAGGATGTGCAGACTGTTGAACGTTTGTTTAGTCCTCCCATAATAAGCACGAGCTGGGTCCCGTACTCTCTCATATGTTTCTCCGTCCTGCAGAGGATGTCAGACTTTCAAAGCAAGTGATAAAGAGTGTGCTGAATTTAATTTACCGCGTCTGGATCATGTTTGAGTAGCCATAGTAGAGCTGGAAGGACGAAGTATAAGGATTACGAGCTCGTTGTATTGGCGAGATCTTACACCACTGGCCACCAGGGCACCAGATACTGGGCCCAGCAGAAACGACATGGTGGGAAGGAGAAGAACGAAGTTTGTGTGTATTTGGCGCATCGCACAGCCTTCGCGGAACGCGGTCACATGTCGCCCACTTCAGATGAAAGCAGTCTGAGTGACGCGGCGAGCGCATTCATGATGTCGGGCTCTCAATCGAATATTTTGCTCGATATTTTGCTCGATACTCCAAGCTCACTGAAGAATACAAACAGCTGGACACGATCGCACAGCGCGCACGTCTCTAACATGCGAGGTACGAGCATCCGTGTTAGAGCGTCTGTCTACGAGAGACTAGCACACATCCACAAAAATCGATGCGAGCAAGAGGGCATGGAGATCTAGTCGCCCCCCGACTTGTATATGTTAAAAATCCTTCTGTGCGAATCTCCCGTTATTGAAGTAATTATTCTCTCTCTCTCGGTCTCGCGTCCAAATCGCAGTGTTGTTTTTTTCGCCGGCTGAGAATGTACTCCAGCTTGTCAAGGATAGAGAAGAAGAAGAAAAACAAGAACTAGAGGTGGTTGATAAGTATATGTTCTTCAAAATACGGTGAAGTCCCGGCGCTCTGCTAATGTCCACGCGGATTTGGACGGCAACAGCCAAGTGGGCTCGAAATATTTCCTTCAAGTCTGCACACAACTTCCACGCGAAAGTTTTGGGCCTAAATTTGTTCTGCCTGCTGCGATATAACGTATAATCTGTACGCATACCGATTGCTTTTTCAACGTATCGTCACCTTTGTAACTTTCATCATGTTTCTAGCTCTAGGTTGCACTCCAAGATCCCCCGTTCGTCCAGATGATGAAGCCCGCTTCGGGCGTCTGCAAGAATTCTATGGGCAGGCCCCGATCGCGACCTTGACTCCGCGAACGGTGCTGATAAAATCGACCGTCGGACTATTTGGAACCGATGCTTACTTGAATGTTCTCATGGCGCGGCAGACGTACGTACCGAACTCACCCGGTCTCCAGCATTTGTCGGTTGTTAGCAGGGTAAGTGGGTGCGGCATCCTCCGCTGCCGCACACGGCGTCTATGGACGCTCGCTTTGTTTTTCTCTTGGTTAGCTATGGTCTGGAAGGTAAGTGCGGCCGTCGTTTTTTTCTGGGGCCGTCAAATTGCCTGGATTCTTCGCAGTCACTGTAGGTGTGTGTAAGGAATGCACGGCATGGCATGGTCCAGTTCGGGGCGGGATATGTATAGCTATGCACTACCTCATCTTAGTACGGCTGCAGTCGTCTCAGCTTTGGGTTGGAAGATAGACGGAAGGGAGTAGTTGTCCTATAACTTTTGCACAGCACGGATGATCCCGACGTCAACACCATCGTGCGTAACAAGCGAAGTACGAGCTTCCATTTGTTAGAGCGTAGAGACTACATCGGGCGGTCCTTGCGACCTCTTCTCCACCTCACCCTGAGGGCCATGCGACTGCCGTGTTCTGTAGCACTTGCAAGTTTCTATTATCATCTTTCGGCCGCAGGTTACTTACCTGGTGTCGTTGGAGGGAGTGGTAATACAACACGATCACATGGCTGGATTGCGCGTATGATCTTGGTTAGGTGCAATCCCAATGCAAGATGAATTGGAAATGTGTATTATTGGCTAAGGGTGTACAATAATTCAGTCGGACGTCGATTTACGCGTTCAAATACCAAAGACTTGGTAATCGTACTGAACGGCGGTGCCCCAGAACGAGGGTTCACACGCGCCGACGGGAACCTCGCCACTAGCGGAGGGTGTGCCCCCGAGCTGGTGAGCGTGGACATCCGTCGTGCTCGCCTCAGTCCATGGAGATAGCCCCGCCGCGTTGGGTGTCCCGGTCGTGAGGAACGCCTTGTACCGTGCCTGCATCTCCATTGTCAGGGTGGCCTGCGCCGCCGTCGGGTTTGGAACCGTCCCGAACACAACCTCGATGTCGTCCTCGTGGCAGACGGACCCTGGCTGCAGGCAGAACGTAACGTTGGTATTGTCGGGGTATGTCGCACCGGTGTCGTACACGCCAACAAACGCACTGCCGCCGTGCCCGACCCAGCTACGCGCGAGCGACCAGGTGGGACAGCGCCAGTTGAAGTCCGTGCCGAGCGCCTCGAGTTGGACGCGTGTGTCAGCAACGCCAGTGACATTATAGAAGGAGGACGCGAGCAATGTGGCGGAGCGGCTGTCGCCGAGGCTCGCCTGGCAGACGGACGCGAAGAGCGAAGTACTGAGGCTCGTCGTGAACTCGCCGTAGATGGTCGGACCGGCCTCGTTCTTGACGTTGGAGAGCAGAAGCGGTTTGCTCTGGGAGGGGAAGGCCGCCGTGAGGTCGAGCGGCGTGGTGATCAGGCTACCGTCGCGGACAGGGCGGATGGGCTCCCCGACGCCAGTAGAAGCGTCGATATTTGCTGCATCATTGAGAAGGGCGGCCTGTGCGTTGAGGATAGCGTCCACCGAAAGAGCAGCCTGGCACGCCAGGTCCGTGGCAGCACAGGCAATGAGGCTATTGTAAGACTCTTGCAGCGCGACCTGGGTCGAATCGTTCAAGAATCCGTAGTTCTGATCCAGAGTGAGCACAGGGATAGACGCAAATGGATCAAAGTAACATACAATAGTGTCTGACTGCATAATGGCGCTCTGGAAAAGCGACGACGCCGAGGGAGTCGCTAGTAAAGCGCGAATCATGCCGGCGCCGCTGGATTGGCCTGAAAGATGGAACTAAGCTCCCAGACAGAGAAAAAATAGATAGAGCTAACCAGCTAGCGTGATTTTGCTCGCGCTTCCACCGAAAGAGGGCACCACGTTGGCTAAGAAGTTCATGGCGTTGATGGTGTCCTTGACGGCAAGGTTGGTCGCACCGCTGGGGCCCATGAAGCCGAGAGCACCGAGGCGGTATTGCATGACAGCGACAATGGAGTTGGTTGCAATCGCAAGCTTGGAACCATCGAGACCAGGTCCGGTCGCCGAACCAGCGATGAACGAGCCGCCGTGGATCCAAAGCAGAGTCGGGACACCACTGCTGGCGCTGAGCGTGGGGGGAACGTAAACGATCATCGAGAGGCAGTCCTCGGTGTAGGTGGAAGGGTCGACGTCAGGCTGGGGGCAAGCAAGTGGGAGTCCCGAAGCATTGGTCGCGCCTATACTGTTGGACTGATGTCAGTATTTCGTAGTCAACAGGAAATGAGTAGTAACGCACGGGAGAGTCCAATTCGCAGACACCGTAGATTCAGCCCATCGGGCAGCCGATGCGTATTTTACGGGAAATCTGTTTGCGCCAGAACCATCCGAAGCACCCTGGGCGACACCAATGGGTGTCGTGACCTGGGCACCCTGGACCGTTGCTAGGCGGCTGCATACACCCTTGAAGACAGGATTCTCGCACACCAGTCCAGTGTTAATGGGAGGGAATACCGGGATACCCTTCAACTGGGAGATTGCGGACAACCCCGCCAACGGAGATGCGACAGACACCAGCGGACAGAAACCAGCCAGAAATAAGGGAGCCAAGGCAAACGTGATCATATCAAAAGAGTGGGGAAATTGAAGAGACCAGCAGAGAAAGACTGTGGGGAGGAGACCGGAGCTGATGCAGAAGACGTCGATCCAAGTATACTTATAACCGGAGCGCGCTGCTCTCATTTGCCACTCGCGAGCTTTCCCCTTTTGTCTTGACCTTTCCCACGCGGACGCTGCCGTGCCCGTCTGTTTCGGAGCTCGCGGTGGGGTATTATATGATGGGGCCTGAACCCGAGCGCGGTATGGGCCAGATTGAACTACAAGACTAAAGTCAACTGTGCAAACTGAGAGAAAAATTGCATCCAGGCGCAGGCTTAGCCGCTTACCACCTTGGTATTTATGTGCAGTACGTCTTCCGGGCTATCCCTGGCTATCCCAACGTTGATATACGCTGCCAGTGACTGCTAGCCCGTTTCAAAGTTGAAGCAATATAAGTCAGCAGAATACCACAGCGTAATTTCCGATGTCTGAGGTGCTATACGACAACGATTCGGTTTCCGTTCTTCCTCATATTTGACTTTCAAGTTGGTGCAACCGAAGTTCGAACCAAAATGCTTGCGGGGAGAATGCCCAGCGATAATTCCGGAAAAGTAAGGTTCCATGGTGACACTTGCACATCGATTTGCCCCAAAACTAAGCAGTTCTCAGCGGGCCATCTGGTACGTGTTATACGAGCATCATGTTACTCACCTTTTCGGAAGTAGGATCTCTCATAGCAAACATACACTACGAAGACGAAGCAGACGGTTTGAGACAGGCAGAGTTTGTGTCTTGTGTCTTCTCCCGTGGAGGATTTGAAAGCGGCAGAGTCATGGGAAGAGACTGACGGGGTAGAGCGACTACGGGCCGCAAGTGCGCACCATCATGCTTAGGTTTTTCGATTTCAATGTTGCGCTTGATGCCGAGGAACAAATGCACCCAGCCTGCGCTTGCGTGCTAAGATTCGACAAACCGCCGTTAGGAAAGGCAAATGCCAGGAGCGGGGTCGTTAGTGAATCTGCCTCGCAAGATACTGGCATACAACAAAATTGCATGAGCGTATGAAGGAGAATCACAAAAGGAACTGGACGAACGACGATATCAATTTCCGTCAAGCTCTGTGGCATCGAACCTGAGATCTGCGCTACGCTGTCTGCCTCTTTGCCACCTCCACCTTCGGATCCATCTTTGAGTGACCAGGCGGCCTCAGTCGACTTCTGCGCGTCGAGGAAGCCCTCAGGCTGGCCCTTTTGTATCCGCTTGGTATCCGGGCGATCCATCGGCGGCCCGGGGGACAATTGTTTGTGGCAGGACGGGTGCTCGTGGTGCGATTGAGGATTCGTTCAAACGGTTTTGGGCTTTTGAGAACCGCATTTTGCGTTGAGTCGGACCGGGGGTCCGGGACCATGATTTGACGATGACAAAAAGGAAGAAGCGGTGTGCTTCGAACCTCCGACGCGGATCATTCCGCACTTTGGCTGTGCTTGGTACCACCCTCCGCTTGTTCCCGAACCACGACGACTGCGAATCAGTTCTGAGTTCTCTGCAATGAGGGTCTGTTTTGGGTCCGTTTAAAATGGATCTATTCTGGTCTACTGGCTCGGCTTGGACTCCTCTGGCGGTCCTGATGGATACTCAGCTCGCCCTGAAAGCAAGGCCAAGCCTTGCAGTGTCGACGTTTCTCTCGATCTCTGGCAGGGGGTTAATTAGACCTCAGGGCTGCGCGACGCGCCGCCTTGCAGCAACAATGCAATCTGTTTCAAGTTCCCGCGCGAGTGCTGCTGTTGCATCGCTGCGCCGTACCATTCGCCGCGTCTTGTTCTCATCGCGTGCCTTTTCCCACCACCTGCGCTCTCTTGCCATATCCGCCCAGTATCCGTCCACCCTCCGTCAATCTTGAAGCAAGGACCGCGCAGTAGGATCGGAATCAAATCGGATTACATTCGCTGGATTCAGGGAACGGTATGGATTTTCCCGATGTTTCTTGGGTTTGCACTAGCACCGCACGAGTCGCGTGTGGGCGCCCCGTCTTCCGACGTGTTTCCATTCCGCGTACTCTTCCCGCTGCTCACTACCCCCGGCGGCAATACTCGCCAAACCGTGACCGTATCATACCGAACGTTAGACTGGATTCTCGCAATCTGGATGGGCCGGTACGGGATCGTAGCACTTCTGTTGCGCTCCGATCTATTTTCCGCCTGTAAGGTGCAGGTGCTCCCTCAGGCTGTCGCCTGTTCCGTGCCCACTGCCCCATTTCCCATTCCCCACTGCTCCATCTCCCATTGCCCGTGCCCAGCCGTGCTTCCAGTCACGCACGCTCTCCCCCACGACGCATCGCGGTTCACGCATGCTCCCGTTGCCTGTACCCCACCCCGCAATGATTGCGTGCATGCGGGCTGAGGGCACCATCGCGCTCCTGCCCCGCGGGCGCCGACCCGCCGCGGACGCGGGCATCCATCGCGTCGGGACTGGATTGCGCACGGTTGTTTCTGCCACATACGGTACCCTGTGTATGGATTGAGATGGAACGTATCGATTGAGATAGAACATCGGTTGGATGTTTAAGTATTCAGCTTGGGTGATATTTCCGTCGGGGATCAATCGACTTACATGAGTTCCCAGGACGCGTGTACCAGATTTCGATTTCGCTCAACAGTTGCGCTTCCAATCGCGTCCTTTGCGGAACCTGGCTGCTCAGCCCAAGCTCGGGTTCTTTTTTTCTTACATTCCCCTGGGTTTATTAGTCCACTTTCCAGAGCGCCAGTCAAGATTTAGCTTCCAACAAGTCTACCCGAAACTACAGCAATCCAATAACGACTTGATTCTGTCCACAATTAACTGTTTCCTTCCTTCAGTGTCCACTGAACCCATGTTTCATCCAGTAGCCTAGTGTCATAGTGGAATTGAACCAAGCTGCGAATAACTAAAAGCATGCAAAAGTGGGAAGCTATTAAACGTGTCGGTAGCCATTTTCGTGGATGATGAGCCGATTTCTTAAGGTCGGTGGTTCGCCGATTCAGTGTACATTTTATTACAAGAGATTTGGGGTTTCACGTCTACTATTCAATCAGAAAGTGAACTTCTCCCCGATGACTTCCTCCGAGATGGTCCAGAGCTTCACCGCGTTCTCCTAAATAACAAAGGGACACGGTAAGCATAATTCTGGGCTGAAACAATCCAGGAGAGTGGGAGAAAAGGACGCACGGGGTTAGAGCTGTGCGGAGCGACCTGCTCATTTGCCACGCAGCCGTCAGAGAGGAACGACCCCGCTTTGTCTGTTGTATTTTATCTGATCAGAAATGACCTGCGTAGTTGGGAAGATATGAACTGACCCTCGAGACGCGTATCGAATGCTGCAGCCACGGTCCTAGAGAAGGGAAAGGGGATCAATAGAATTAGTGCTGAAAGAAAAGAAGGCGCACGTGGCGGCACCCTGGGGGATGGTCTTCCACTCGAACTTCTCCGAGCTGGGCGTTCCATCCGGCCTGAGCACACCTAGAAGCGGGGTAATTACCCGGAGAATATGACATGGCACAATTGCGACGCACCGATCGCAATAAGATCCTCCTTATTTTGCTGCTTCTGCGTGATATTCGTGAAGATCGCCCCAGGGTGCAGACTGTACGCCTTGATCTTCCCCCCGGACCTCTTCGAAAGCTCGCTGGCAAAGAGTACGTTCGCACTCTTCGCAGCGCCGTATGCGCTGAAGTTCGCGTACTTCGACGCATCGGGCTTCGCGAGCACGTCGAAGTCAAGCCCGGGACCGAATGCGTGCGCGAGGCTCGAGACGATGACGACGCGTGGGGTGAAACTGGCGGAGCTGGTGGCGAGGAGCTTAGGTGTAAGGAGCTTGGTGAAGAGGAACGGCCCGAAATGCGCGGTGGCGATTTGCGGCTCCAGGCCGTCGGGAGTGCGTTTCAGCTCCTTCGAGCCCCCTGCAGCGGCATTGTGGATCAGGACCTGGTGCGCCGACACAGTCAGTAAGTATGGCAGGTGAGCAGAGGTGAGGGGCGGACATGGATGGGCTCTGAGTATTTGTTGACCTCTGCGGCGGCCTTGCGAACGGCCGCGAGCGAGGAGAGGTCGAGAATAAGCTGGTGAATGTTGGCGTTGGGGAGCTCCTTCTTGATGGCTTCTTCGGTGAGTTTCAACCTATCACAACCGCCTCAGAACTTATGATGAAAGAAAGAAAGAAGGCGACGGTGCAGACCTTTCCGTGTTGTACCCAGTAATGATAACCAAGTTTGCATGTTTCGCAAGGACGCGCGCGGTTTCAAACCCAATCCCGTTTATAGACGTGCCTGTTATGAGGACTGTGACGGGTCAGAAATTGGCCGCTCCCAGCGTAACTGCCATTCTCACCATTCTTTCCTTGGATCTGCTTAGCAAAGGTAGTTGCTACCTCCTCAGCCGTAGTGGCGGCAGTGAAATTGGGGAGAGACATGATTGGGAGGGAGCGTTGCCAGATTATTGTCTCGGTAGTGTCTATATGGTCGGCGACTCGGGAAGCACCGATAATCGGGTACAGTAATGGTTCTGCTGAGTAAAGACAGGGTCGGAAGCGAGGGGAGGTCATAAGCAACGATGACGCGGTCCGACTCGGAGTCGGACGCGTATGCGGCATCTGATCTTGCATGTTTCACATGTTCAACTTGAACCTAAGAAAAAACAGGCACTTGGGGGTCATCGCTAGACATCCAAGTGCTGGTAACCCAAGTTAGTAAAGACAGTAAATTGTGAGCCGTCACCAGTATCCGGGGGCGCTGCGCGCCGGACACCGCCCCTAGGGCTGTTGCAGATTCAGATTGCGGGAGGCCGCGCAAAGCACTCGGGGTTCCTCGCTAGACATCGGAGTGCTGGTGGCTCGAATTTAGTGAAGAGATGGCGAATTGCGAGCTGTCATCGATTCCGGGGGCGCTGCGCGCCGGATACCGCCCCTAGGGAGATTCAGGTTCCGGAAGGCCGCGCTTTGAACGGAAACTATTGGGCGTTTAAATAACCCTAATAACCCTAATTAGGGTTAGGCGTCGAGCAAGAACACTGAACAGTCGGGGCTGGAGAGGATGAGGTCACATGTAGTGCTGCCGGGAGGTGAGGTGGAGGTACCTCAAGGTGATAGGCCATCAACCTCCGGCGACATTGAGGCTCCACAATGTCACCTTCGATGTACCTCCGAGATGTCATCCGTAAATGGATATTTGGTCTCCCACGCCCTCCTCCGCCCCGTTTCTTCACCGATAAACTTCAATGCTTGACAAGATGCATACAGTGGATACATTAGGCTCTACCCTTTGTACACAGAATATGTCAAGGGTAAAATTTTGAGTAGTACAGTGACAGTTGCGCCATAAATGAACAAAATGGTAAAGAAATTAAGGCCGCGACGGCTCGGGGCTGGTATTCCACGAAGAGTCAATCAAATCCTCGAGCTCGTCTGTCCTTCCGGCAGCGAGCAACGCCTCTACAACCTCGCGATCGATGTCAATGACAGAAGCTCAGCCTCCGTTGCGATGAAATCTCCACAAAAGTGGATGCGCTCCTGCCTATAGATGTATTTCAAGATTTGAAGCATCTCCATCATACGGGGAGAGAGGCTGTTGCGGCGCTCGGAGTCGGTTTCCTAAACCCAACTGCGTGCTAACCGCCCGGATCGTAGACCGAGATATATTCGTACGACATTGCTCCTGCCATCAAATTCAGGGCAAGTTCGACCTCGATAACTCCAGAACCACACACATCGAAATCGACGCCGTTGGCGGAGCAGAGGATGAATTCTGGTGCAGGGTTGATTGTACGCACCACTGTGGCCTGAAAATAACCTGAAACAGTGTCTGAGCATCGAAAAAGAAACTGAGGAGGCAGCGTACGTGACGGCGCACGCCCTGCTTCCAAGCATCGAATACTGCCGTCGTGGGCAGGAGCTGACTCAAATCGGATGAACATGAATATTCGGGCTGGAAGGTTGGAACGCGACTGTCCATTTCAATATCTCGATGGACTCCTCGTTTCTTAGGATGGTCGCAGACTACTGTGCATTCGCCGTCATTGGCCCTCGTGAATCGGATTGAATATGGGGAAACGCACGGGCAGGGCACGAGCTGACGCGTTGATCTTGCCCTTCGAGTGCTTCGGCAGCATAATCGCCTGTAGAAAGATGGCACCCTTCCCGGGCCCGAATTTCTGGCTGGCAAAAAGACGGCGCGCGGGGTTTAGCAGGCCATACCGGACGCCAGAAGCTTCGGCATGATAAGCTTGGTTTCAGGGGAACGCCCGGATGTGGTCCGTGGCCATCTGGCTTCTGAGCTTGACTACTTATTCTGAGTCAGAGAAACGCGGTAGAACATAAAATTGGACTGGACCGTACCCGTAACCGCAGGGTAAGTAAGATGGGAGGGTCCGATCCCTCCTGGTGTCCATTTCCGTGCATAGTGAACATGGATCCAAACACTCCGATGTTTGTACATCGAGCTTTGTCTATGGGCGCACGAGATAATTAGATTGGATCTATACCGAGAGGAGGTGCATACTTGCTCCACGATCCTGTAATCAAAGTAAGTTCTTCCTGTTATTTTGTCCTTGCAGTGTTGTCGCAAATGGGCAGCGGGAGAAGTCGACAGTACAAGACACCCACCGGCCTGGATGAAATCACAAGTCAGTCTTATCTTTACCTCAGATGTCAGTTCGCGATCTGAGGTAAAGAACGAAGAGATAAAAACTAAGTCAGCTTTGGAGGGATACAGAGCCTTCCATTTTCCGTTTTCAATCCGCCCTCCCCGGCAAGATCCAGATCCAAGCCAGGAAATAGCTCAGTACTGGGACTTGGACGAAGCAGGGGAAGACGAACCCCTTCATCGAATGATTTTCCACAGCAATTTCCGCCAGGAGCCCGTTCTTCAGCCACTGGTGATCTTAGGGAATAACAAACCTGACTGTCCAGCGTGCATTTCAAGGCGTCGTACCTACCGTGTAACCTCCGAAATTCTCGAGGTCAGTGCAAGAACTTTGATAGGAGAGAGATAGTCTCGTAACTCATAACTTGTAACTCTATAGATCTTTGCAGGCCCGAGGAGCGACGTAGATGGAATATTTATTCCAGATCGGTTCGAGATGGACCGGGATTGGGATTGGCTCCCAATATTTGAGGAGCCTGCGCTATGAAGGGGGTGGCAAGGAGCGAATACGAGTATGACGGCTAGAGCCGTGGATAGATTTGAAGAGGGAGAACGAAAAAGCTCCAAAATAGCCCTCGAGAGTATTCTCCTGATGCTTCATGCTTGGAGAGTTTACAAGAAAGGCGGCGGCGACAAGACTTCTTGAGCGCTTGACTCGGAGGTGCGCACTGCAATTTCCAGTCCCAAGTCCGGCAAGCAAGCGGACGAGAACTCGAAGAGAGAGGAGAGAATTTGAGTGAATATAAGGATGACCATCGAGCAACAGGAGGCCACATAAGCAAGGCAGACAAGCGAGAATTCACATTCAGGTCTCTGAGTAGAAAAGAGGCATTGGAGATGGTGGCAAGCAAGTGGCAAGACTTGGGCATCGAGGCGGCGCCGGATCTCGGTAAATGCTCGGGCCGGTGATTGGATCACGGATGTTTCCGATCTCTCGCCTAACAGGGGCAGCGCTCTCTCTTGGGACTGTATATATGCGGCGAAGCCCGCGTATGTGCTCCTGAGTCCTAACCACCGCGCGGCGCCCAAAAGCACCATAGTCTCTCCCCGCACACGCTTCGGGTAATCTGGGGTAAACAGTCGCCGATGGCCTCGCTGCCATTCTACCAATGAGGGAGACTAGCAGACATCCACCGTACCAAGTTTGTCCTCGAATTATTTTCTCTACATGTCGATTTGACAGAAGCGATTATAATTAAAGGAACGTCTTCCACGCTCGCCCACAATCCGCTCGTATCACCACCTCGGGAGCCCAGTCATTACTTCCACTGTGTCAGTGCTTTCAAGCTCAATCTGCAACTCAGCTTCAACGTCTACTGCGTTCAGAGTTTTGAGCCATCTCCTCACCGACTGTACCTGAGTCTATCGGCGTTCGATCCGGCCTCCCGGCCAAATCGTTATAAGCTTTCCAGGCTCTTCTACGCCTCATCCACATCGGTCTCCGGGTAAACAATACCACCGTAACAACACTTGCAAGGACCGGGATTCCTGACACGTGAACAAATTTTCGAAACCTGATGGTAGGTAGGTAGTGAGGTAAAATTACACCGAGAGCGGTGTAGATCCTCCGCGTCCGCGTTCATACCGGATATTGCTCTATATTGCTTCGCCTTACTTATAAATATTCTGGCCTCTGCATGAATCATTCCTTCTTCTTTCGCCACATTCCAACCCCATTCTATTCACATCATGAAAATTTCCGCTGGCACCATTGCCGTTCTTTTTGCTGCCGCGTCTGGTGCGCTTGCGCAGACAATTGTCTCCCCCACTCCGGGGCAAGTACTCCCCACAGGCAAGGTACGTTCGCAGTATCCCAGCTATGGTCATGTTGTACTATGCAAAGCGGAGGCTCACAACCTCGCAGGCCTTCAACCTCACCTTCGCGTCGCAGCGATACTTCGAAGAGAGCAGGTTCGCACGCCGTGGCTTCCCCAGACTCTAATGTCCCGCTAATCTTCGTGTTACAGCCTTAAGATCAGCGTCGTAACTACCCCCAGCGGCGGCTCGTTCCCCGGAGGTGCCCCAGTGCTCGACCTCGCTCCCACGAGCCGCGACCCCAGAGATGGTAGCGCAATCTACTCAGTTGAGGTCCAGGCCGTCAACTTGTACAGCTCGCCCGCGAGCGGTTTGTTTTTTTCAATTCGTTCTCCAACACCGAGTGACATTTGACCTTAGGCAACCACACGGTTTATATTATCGAGACATACAATGCATTCGGAGTCAGTCTTTCTTTTCCCCATTGCCAGTGCACTTATGACGTGGCTGCAGGGTCTCCCCGGAATCGACGTTCTCTCTGTTCCAGTAACCTTTGCTTGAAATAGACCATGACTTTAGGACCGCGCATTTACATTCCCGGGACGTTTCAAATTCTCGTTTACATAATGGCATTCGAGTCGCATGTCCCCGAGTCACAGTATCAATAAGAGCGCATGCCACTTCGCATGGTCATGAGCAGTAGCAGTCGCCTCCAGTGGGAATTCAATTTTCAATCGCGCATGTACAATGAACCTGGTGCCGATCTTCAGCTGTGGAATCTGGATTCGTTCGCTTCTTCCAAGGAGGATCCAACGGAACATCATTGCTTGACTGGATGTTCAACAACGGGCGGCCCGGCTTTGCCCGGCTCGGCAGCATGCCGAGGGGATTCTGCACGTGCCGCGGCACAGCCCCCGCCGCTGCCTTCGATCCACCCAAGATCGACCTCCATGTGGCATGTCTTCCCAAGAATCCCAACACGACCAGCCTAGCGCTCTCTAGAGGCCGGCGCGTTCAACGTCCATACGTGCGATATGTTCCGCCTTGACCCTTTCTTCGCTAAAACTGTTCCAAATCAGAGAAACCCTTGCGCTGCGCTTTCTTCGCGTTCCGTCGCGAATCGCGACATAAGCAGAATAACACGTTCATATTCAGATGATGGACTTTGCATGGCACGCAAGCAGTTTAAGCACTGTGCTATAGTGTGCCGGAGTGCACGTTTGCGAGGTGCGTGCGCTGCGACGATGGAGATCCGTTTTATGGCATCGTTTACTAGTCAGGTTGAGACGCCTGAGATGCGGGTCTGAGATAACTGAGCAGCTGCTGCGCAAGGTGGGCTTCACACGCGTCTTTGGAATTAGCCTTTAAACGCCCACTTTAGCCGACACCGCGCAACGAAGACAGAGCTCTCTCCCCCACATCCAGCGAGGAATCAATCAACACGTCAAAGCCGCGATGCAACTGCGTGAGGGATCAGACAGAAGAAAGATTGCGCTTTCGTTTGGCCTTGGTCCCCCCCCCCCCCCCCCCCCCCCCCCCCCCCCCTCGTAAGTCCCGTTCAACACCTCTGTTGCGCCCAACTGATTTACCGCAGTGTTCACCACAATCTCATTCACAACGCGTGTCTTCTGTTTGGCACAGGCAAGCCTTCCATAACGCTGAACTTTCGACGCAACAGGGGCAACCGGCAGTGACCCGGCACACAAATCAGCACATCTCTTCGAAACAACTTTTTCTTGCTGCGCCGGAAGTTCACGCACCTCGACCCTACCGGGAAGGAGCGCCAACGGCGTTCCTTACGCGATACTTTCAGGGCCCGGCGTTTCAATAGCTAAGGGGACCGGCCGGTAAGCCTACCTACATACCTACCGGGCGCCTGTCGCGCTCCGTCGCGTGACAATAATATCAATCTTTCGACCTCCCTTGCTGCAGTTGCGATCTGCATGCGGAGAGGTTTTCAAAGGCAGGGGGATCGATCGGTGAGCGGTTCTATTTTGAGGCGCAGTTATTTTGAGGCGCACTTTCGCAGGATCACTACCTAGGCGAGGGTCAAATTGAAACAGACAGATGGGACCGGTGTTCTAATCTCGAGAAGGTGTTGACTATCTCACAGACGGAAAACTGAACTGTGTATTCTCCTGAGTCATGACATGACTGTGGCCCGTGGTGGACATGGCGGCCTCCGCAGCAGAAAGAAAAACTGCGCATGGATCGGTGACAGTTTTGCGACGGTTGGTCAAAGGGGTCTGAGTCCTTCCTCCAAAACAGGTGCTGTACACTTGTTTTCGCGTGTGCCAGCAGGACGCGAAGACTGCGTCGCGGCGGGGCGAGCCAGACCCAAACTCAACAATGAATCAGGGCCAAGCAATATTCATCGGAGTTCAGCGGCGTCTGCTTTCATAGATTTAATTCCTTTTTATTCCACCTTCGAAAAGGACACTTCAGTTGCCGTGGAACCGCGTTAGGGACTAGTTTGAGAACATTCAAGTTGCCCGGTCTGAAATGGCCGCTATTTTTTCGCAGGAATAATCCGACAGACATCCGTTGGAGCGAACCGCAGCAAGGAGGAAGGCCTGCCGAGAGTGCGATCTGATTGTGGCACACAAGTGGCACATTGGTACCACAGCGTCAGTCTTCTCCGAGTCCACCTTGAGACGTGTTGCAAATCACTAATCTATGCAAGTGCAATCTCGCCCCTTCCCCCCTAGGACGGGGCTCTTGGTGGAGAGGATTATCACAGCAACCGGCATTGAAGCGGCAACAAATCAGCATCCGAGCCAACAGCTTTGCGTAAGAGGTTCTTTTTTGCTGCCCCGGAAGTTCACGCACAATGATCGACCCTTCACCGCGAATCAGGCCGCGAATCACGGCTTATCCTTGGGTATCTACCCAGGAATACGTCCACCTCACCACTCACTGCATGCCTTCCGCCCCGCCCGGCCAGACCAAAACGCGTGCGCACAACCACAATGTTCAGTCGTTAGCAAAGACACAATGCTGCTCACTATGCCCCGCCAAGTTCACACGAATTACGCACCTCAATCGGCATTTGAGATCTCGTACGCTGCTTCCGTGCGCTCACAGTGACGCCTTTTGACAAGCCCTTCCCAGATGCGAACGAACGGCGGCATCGCTGCAACGTAAGTGTCGGAATACTCATCTACTCCGAGCGTAACTGAATGACATACCTTCTTTGCAGATATGCAAAAGCTCAGAATTCACCCGCAGCGACCTGCTTTCGCGCCATCAACGCAGGTGTGGGAAGTGAGGTTTTTTGTCTCCTCGATAGGGGAACGGAAACTCATCGTTCTCCACAGGGTCGTCAGTCCCTCGCGAAGAAAATCGTGCGAGGTGCACATCATTCATTTCGTCGCCTTCTTTGACTCTGATCACGTCGATAGGCGTGCGCCGCATCCAAAGTCAAGTGCAACCTACAGCATCCTTGTGCGAGCTGCGTGGCTCGTGGCCGGGAATGTATATTCCGCACAGACCCGAAGTGGCGAAAAATGTCGTGCGAGGTGATTTCAGGAACTCCATCGCTGTTGGTTGAAAATGACACGGCGATAGGCGTGCGCCGCATCGAAAATCAAGTGTGACCTGGAGCGTCCATGCGCTAAATGCGCGGCTCGTGGGCGGGACTGTATATACCGCAGTGAACCAGAGCAGTCAGACGCACCGTTTGAAGCTGACCCAGGGCAGTCGGACGACGCTCAGGGCGAAGCCGACTCCCAGGGTTCGGTGTGTTCTCCTTTGGGCGTGCGGGGAAATGCTGCGCCAACCATGACTTGTTCCCCCGTCGCGGAGGGTCCACCGATGACGAGCCGCTCACCGTGCCCATCGTTTCCCAACTTTCCGCCCATGTCACAGTCCGAGGATTTGTTGCAAAACTTGTCCCCGCCCCGTTCCGAGGATCTCCAGCCTTTCGGCGAACAACAGACGCAGGCGTTCAGTCCTCTTTACGATGTAGGAGTGTATGAAAATCTATCTCCCTCGAGCTGGTCGCCACTGTCACCCATATCTCCGTCAATTTTCCCATGTCTGTTGACTCTGTCCCCAACTTTCGTGGACGACCGCCGCACAATGAACAAAGCCGAGGGCTACAGGTATTCAGGCGCGGCCCCGAGCGTATCGCTGGCAGGGGAAACCATCTCCATCCCCGTCCCCGTCCCCCTCCCTCCGCGCTCAAACATGTTAATGGCGCAGCCCACCATAATGCTGGATTGTATTGACGCGCTCGATATACAGCGGCATCAGTCGACTTCAACTCTCGACACATACCGTGAGTTCTCCATACACTTCAATCCCGTTCAAAATCAACTGTCGTATCAGTGAGCCTGTTTTTCACGCGCTTCCTCGCGCATGTCCCCCTCATCCACGCACCGACATGGAAGATGGCAGAAACGCCCGTAATGCTGGTGCGCATCTTCCACGCGTGCGGGGCGCTGTTCGTCAGAACACCCAACGCAGCCGCGTTCGTTGAGGCGACGCTCACATCCGTCACTGCCGAAATCGATGAAGAATTTAGCGTGGTGCGTCGAAAGTCCCTGGTTTCGCTTTCGCTGATGGCTGTTGATTTTGTATCGCGCTTGTTTCAGCTTTGCAACACCAGTAACTACGAGCTGGGAATTTCGTATCGCCACATCCATCTACTCGTCGCGCTGGTGTTGCTGCAGACGGTGTATCTGTTCCAGCGTGAGAGTGCTGCGATGGACCAGTCCCGACCCCCGCTGTACAAGTACCATACCATGCTAGTGGCTGTAGGTTCAGCCATTTATCTGCCGAGTTCTGGAGCTGACGGTTTGCAGATGATTCGACGCACGGCTTTGATTGAGCGTGTTGGGACTTGGAGAGCGTCAGAGTGGAATGACCCGAGCTCCCTTGAAACGGCCTGGATCGAGTGGGTGCAATTCGTGACCGTCCAACGGTGGGGGAGCGCAGTGATTTCATCTTGTTGAACATCGAGCTGATTTCTTGATTTCTTTGCGTAGGACTCTGCTGCTTGCGTTTCTGCACGACTGTAACCACTGCATTTACTTTGCCTACCCGCCCGCCTTTTCGCCTACGGAGCTGGCCGTGCATCTCCCGTGTGACGAGGAGCTATGGCACGCGCCAAGCGCAGCGCACTGGTTTGTTGCCGCTCACACGCCGAGTCCCTACGGGGTCGGTATCGACAGAATCTACGGCGTCAACATGCAGCGCGCCCTCGCAGCACTCGCGACACCCGCTGCGCCCTCCTTCTCCGCCGCCGCCACTGACACCGCCCCACCATCCCACACCCCCGCGGGCCTGCCGCTCCCGCCTTTCGCTCTCTTCCTCCTCATCCACACTGTCCTGCGTACCATCTCTGTCACCGTCGGGCAGAGGCGCGCGTCTCCTGTGCTTCCCGCGCCGGCTCGCGCCGAGTTCACGCGGCGCATGCAACGTGTGCTCGACAACTGGCTGCAGCTGTGGTTGCTCACCCCCGAAGGGGCACGGGAATCTGAAAGCGGGGCGCCGATCCCACCATTCGTCTGCAACTCGCTGCCCGCCTATTGGATCGCGCAGCTCTCGTTATGGGAGAACTCGTGAGCGGATCCGGGGGCGGTTTTGTGCAGGCGCTAAGCAGCGCACGACATGAAGGCAGTCACAAAGGGGAAAAAGGAACGCTCTTCTCGCTATCTTACCTCCAACCTATAATGTTTTCCCAGTCTTGGTCCTAGCCTGGTGTATTCATAATCACTCACCGTACAATGGGTAGTATTCCGCGCCAATTAGTTGCAGATGATACACGAGATCTTTATAAGAAGTCAAAACGACGCGGGAGGGATTCATTGATAATTTGGAGACTTACTTACACACAGACCGAGTTGGAGCGTAGAATATTATTGAAGTGAGCATAGTTAGTTGCGAGGTGTCGAAACATTCTGAAGGTTGACGAGACAACGTCTGGACCCAATTATCTCGTCCACATTTTTAAATTGGGTCCAAATACGCCATCTTTAACACGAACACACCAAACTGACCACGATTATCCATGCACCAAGTGAATAAGAGAGACTTGAGAGAGAAAACAAGCAGGTGTTGACAAAATTCTTCCGAAAGAGAATTCACAGAGGGTGTGCTGCAAGTGTGAATGGTTTGAACGTGTAGTCTGGACCCAGAAATCAAGACGGCGATGAGCACAGATCGCAGCTATAGCACCGCTTGGGCATGTAGTAGCCAGCAGTCGGAGTCAGAGGGGCCAGATATGGCCGAGAATAATGGCACTACGGGGTATCATAAAAGGTACCACCGCTGCAGCACAGGCTCGGCCGTGGGCAAAGATTGTCGTAGGTCGAGAGTATGACGTGAGTTCGAGATGATGTCGAGCGCACGTGCTGCTACGTGTTAGCTCACGGGCGATATTCCACGCCCGGAGCCCTCAGCGTTGCAGACAACGGTCGCACGAACACTGCGCAAGCATATCCAAAACTTTGAGGAAAGCCGACTGCCAGGTGTGAGCTTCAATAATCCCTGGCTGATGAGCCCAGTACTAGCTGTTCCCAGGTGTGAGCATCCTCAGCTCAATATGTCGCTGAGAACTGGTGAGAAGGGCCAGAGCCCAGCACGCAACCAGCACGGCGACTGCGGGGAGTCAGGATCCGGTAACGGTTCCCTGCTCGACACCTGAGCCAATGTTGGGGTGAGACCGTGTTATTTGAGGGCTTCAAAAGGACCGCTGGCCTGAGGATGTCGGTTTGTCGTCAATTTGTCGTAAGATGTTGGTAAGATGAAAAGAAAAAGACAAGCGTTGTCTTGGCGTTGTCCGTGTTTGGTGGCGCTGATCTCCGCTCCGTTCGGCAATTCCCGCACTTCTCTCCATCCTCCAAATCCTCCAAGAGCCCCCAAGTCGCTCTCATGTATGTGAGTCTTCAGGGTGGCTGCTCACACTTAGTGCCATTCCTAGCCGCACTCCACGACTCACTCATCTGCTTCCGCCTCTTCTTTGCCTCTTCTGGGGAGAACTGGCACGCCTCTAGATCTGTCTATATCCATTTCCGAGCTGCCACCGCGCCGCTGTCGACCTGGCTTGTTTGCTGCTCTTCCTCATCGGTCGACTTGGTATCCGCGATCTTACTGATGCTTCAAATCATCGTTTGCTCAAGCCTCTCCGCGGCTGCAGGGTACGGCACTTCACTATTCTTGAGTGACGGATAGTTTATCGCTCTTATTCGACAAGTAAGTATCCGACGCGAATTCAGTACATTTTGACAAATTTCCAGTTCAGTCTTTGCTGTCCACGCGGATTTTTTACCTTTCATGTGCGTGTTTTGTTTTACTTTGACCTGGACTTTAAAATTACTCGTTTTACTGGCTTGAAGTTATGTGTGTTTCGCCTGGTCGATGTAGCGAAGGTAAAAGACCTCGTGCGATTGTCTAACGGTTGCGTATTGGCTCATCTTAGTAGACTGAATTCAACTTGCAGGCGCAATCTCTTTGATGGCAGGTACTTGGCCTTCAACTTACTGGGAATTTTTGAAAAAATGGGCATCCTGAAGGTACGGCCAATCGATTCGAGCAGGCATCCTTGTGGTCATGTCATCCTTGTCATCGATCCCATCCTGGTGAGCGATGGATCGTTGACTTCTGTTGTGAGCTGGAATTGATCATGCACATCCTGACATGAATGCGAATACTATCAAGGCAGATCATCACTGGAATCGACTGCCCGAACGGATTCAGAGTCCTCCCTGTTCAAGACTAGAACTTCGCGTGTCTCAAAAGTTCGTTCAATATGTTTACTGACTTCGACTTGCTCAAAATCATCGTCATCCCTGAACAAGAAATCATCGTCATCTCTGAACAAGAAATTAACGAGTACGGTTACCGCTCCAAAACAGGTAGCCTGGCTGTATTCTGACAGGACAGGTGAGTCGCATTTCTTCTCAGATTTTGTTTACCAACCGACTCGGGCTCGACTTGGAATGTGCTCGGGCGACCCCCTTTATGCCCCGCGCTGGGAACTTGTACTTAGGTCTGACTTCAACCGTACCTGAGGCCGACATAGGGAGAGCAAGATTGGCAACATCATCATCTCGAACTACTTTGCGAAAACCCATTCCGACGTACTGATGTCCGGTTCACCTCAATCCCAATGGGATCAGGACGGAATTGAGTCGGTATGTGCCTTGGCAGCGGAATGCGTCAACCTCTGAGTACATCTCGATCTTCCCAGATACAGCGCAAGATTGGCTTCAGATCATTGGCGGTGCATTTGCGTATCCCGCGCCGCGCGTGCTCCTGTGTGTGTTCAACTGAATGGTGGTGATCTAGGATGGGCGCGTATACGCAATTGCGACCACGCTGGCGCAGATCACAGGCCAGGCATGCGATGTGCCAGTCAGTCGGTACCGTTGACCATTCGGCAAGTTTGGAAAGGTGGATAAGCGAGCGTCGAGTAGGCTACGCCATTTTGAATCAGTCGTGTACTTCCCTCAGGCTGTTGACATTTCTTCGTGTTGAATGTACATATATGCATAAGGTTCAACTTCTGTTGATAACGGAAATTATCTCGCACATTGTGCAGCGAGTGCTCCTACTAATACTACACAAGTGGACCTGTTAATGTTACGTGGAGGTAGCATGCCAGAACGTTGTAAAGATTATATCTATGCACACTTATGCATGACGCGTGGCTCAGTCCTCCTGGTGATGTGTGCGCGGCGTAAGGGTAACGCGCAACGGGCCCTTGAGCAAGATCTGGTGGTCCATCAGACCCCCAAACCACTGCCGCTCAAATTCACGTGGGTCCTTTTCCGCCGCCTCTATCTCGTACTTGTAGACGAGTTGCGCTAGCACAAGGCGCATCTCGCGCATGGCAATGTTGCGGCCAACGCAGTTCGCAGGGCCGAGCGAGAAGGGCATGAAGCCTTCTGTGTTCATAACAAACGGCTCGGCGGTGCCAGATGCGTTGGCAGTGTCCGGGAGCCAGCGATCCGGCCAGTACAGCTCGGGGTTTGGTGAGAAATACGCGGGATCCCGATGGATGATGCGCGGCGGGAAGTCAATCGACGTGGATTCAGGCAGATAACTAGCGCGAAATTCAGATGTAGAATAATTTGTAACGGTAGTGCGACTCACACTCCGGCGATATGTATGCCTCCGTGGCCCCGAGGAATGCCACGAGAAATGCGTGTCTGCACCGGGGGAATGACGCGGAGGGTTTCGTTTCTTCATTTACCCGTCATCAGTTTGGTGCGAGGATAGAAGTAATTTACACACATGCAAGCATTCAGATACGGCAACTCCGCCAATCGCGCAGCGTCGTGGAAGTCCACGCCTTCGGAGTCAAACGTACCGTCGATCTCACGCTGGAGCTTCTTCATCAACTCTGGCTGCATGAGTAGTGAAGAAACCGTATTGGCGAGTGTGCTTGCTATTGTGTCGGAGCCGCCCACGATTGCGGTCTGCACGTCGTTATCAATGACCTCGCGAGTGGGTTTGGGTTTCTTCCCATCCGCCATGTGCTCTCCGGCCTTGGAAGATGAGCGACAATTTCAAGTCGTCAAGAGGTAGGACGTACGACGTAGTAGAAGGCGTCTTTGAACATGGTCCCTTTTGCGAGCCGATCGTCCACAGCTCTCATGGCAAACCGCACAAAGGTATTGATAGGCATACTGTCCGCACCCGGTAGTGCCATCAGAACAGGTGTGAGCCACGGGAGGTAGTATAATGTTGCGATCACACTGCAACGCCTAGTTAGCTGATTGTAGTTTTGCAGGTGGCTAGAATCAACTGACGGCGCAAACTCCTCGATAATCTTCCACAATCCGTCCCGATCTTGGTTGTTCAACATGTCAAATGCGCCCCCGAAACTGTATTAAATTGTGTCAAGCCCGTACACTACGAATTGGACGCACGTACAATAAGTCTCCCATGAAGTCGAATCTTTGCGGGGAGTAAGACAAACAATTGGATAGCTGAACCTGATGTACGCACGTGAAGTAGCCAAACCATCTGCCGATGTCGAGAACGCCCTCCTGCTCACCGAGCCTCGCGATCAAGCGATCCACCCGCGGGAGCAAGAACTTATCGGACTCCCGGATTGCCTTCGTTGTGAAGGCGAGCGCCCAGCGAGCGCGGCGCTCGGCATGCACCTTTGTGGCATCCGGATAGATTGCAGCATACGAAGTCATAATGCTTCCGGCAGTATGTATGGTCTCTGCCGTTGCATAGCCTGCGGAACGATTTATCAACACACAGCAGGTCCTGAATGTCTCTCTGGCGCACCGATTGAACGCGGCAGGCCCTTATTGCCCATACATATCCTTGCCGCCTGTGCGTCCGCGAAGGAGACCTGATCACTTCCTAGCAGGTAGTGGATATGACCTCGTGTACTCAAGGTGTTAACAACAGAGGCCGCACACACCTATTCTGACGACCTTTCCGTACCGTTTGTGCATCTTCTCCATGAGCACATTGCGCTGCCCGCCCATGGAGTGGTATGCGATAACCAGGTTTGAGGTTTTGAAGAGGAGCGGCCCGGGGATGTGGGCAAGCGGATGGAAGGGGGACACGCGATAGACGATGACCGAGAGTAAGAGAGCCGTGAGATGTTTCAACACAAGGAGCACGGAAGCACCATATGAGAGATGAAAGTGGTGCGCGATTACAGCTGGGGGAGCAAGGAAGAGGAATGCCCAAATGAGCGGGCGGCGTGGCTCCAAGCGGTTGAAGGCCAGGTGAGTGAGCTGCGATGCACATAGACATTAGTGGATATCAAGCAGTAGAATGAGGATGCACGCACTAAACCGCCCAGCAAAACCGAGGCGCTCTCCTGTGACAGATATCTTTCCATGTTTAGTGAATGAACAATGATGAGTGAATAGTTCTGAATTTGCCTTCCAACCTTTTCAAGGCGCGAGCCCGGGCCCCGATGCAGGTCCGGACTGAACGACCGACAGTATGTGTCTGGTCCCCGGATACGTAAGTGGATAGCTCGTTAATTCCGTTGCCAAATTTATATTGGCCGGCTACTAAACTGACCTGTTTTTCGATGGCTAAGTTGGCAGGCTCACTGCCAAGCCGTCGAGATACCGGGGTTCCGGACTTTGGACTTCAGTGCCGGATCATCCAAACACAAAAGCCAAATCCCGTACATGGCAGCTAGCGAGCAGTCAGAAGCAATTTCCTAATGTTAATCGCCGTGCCTCGATTTGACCTTGCCGGCTCTTGCGACCACCCACCTCGGCAACCGACGCCAGGGTCCTGTCCAAATGGTTGATGTCCATTGTTGATGTCCGTTCAAAGGGTCCGCGAACCGAGTTGCCTTCAATAGGAACCAAGATCAAACGGGATCGAGCCCCACAATCTATGCCGCAAGAATTACCCGACATTCTAGAATTACCACCTGAAGAAGTCGACGTAGAATGCCGGGGAACAAACAGTAGACACCACATTCTCTGTCCATTGAGGTGTCCGATGGGAAAGAGAGGGCGGGCGGTGGGCAGAACGTCGGGGTGCGCGAGAACGATATGGAGGTAAGAGGCAAGACAAGTTCCCGGGCCGGCTGATGGGCGATCAATCATCAGTGACCTCGAACGGTTGGAGGAAATTCCAACCTCCGTCCGCTCCAGATCTGCTCACAGTAATATATCATACGTACAGCCGTGTTCATGCACCCGGCTAAAGTAGCGGAATAGCTGCGTGGAAAGTGCCCCCTGAAAGAATACAGACGCACATACAGCCGCATCCTGGCACTGTAGCCAAGGGGGAATCAACGGTCAAATTTCGGACACCGGGTTGGAGGGGGGGGGTCCCCTCGGAGAGCTTAAAAAACTTTTTGACCCTCATTTCAAAATAGTTTCTAAACTCGCTGAAACACTGTAAAAACACCTCGAACATTTTTTTCAGAAATATAAGGGAGGATTTCCGAAATTTTGATCGCAACTACCCAATTCGGATTGAAGTCCGGAACATCTTCACGTTCAGTTGTTCATGCAGACAGTGCATCTAGAAAGAATTCTATCATCTACTATAGCTATCGCTCACTGTATATATAGCAATTGAACCAGTTTCGACGGAGTTCGACCAAACGGCAAGAATTCCTAGCAAAATAACTGAACCAAACATTTGATTGCCGCATTAGCCGTGGGAAATCACTTCCTCATATAGGCTGGCCTGGGGGGGGGGGGGGGTCTAGGAGTGAGGCTTAAAAACTTTCCGACCGGATATCCGAATTTCGGGAGTTGATTCCCCCTTGACTGTAGCATTAGTGGGCCAGAGCCTGAGATTGACAGATAGCGGGAAGAAAAAACGGACCCATGCAGCTGGGAAGGCCCTGTAGGTGGAAGTGGACGCACTAGACATGGCTGCGAGAACAGATCAATATGAGACTGGTGACACGGGAAAACAAGGGGGAGGCGGGATAAGGAGATGGAGCAGCAGCAGAGCGATGTATCGTGGATGGAAGGAGAACTCGAGATGCAGAATGGGAAAAAAGAAGGAACAGAGAGATGAGGTATTCTAGGCAGGAGTGGCTGCCTGCGTCTCCGCTATCCGCATGACTTCCATCAGAACCGTCTGCTGCTCGAGGTTCAGGGACGTCGTGGCCGCCTGGTACATCGGCCCATTTTCCATTTGGAAGGCTGCGAAAAATGGTACGTAAATAAAAATCCGATGTGGGATGGGATCGCCGAATGCTCACTCGTCAACGCCTGCTTGAAAGACGCGTAGGGATTCACGCTGTCCAGGGCACTGAAGTACCCGAGCTCCTCTGTGATTTCGTCGTCGTCGTCGTCGTCCGAATCGTCCTCTACGCCCTCCTCGGCCTTGAGGTGGCGACCGCTGAGCCTCGAGGATAGCGAGAAATCCTCATCTGGTGGTTTGCACGGGATATTGGCCACCATTTGTTGGTTCTTTGAACTTCTTACCGGAATCACGTTCACGCCTTTGAAATTTTTGGCCGCTGTCTAACATGCCATGCATTGGACTCTCGAACACATTTTGTTGCAATGTGACGCCCGCGGCCAAAGACAAGTCTAGAGTTTAGCAGAGAGCCTTTGGAAGCTCGGGTACCCCACTCGGCCAAAATTGATCTGGGGGCTACTTCAAGTTCTTGGCTGGTGCCCTCGCCCGATTCAGATCTTCCCAGGGTCGGGGTGTTCCGGCCCAATCTTCGTTCCCTGGTCATGGGCATCAGCGCGCGACGACTAATATATCGCTCTCCGTGAGTCCGTCGATCAAAGAGCCAGTAGGACCTACAAAACTCGCCGACGGGGGCACAGTGCTACCAGGCGCGTGTTGGGTGGGCAACGGCAAAAAAGATCTGGAAATAATTATCAAGACTACTGCTCAGACGTACAATTGAGGAGCTGACATCGAACAAAACGTTTTGAAGGCACTGCTCCGCTTTGGTTAGCCACCGGTTGAGCTGAGGAAACTCAACAGAATTTTCCCGATATTCGATCTTCGTGACGACCAGGAACTTGAAGTACTGGTCGATCTGAGATCATTTTTTTTGCTTGCGGGAAAGCATTGGGAAGCACCAGATTGAGAACCATCTTCTTACGGTGGGTCGCGAGTTGATTGGAGGACACAGATGATGCCGAACGAGTTGAATCCCGCAAGTCTGAATCAGTCCAAGAGTCGGTGGTACCTTCGAAAGTCAACGCCGTCGGGCCAAGTGCAATAGCTGGACACTAGGGATAGGGAGATTGCTGCTGTTTCTGGCTTTGGAGAGTTCGAACTTGACAGCGAGTTGCCGCATACTCAGGCTAGGGCCGCTAGGTAGAGGCAAGCCAAAGAAATCGAGAATGCGGTCGCAGAAAGACTGAGTTATTCGAGGCGAAGTAGTCTACCGCAGATGCCCTGTCAGAGGCGTCGATTTTGAACCGTTGTTGCAGCCATAGCTGAACTTTAGTGCGGGCGGTGATGAAAGTCAAGAGCAAGCCGGATTTGATTTGGTCATGTATCATCCGCAAGCCGCTGCCCAACAGCCACAACTCATCCGTCATCTCGTTTCTCCGGTTCTCCACTCCCTGGTCCTCTTGTTCTCAACCTGGATCAACTGCTTTCCTCAGGATGTTTCTAGAGCCCTCCACGGTCCGCTGGTTGCCGCCGACCGTGTCGCGGATCCAAGGTAGTCTCTCGCAGCCAGACGCTCTAACACGGGGAAGCTCGTACCTCGCTTGTTAGATCCAAGGCGGATCGGAACAAGACGTGGGAGTGCTGGGGAGCGGGATATGAATGCCCGGATTATACATTCCTCACCGTGCGCGCCTCCGTTCATGTATACCAACTAACGTTTTATCGCATTCATTTCCACAAGGATTCATGCCTTCCTACTCCAGTCCCTTGCGCACCGCGGCGCGCCCACAACCGCACCAAGGTCTCACGCAGATTCCCCACTATGCCTGTCTACACATATTCTGCGGTCCACCGCCTCGCGCAGAGACCGCCTCGTCACCGGCAGCACCACCACCCAAATGCGCCCTGTGGAGCGCGGAATTCTGTTGTAACCAGTCAAAGCGTTTTACTGTTCATCTTGTTCTTGGTTCGTGGCCTCAATCTGCCCTTGCACCTCCATTCTTCTTCGCAGCTCCTCAAACCCCTGCACGCTTTCTCGTCTCTTCGATCACTATCCCACCTGCTCTTCTTCCTACCTTCCCTTTACTCATCACACCCCACTCGGATTCGCCCTCCTTCTAGGTTGTTGTCCCCACCCCGATTGCGACCCATGATTCTTTCCCTCCATTCTGCTGCTGCCTCTATTGTGCCGAAAACGATCGCCTTCTTGCAACTCTTGTCTCTTTCGGAGTCTATCACTACCTCATCAATGTGTCATTTCCGAAACAAAACCTCTTCGATGCTCGTGCCTTCCGTCCGCGCCACCTGGGTGGCAAGCCTTTCTTGATCGTTTTTGCTTTGTCGACGGCTGGTCCTGTCTTCCCTCCCATGGCCGACGCACATACCCGTCTTTCCTTCTCCCTCGCATATCTTTTTCCCCATATCCCCAATCTCTTTCTCTCCCCGGCTTTCACCCAATCTTCCACCGCCTTGTCAGCTGAATCCGAATTTCGCAGGATGGGCAGTGGGCGCACTGAAAAAACTCGAGTATATCACCGCTGTCGTCGAGGGTGCATGCTCGCGTGCGGATCAGGCTACATCCATCCTGCCTATTCCCTCGCGCTCCAGCATTGTTCCGGACGTCGTGGATGTCATTCTCCATCCGTCATACATATGAAGTCATGCGCGCGAGGACCTTTCATTCCATTCTTTTTCCATTCTTTTTTTCATTCTCTTTCTCTTCTCGGAACTGGCCCGTGGGCGCGCGCGCTTGTTTTCTAAGTCCCGTACGCGCGGCGCATCCGAGCCGCTCGTCCGCGAAGCCCGGTAGGCAGTAATCATTACGCGCACGGCGTGAGGATGGGAGCGCGCAGACGAGGCGGAGGATGGCGCAGCGCGCTTGTGGCGGCCGGAGGTACCAGGTGCTGTTGCGCAAGGTGGACGAGGACCAGGCACTTCTGCTTATTTCCGGGTGGGCGCGTGCTTGCGCAGATGCCCCGTATACCTGTTGCAGGGGCGCGTGTGATGATTTGGAGACGGCTGTAGTCTGTCGGTGAATATGGGGAGGATGGCGGATGGCGGAGTATGGGGTGTGCGGACAAGCTTCCTTCCTTGTATCATTCTTTCCTGGTTCCCGCCTTTTTACTTTGCGGTCGCCAGTGGCTCTCTGAATACATGCGATGAATTCTTTCCAGCTGGTTTTGTGGATTTATTCCAACCAGGGTGCGTGTTCATTGACATTCAACCTCCCTGAGATTTGGCAGTTATCGGAGTTTCGCCGTCTTTCCCTGGGTTTCCGCGATGAACTCCTTATCTGGGACTGCTGGGCTGCTGCTGGGCCGGATTCAAACCTCGCGAAACTGTCGAACTCATGTCACATGATATCCGCTTTGGCCGCCGGGTGGAGTGATGAAATTAACCGGACGAACTCACGGCTTTCTCAAATCTGCACGGGAAGCTTCAACTTCAACTGCGTTCCCGCCATTCGGCCCGTTGACCACAACCGACGTAACTTCGCTGACATCAGCAGGGAATAACCGAAAGCGGTGATGCGAGACGCATCACCGAGACGCATCACCGCTTTCTTTTCTTTGTCTCTTCGGGCGTCGTCCAAGATTCGCGTCTCAAGCTGTTCAAGGAAAAGCTCTGAGCTTAGAAAAGTCTGCAGGCTGACGGTTTACTCCTCTCCCAAAGTAAAACTGGACGCTGTTTGGTCGATCAAGCAGAGGCATCCGGGAATCCGATTTTAGCAGCACGCGCTATAGTATGCTGCAGTGCACCGACATTATATATCTGCCCGCCCACCGCGAAGCCCGAGTCAGACCTGTAGTCAGACACGTTCGAATCCTACCGCTTGGCGTTGTCATGCGAACACCTACACCCGGCGATCAGACCCTTCGGAGGTTCTCACGGACTCGCCCTGCAGGCACGACTTTCGTTTGATAAGAGACCCAATGGACTCACGCTCTCCCACTTCATCCCCCTCATGATGGCGACTCGGTTTGTATTGTCCACTCTTTTGACCACGCTCGTTGTTCAGGCTACCCAGCAGGTGGTGCGTATGAATATCATTGGATAATTTCCGTTCTAACTTTTTTTCCACAGGTGCGTCGGGGCACGCCTCAAGTGTACCAAAGCTGTATCAACGCAAAAGAGATCGCTCTTACTTTCGTATGCACTGTCCTTTGCCTCTCTTGAAACACGCTGACACTTGCATAGGATGACGGTATTCAGCTCTTCATTCGTGCGATATTTTCACGAGACTCAAGATATACAGGTCCATACAATTATCTTCGCAACATCTCCGACCAGTTCACCGCCGCCGGCGCCAAAGCGACGTTCTTTTTTAACGGTTACAACTGGGACTGCATTTACGACGCCGTCCACGTCAGTGATATTCAGTACGCATACGCCGCTGGCCACATGATTGGGAGGTACGTGTCGCAGCATTATAACATTATAAATTCCGGTTTTGAAATCCTCACTACGCCCCCATAGCCACACATGGTCACACGCCGATCTCACCCAGCTGTCGTCTGCCCAGCTCGTGGATGCGATGTACCGTACGGAGGAGGCGCTCTCGCGCATTATCGGCATCAAGCCTGCTTTTATGCGGCCCCCGTACGGCGCCTACAACGATGACGTCCAGTCGACCTCCTTCTCCCGGGGCCAGAGTCTTGCCATATGGGACCAGGATACCGAGGATGCGGATGGGGCCGGCGTGCCCTTCGGTGAGGCCCAGTACAAAAACGTCGTTGACCAGCACCTCAACAACGCCTTGTTTTTGGAGCACGAACCTTACGGTATGTGTCCCAAGTCAGCACGCAAATCACGCTGAACCTTCTCAACACGTTTCAGATACTACGGCTGGACAGCTTGTTCCTTACGCTATCAATCTGTTCCAGACAAATGGGTACAAGGTGACTGCCCCGTGCGTCGAGTATATGTAACCTCTTTTGAACATGGCTTTCTCAGCTCGTAAGCTTGGCCGAGTGTCTCGGCGTCGACCCTTTTCAAGCGATCGGACTTCCCCAGGAAAGAGACGTGAGGCTATCACTGACACGCCCATTCTTCCCTTCCTGATTGCTTTGCACAGGACTCCTGGACGTGCGACAACACACCCCCTCCTGGTGAAGGCTGCAACGGCGGCTCCATCCCGTGCCGTACGGGCACGCCCGTCTTCTCGACCGCGCCGTCCGGCCCCACCGCCACGCCCACGTCCAACCAGTATATCCACCCTACCGTCAGCTCCGCCAAGTGCCTCACCGCCGCGTCGAACACCGACGGCGCCGTCGTTGAGATCGAGGATTGCGTAACCGCGGGCTCCCCGTCGCAAAACTGGACAGTCTCCGGGCAGTTCCTGCAGGTCTTTGGCGACAAGTGCCTCGACGTCACTGGGGGCGCCAACGCCGACGGCACCAAGCTGCAGATTTGGACGTGCAGCACGAGCGACGCGTACCAGCAGTGGAGCCTCTCCGGAAGCACCATTCAGTGGAGCGGCTCTTCGCGCTGCTTGGATCTCAGCGGCGGAGTTCTGACAAATGACAACGTCGTGCGTGTCCACTTTCACTCTTTGGTCGCGCTGCAGGAAATTGATATCGCTTGGGGATCCAGGTGCAGATCTGGACATGCACCGGTGGCGCTAACCAACAGTGGTCGCGTACAACTGGTCCTGGAGCGGGCGGTACCACGCCTCCTCCCGCCACTGGGCACACCATCAACCCCGGCGCGAGCAGCACAACCTGCCTCACAGCAGCTAGCAACGCCGACGGTGCGGCTGTTACTGTTGCGCCGTGCACCGGCTCCACCAGTCAAGCATGGACGCAAAACGGGCAGACGCTTCTTGCGTATGGGTCTATGTGTCTCGGTGCGTCGCAGCTAACCGCTACCCGTCCGTATCCAGCGCTGATCTTCTTTTGGTGTTTCTGCAGATGTGATAAATGGCAACACCGCCAACGGCGCCCAGATGCAGATCTGGTCGTGCACGCCCGGAGCGGGCGACGCGGCGCAACATTTTACCGTTACGTCGGACAGCCAGATCCAGTGGGCGGGCCAAACAAAGTGCCTCGATCTCACCGACGGCAGTCTCACGAGCGGGAACCGGGTAGGCCGCTGTATCCAATTTCTCTCGTTAGATATTGTAACCGTGTTTTCCTCCTCTTTGCGCAGGTCCAGATGTGGGATTGTGGTACCCCCAACGCCAACCAGGTGTGGAACATCGTATAGTTTATTCACCCTCCGCGGACTCTGTCGTTCGAGCGATACGTTTTACTTACACATTCTTTATCTTAAACTACTTGAGCTCTTTGCTGTCCACTCATTCAGTGATAGATCTACATTAATCAATCCTTTTAAACATCTCTGAAATCGTCAAGATGCAGAATACAGCCGCCGAATGGTTCAGTTTGCCGGTTGATCAGATTCCTGAGAGCGACTGACGCAGAGAAGAAAAAACGAGTCCAGCAGCAGCGTAAGCTGACTTGCGCACTCGCACCTGCACCCGCACCTTGGCTTTGTCCTCAGCCGCACAGGAAGCACACCAAGGACCAGGGGCCGGCGCTCAAGCGACACATCCGACTTAGTTCCTGTCCAGACTCGACAGAAAACGGCGCCCCGCTATCGAGCTTCGGAGGCTATCCTCGCTCTGTTCTTCGCCGAGATATCCTGCAACCTAGAGACTAGCATCATATTCGAGAGTAAATTCCCGGGATTCAGCACTGGTTGTACGAGCGCGACAGCGCAGTGTGGTACCGAAGCGTCAGCAGGGACAGTACTGACAGCGGAGAACAATTTAAAGCGCGAGGCAGTTGCATGCGGTTGTTGCATTGTACTCTAGACGAACAACACCCATTGTCTCGATTGCACAGAGGCTCCACGTACAGAAGGCGGACTACGCAAAGCTCCAGGACACTGCACACAATGTTTGAATGTAGCAGCACCAACTCAACCCTCTTCCTTATCTAAAAATACGGATTAAGTATTTTATACATACAAGTTTTTATTTTCCTTTTTTTTAAGGTTTTCTCTTTGCTCCAATCTTTTTCTTTTTAAATAAAACCGCCCTGCGCTCACTCATTCGTTATCTTTCAGCTGCACGCAATCATAAATTAACAACGGCCTTCAGGACGCCCGGCGCTCGTGTTCACAGTAAGCGGCTGACTTTGTGGGAGAGCAGCACTCATATGCGTATTGGGATAGCCCTGGCCCGTGCGTAACGGTGCGTTACGCTCGAGCATCCTTGGGCAGCCACTTCATTTTCGGCCAGATTTTTCTCAGCAATATTTGCAATGCATTGGTCGCATTCATCGTGAATGCCTTCCTGATATCCCGCTTCTACATCATGTGAGGCTGTCTTTATTGTTTTCCAGATTTGTTATAACTATTGTAGATCCAAGAATATCGGCTGGACTGTAGTCTTGTGCGCTATGGTTCTGTTTGTCGTGAGTCCTAATTGAATTTCAATCGCATTTATCGCGACTACCCGTCCCCAGTTCGCCATGTCGCTCTTGGCGGTCGTGCAATTCACAGACGGGGAAAATGTCAGGACTCAACAAAACTTGCCTGGATTTTTTTGGGTGACAGATTCTCAGTTGCGGAGGGCAGAGAAAAACGCACTCATCACCTCCATCTCCCTCGCCGTAGCCGGTACGCGTTCCTGCTTCTTTTCTGAATCTCCCACATAGCATAAAACAGATTTCTGGATTGCTGCATCTCTCATCTGGACACTTTTGAGGATGATCAGGCCGTTCAATGGCAGTCGTCGGTGAGAGGCTGATGCTGTATTGACATTAGCACCACGATTCCGAACGATCCAGGATTGTCCGCCCAATTATTATCATCGCTCTTCGCAACGGCTGCATGACGAGCCTCGTTACCTTGGCGGGCATGGCCGCTGTCGTAGCGCGCGTCGGAAACGGTGAGTGGCGTCCCAACACATCTGCGCGATTAAAATTTAATCAATCGCCACTAAACTTGGTTCCAGTCTCATCCATCTTCTATTATCTCCTCGGCCCCCTCTATGTCCTCACACTGCTGAACTTGCGACGAAAGGATCAATTATCAGAAAGTAAAACACGGTCTTCAACTGGTAGTAGGAGTGTCAACTCCGGCGTGACGCCGCGCACCAGTATCCATATGGAGCAAATTCGTGAGGAGCTGTCACATGTTTAGCCAAACTCGAGCCAACAGCGTCTCGACGCGCAGTTGGCTCGAGTCCGGCTCGAGTCACTCGAGCCGCTTGAGGCCGTTCGAGCTGTATATCAAGTCACCATCTAGTCTATGTACAATACAAGATAAAGTTGTATGCCAATTTCCTTGCTCGAGCCGCTCGACCCATCTGCTCGAGGTCGCTCGAGCCTAGGATCAAATGCCCAATTTCATCTTCCACTCGAGCCCCCATCCTGCTCGAGTCCCAACCCTGGTTCTCTGAGAGAAGCTGTAAAAAGTCGGTCGCCGGCGCCGGCGTGAATGACCGCCACAGTCTAGGAGGCGCGAGATCGTGTGCCCCTCGCTCGCTTCGAGAATCTGTACACATCGAGCGTAAGCACATTATTTTTCATCGGGCTATCAAACGGACCTCATCCGCCGGCGGGCAGTGCAGCCGTAGGCAAACAGGATGAGTGAAGGCCTGATATGAATTGAATGGAACGCACCTTGGATGCGCGAAGGCATCGTTTCGGTGTTCTGAGGTGTGTGCACGAGGGACCTTGAGTCTGGCGTCAAATGGTAGTATGATAAGTGTTGAAAAATGAGCAAAGCTCACCTAGTCCGAATGTATGCGACCGTTGAACAAAACGTACCTGGCAATGTAAAAAGACCCCGGTGTTCCAAGCCGCGGAGGTAGATGCGACACCTTGGTTGAAATGAGTTATGAGGTGCAACTGTCCGGTCAGATGTGACCCGCGCCGCAACGAACCCATAAGTCAGCCGAATCGAGATAGAATGAACTCACCTTGGCTGGAGATCAAGTATGGCCTGCAAGGGAGTGCCGTTCCGAGACAAAGCGGATGTCCAGCCGAGTCGTGCGGCGCAGCTCATTGAGGAGGTTGAGTGTGTCATGGACGCAGGTAGGCTGAAAACGGGAAACAGGGAAAGAACAAAAACATGATGAGAGCACACACCCTTGCAATGGCGGTGATGTTTGCGACCCGCGTCCAACAGCGACTCCCACCCGTCGTCTGAGTGTGCCACTATCGGTGGCATATTATTATCTTTATTTTTTTGTCAGTTTTCAAAGACATACGGTGGCACGTGGCGTGACGCACCCGGTGGCCAACGGCACTCCCGCCTCGTGGGCGGTCAAAGCTACGCTTCGCGCGCCCTGTCTTCGAAAGCGGCATTTGAGGGGTAATTCAGGCAAGGACGGCCGGTGGACTGCGAGGTGTCCTGAGATTGTCGTGGCAGGACGGAAGACGTTGGTGGCTGTGTTGATAACGGATCATTGCGTGATCGCCTCGCTCTTTTGTTTTCAACTTCACTGATTTCAACATCCCCAAACTCCAACCCGCCTCTCTGAGTCCGATATTCAAGCTCGCGTCCCCGGCTTATATCAGTGAGTATGTGGCGAGTTCCCGGAGCTGGTAAACCGGTTGACTTGCGCTCGGGTCTTGCGATTTCCCGTGCCGATGTATATTTTGCCTTCTCGACGCTCGTTGCAAGGTTGTCAAAGGCTCGAGGTCGCGCGCCGCCAAGAAAATTGATCCCTGGTACAGCAGCCCCACGCTTTTTTCCCCGGCTCGAAAAGACTCCGGCTAGTTCGAACTTCTCCTCGACTTCATTAATATTGTGTTCCAGACTTCAATTGTCAGACTCGTTTTCCGGTGTACTTTCATCCCGGATCCCAATAGCCAGTTTTAGATACCTAACTGCGATTCCAAGGTCTGTATACCGCACCCATGAGTCATTGAGTGTGCGGCTGCACGAGACCTCTGTTTAAACACCGGAATGGCTTTGCAAGATACAACACTCGGTTCAAGCATTGCTCTCTGCCAACATATCTCTCCAGCTTCCGCAGCGCTCAATAGATATTGACTCGTCACTCGACCCATTCTAAGAGTGTTGGGGATTTTTTGATGATAGCGACAGGTAAAGCCACGAATCTGTCTGGCTTCGAGGCTTGGCAACCATAAGTACCATCCAGCATCATGATGCTGTTGTCCGGCATTCAAATTGAGGATTTTGGTCAGATTAAGCAGAGAAGTGGGTTCCGTTGAACCTTATCGCCCGGTTGTTGAGTTTGCGACAAAATCCGTGTTCAACCGGTATCAGGGGCAAGCGACATTGCGTGCAAGAAACCTGACTCCAAGTTGGCTCGGTGTATACAGGGATCGAACGTGCGGAGTAGCCTGCCAATTCCTGGGACACTTCATTGTCTGGACAAGCAACGGAAGTGCTCAGTCTGGGCTAGTAATGGGTGAGCCGACTGAAAATTTACCCCGGATTATACAGGGGCAGGTTTGGGGCAGGTTTTTTTTCATACTCTGCCATGTTTCCTGGCATGCGCACCCGTCCAGCTTGAACCGAGACTTGGGCACCTCGGAGCAACGCTGATACAACGTGCTTTGATCTCCAACTCAGCGGTCGGTTTCTATCTACATTGTGAGTATGCGAGATAAAAGTAATATGACAATACACTTTCACCTAGAATATATCTGTTGCCTATTAGCAAGTCGACGGACTGCGCGGCCAAGCCATAACAAAATAGGACTCCAGGACAAGAAGCCTCCTTGGGATTAAGGAGTTTCACCGACATTAGTCACACGGTTGAACTTGAGTGAAAAACATGTTTAGTACCCGTGGTAGATTTGAACAAAGACAGATCGAACCAACACTTAGCTAGCCTATTTTCGCCAAGATCACGGAAGGCCAAGAACAGTGGACGATTGAATCTCCCATCGTATTCCGCTATCAATGCCTGTCATAAACCAAGGCGACGAATTTTGGGCATTGACGGCGTGTATACACACCAGGAAACACGAGGGAATCACACAGAGCGAAAGAATACCGACAGCGAACCGATACGGCCACCAGATGCGCCTCGCTAAATTGCGCCTCGGGTACTCAGCAGACTCCCTCGGAGTCCCTGTTGGGCGCTATGGTGACCAACTATGCACAATTGGATGTACATACCTCGAGGCTCGTCAGAATGCGGGCAGGAGATGATGGTAGGAGAAGGAAACAATATTGAACTGAGCCCCTATAATCAAAGTGTGAATGCTGATGAACAATTAACATCCAATTTCCACAGAACAGAGACAAAGCCGGCGGATCAATTCGCGTGTCATAGTGATTCGTGGCGTGACCGTGACGTTACTCCTCCCTCCTTCCACGGACCACCACCACGTCTCCCCGCCGCGTCATACCCAGCCCACACCCAACCCATAGGTCGACAGGATACGCCTAAAATCCTCGCTCCAAGTCTGTGAACAACACCAAGTACTTCCAACTCCCGAGTCACGGCCACAGTGGCACGGTGGCACGGTATATTCCCCAAGGTACGTCCTGCAACCGCTTCTTCTGCCCTTGCGACTGGATGGGCGCAGTACCGACGGCGCAGCCGCCATATTTTTGATGTGCACGCTCTTGACGTGTCTCTCGCCTGCGTCGAGGTCGGGCACTCTACCAGCAGACCACGCCCCTCTAAACCTGAAGCCAGGCTAGCCAGACCATCTTGTAACTTCCCATCTCTTCCGAGCTCCTCGGTGCCCTCTGAAGGTTGAGTAGAAGGCAGAGAGGCAGGAGTGCCGGTGTCCACACGGTGCGTGCCATTTTCGCATCCATTTTCCTGCTAAACACAAATACCGCAGTGCAACATGCCACTGAGAATATGTCAAGCTCTCCGATATCAGCCGCGCCGACTTCCGACCAGGACAGCAGGTCGTAGCCGTTCGACGCGTTGCTGCTTTCGGAACCTCAAAATGGGGCCACTGTGTGTGCTCTCATGTCATCGTCACGTCAGTGTTGTGTGTTTCTTCGTCACTTGCCGATTTCATCATAGACCGTGTCAAGACACTCACACTGCACAGAGACGATTTGGGTGCGCGATTGCAATGTGACATTTCTGTCCGCCCAGGTAAGGTGGTACCGCCGCCGCGACTTTGCCACGGGAACAAAATATATGCTGTCACATTTTAAACCTCCCGGATGCAACCGTGATCCATGGCCCGAACCCGAGGGGTTTGAGTCAGACGCACGTGTTACCGCATAGTTGAAACTCCAGCAGAATCCATGACTCAAGCCCGAGCGTGTCCAGTGGGGGACGAAATGGGGCACCTAATCCTGTGCTCGAGCAACTCGAGCAGATGGGTCGCTGGAGTGGCTCGAGCGGGGAAATTCATATTTCGTTGTATCGTTGTACATACGCTAGTTAGTGCCGCAGCAATATATTGCTCGAGCGACTCGAGCGACTCGAGCCGGGCTCGAGCCAAGTGCACGTCGAGACGGTGCCGGCTCGAGTTTGGCTAAGCTGGATTCATTGAGGAGTTCTTCTCCATTCGCTTGAGCTTGTCACTGACGGGGGTCATGGCCAGGTGAGTCGCGTACAGGCGCTTCGTTGTCCATTACTAGAGTAGGTTTATGTCCCCACCAGCTCATATTATTCTGATGACGCTATATCTATACTGATTCTTCTAGTCGGAGGAAGAGAGAGTCTTCCCGACTAGCTTGGCCATCGGGTCCTGTCCGTTCTGATTGATGAACACTTATTGTACTGTTCCCAAACCTGACGCACAGTTATCCACTAGAGGAAGGCGAGGGCATGATGTGATACCTGGCTATTAAATGAGATTTAGGCTGTTCGAACCAGTTGCATAGACCAATTCATAACGTTCTCGTCACATACTTGGTCCTACTACCAACGTTCTACTGCCACTTGATTCCATCTTCCCACCCCAGTACTGGTGGAGTCCTCGGGAGCATCCTCGGCCGCATCCTCAGTGTTGGCGTCCCCAGCGGGTGCGGGCTCGGTGTCGGCTCGCAGTCGACATCGGCGGGACCCGTAGTAGCTTCAGGAGATGAGCGGAGAGAACTGAAATAGCGCTGCGAGAGGAGCAAGTCGATACGAGGAGAGTCAAATTAGCCAAGGCGATGTTGAACTTGAACCGATTTACTTATATAAAGATAATCACTTATAGCGCGGCGGAATGCTCAAGTCTGATCTCGGCGCGAATGAATATTGAAAGGAAACCGCAAGGCGGCAACATGCCGCTTGAGAGGTAGTAGCATAGAAGCTCGTCTAGGCAAGGAGGAACCCCGGGCCCCGCTTAGAACTTGCTCGGACGATCGGCCGCATCAGCGACTCCGACTCTCCGAGACGGCGAGAGGGTCCGGACTTGGGTTTGGATGGAAGAACGGTACGGTACGGCTTGCACTGCCAAGTTGCAGTTTCCTGGTGGGCTTAGGAAAACAGTGTGGGGCGTAAGTGCAGGGTCAGTGCTGAGAGGGACAGCGCGGGATCGCCTTCGGGCCGACAATAGCCGACGGGCGCTCAGACGAGCGCCTATTCTCTTTGCGTCTTGCCACCACCATTGTCCACAAATTGTCCACCAATGGCACCACCATCTCGCTTTCCCTGTCCATCTTGGGATTTGTGTGGCCTGGCACACGTTACCCGATCCATCCTGAACGCAAACCGCTCTTCCTGCTCCTGCGCGACCCCGTTCTTGTCGCTGACAGGATACAGCCTCTGCGCCACGAACTGGAAGCGACATGGATTTAACACACTGAAGATTCCGTTGCGAGTTCAGCTGCAGGATCTTCTGCTCTTCCTCCGCCACAACGCCACAAGTGCCGGCTCTGTGGTTATAATTAGCCCGTTAGCAGCATTTGGGCCCTTGTTCTGTATCCGCCCCACTTACTTGGCGAGTTCACTTACGTCTCGAACCAACGGGAAGTTCAACTATGTGTCTCCTTCTATCCTGAGGCAGTTTACAGTCAGCGATTCCGATTCGCTATCCGAGATTGGGTGGGTCCCGCCCGACAACGCAGGTGTAAAAATTCCCTCTTCTTCCATCAATCCAGTTGACGTAGGAAATCTCTAGCAAGCCACAGCCCCTTGTATCCGCAGAAATCGACGCTGCTAGCAATTCCTGGGAGTATCTTCCCCAAAATTATTTCCTTTCGGGTCCTCACCATGTCCTCTCCAGTCGCATCGCCCTCGATCTGTATGCGCGTGCGAGGTCCAAGTGCGTCATACTGTAGCCCAGGCAGACCCATGCATGTGGAGGAGACGAAACGGCAACATTTAAGCGGACAGCGTGAGCTCTCTGAAGTGTCAACGGGCTTTTAACACCGCCAGACGAACAGTGCCTTAACACTACACTCGTTGATCTTTGAGCGCAGATCCGCATCACTCGCCGAAGAGTGTCATCGAGTTTTAACCAGTTTCAACTTGGTTTCAACCGATAAATGAACGCGAGTCTTGATCCCGGCGTCACTTCAGGTATTGCTCACACCATACCGGACTACCATTCTTGAAGACAGTCAAAAGACAGTTGTAATCTTTCGATACCCGCAATGAAATCAGCTCAAGGGACAATGGCCACCCAAGCGGCAATAAGGCACTGTTCGCAGGTCAAGGCGAGTCCAAGGAGCGGAGCTCGGCGCTTTTCACGTCATCAATTTGACAAACCAATTTCAACTTCCCAAGGTCCCGTTCAAGCCTTCAAGCACCCACAGAGACCGTGATTGCGCCGCAACGCAATCGAAGGATGATCATCCGAACCCTCGGCGGCTGTTCTCGCCCGTACTATCTCCAGACGGATTGGTATGGAGGCGGACTTAGGTTCCGCACACCAGTCTTCGTCTCGCTCAATACTTGTTGGAATCTGCTCAATATGCTTTCCACTTATCCTAGCACCGAACATGCCGCATTTGACGTCAAAAAAGACCTGCAGAGGCAAGCGAGACGATTTTACAATGTTCATTTTGCAATTGCATTTCAATTTGGTCTGTTCCACCATGCCCGTGCCTCCCCTTGTACTAGCGTAGGGCTCGTTACCCTGGGCATGACTTATACCCACATCCGCCTCCGAAGTGGAATAAATTGACGACTGGTAGACTAGCTACTACATATATCTCGTTTTATCCCCAACTTTCTCCCCATTCAATCCCGACTTTCGCATCTTCTGTCCCATTGCCATGCCGTCCCACGTTATTGACCACGCAGCTCTCTGGCGTAATGGGAAGTACTTTGGTGTGTCTCGTATCGTCTCGTTCTGCACCTGCGTCTCAACGTGCTTAGCCCAGGTTCCTGTTGCTGGAAAGATTACGCCACCGCCCGAGGGTTTGAGCGTCCAGGAAACCGTCATCTCTATAGCGAAGCAGCTCCTGGGCAACAGCTATGCAATTCGCGAGGATGTCGCTGTCCCCTCCTCCGGGGACGGACTGGAAGTCTACCATATCCTCACTCAGGTGTGTTTCCTTTTGAGCGCACATCTATTTTTCCGTTCTAAAATCGCTGGTGAATCCGTAGGCGTTGCCGGTGCTATCCGAGCAGTCCAAATTCTTTTGGGAAAAGGCAGCGCTGACGTTGGCTTCCATGCTTGCGACGGCCAAATACCCCATCCACTCGCAAACTTCTCATCTGATTTTTTGGTGGGCCCGACTCGGCGGCATCAACGGTGCTGCCATCAAGGGCACGACCAAGGAGCAAATCTCGGAGTGCACTCGTGATGGTTCGTCTGCTGAATTCTCGTGGGTTATTCCCCGCGAGACCGACCCCAAGGCGCCGTACAACCGTAAGATCCGCTTCGCCATCGACCCGTTCCACCCCGATACTCGGACGCGGCTCGCGGGCGGCACAACCACGGATTACCTGTGGTCGACAGAGGGTGGTATGGGTCTTGTCAGCCAGGAGGGAGGAAAGGGTTGGAAAGACACCGTCGAGAAATGGCTGTTCCCTCATCTGCAGACAAACGACCAGGTTGTACCTGGCTGCACTTATTTCATCGGTGTGTTTCTTTATCGTTCATGGGCCCATTTCTTCTGATGGTTCTCCTGCGCAGGCTTTGACTTGAACCCGACGGGATCCATCACGCTGAAGCACTACTTCATGCCCCCGCCGCCCGACCCCAACGTTTCCCACGTGTTCAAGTGCACCGCCAATCGTATGACGTCGGACTTGACCCCGTTCGAGTCGCTCTGCACCGAGCTGGATCCGTCGGGCTCGATGCTCGAGCCTCTTGAGATGCTCAAGTCCTACCTGGCGAACGAGGGCAAGGAATCGGGTCTCATGTTCGCCATGATGGCCTTTGACTCCTGCCCCGTTGAGAAGAACCGCCTTAAGGTCCGTCATTCTCATTCATACTCGTCTGTGGTCTAACCTTGTCGAGTATGTAGCTGTACCTCTGGAGCCCGAAGCACACCATCAAGGAGATCGTCCGCAACATGACTCTTGGTGGCAAGCTCCAGGGCCCACACGTTGACGCCGGTATCGCGGACTTGAAAACCCTCTGCAAGAACATCTTCCCGTACGCAACTAACGAAGACGTCGAACTAGTGTCGCAGCACATTATCGACGACGTACCCGAGGCTTATGCCGACGGAGAACCGGGGCGTCATGACGCCGGCCTTCTCTACTACTACGAGTTCTTCGTAGGACAAGCCATTCCCTTCCCCAAGGTCAGGTCCCTCTCGCGAATAGTCGTACAAGCTAAAACTGACGATTACACCCAGGTCTACTTCCTCATGGACTTTTTCGGTAAGGACGACTTTACGACCGCGCAGGGCGTCGAGGACTTCCTGAGTGCTATCGGGAAACCTGGCGCGCGCGGCTGGCTGCCGGATGATCTTTCCCGTGCCGTGTACGCCTCTCTTCTCTGGCTTCTTTGCAGGTTCAACGATCCTGACAATATTGCAGCCCCCATCGCAACCTGGCACTCCGAACTGGTACGCAGACCGCGGTTGCCTTTGGTCTCACGCCAGTCAGCGCCGGTGATCTCACTGGTTACTACACCCCCGAAGTGTACCGGGCTCCTGACGTGAAGCGCACTTGAGTAGTTAGTTCATAACTTGAAATTATGTTGAATCACAAAAGAATAATTTCTTGCATACCAATTCTAAACGCAAGATAATCGGAAGCAGGGGGCGGGAGGATGTATGGCGTGCACAACGTACGTACGCATGGGCCTTGGCAAAGGACACTGGGGTGGGCCGATGTAACGGCGCACCGAAGGGTAGTCGTGTAATCTAAAGACTCAAGATTTCAAGAAGCAAAGCGATGAAATCACAACACAACCCAAAAACCCTAAGATCTTTATTTTGTTTTATCACAACTCAGGCTTCAGGTGTTAACCTTGCGGCGTGCGTATGTGAGTTCGGGGGAAGTAGGGTACGTATCACCCGTCAAGATTGCGTATGTTGAGTTCAAAGGACCGGGAAAGCGGGCTATTTATATCTCTAGCAGCGGGCGGGCTAATTAAGCTGGCGGGCCGATAAAGCTGGCGGGCTAATAAAGCTGGCGGGCTAATAAAGCTAGCGGGCTAATACAGCGAGCGGGCTAAATAATGCGGGCGGGCAAATAAAGCTGGCGGGCAAAAGTGCACACTTTGATCGAGTTCAATTCTCCTTCTTAGGGTGCTCGCCGGGCGAGGTCGATACTCAGAAGTGAGCAAGTACGATGCCGGCGGGCGAATTCAATTGGAACCACCGAATTGGAAAGCGGCCGGGCAGTTGATGAGGCGTCTTCAACTCAGACCCGACGGGAGCGGCTAACACGACGGTATAGCCGGGGCGGCTCGGATTCGAAGGCTGCCCGACAGACGGCCTAGTCTGGTGAGGAATTTCTCTTACTCTGCCGGGGGACACTACTTCGCGTTGGCTTCTTCTCACTTCAGACTTCACCGTCTTGTCAAATCTTTTCTCTTCCGTCCAATTCTGGCGAGCACTACCTAATCCGCCCGGAGGTGGTACAGGGATTGACTAAAGAAACTACAGTACAGCGGGGGTCTTTTATACATTTTACGGAACACAAACGGAGATAGGAAAGCGGGCGGGAGCAGTCAGCTCAGTCAGCCGGGAAAGCGCAGCATCCAATGAGAGTACATGCATTTTGTTCTGTGGGTATAATAGTCGCCGGGCGGGGCTAAACTATGTGATTCATCATCTTGCGACAGTATTGCGTGCTTGCTGCCAAGCCTCCCGGCCAACCCACACTCAAGTCCGTATGAGTGTAGAACTTCCCCGGGCGCACCTAGGGAGCGTCCGGGAAAGTAACAAGCACCGCAAAAACTGTCCTTTATATTTATCCGTCAACCAATACTTCTAAAAGCCAGCGGGAGCTCCTTCAATTGAGCCCTGTGGCCGGGAAATGTCTGAGTACATCAGCGGCTGACATTCCCCGGGAGCAGCGGTTGCCGGCGGGCAACTTTCGCGCAATCAGAATATTGTTCTTCCGGCTTCATGAGTTCTTGGAGCTCAGTTCGCCCGGTGGGAGGTCTCTTCATTCACGTCTTTACTTCTTTGTGTCCCGGCGGGGGAATATACAACTCAGCGGGGAGCATATCTATCGGGCGGGAACTTTCTAATTCACACTCCGCATGATTCCTAGCGGGCGGGCAAACCCAGATAACACTTCGCATGTCAGATCAGTTTGCCCGGATGGGTTCGTAAATTAGCCCGCCGACTCAACTGGACACTTCTGTGGTCCCAGCGGTCAGTTTTACTGCCCGCCAGCTTCTAAGTTCTTATCGTGATTCTAATTCCCCGGCCGAATATTTCCCGGGGCCAGATTTGCCCGGTGGGTTTTGACGGTGGTTGAATATGATGTTCTGTCGACTTCAGCAAGACTCCGCCAGGCTGGCGGTCAGCTCTAGGACCATGTAATTCCTCTTGTTAACCTCCGGCGCACAGGGAATCAGCTCTCAACTGACTCCCGGAGCCCAACGGTAAGGTTCGTTTAGAGTAACTCTGACCCAGTGAGGGATCATTATTAAACTAATGAACTTGTGTTTGCCCGCTGGCTTTTGGCCATCAACAGTATAGCATACCACCCCGAGGAGAGTGTACACTCTGCATCTTAGCCTCACGTAGCCCAATCAATAGCTCAAAGGATGCGAAAACCAGTGGTTTTCACCGGTGGCTCGTCACCCGCCATATCACCGACTCCGAGATAGCGGGGAGTGCCTAGCAGATGGCGGTTGCTAGCAAAGACAAGCTGATGACTAACGACACTACTGCCAAACACGACCAAGCAGCCTCCGGACCGAACCTCCCACCACATATGCCCAACAGAAACATGGCGACGTCCTCGTCGCCAGTGGAACCAACTCAAAGCCCCACCTACAATCTAACCCATCCCAACGCCGTGAGCGCCTGACCTAAGTCGCGAAGGCGCGGATCTTGATCCCAATCGAGCGCGTCGGACGGCGAAAGCGAAGTCGGTGTGGGGAATGGAATGGATGGTGGTCGATGCGAATACGGCAGCGGTGCGCGTCGTCCTGCTGGATAGTGTATAATATTTTTCTGCCGTGATCTTCGAATGAGCACCAAGTGGTTTGGAAATGTCGAAGTCGGAGGTCGCCGACGGCGCCGCTGCAAGCTGGCGAACGGCTGTGGTAAACCTGTACAAAGTGCCGAAAAATCGCGTGGAGTTGACGGCGGTGGTGCGGTATGCGAGGGAACAACAGGCATTGTCGCTGCGTCTTCGGCCCAGCCCAAACACGGGAGCACTGGTGCAGCGGTGACGGCCTCATCCGTTTGAGTAGCGGCCACCACGACGGAACGGCAGGGAGCGGAAGACAAGATGAGACTCGCCTCCGACTTCCCACGCTGGAATCCTACGTCTGCGGCCGTCTCCCACAGCGTGGAGATGGCCTCCTCGAGGCCTTTCCCGTTGTCCAGCCATTCCAGAGCCTTCGCGCCTCGTACCGCGGAACACAATCCCGCGATGAGCTCGTTGTCCTCCTTCGACAGAACAGCCCGCTTCTCCGACGCGATTGCGGGAAGCGCAACAGCTTCAGCCTCCTGGCTCTTCCTTCTCTCCCTCTCGATCCCCTCCTTCAATCCTGCTTCCCTTCCTTCAGCAAAGCCCTCCTCCCTGGCGCGCGCGAGATTCTCCTCCCCATAATTGAAGCCGATACTCACAGCTTTCTCCCACAGAGCCCGCAGGCAGTCCTGCAACAGATTCCCTCCTTCCTTCCTTGCCGTCCAAGGCACAGTTTGCAGCAAAATCCGCTCGATCTTCGGGTCGTGCGGCGGGGTAGACATCGACGAATGCGGGGGGCAGCAACAGAGCTCTAGCGGCTACGAGACGACTGCGGCGACGGGTGATAGCAAAAACGGCGGCAAAAACGACGGGTGCGACAGACGCGACACGATTCTTCTTCTTCTTTTCCTACGGGTCTGCGGGTCCAACGATATCGTCCAAGTCCACGGTGGTCTGGTCCTGAGGCAGCGCGAGGGTAAGAATCCTACTCCAATCACCAAAATGGGGTGGGCCGACTCCGAGATAGCGGGGAGTGCCTAGCAGATGGCGGTTGCTAGCAAAGACAAGCTGATGACTAACGACGCTACTGCCAAACACGACCAAGCAGCCTCCGGACCGAACCTCCCACCACAACACCATTTGAAGGAGCTTATGTTTAGGGTCGTCAAATTAATCTCAGATCTAAAAACAGCCCCTTGGTGTACCCTGGTGTACCTACGGTCTCAATATTATTATTATCCTCGCCTGTGTTACCCCCCACGCTGTCCCGACGTCAGATCAAATGCCGCCCTGACGCCTCTTCCGGGGACACCGACCTGGCCAAACATCAGCCGGATCGACGCCGCAGGCCTTTTGTCCGCCTGGACCGTGTCAGCCAAGGGGGTCCAAGGATAAGAATTTTCAACATCGGGTCTTTGTTGGTGCGGTTTTGTACGCTGATCACGAATATGGTGTTCCCAAGTGCGAGGCGAAGTCGTCGTGGAGGTTGAGCCCAAAAGATTATTCCCATACAAGACGTGCCGCCGCTTCGCTCTGGCAGCTTCCGAGAACTCATGCATATCAACACGTTGTGCGTTCATTTTTTTTTTCAACAAACATTCAAACAAAGACAATATGTTGTATATTGTAGTTACAGCCATTTGCAGTACCGAAGGCGCGGATGGAAAATTTCCCGTTTTGGCCGAATTTTGATCCTCGCGGCCGAATTGCCCATATCTTTCTGAGTTCTCCACGGATCGGGATGAAACATAGCTGGGTAATTCGGGCTAGCTCACACGCAATTAGTGATAGAAAAGGACTTGTAAAAATATCATATTTTGTACCTCTGGCACTATGAGGCTTGCATTGGCGTAATTTGACATTGTATCACTCAGCCTTCGTTGGAACAGCTGGATTTTGTACTGATGGGTACTCATATGCTCAAGGGACAATGTGATAGAGCCGAATTTTGAATTTTGGGCTTTGAACTGGCAAGCCAGTGAATGTTCAATCTGAGCAAATGTCTCGGAGGCCAGTAGGAATTCGGACGGGCAAGTAGATGCAATTTCGCTCTATGACATCCTTCAGAATACTATACTTTCAACCTCCTAAAAAATCCAGCTGCATTGAACTTCAGCTGAGGCTTCTACCTCAAGTTCAACCCAGCCAGACCGTCATATTTCAGATGGTGTAAAAAAGTACAATTGCCAAATTCTGGCTCTATGAGTAATTGCGGATGAGTTAGTAGACAAAGTGTATGTGGTTTAAATATTCCCAAGTGCAATGCTCGTTGAGAAATGAGGAATTCTTCAAAAAGTGCTCAAAATGGGAAATTTGATCCGCGCCTTCGGTACTGCAAATGGCTGTAAAGTGGGTAAGATACTGTATGAAGAAACAGTTGCTGGATGCGGTGACTAGCTAACCAAAGGAAAGTTCCAGCCCGACTCGATCCCCATGCCCTTGGCAGACCCTCTTGAAGAGTGGAGTGACGCACCGGTGTCGGAGGCAGTCGGAACATGGTTCGTGGATACTTGTTGAAAAGATGTTGGTAGTACGAGTACGCCTCGGAAATTAACCCGACATGTCGATGGCGACGAAAGCGAGGATGAAGAGTACCCAGGCAAGTGAACGGGTCGGTTAGGAAAGATTTGTGTTTGAGGCAGTTCAAAATTGAGGTGGTGACCACTGGTGAGGCCAGGCAGGGCCGTAAACAGGGATGCTTGCCAAATCGGTACCTAGGCAGTGACTACCATTGAGCGGGATCGATGCAGGGAAAGATTGGACCACAATGAGTTTGGGGAGAGTATAAGAGTGTTGATTTAGTTGATAACTCAATCACACCCGAGTGAACAGGAACCGGTCTATATTCAATAGAGGTTCGGGCGTTCAGCGTTGGGTGTAAGTTCGTTACCCGATACTGGACGCCCGAATCATAACTACAACAATTACATATATACAACTGTAAGAACGCGTGACCTAGGCCCGGTGTCGGGCCGATGTGTCATACATCCTTACACTCCTCCCCTCAGGACGAGTCTCCGAGTCCGACTATGCATATTTAGAAAAAAAAATTATTCTCATAGCTTTTGGGTTCGTCGAGCGCCCGCGGTGTACTGCCAAGCGTCACGCTGGCATTCACGCAGGTGGAGAGGGGGGGCGTCGTGCCATGCGTAACGCTGGCAGTCGGTCCACTTTCGCCCTCTCCTCGCTTTTCCGCTGGCGGGGATGCTGGCGTCGACAACGGCGAGCTATGGTTCGAAGGGGGCAATTGAATGCCCGCGATTTCCTCCGTGGTTAGCTCCCCGTCTTCTCTGTCCTTCATTTCGGTGTCCACTATTTCGACTGTCGTCGAAATCTGCGGTTGGTCGCTAGTGACACCGAGTCTCAGGGCTCCATGTCGCGGCGCGTTGCTTCCCACAGGATACAGCAGCGACGGGACCTGCGGCTGGTCGGTCGTGACTCCGAGCCTCAAAGGCCCATGTCGCACGTCGTTCCAGTGGGTCATATTCGCCGCCGCCCATGAGCCAATTTAGCTGGCATTGTGCGGCGCGGTCTGGAATTCATTGCCCGTAGGGTCCGCATTGCGCTCTCGATAGTTGCGCCAGGATCTCGCAAACTCATGAATGAGCTGCGACGCGGGCGAGCCCCCCAGATGCCGTGCATTACGATCCAAGCAACTCCCATCGACATATTGAAGTTTTGCCCGTCCCACGGGTAATCCTCAATGCGATGTGATCCTCGAACGTACTGCCCCTCTCGCACAAAGTGCTCAAAGAGCCCTGCCACCGAGAACCCAGTCAACACCTCAGCGATAAATCGCGAATGGTGGATTGAGTTGTCCAATCTCTGAGGCGATAGAAACTGTATCGTCCTAGAAGCAAGGACGTCGTTGGGCAATGGTCGCATGCCCGTTGGTGTGCTGGTGTCGGGCCAAGTCCCATTCTCCAGCCGCACTCCATGCATCCAAGTGCTAGGAGGGATCGTTGACATGTATCACAGCGTATCTGCAAGGTTCCCTGCGGCCCCGAGCGGATTGCTGCTGGCCAGCTCGTGCACTGGTGCAAGTGAGAAGCCCAAGAAGCTTTGCTCCCAGATGATTGGGCCCGTCGGGGGCGTAGGCACTCGGGGCTGATCCGCGGGGCCTGCAGCTGCAGGCGGCCCTTCGGGGGTCGCATCCTTCATGTCCACGTCCTCTTCCATGGGCGTCTTGCGATCCGGAGCATCGCGGTCGGGGGGAATACGGGGCAGGAAAGTAGGAGGCAGAGTCGGCCCAGCAGATCGCCGGGTCGCAGCCTTTGCTTCTCGTGCCCGCTTCATCTTCCGCCTATCGTTCCGCGTCGGCTCCGGCGGGGCGCCACTAGCGGTCGGGCGTCGCAACATCGGAGTTGCGTCGCCCGTAGTCACAATGACCCAGGATCGCTCAGCGCGTGCTTGTTCACGCAGTAGGAGCTGGATCTCGTCGGATCGAGTGGCTGTCGGGTGATGCGCATAGTAATCACGAAGATATTTGAAGGTTGCCCTAGCGTAAGGGCATCCCGCGGCCATCCATCGTAGGAGATTGCGCATAGCCGGGGCAGTGCTCAGTCTTAGCGTGCCCCACCGCCCCGCCCCGACGGATTCGGGCGGGGCAGGAGCTGCCTCAGCTGGTGGGCTCTCCGCACCTTCTTTTCGGCGCGCTTCGCCGACCCTTGTCGACTCTCGGGTACGATATTTCATTAGGGCGGCATCCTCGTCATCCGAGTCGTCGGTACCTCCTTACACACTCTCGTCCTCGTCGTACGCCGTCGTGGGCAGGATAGGTTGCCCGCGATTGTCCAGGGCGGCTTTATCGACATTGGGCACCGAGTGGGGTGCAAGGTCAGACGATTTGACGCTAGATGGTGCCCTAGGGCCCCTCGAGTTGCGTGCGGCCTCGCGCAGTCGCTCCTCTTTGGCGCGGTCCTGCGAGCGGCGCTCTTCTCGATGCGCTCCGCCCTGCAGCGTGTCGGTGAAGCTGTTGCGTACATCGCGGCGGGGAGCGGGATGCCCATGATCATCGTGGCGGCGGGGGGAGTACCCACAACTGGAACCACCGTACGAAGACCCGTGGTGGTAATAGTCGCTGCGGTGCTCGTCCTGAGCCCCCTCAAACCGGCAATGTTCCCGCTCTCGCTCCTGACGGTCCAGGCGTTCGCGTTCTTCGCGCTGCTCGCCCTCGCGCTGGGATCGCTCGAACTCGCGCCGTTCACGGTCGCGCTGGGCCTCGATTTGCTCGCGGTCGCGCCGCTCTTGTTCGGCCCGTGACTCGTTGCGGCGCCTCATAGTATTGGCAAAGGTGCCGGTGTACGTGACGGCGCCCGTCGTTGTATACGAAGGGCGTGTTCCCGGGGCGGGCAGGGTGCTGCCTCCCACAGGCCAGTACCACTGCCCAAAGTTCCAAAACGGGTTGGGGCGTATCGCCACACTGGGGATAGGTATGCCTGCGGGCGTAGTAACGCCCGCTGGGGCGCCCGATCTATCGGGCGCGGGTGGATCCAAATTGGTGGATTGGTGATATCGGGGCAGCCGCTGGGTTGCCCTCTTCCGCGCCGACGTTCGCGAAGTCGTCCGGTGGCGGCGGTAGCCAGGAGGGCGCATCAATGGATGGGACCCAGACGCGATCGCGCCTCGGTCCCTTCCAAGTGCTGCCAGCCGGGTGGCACCAGTACCAGACACCGCCTCTGCTCTTGACCCAGATCTTAGGGTCGCGTTCGTGCTGTATGTCGCCGGTCATGGTGTGAGAGAAAGAAGAAAATGAGACTGTTTGGCTACCCCAATGATGGCAAATATCATGACCTAAGTCGATTTGACTTTAGGCAGATCCTGCCATCGGGTAACCCCACAAGCCTCGAAATAATCGTCCAATGCCGACACCTCGTTAAGCGCCGCGGGCGATTCCCAAGTTATGGTCGCCCGCCGTCCATCGTACCCAGAATTCCACCTTGCGCCCGACCCATTTATGCTTCTCGATTTCGTCGACGAACCATTCCTGGTCGTCGGGCATGCCAAAATCGTAGAACCGCTGTACTTCCCGACTCGAGAAAATGGTCTCGTCGTTAGCTTCATGAGGTCTTAGCAATGAGCTGTGGAAGTTCGGGTGTATCTTGCGAGCCTTCAGCTCAGTGGGCAGTTCTAACGTGTAGTTAGAAGTGCCCGGATTTCAAGGGATATGGCAGACATGTCAAATCCCCGTTCTTCCATTCGTTCGGCGTGGGCCTCCATTTCCAAAGCCTCAGTTACCCGGGCTTCGACAGGCTCTTTGACGCGGCGCGCCAGTAATGCGATGCTGGACGCCCGCAATTCCCGCTCCCTCCCCCGGGGAGGTCGGGGTCGAGGTGTGCGTCCGAGTTCACGAAGTCGCTGTCCTCGTAATGGTCGTCCGCTGTGTCGTTCTCGTAGTATCGGGACAGACAGTCCGCGACCTTGTTCTGCACACCCTCGACGTGCATTACCTCGAAGTCGAATCGGGACATGTACTCGTCCCAGCGTATGAGGCGCCCGTTAAGCCCGCTTCGCGCAGCAGTCTTACTGCCAATAAAGCCTTATGGTCGGTGGCAATCATGATTTTTAGGCCAATGAGTTTGTCCTCCCATTTCATGAGAGATTCAATCACTGCCAACGCCTCTTGCTCGTATGTCTTGTACAACCGTTGGGCCGAGGTGAACTTCTTGGACAGAAACCCAGCCGGCCTGCAAGTGCGCCAGTCGGGTCCCTGCCCGTACACCGCTCCAACGCCCACGACAGAAGCATCACATATGACTTATATAGGGTCCGGATTCTTCATGTCAATTGGGCGGAGTATGGGTGTCTTCCGCACTATGGCCTTGATGCGTTCCAGGCACAGTTGGTGGAATGGGCGCCATGAGAATGACTGCCCTCCGCGACAAATTCCCCTCGACCGGGGAAGTGTAATGTGCGACATCGGGCAAGAAGTGGGCTAAGTATTGTATCAAGCCCAGTAGTCGTTGTACCTCGTTCAGCGATCGCGGGGACCGCCAATCCAGTACTTTGGCTGTCTTATCTTTGTCTACGTGAAGGCCTCGGTCGTCGATGCGGTGACCGAGGCAGTCCATATCCTTGGAGTAGATGTCGCACTTCTTTTTGCTCAGATACAGTTTCTGTTTGCGGAGCCTCGAGAACACCAGCTCTAAGTGTTGTTCGTGCTCCGCGACCGTATCCGAGATATGAATATGTCATCGAGGTAGACGTGGATGAAGTCCCCTATGACATCCCGGAATATCCAGGTCATCAGCCGTTGAAATGTAGCGAGCGCATTGCAATCACCCTGCTGCATAACTCGGGACAGTGCTATCCCAAACGGCGTGGCGAACGCGGTCTTCCAGATGTCGCGGTCGGTGATCCGTACTTGCTCGTAGGCGTCGGACATGTCGATCTCCGATCGGTGCTTTCCCCCGCGCCACGTCCATCCGTATCCCATCTTGGTCTGGGAATGGGGTCACGTCCTTCACGGTGTTGTCATTCCGAAGCCTGGCGTCGACCACTGTCCTCAGTTTGTTATCCTTTTTGGGATGCAAAGTAGCGGCGCTGCCTGGGCACGGGAGTCATTCCACCAGCCCGCCTCCGTATACCGCTGGATTTTTGCCCTTAGCTCCGGTCGGAGCGCTTCAGGGCAACACGGTAAATGGTAATTATAGAGTGCCTCCTCGTCCACTAGGTTTATTTCGTGGTTGATTTTCGCGCAACGGTGGCAGCACCAGGGGGATGGGGCCCATGAGGTCCGCACAGATGTCGAACCACCGAGCCCGCAGTTCGTGGAGCCGTTTCGGCGATTCGTCCTCAGTGGCGTTGGCTTGCGCAAGCACGCGGGCGCTCCACATCTGAATTATGGCTGTCGCCTCTTCGAGGGCTTCTTCACAGAGCCCGTGGGGGTCATCGTCTCCCATGGCTGATACTTGACTTTGTCGGGACGATAAAGATATTTGGTCCCGACGTCTAAGTCCGGGCATCGATGCCGCAGATGGGTGGGCGGTATCTTCCACGAATGCGTCAATCGGGCTGGTGAAGTAGCCCGAATGTGATGGTGGTCTTGATCGCCTCGTCCTCGTCCTCTTCCTCCGATTCCCAATCTTCCGCGGGTGGGTCGCCATCGACATCCAAGGGGCTCGGGACCCCAATAAATGATGATTCCGGCAGGAATGCGGATGGGTGGTCCCAAGGTAGGGACGGTAGAGTTGTACACTCCTCTTCGTCGGGTACTTCTTCGACCCAGGCACGCAAGTGTTTGTTTTTAGGTGCGGGACTCTCAAGTCCCGCGTTGTATTCAGTTTCCAATACAAGTACATAAGGGTATCCTGGCGGCAGGGAAGGTAGCCGGGAGTACGCGTCCTCGTCTCAACCTCCTCCGTCGTGGGCTACCGGGCGATGCTTTTGGACATCGCCCTGGTGAGTGCGATTTAGTCACTCTGCCCGTCCTTTTCCTTTACCAGAGGCGGCCCTTGTCTCTACCAGTGCAGCCTCCTCGATGGATGAGAATGCCTTGATGGTGGGTCCGTCAGGGAACCGGATTTCCCGTTTCCGGAAGTCGAGGATCACTCCATGCTTATTCATAAATGGCGTGCCGATTACGATGTCGTATCGGTCGAGATTGACCTGGTCGAAGTACACGTACCCGCGGACTCCACCGAATTCGACGGGGACGCGGGTACCATACAGTATCTTGGACCGACTCCCGACACACCCTAATTGGAGGGTGACTTGTTCAGTAAGTACTATGCACTGTAACGGCGCACTGGAAAAGGAGCCGTGTAATCAAAGACTCAAGATTTCAAGAAGCGAAGCGATGAAATCACAACACAACCCAAAAACCCTAAGATCTAATTTATATTTATCACAACTCTAGCTTCAAGTGTTTGCTTCAAGCGCGCGTATGTGAGTTCGAGGGGGTAAGACCAGTATAGTCTGTCCGGGACAATGTGCGTTCAATTTCAAAGTGGGCGGGCTAATTGCTTCGGAAAAGCTAGCGGGCTAATTCTAGTTTGCTACTTCGGCCGGGGAAACCGTAGGAGACTTTATCCGCGGGATAGCGGGGCGAAGCTGAACTTCAGAAATGAGGGAGAACGGCACCAGCGGCTAATCTAGGCCGTGCCAGGGATACTAGCAGCGGCTGGACGATTGACGAGGCGTCTTCAACTCAGACCCGACGGGAGCGGCTAACGCGACGGTATAGCCGGGGCGGCTCGGATTCGAAGGCTAGGCTGGCAGATGGTCTAGTCTGGCGGACTTCCTCTTACTCTGACAACGGACACTACTCCGCGTTGGCTGCTTCTCACTTCAACACTTCCGTCTATCAAATCGTCTGATTCAAACTTCTAGTCTACTATATTGCCCGAGAGTGGGGGGGATAGTCTACTGGCTAGCTACCGGGAAAACCGAGTCTCTTTATACAAACCGCCGGGCAACAAAAGGAGATATAAGGAAAGTGTCCGGAGAACAATGTGGGTAATGATCGTGGGGCAGCCAATGGCTGCCGGGGTATTCTGAACCGTGGGTATATCGTCTCAGTCAGCGGGCAACACCATGTGCCCGGGCTGTGTGCCAAGAGGGTTGTCAAGTCACCCGGGGAATTATCTTCCCGGGGACAACCTTCCCGCTCGTCTTTCTGCTGGCGGGGAGAGCAGGGGTTTTACCCGCTGGAATTCCCCGGCCAGTGTCTTCTAGTTCGTCTGTTCTGTCTTGTTCTCCGGGCAGTGCTTGTCTCCTCTCGAAGTTGAGCGGCCGGGTAAAGTTACTCCAGTCTCCCGCCGGGGAACTGTTATCCCGTTGATCGTCGATCCCCGCGTGTGGGCGTCTGATGGAGCGCCCGAGTTCCCCGCTGGCTTATTAGGCCTTCCTGGGACTAAGATCCGCCGGGTAATTCTATTCCCCGGGGGAATCTTATCTTCTGAGATCGTCCGGTAATCTTCACCAACATGTCGTCCGGGGAGGACGACTCGCTCTAAGATAGTAGTTCCTCTTGTTAGCCTCGAGTACTCAAACGTTCGGTGGTTAGCCGCCCATCTGAGCCGGCCGGTTAGGTGCTTCAAAAGCCCCGCTGGGCTAGAGGCCCAGCGGTGAATTCTTATCACTCGTGTTTGCCCGGACGCTTTCGACCGTCAGCGGCGAAATATACCGTCCCGAGGAGGACTTATATTCTATTGCTTCGCCCTACATTGCCCGCCGATAGGTGTCTTAAGAATGCGAAAACCAACGGTTTTCACCGGTGGCTCGTCATCCACCATATCAGCGTCATCGGAACCGTTTTCCTTGTTCGAAACGAAAGTGGCGAGCGCTGCCCCCAGGAAGAACGATGCTTGGGACTGAGCAAGCGCTGCCTCCGTGGTCACGTTAACCGAAGGAGCAGGGACCAAGGCCAACTCTTCACCCTCGAACCCCACCACGATCAGGAGAACGAGAATTACATGGAACATCCACGCCGCCTCCGAAGGAACGACCCCGCTCTCATAGTGAACCCGGAATTCGTTCTGTCTGATCTGCGCTGCGTAAAACTGGGGAAATGAGTAAAGCGGAAATAATGTCCGGGAAGAACGACTCTCACCATATGACGGACGATGTCTCGCACGCGGAACCGAATGGCCAGGCGCTCCCCCGTTGTCAACGATTGGACGGTGTCGAAGGCGTACGCATCAGTGAAGACGGCCGTCATAACAAGGAAAACCTTGAATCGAAGATTGTCGCACAAGAAGTTCGTTAAACCTCCGCGGGGAATGAATAATTTGTCCGTGGCAGGCCACTCGACATTGGAAGTAAGGAAGCGACGGGTAGTGCTGGGATCCATTGTGAGAAGGGTTGGGACGGTATGGATTTGGGACGCTTGGAAGGATGAATTGGTGGATTCCCCTTTTTATAGGTTTTCTGACCAGGGTGGTCAGGAGTAAAACTACCGAGGAGGTGTGAGGCTGGTGTTGGTGCTACGCCCTGCACACCGCCTCATGGCCCCTCCAAACGAAGCTGAAGAAGACACTTACCGGAACACGCTCGATTAGGAAACGTGGATACCGCATTCAGGACAAATCGTCCAGACACTCAACAAAGCACTATACACCCCCGGAAACAAGGTGCAGACGTTCGCTACTCGCACAGGACGCCGTTCCCCTCCTTCTCGCTCCTCGAGATCCCGCAGACGGTACTTCCCCCGAAACCTACAAACCGAGCCCCACCAGCCGAATCGCAGCGTACCAAAGCTACCTGGACGAACTTACCACCACCCCTACTGCGCGACGAAACACGTTTTTCCCATGAATGACGCCTCCACGCGGTCCCGCAGCGCCTCACCCCGCCCTCGCACCTAATTATACCGTAATACTTCCCCGGACAAAATGGACGGAAAGCGCTCCACATGGCGCACTCTCGGCAAACCAAGGAAAATATCAAATACCGTCTTCGGACGAATCCTCCAGCTAACAAATCACCTAATAACCGTCCGGCCAAAACTTCCAGGCAGCTACCTGTTCCCAGAAACCCTCAGCACCGCGTGCTACAAGGCGTTTCCAGGCACGAGAGGCGCCTCGAGGCAAGGATAGAGGGATATAAAAGGAGAAGCGAAAGTAGGAGGTAGTCAGTCAATTACTGGGCTTCGTTCCCTCCCCCACTTGTACCCCCACAAGTAATTCAGTCCTCGTTCACGCATTTGACCACTCTCACTTGTCCCTCACCGGGCCACTTTACTCTCATACCCCCTTCTGCAAGGTGCCCCCATCACAGGCATCCCAAGTCTAAACGCCAGCAAATCATCATAATCGACACTACCTTCGCAGGCATCACGCCGTGTAGAAGACAAGACGAGGGCGATTTGTACCAGAAATCATCACGGATAAACCGCCGCCCGCACCACCGAATAATCGAGACTCAGGCGTCGTCGTAGACTATCGCGGTACCTCCTACGGGTTTTACCAAGCCATCGAATCAGCGCACGTTCAACAGGGGAGAAGCGCGGAAGAGATAGCGAGCGAGAGCTACGGGATCCAGGAGACTAGGAGACCCTGATAGGAATTCTAGGACGAAGGAAACAAGTATTCTCATTCTAACTATTCAATAGCTAACACAGGCCGATACAAGAAGAACGAAATCAGTATCACGGATATAATTTCCAGGAACGTTCCGAGTCGCAAGCAACGACCGACCGCCCGGATTTAACGATATAGAGCTACCTGGAAACATCTTCCAAGGAGCCCTTCCCCCACACACACACAATCCAGCCTTCTCTTGGCACCCCACACACACACACACACACTTCACGAGGCATTAGTCTAAACCAGAATTCCCTACTATAATCACACTATATAAAATCCCCAGAGGCCGAGCACGTCGTTATTGAAGAGGAAAGTCGCACAACCCTCCAATAGCTACACCGCGGTCTGCATTACAGCGTACCTGACCACCTTCTCCTCCGAGGGTTCTCCGGCCTCCGTGAACGCCTCCGGGACGAGCCGGGCGTAGGACCGGACAGCGTGAAGGAACGCCCGGCCCTTGGTCCGGTCGCCGTCGAAGACGAACGGAGGGTTCGGCCGAAGGACCGTTTTCGTTCCGGGGGTGACGTTTTCGAAAAGCCGTGGACCCGGGTCCGGAGCCGAAGCGGCAAGGGACGGGGCAGGCGAAACAGCGCGTTGGGTGGTGGAATTTTCAATCAACCTGGTGAGGCGCTCTAGTGTACCCTCAATAGCGGACATCCGGGCTTCGGCTTGTGCAGCGGCAGCGTCGGACATGTCGGCGTCGAGAGCAGGGACAGGGGAGGAGGGGGCAAGATTCGAAGTGGGAGAGGCAGGGGCGCTGACGTATCCGTCCGAGCCTTCAAGTCCAAACTTCGCAATCTTGGCCGGTTAATCCCTTAGAGAGTTTCTTCTGCTGTAAGGGCAACCTCAAGGCCCGAGAATACTCAAGAGTCCTAGCGAGGGGAATCCGAAGATCAATAAATGGTAGCTACTAATACAAGGTAACGCACCTGACGAGGGGAATCCAAAGAGAAGAAACTCTGAGGATCCACACGCCAGGCCGTGAGTATATATAGCTACTGTACAGAGACATGTGACCGGAGTGATCGGCAGAGATCCCGGGCTTGATCACAGGCGTGATGGTATCGGGACGGACCGGAGGGGCGTCGGAAGAGGGGTCCCCTGACACAGCTGGCACAACTCGCGACGTGCCCGAAAGAAAAATTAATAGTCGCTTGATCGTACAAGACGAATGCTCGGAACTGCAGCTCAATAATTATTCTATACCCTCAATTGTACATCGATCGTACATCACGAATGCTCGGAACTGCAGCTCAATAATTATTCTATACCCTCAGTTGTACATCTGTGCCCGAAACATTGACGTTGCTAGGAGGCGGCATCTAAGTGGTGGGGCCAGTGATCGGGTCCGGTCAGAGGTACCAGGGGTGCCCGGAGGGCCTTTACAGTTGGTGGTACCGGTGCAGAATCCAGATACTAATAGGAATCAGGATTGTCGTTTGCCTCTTGTACGCCTCTTATGAGAGAGTCGAAGAGCTTCCTTTGAGTTGTGTGACAGTGATAGTGAGAGGATTTTTTGCTTGCAAGGGGTAGTCAAGTGGGAGGGTGGGAGAGATGGAAAGTGGGAGAGTGGAGAGGGTGGGAGAGTGGAGGGTTGGGTTGGGAGAGAGGCCGAATTGTCGCTGGTTAATAGTACGGGTTACAACCAGTCTTTCCCCCGGGCTCAACATTCATTCCCAGCCAACCCCACGACACCTAATGGAAAAACCGCATCAACCGCACCCGTCCCGGAACCAATTTGCAATTTGTGTTCGGATTCGTGCCGCCCCGGTCTGACGGAATTTAATATAAACACCGCGCTCAGACTCGAGCTGATTCGAGGTTTCGGTCGATCCAGACTGGTACTCAACGAGTAACTTACTTTGTTTGGTGCGTTTATCTACAGTACATCTCAACCGACCCGGGTCAATTCAAATTAGTACAGTGATTGACGGCTCGAGCTGGGCGGGTTTCCGGACTTTAGTCTGTAGCAGAGACGGTCAGGGTTGTTTTATTTTATCCTATTTCAACCGTGGGAAGCGACCTTGCAAGTTAACCGCACCCGATCTCAGACCTCCTCGTTGGACATTTCACACTCGTTGCTCTCTTGATAAATCCCAGGATGATAACTATGCTCAAGTGCTCCGCTGTGGATTTCTACACCTAGACTGGAGCTACATGATTGTGCTGCCGCCTTCCACGTATTCTCCCCAGGCCGCCGCAGGTCTGAGGTATCCTCAACAATCCTGTCCGCACCTATGATCAGAAAGTTGAAACTAAAAGCAGCAAGTTTCACTTGTATCGGTTTGCACCAGGCGCGAGCTGTTCAAACGTGAATGTCGGGTAACATGTGCGCTCGACGATAGTTTGACCGAAGAAGGACGACGTGGACGCGCGCGCGCCGGGGAAGGACAGGAATGTCGGGGCCTCCGCGCTTTCGATCTTGTATTCGTTCCGGGTGCCAGGTGGATGGGAGTAGTGGTGGTGGTGTTGGTGGTGTGGAAGAGGTGAGAATGGGGAACCCTTGATCGTTCGGGCGGAATGTAAGGACTTTTGGATAGGGGCAAAGTCTCAGTCTCACTGTTCCGCAAATCGACCCCGGTGTCAGTGACTTTCTTTGCTCAGCCGAGGGGTAATGATTATTTGGCTATCGCCCAAGGATTGTTCTCCGCAGCGGGAGCAAAGGATGGGAAGAGACGAGGAATAAAAAATGTGTCCGTGGCGACTGCCCCGAACGTCGAGCATTGCAAGACCGGCTCTGCCAGTGACCGACCTGGCAAAAAAAGGCGGCGCGAATGTCTCTCCGTATCGCGTATTGACAGTCTGTCAGTGCACTCCTAATGCAGCGAAGCACATATGTATGACAGTGGATGTCGCTATAGTTGGTGGTGGGGACCTGAGCATTATATTTGCACTGGAATATTCAGTGGACCATGCTGCGTCTCCGGTATCTGTGGGTCTAATTGTGTACCGATCATGTTCGTACTCCCAGTTCCACTCTGCATGTTGAACATGCACAGCCACATGTTGAAAACCAAATAAAGTGCTCAAACTAATACAGCATCGTGGCGTAATACACCAGAAGGTTTCCCCTCGAGACAAGAATTCGGAATCTAAAGACGCCTGCCAAGAGATCGAAAGCGGGGATGAAGACGTGCAAAAAGTGGGCGCATTAGCAACGGTCCAGGGTTCTGGCTGTCGGTCAAGCGTGTATGTGTACCAAAAACCCAACGCCTGTGTATGCTTTAACACACGCCGACCTTTTCAACCTTCTGTAGAGCACCCGAGTCGAGTACCGAGCCGAGTACCGAGCTTTGCCGCCGATCTATCAATGTTTGTGTATACACCGGGCACTTCGTGGGCGCATGCCAGTGGTCTCTCAAACTCTTCTCTTCCCTTAACCCATTCCGCCACTGGCACAGATATGGTGCACATGACGTACACCCGGTTCCTGCGCGAGCAATGGGGCCCTATCCCTCTCCTCACAGCAGATCTCTCCGTGCGTTCTGTCCTCATCACCGGAGCAAGCAGCGGACTCGGGCTCGCTGCTGCGACGCATCTCGCAGGCATGAATCCCCGCCGTCTTTGGTTGACATACCGAAATCTTGCGGGCTGCCAGCCCGCCTTCCACACTCTCCAAAATGGCTCGCCTCAGAGTGTGAATACCTCGATACTGGACCTGACTTTGTTTGCGTCGGTGAAGAAGCTTGTGACGGAGACCGAGACTGAGGGTATTGACACCTTTGTGGGGAATGCTGCCATGGTCACCAGGAGCTATGCAAAGACGGAAGATGGCTGGGAAACAGCGTAAGATCCTGAATGTCGTTTGAGATTACTATGAATATTCTGACCGTATTCTCCAGCTTGCAGGTCAACTATCTATCCAACGCGCTGCTTTGTGTTCTACTCCTTCCTCATCTGATCAAGAGCTCGTCCCCGGATTCTGCTGCCCGAATTATTCTGCTTTCGAGTGATGGCCATCACTTCGTGAACAGGGCGAAATTGCCCAAGGAGGATTCCATTTTGAACACCTTGAACGACCCCGCTTATTGCACGCCATCGTACGTTAAAAATCAATTCTCATCAGGCAATGGCATTTACACTCGCGTTGTGTAGTGTCATGCGCAATCGTTACGATGTGTCGAAAAGTATCCTTTTCCATCGCTCGATATTCAAATCTAACTGAAATCCAGCCCTTCTCCTCATGTTCGCCGACGAACTTGCCGCCCGCCTTCCCAACAACATTCCGGTATCCATAATGAATATCAACCCCGGTTTCTGCCACTCCAAACTCACCCGCGAAACCGAATCCAAATGGTGGGGAAAAGTCTTGGTTGGAACCTTTAAACAGATCGTGGCCCGTCCGACCGAAGAAGGCAGCCGCACAATTGTGCACGCCGTGGTCACCCCGGACGCCAAGAAACTGCATGGACAGTACATCACGGCGTGTCAAGCCGTGGGTGAAAGCGACTTTCTTGCATCGCCGGAGGGGTTGCGCTTCAGGGCAGCACTCTGGGTTCGTTTGAATATTCGTGTTTGCGTCCACACACTTAACTCCTTTTACAATGCAGCGCGAAACCATTCAAGTTTTGCAGACCGTCGACCCACGTGTTGAGGAAATTGTTAAAGCACATCTCGCGTCTGTCGAGAGCTGAGTTTGGTAGCTTCTTGGCAGTACGGCAGCGTAAGATACATAGTTATATCTACGACTGCGCGTAAAACGGTGTGGTGTTTAAAGCGGATAAAGGTCACTCGAGCAACGCGTAGTCTGATATCGCGGCAATGCCCTCCAATCACTTTCGCTTAGTGACTCGCTGAGACAGAAAAGCACAGCAAAACCAGACACCTATCGATGACAGTTGAAACCCCAGCATCGCAGGAAGGACCGAAGAATCGTCGCGGACGCGGGCGGCCACGCGGGGGTAGGGCGCCCGGCTCCCAATTGTTGCCACTTTGCGGGAATCGAGCCCACATCTCCCGAGTCTCAACAATAAATCTGCAGGCCATTCTAACCAGCGAGATTGCCAGAACGAAACAAGAACGAGAAGGGTTGCTTTAAAGTTTAGACTCGGAAACATGTGACAAATTATTATAATAGCAAACTCTGCCCCACCTTCATCATATATCCGGAGAATTCGAGAAGTTATGCCCACCAAGTGCGAAGCTGTAATATTCGTTCATTCTGACTAACGACTTCGTGCGCCGTCATCGAAGGACAGAGCACGTGGTCGCGTTCTTTTCTTCCCACGGTTCAAGTTCAGTTTTGCGATAGGGGCAGGGCAATTACTGACCTCTCATGGAAAACGCAAGCACAGGCAGGAATATTCCGGTTCAAATAGACTCGTCAATTATTTGGTTCTAAACGAGGAAAAGTTTCATCTGACAACAACACAACTGGCGTTCTCTTGTATTACGAGGAGAGTTTCTGGATTTCAAGACAACCGAGGGAGTCGTAGAGAATCTGGCCCAATAGGTAGTCAAAATATAGCAAATCAAGCTGAATGGACGGATCCTTACAGAAAATAGAAAAGGTGAGAGCTCAACTGCGACAACTGCGACATTGGGCGGAGGATGGGCGGAGGCGATGCAGCGATGGTTCAGTCTACGATCAGTCAGCATGAGAGGATGAAAGGAAAGAAGGAAGATCAATCAATACCTATCCCGACAATCTACTGATTAACCTGACATTGTAACAGACCAAACTGCATGAACGAAACAGCGTGAAATTGATTCTGCGATAGACTGGGTCAGTATGAGGCGAGAGGGGAAAAGGGAATACTCACCAGTAATCGGCCAATTACGCATCTTTCCCGCTTTCATGACTGTCGTTGTGTGGACTATTGAGCGGCGTCAACGGCCGGCGAGCCCCATCTCCGCTTGCCGGTGTCTAAAACAGAATGAAGCATAGGATCGATACGAGCGGCGGACGACGTACGGAAGGTTTGGGCACCGTCAAGTCATTTGAGGCCTCCCCAACGATCGCCTGGATCTAACGATGAGATTGGTTTCCCGGAATAGAAAGTACATACCTCCTGGCTCATATCCTGTCGACGCAAACAAAGAAGCCAATGATTACTATTTTACCACTTCCCGGGAAGAAAGGTGCGCACCTCTGTGTGGTCTGGTGAAACATGAGCTGTAAACTTAAGGTGGTCCTCCCAGGACACACGACGATCCTGGACTTGAATGGGTTTTTTTTCCCCACGTAAGCGAGAAACAAAAACTGACCGGAGGAGGAGGTGTTTTGAAAGTAAATTTCTGGACGTCGTCAGAGTTTGTCGTATGAATGAGAAGAAAAAGAGCCTACTTGGTCCGGAAATGTGAAGGGATCCTTCTCCGGCATGGCCTGGCTGCCCGGGAGGGTCAGGGCTGCCTGGAAAGCGGGACAGCGTCAACAAACGCCGTGACGAAACCGGTGTCCACACACCATGCGTCTAGGCAGACCGGGCTGAATAACGTCAGAACAAACTAAACATGGGCAGAGGGATGGAGACAACCTCGAAGCCTGGGAGCAAGCTATTTGACTGAAACTTGAGAGTCGGAACAGGTTTCAGTTCAACGCCTCGCGAGGCTGGGAAATTCGGTACCTCTACTTCTCCTCCGCCCAGCTCTTCACTCAACCCGCTGGGATTCGGAGCGTCTGGAAGACAAAACGCGAGCTGGGCATTGGTAAGTTGAGAGAGATTTGGGGGGACTCGGAGGTAAGACGCACAACGGACGGAGAGATCGCCGGCCCATGGGACATAACCTCGCGGCGCAGCGGGCTAAGGCCCCACTCACCGAAGCAAGGAATCTGAGAAACAGCTGTAGTAGTGTACTCTCGGATGCTGGTGAAGCTTACAGCGGGTGGTGACGGGAGTCTTGCCGGGGACTCCTTGGCCAGCGGATGATGGACCTCGGGAGACACCTGAGATTCGCAATCGAGACTCAGATAGACAGATGCAAAAGAAGGAGCCACGTACGACGTCCGATGACTCCGTCGTGTCAAACGATGAATCCGAATCCGTAAAGAGCCCTGGGAGCTTTCTGAGATTTCGGAGAAAAAGTACCCCTGCACGCTGTGGTGAGGATTGGACTTGGATGGAGTTTGTAAGCCAAATATACCGTGTGGCTCTCTGTTGCGGGATTCGGCGACTGCCCGCGTGGCTTTAGGTCTCGGGTCGTCGTCGCTAAACATCGGGTTAAGGCTTTCATCCAAGACAGCAGGTGGTTCAAACGTACGTGGGCTTATAAGATACGGCAATGATCGAAATGAGTGGCTCAAATGGTGGGAGGAGCCACCTGCACACGGCCTCGATGTTTTCGCCTGCCTGGGTCCAATACGCCCCGATGAAGGCAAAGAACCCATCTCTGATGGCCGAAACACTTTGCAGCAGGGTCCTTTTGTCCACGGCTCTAAAAATCTCGCCCAACAACATGTCCGTTGAGACCGTAGTCTCGATATGCTGGGGCTACAGTTGAGGCTGCGACACGGAATACGGCGAGCAGGACTCACATGGACAAGACCCAAGGGATACTTCGTCAAGTCGAGTGTACTGCTGATAGCGCGGAAGAGCACCCAATCGAAGATCCTTTTTCCCTCAACGACGAACAAGTCGTATGGTGAATTCTTACACCCGATGGGCACTTCCAGCTCGATCACAGCCTCCCATGTCGAGGCCCGCAACTCGGGGAGTTCCACAGGGCAGAAGGTCGGCGACTGGATGTACGCGAGCAAGGCGAGGTTAACTTTGGTCGCGGCGGGCATGGCGGGAGAGGAAGAGAGGCGAGTGACTGTGACTGTCACGCGTTTGACCGCATTTGGCGGCACACCACTTGGGGAAAGAAGAAGAAGATCCACGGTGCCACGACGGCGTTTCCATGTTGGGCCAGATTCGTCGCTGCCCGTTTGTCATGGGCTTTGCGCCTTTTCCCTCCGTCTGGGGTTTGTGACGCGGTGCAAATATGTCGTTCCCGGTTTGTTTATCATTCGCCAATTGCAAGGGCGTTCAAGCGCTTAAGCATGTAATGCATTCACCACAATGGTTGCCGTTGCGTCGCCCACTTTCGTTTAGTGGTTAGAATCACCCGCAGTTTGATTGTTTAGACTCGGGAGGCCGCGGGTTCGATTCCTGTGGGGTGGCGACAAAATGGGAGCCGGGCCCTTGGGTTGTCTCAATAACCCCGCGTCCGCGACGATTCTTCAGGGCCAGTCTTTCCTGGGATGCTGAGTGTCAATCAAGCCATTCAATGGCGTGTCTTTTTTGGTTTTGTTCGTTCAGGCTTCTAGATCTGGAATGCATATCTTAAAAAGATAATATCTTTGCGGCTTTTATTCCCCCTCAAGTTCTGCCATCGGACCGCCGAAATCTATAATTTGTTTTACTGTAACAGCACAACCAGAACACGAAAACCTTCTAGCACAGTGGATCTGAGACTAAAAGTGAGCTGTGGAAGCGGTAGGTACAGATATTCTAAGTAATGGGGAGAATCTGGATTCTCACCACTCCCCGTTGTGCACCAATTTGATTAATTCCACAAGTAATCCCCGCCGTTTCAGCTGTGCCCGGATTTTAAGTCACGTCATCCATCGTACCTCAACGCCCAATGTCTCTCATTCCCCGCAATGGAGCGGACAAAATCGACCTCCATACCCCTTCTCGTCCCCGCCTTCTCGTATCCACAAGGTCTTCGTGTCGGACAGCTTGCCTCGGTTGGCTGTGCACATCACGAGAATACGGGGCACCTAGCTGACCTGAGCCTCACTGACCTCGGCGAAAGTTTTGTGATCCAACGTCGAATGCTTCGTGGTTCATTTCTGGGAGTTCAAGCTTGTCGCGGTGTGAACCTCGAGCTCAAGGGCAAGCATACCTTCATGGAGCCAAGTACCGCACAGGAGCTGGACTGGTAAACCTGCCTAGAAGCCCCCAAAACACCGGCAAAGTCTTTCGCATTCATTGCGTATCTGTTCACATCGACAAACGCTCCGGGAAGAGAAACACGGGCATGTTGAGCTGTCAGGCGCCAAGGCAGACAGGTCCAGAGAATTAGCAAGCGTGATACTGTAGGTTTTAATGTGCCAAAGGAGTCCGACTGTCCGCCAAAGTTCGGCCTCGAGTTTGACAGATTATAAAAACCCGCTTGCGAGTTTCGGGCACTTTGAACATCCCCGCGACTCGGATCTGGCCGCTGAGCCTCGGAACAGCGTGATACAGTATTACCAGATATCAATCTCGGTATCCAGGTCTATCCAAGAAGTTCGGTTAGGATACTCTCGGATGGATATTCGGCGAAGATCGCTATCCGTTTTGGCGTCGGGCACGACTCAGAACCGGGCCTTCAAGCATACATTCAGTAAACGGGAGGGCGTAGTAGGGCGTAGTGGGTGACTTCCCGTAAGACTTAAATATTCCAGTTGAATTTCCGAGGGGTGCCAGTGATGTCGGCTACCAGAATTGTAACATATTTAACTCGCGCACGATTCCCGCAAGCATCGAGATAACATTAAGCATTATTTGGATTAAACGCGTGTCACCAACAAGAACCAAACAACGCGTCCATTTCTTCCCGAACGGCAAACTCGACCGTCAATGGATATTGACGCGTCTTTTCTGCTTCAAATGCTGCAGATGGAGGAGGAAGACGACGATGAAGACCGGGAGATGGCCGGAACGGCGGCCGCTGTCCTCTTGCTCGGGGCGGAAGAGGCACGGAGGCTACGCGCTGAACGGAGGACTCAAAGTCGGCTGTACCTCTGCCGGCCCCAGCTCTTACCAAATCCGAGGTTCGACACACCCTGGCAGGCTCTTCATGCAAGCAAGAGCAACCGTGCCTACATCACCACCATGGGATTCGATGTCGACACATTTGACGACATCATCCAAGCCGGTTTCGGGAATGCATGGTACACGACACCAATTCCTCGGGATGATGTACGCGCTACTGGAAATCCCCGCCCGGGTGCGCGATCCCTTGATGCAGCCGGCGCACTGGGACTTGTTCTCCATTATCTGAATTCCACCATGCGCGAGATCAGCTTACAGCAGATCTTCGCCCTCATTCCAACGACTGTGTCCCGATACATTACCTTTGGTCTGCAAATCCTGCTGCAAGTGTTGCGTCGAATCCCGGACGCAGCTATTGTGTGGCCCGGGTCCGTCGAGGACTTCCAGTCCTGCACTGATTTGATTGTCGAACGCCATCCCCGTTTGACAGGGGCATTCGCGAGCCTCGATGGCCTCAACCTCGGTGTACAAACATCGGAGGATGAAGAGATGGAGAATGCGACCTACAATGGATGGCTATGTGAGCATTTCATCAGCTCAGTGCTGGCTTTCTCTCCACGAGGTACGTTTTCACATCTTATCATTCGCTACTTATCCAAACATATTCCCAGGTGTTATCATCGCTGCAAAACTGAACGCACCCGGAAGCTGGCACGACTCCCGTGTTGCCAGGACCATCTATGAGAAGCTTCGCACACGAACACCGGACGGATTTTACTTGGTAGCGGATACTGCGTTCCCGCGTGGCTCAGCTCAGATCGAGGGCAAAATACGTGCACCCATCAAGACCGGCCAAATAATCCGAGGGACAACCACCGAAGTCGAAGAGAAGCTGGCCTTTGACCGAGAGCTGCTCTCGTACCGGCAGACGGCGGAATGGGGCATGCGCGCCATACAGGGCTCCTTTGGCAGGCTCCGACTTCCTCTCAGCATAGGGGATGACGCCGCGAGAGGAGATCTGTTGGAGATCTGTGTCCGTCTGCACAATTTGCGTGCGCAGCGTGTCGGATACAACCAGATCCGGACCGTTTACATGCCGTTGTGGCGTCAGAACAAGGAGGATGAGGAGGTGTGGACCAACTTCGAGAACATGTTGTTCTCTGAGCAACGGCGGGTGGATCGTGTCTCTCGTTTCCACAATTTTCCAGATTATGTATGAACAAATATCCATTTTTTTGGTGCCTCAGAGACTACAGAAGGAAAGTAAGGACAGTAAGAACAGTAACGAGACATGGTATGTAATGACAGTAGGTAGCGAGCGACACGAGCTGAGGGTATGTATGTAACGGTGGGTGGGCAATTACAGAGGGGGGAAGGAAGGGTTCGGAGCGGCTGGGCTGATGACGAGCGCGACCGGGGGGCCCCGACGAGGAGTGACGACGAGCTCAACAGCGCTCCCGGTCATCACCGACGACGGGGGTAGGCTTGTGCTTGCGATGGGGGGACGCACAGGGCTCGCCGACGGAGAAGGGCGGCGGCGAGATGGCCCGGCGCTCGGGGTACGGCGGCGGCTGAGTGGGCGGCGAGATGGCTCGGTGCTCAAGGTACGGCGGCGGGATGACACGGCGCTTGGGGAGCGTCGATGGCTGAGGGGACGACGAGAGGGACCCGCGCTCGGCGTGCGACGGCGGCTGAGTGGACGTCGGGGCGGGTCGCCAACTCGTCGCCCACGCTGGGAGGAGCGGCGACGAGCGCGGCGCTGGTGCTCAGCACTCACGGCGGAGTACGCACGGGAGTTGGTATCGACGCGGGAGGTGGTGTCGAAGGTGTCCCAGTATAGGTTGGCGTTCTCGTCTTCTTCATCACCAGTGGACGGATCGGACAGGAAGTAAGTCATGGCGCCGCCGTCCGGATATTGCTGTTCGCACCGAATCTTGCCATTGACGCGGTCAATCCCCGACGTGTGTTTATGGCTGCGATGAAGCCGAGAAGGAGGGGGAGAAGGACGGCGGCGGGAAGGACGGTGAGATCGCCCACGCTCGCGGTCGTCCCCCTTCGTCATCTGGAGGAGCTCGAGCTTGAGCTCGGAGCGATCGCGGGCACGTTCCAGGTCGTGGATGTGGTTCTGCAGCACACTGTTCTGCGAGCGCAGGCTCTCGGTGACGCCTTGCAGATCGCGAAGCTGCTGGGCGACAGTCAGCATCTGCGTGTTCTCGAACGCGCGCTGCGAACGAGCTTCGTCTCGACCCTGCTGTGCAGCTGGATCGAACGCGTTCGCAAGCTGGTTGGCAAGGTCTGCGCCACTGGGGCGGGACTTGCGTCGCAAGGGTGGGGTGGGGTTACGCCGAGCAACCGCCGTACGCTGTCGGGGACGATCTACGACCTCGACCTCGTCGTCTGACGAGCCGGCGTCGGAGTCGTCGTCGAACTCGGAGTCGCTGAGGTCGCGGGTGCCGACGCGCTCGTTGATGAGGTTCTCAAGCTCATGAGCACGCTTGACCTCGGGCGGACAAGCTGCGTCGCCAGTGGGTTTTTTCTGCTTGAGATACTGAAACAACTTGTCAGAAGATGCACTGTGCACGAGTATCATATCGCGCACCTGCTTGTACTTGCTCTCCAACGCCTTGGGGGCTCGCTCCGGTCGGTGGTTCTGCGCCGCGTACTTCCGGTACCGCCGATGGACCTCCTTCCACCCTTTCTGCCCTACGGGAAGTTCTACCCCGACGAAGTCGAAGAGGTTGCTGATATCCTCTTTGCTGTAGTTGGCGGATCCCTGCGGACGCCCGGGGCCACGTTTAGCGGCTGGCTCACTGTCGCGGCCAGAGGCTGAGGAATCACGTTGCCGCTTCTTTCCCTTGTCCTTGCGACGGCTCCCGCCAACCTTCCCAGCAGGTTTGGCTTTTCTGAGGTCGGGGCCGTCCCGAGGGAGACGAAGGAGAGCTGGGTCGATGGGGATTGGCTGGGGCGCGAAGCCGCTCTGGACGGGGCGCAACGCGAACTGATACTGTTCCTGAAAACTAATCAGTGCCGAAGAAATACAGAAATCTGGATTCACCCACCGCGAAAGCATGCTCGATGGGAGAGTTGGGCGCGCCGCGGCTCGAATCAAGCTATACATTATCAGTAAAGATTCCAAGCAGACATAACGAGGACTTACAAAGGGAGGAGGAGGCTGAGTGAACTGCGGCGCTTGAGGGACTGGTCCTTGTGTGAGCTGCTGGGCAAAGGGTCAACGCCAAGTCAATAATGCAAGCACAGAACGTACCGGGAGCGGCCCATGGTATGGTACCCAGGGCTGTCGGGCGTCGGGTCCTGGGCAAAATGTGTTGCCCTGGTCGTCGTGACGGAGTTCGGGAATATTGGAGTATAGAGTCGTGAAGGGCGCACGGTTGGGTTGTTGGTCGGACATTTTCTAGGCAGTAAAGTCAACGAGAGCAATGCAGGAGAGAGGAAGTTGTATACCTTTGAAGACCCATATGTTCTGCTTTTAACCTCCCAGCGTTCGGAGACATCGGCCTTGTTGCTTGCGCGACAGAGTCGTAGCGCTAGAAACGATGCCTGCACACGCACAGTGGCCAGGACAACTGGAAAGCGCGTGTATTAGTTATGAAATCTTCGGTCTGAGCATGGATTGTGGAGCAAGTGTGGCCTGAAATGGCTGGAGACCAGCCATCCACAAGGAAGCCATTGCAACCCGTTATGTGGGTTATGGGTCTGGGACTGAAAAGACGCTAAAGTCCACTGTACGCACCGATGCGCTGGCAAAAGACACAGGCAAACAACCTCCCTGCACGTCAATCATACCGACACAGTGCCAATTTGCAGCCAAGTGGGTTCAGTTAAACAGTGGAGCAAAGTAGCAAGAGGTTTGAGTAGCCATAGACGATGTGTGAAGGCGTAGGAGGGAAGAGTGCCAGCAAACGATGAAGATGAAGCGAAGAAGGATCCGTGTCACAGCCACACGGCCATCACTCGACCGTCCTAATCCGTCTATTCGAGGCTTGAAAAAGTCTATTGGGGGGGTACCTACCCCTCGTTCAGATTCGGATTATACAGTGGTCTATTCGAGGGTCTAAGCGAGATCTGAGTCCGATGGGGTCCTGATGGCTGCTCGGCATTCCGGCGGAAATTGCTCAGATATTCATTTGGAATATTTAAGTCTTACGGGAAGTCACCCAGTATCACTGTCATGTGGCGCGGGGATATTGGTGCAAGGTGCGGCTTCCGGCCCGGCTTGGTCAGTAGTCCTTCCACCTGCGTTTCATCCGAAATCGCTAGTTGGCTATTGCCTTCCATTCAGTACTCTTCCAGCGTCGCGACCAGTCGCGACACGACGCCAGCGGGTCGCCAGCGACAAGAGCGTCCGGGTGTTTCGGATGAGCCGGGTCACCGCAGCCTCGTTTCTAGTGCCAGGTTCCTCGACGCTAGACAAACGTCGGGCTCAGCGGGTTCGGACGAAACTTTTGGTTGAGCCTGCAGTCATTGCTAAGAGAGCTGCTAAGTGTGTTGCAACGTCGCCTGTCCGTACAAGCCTATTCGATGAGCTCGAGTAAGACGAAGACGGTAGTATTAGGAAAACGACGCGATTGGTCAACGAGCGGATCGTTCCGCCGGTCTCCGAATCCATCGTGTGGTGTTGAGCAATTGGTGAGCAATGTTGACCTCGATTTGACGCCTTTGTGATCCGTAACGTCGCCAACCAGTAATCTCGAGGCAGTCACCCGTTTCACGTCGACCACTGCAATTAGTTCTACTCGGCAATCGGTATGGGTGCGTAGGGGCTTCCAGGGACATGTGTACCTTGACTCACTCCAGGTCATAGAATGTTTTAAAGGCAGCGGCAAGGGCCCTCGTTTCGCGAGGCGCCAGTATGGTTAATCCCCACAAGTGAGTGGTCCAGTTCTCGCTCGCAGCTGTGATTTAAGCCCTTGCTAGGTCCCGTAGGATCAAGAGTTTGAAGGTGGATCATTTGGTCTGGCGCACAAACGCTTGTTTGAACGGAGCACAGGTTGTGCAGGTCACAGATTTGCTTTCGCAGGCAGAGGCTAATCTCGAGGCGGACTACGACCATGAGCTGGTTTCAGCCCAAATCCAGTCCTACCGGATTGCTTTGGCGCCTCACAAAAAGCTTCCCCCGGAAGTCCTAGCGATAATATTCGCCAACTGCGTCGAAACTCCTATTATTCTTCCTCCGTCTCCCCAGGAACCGGCTTTGGCTTTGGCTAGCACTTGCAGATCCTGGCGGAGCATCATCCTGAGCATACCAAATCTATGGAATAACATTTTTCTTGACTTCAGGGGCTCCAAGCCCGTGAAACTCCTTGAATTCGCGAAGCTCTGGCTCTCGCGCAGCAATACCCTCATCACACTGCGCAACTCCACCTCGCGGTGGACAGAGAGCCGTCTGAGAGAGGAGAACGTGGATCCCATCAGCTACCTCGTCGCACCTTACAGCACTCGCTGTCGCGAAATCGACATGCGTTTCCTGGACGCGTCCATCGACGAGTTCTTTACCCTCCCTACGGGCTCTATCGAACGCCTCGAAGTGCTCTATCTCGAGACTCTTGGCTTCACCATGCCCTTCACGCAGACGTCCGGCGAACCACTCGATGTCTTCCGGTCCGTCCTATCTCTGCGGCGCGTGCTGTTCTCCACGGACCTGTGCAGTCTCGACCCTGAAATCCTTGGCCTCCCCTGGGGACAGCTCACCGGCCTGCACTTTATCGCCACCTATATACCCCCGCTCGCGATGCACGCCATCCTCCGCGAGAGCAGCTCCCTCCTCGAGTGCAGCTTCTCCATCATCCAGCTCGACGACACCCTCGCCTCAGCGCTCGACCGCCTCCCGGAATGCGTTCTCCCCGCCTTACAGTCCCTTATGGTCGAGTTCTCCCCCGACACGATCGACTACGCGTCCTTCCTGCGCCCGCTCGGTGGTCGCAGCGCGCCTACACCGCCCTCCTCGCGCGCTCCCGCTTCGCCCTCCGCCGGCTCGCGATCCTGCACTACGCCCTCGCCCCCGCGGACCTCGACGCCGTCCTGCGCGGCATGCCGTCCCTGACGGACTTCCACCTCTTCCTCTGGGAGACAACGGAGTGGGAGCCGCGCATCCTGCAGGGCCTCGCGCGCGGGACGCTGCTACCCGCGCTGGAGCGCCTCACGTTCAGCACGTACCCGCTCGCGGAGGTGCTGGGGATGCTCGAGGCGCGCGTGCGGTGCGGCGGGGTCGGGGGCGTCGCGCGGTTGAAGGCGCTGAATATGTCGATGACGTGGCGAGGGGACGTCCCGCCGGAGGCGATGGCGCGCTTCATGCGTCTCGCGGAGGGCGGTGGGCCTGTGTGTCGTGCGTTCACGCACACGCGCACGTATGCGCATGATCGGACAACGGCGTCTGGAGTCTGAAATCAGCGAATGAACATGTCCACACTCCTGCCGACCCTCATTTGCTGGTACTTACATCGGAGCGGTGGCTACCGGTCGGTTATTCTCTTATCACACTCTCTGCGGTGCATTGATAGACAAATGAACACATTCATTGTGTTGCACGGCTATAAGATCCAGTTCAGAACAGAAAACTCGCAGGGGTTACTCTCAACGAAGTAAATTATGAGCATTCCCAGTATTGTACATCCGGATAACCTACGCAATCTCTGGCCGCATCCGATAATGGCTGCTCCCGTTGTAATGGGTAACACTATTCTCGCTCTTCCCGTTCGACATGCGGGCCGCGTTCAAGCTTGCGGTCGAGTTGTTGTCAAGCGGAAGGGCAGGAACGGCGTTCAGCATGCTCGGTGGTAGCGGGACGGGCTCGATGAGGTGCTCTGCCTGCGACCTATCGAAAGCATGAGAACGGACAAGCAACAGAAAAGGGGTGAACCCACCCAAAATACCCCCGCAGCAAATTATCCAGCGCCAGCTCCTTCTCGTCCTTCTCCCGCTTGAGCTCCGCCCTTGTGACGCGTAGCTCCTCCATGAGCTGCCCGTGCTGCTGCATCGCGTACCGGTGCTTTGCCTTCATGACCAGGTACATCACCATCGCCGGCGAGCGCCCCAGCACACGGTCCTCCACCGGGTCGTATTTCGCGCGCAGATGCGGCGGGAGCGACTCCGCGGACGGCGGCGCCTCGTCGTCATCCTCTGTCAGCCGCGGCGGCGTGCGCAGCCCGGCGGAGATGGGCGACAGCGGCGGGTTGCGCGCCAGGCGCTCGAGCTCGAAGTCGCGGGAGTCGAGCACGGACGTCGTCGACACGACGGTCGTGGGGTCCTCCGTCTCGAGTGGCGGGTTGGGCTCGACCTTGAAGGTGCCGTACGCGAAGGAGCTCTGGGAGGGGACGACGACGGGAATCGGCGGCGGGGGCGGGGTGCTGGGGCTCTTATCGTCGTCTTCGGGGTTGCGTTTGCGTTTGCGCGAGCCGCCGCGGCCGGGAGCGGGGGGCGAGATGTTGTGCTGCAGGCGCATGTGCTTTGCGAGGGCGTCGGAGCGTGTGAAAGACTTGTCGCACTCTGCGGACGGATTAGCGGAGTAGACGGTGATACGGTGGACGCACCAGGGCGCGCGCATGTGAATGGTTTCTCGCCCGTGTGTGATCGTATGTGGGAGATCAAGGCGAAACGGGAAGTTTGCGGGAGGCCACGGCGCTGGCAGGTCGTCCATTCACACGTGTAGTTTGACTTGTGAACTCCGATATGAACTACGAGTGGCGGTCAGTCGGGTCGGCAAGACAAAGACAATAGATCGAGTGCAAAGAGAAGCGCAAGCGCGTTTGACTCCCCAGGGACTTCCCACAGGCACAGACCGTACAAAGAAAAGTCAACGTGCCCTTTGGCCCTCCTTTGACCTGGCTTTGTATGCCCGTAGTCTGAAAACACAGATGCCATCTGAATGCATCCATTTTGGGTGCGTCGTCATTTGCCCTCGGTAAAGGAACCCGGAAATTCCAACCATGATTCTTGAAGAACACGAGGCTCACCAGAGTGAATGTGCTCAATCAGAGTCGGAAGATGAGTGTAGACTATGCCACAGTTTTCCCACTGGCAGGTAACACTGTCGTCCGAGTCGCGAAATTCATGGAAATGGGTCATCGGGGGCGTTCCTCCCCGCGAGATGGTGTCCGAATCTCCATCCTCCTCGTCGCTGACAGAGATCGGCACATGGGGTTCGGTCGAAAGAGAAGGAGAGAATGAGCGCGATGCCGGCTGCTCAGACGCTGGTGACATCGAACGGGAGGCGGAGGCCGTGCCAGGGACTGGTAAAGTGTGCATGAACACAATATCCGAGTCGCCTTGGGGTGTCGAAGACATTGAGAATGTGTTCTTGACCAGTTCCGCTGGCACACAATTGAGATTGGGGGATCGGACGCTGCCGCAGAGGCATTGCTTACCAGCGCAGTATGGTAAAGCGAGAATTTCGAGGAGTCCCTTTGAGATACCCTAGCGTGCGAGGGAGCCTAAGGAGAGCTTGAGACTTGCGATGCAGGAAAGACCAATTTTGGAAGTCGGAGGTGCAAAGTTTGGTCTTGATGGGCCATGCTGAACTATGCTTGCCTACAACCCCATCATCCCTGCCATCCGCGCTCTGCGCCGAGTGCTCTGCGTCTCGACTCTGTCCGATGTTCATATCTTGGCGGATCTGACTGTGTCACTCTAATCTCTCATTCGGACCTCGCGGCTATGTAGGTGACCCGCACCATATACATAATCCTCCTCCTGGAGCTTCCCCGACTTGTTGCCCCACAGATATATATGATACAGATTCTGGTGTTTTGACTCCGAGCCTCTGATCAGTTTTCCGACTCACAAAGTGACAAAGTGCATTCGGCTGCGTTCCGGAAAGACGGATAGTCGGGTTGAAGGAAAATGTACTATCCTCTCTTGATCCTCTCCCGGATTTCGATATGAAAATCTGGGATAATCTGCACAGCCGGGCTGTAATACGATCGCCCGCCAAACTCACTCTATGGCGACCGAATGTACTATCCTCTCTTGATCCTCTCCCGGATTTCGATATGAAAATCTGGGATAATCTGCACAGCCGGGCTGTAATACGATCGCCCGCCAAACTCACTCTATGGCGACCGGCCGGTTCATCAACGACCCACGGGTAAACCCGTACTGGCTTAGACCCGACCCGTGTATGGAGGTGTATGGGTACAATTTTCACGGGTACGGGACGCCCAAAGGTACCGCGGGTGTACCCGTGTCACTCCCGTGTCCAACCTAGATTTTGGTATGAGTCATCCGTAGGTATCTTGATGATGCACAGAGCACCTTATTTCAATGCAGCTGCAACAAGCCTTGGATGAGCGGATTGAGGTAGCCAGGTAAGTAAGTCGGCCCAAATTGAATTCTTACAACTGCCGGTCCCTCTTAGAGGTTTCTCTATCTGAGATCTCGCGTCGAAAACCGCACGGCGTGGTTGTGCCTAGCAATCGAATCTAGACTTGACTAGGATGATTGATCATTCGCCGTGGTCGCGGACCATGATAAACGCTCATGATCAGGTATAACTCGACAACCGCCGAGCCTTCCTCTCCCACACCTCTTCGCAAAATGGGCCAAACTTTCAGTTACGCCCTCACCTTCTTCCGTGTGCAGCTTTTCCCCAAGTTGGTGGATACCCATGCTGACCTGACCGGCGGTACATATCTCATCACTGGGAGCAACACCGGAATCGGGCTCGCTCTTGCCATCCATCTTGCGCGTCTGAATCCTGCTCAACTCATCCTTGCCGTTCGCAACCTGGAAAAGGGGGAGGCCGCAAAGCAAACCATCATCGCCGAGACCGGGTTCAAAGGCACCATCGAAGTTTGGGAGCTCGATATGGCAGACTTTGCCAGCGTCAAGAGATTCGCTGAGCGGGCGAATACGAGTTTGACCCGGTTGGACGGTGCAGTTCTTAATGCTGGGATCAATGTTTGGGATTGGGGAACGACCGCGGACGGGTGGGAGAGAATGTGCGTGGGCTACATCTCTTTAGCGCCTAGAATCATCTAAATGCTCCACAGGTTGCAAATTAACGCGCTCTCTACCGGCCTTTTGGGCGTTCTATTGCTTCCCGTGCTCCAGGCGACGTCCAAGGTTCCCCTTCCACACCCCGAACCAACTCCGCCGCATTTGACGATCACCGGCTCAGACGGTATGTAAGCCTCAGTTTGATTTTTCGAAGCGTACCCACATCTTGGGCAGCCATGTTTATTACAAAATTTCCTGAAAGATCAGCGCCCAAGATTCTCGAGACGTTGAACGACAAAAAAAAATCGTCCGACATGGTGGATCGGTATACCCTCTCCAAGCTGTTCGACCTGTTCATCGCACGAGAGATTGCGAAATTGCCTCTAGCTCAAGGTGTCGTGGTAAAGTAAGTCAGGTTCACCTACTGGCAATCTTCACCCTCATATCTTGTATCCAGCGTGGTCTCCCCGGGGTTGTGTGCGAGTGACATCGCAAGAGATCTCAATCTATCTTCATTCGCCCTGTCAGTCTTTCTCTTCCCAGCGCGGGGCGCTTGAAACTCAATGGCTATACGTTGTAACGCAGATCCATCGCCACTCGCCTCGCTTTTACGACTGCAAAAGGCTCGCTCAATCTATTGTATGGCGTGCTCCGCCCGACTCCTCCCGGAGCATATATTTATGAGACCAAAGTCGTAAAGTACATCTTATCTCACTTCTCCTTGTGCCTCTGCTCATCGCGAACTTTTCCCAGCCCTCCGGCCTGGACGCGAAAGAAAGCAGGCTTGGAGCTGCAGGCGAAGGTGTGGTCGGAGATGGTAGAGGTTTGGCGTGCAATCGCCCTGGAGGTGGATACGATTGTTGCGGTTCAGTAAACGCATACTAAACCTAAACCGCAATCAACGCTCTGGGTGTGTACTACATAGTTCTAATAATACTCTAGGTACACAATCTTTCAGGTGCTCGACACCGAACAGCTAGCTCACGGGAGACGAGCTGCAACTTCTTGTACCTTCGGGTTAGAATTACATGTTCGTTGAGTGGCGAGCCAGATTGAGTCATTGTCTTTTCTTTTCCTCGGTCCTTTCTTTTCGCTGGAAACTCGGTCATCAGCAAAGTGCTATTTGATATATCTCGTGTGCAGGAAAGAAAGCAGCCTCTGTTCGTCTTTCATTCGTCTGAATGGTTTCGATTGAAATTCGATGCATGTATGTATTATCCGAACCAGTATTGTTGTATGAAAAATGGCATCTCCGCCAGACTCCGCACACCTCAGTCGGTCTCCCGTCAACTTCAACCATATGACCGAGACAGATACTGTCAGCAACGAATCCGGTTATCCGGAGGATTAATCATTCGCCGTTCTCACGGGTAATGATAAACGGAGCCCGTCGGATCAGCCGGTTCTGTATATAACTCCAGGCGAGCCAAATCAGCTGCATCCTGCTGCATCTCGCACCTCTTCCTCCTTCCTCGCAAAATGGGCCAAATTCTCAGCTTCGCCTTCACCTTCTTCCGTGTTCAGCTTTTTGCCAAGCTGCTGGATACCCAGGCTGACCTGACCGGCCGCACATTCCTCGTTACTGGGAGCAACACTGGACTCGGGCTCGCTCTTGCCATCCATCTCGCGCGTCTGAATCCCGCGCAGCTCATTCTTGCGGTCCGCAGCGTAGAAAAGGGGGAGGCGGCGAAGCAAACAGTCATCGCCGAGACGGGTTACAAAGGCACGATCGAGATTTGGGAGCTCGATATGTCTGACTTTGCCAGCGTCAAGAGATTCGCTGAGCGGGCGAACACGAGCTTGACGCGTCTGGATGGTGCGGTTCTCAACGCAGGAATTAACGTTTGGGATTGGGGCGTGACTGGGGACGGATGGGAAAGAATGTGAGTGCTGCATCTCGCTGCTACCTAGAAACTTCTAATCCTTATGGACCATAGATTGCAAATCAACGGGCTCTCTACTGGGCTCTTGGGCGTTCTATTGCTTCCCATACTCCAGGCCACATCCAAGCTTCCACCTCCGCACCCCACCGCGACTCAGACGCCGCCGCATTTGACGATCACTGGGTCCGAGGGTACGAACCGCCAATCGAAATAACCTTTCACGTTTTCACCTTTTGGGCAGGCATGTTCCTTGCAAAATTCCCTGAAAGATCGGCGCCAAAGATCCTCGAGACCATGAACACCAAGGAAAAGTCGACCGACATGATGGACCGGTATCCCACCTCCAAGCTGTTCAACCTGTTCGTGACCCGCGAAATTGCGAAACTGCCTAAAGCCCAAGGGGTCGTCGTAAAGTATGCTGGTACCTTCACCTGCACTCTTGTTCTTATATTTTCTTGTCTAGCGTGGTCTCTCCGGGTCTATGTGCGAGCGAGCTTGGAAGAGATCTCGGAATCTCTGGAATTGCCGAGTCAGTTCTTTATCTCCATGGCAGACTGGGTCGAAGCTTAAAAGAACACACAGACGCCTCGTCAACGCCCTCTCTTTTTCTACAGCGCAAGGCTCCCTCACTTTGCTGTATGGTGTACTCCGCCCGACCGCCCCTGGAGCATTTATATATGCAACCAAAATCACAAAGTGCGTCCCTGTTCCGCTTCGCTTTGTGATCTTGCTCATTATATCTCCCTGCTAGTCCTCCGTCCTGGACGCAAAAGAAAGAAGGGCTGGAGATTCAGGCGAAGGTGTGGTCGGAGATGGTCGAAGTTTGGCGTGGAATTGCCCCGGAGGTGGATAACCTCATTCAATAAAAAGAAGCTGCAAGGGGGGGGGGGGGGGGGGGGGGCGATATTTCTTGTACCACTATACTTCCATAATCCAAGTAGAGTCACTCTAGACAAATAATCGTGCTGTATCGGCGGTTGTCGCGTGTTTATCCCTGGCGTTGAGTTCTTGATCGGGACACCGGTTCACCGTGACAGCCTGGCTTATGCCGTTTATCAGGTGAACGGAACAGCGATGCTTGGTCTCTCTCGCTCTCGACGTCTCAGCCAACTGGTCTACCGTCGAGTCTTCATGTCGACGCGCATGTCTGTTTCTCAGCCGCCAGATTGGAAGGCTGTAGCGCCAGAACCGCTGGCAGGAACGAAGACGTTCGCCGCCCAAGCATCTCTTCCTTTGCTGCCTGTACCCGAGCTGAAGACAACTTTGACGCGTCTTACCGACTCGCTGAAACCTCTGGCGTGGTCTGAAGCGGAAGTGGCTGCTGCAGAGACCAAGATCGCCGAATTTGGATCAACGGCGGGACCGGAGCTTCACCAGCGTCTGCTAGAGCGGTCCAAGCACCACAAACACTGGCTGGAGGAGTGGTGGGATAACACGGGATATTTGGGATACAGAGACTCGGTGCGTTGTCCACTGCACGGCGCGACTTAAGCCTTACATCAATGCAGGTCGTCGTGAATGTCTCGTACTATTGTGAGTTTTTGCGACGCGTAATACTGGGACTGCTGTAACACACGCGCATAGATGGATTTGACTCGCACCCTTCGCACCTCCACCCCCCCGGCACTGCTCCCATAGCGGTCAACCGCGCAGCGTATCTTGCGCGCGCAACGATGCTGTTTAGAAAGCAATACAAGCTCGGCCTTCTTGAGCCCGAATCTACCAAGGAGGGGCCGATCTGCATGGACACGTACCGCTGGATGTTTGACTGCTGTCGTGTACCTGGCCCCGAAGGGCTCGACTGGAGTGTCACGTATGCTGCGCCGGGCGACTCTGGTGACTCGGGCCACATCGTCGTGTTCCGCAAGAACCGCGCGTGGAAGATCCAAACTGCGGTCGATGGGCGCATTCTGAGTACCGCAGAGATTGAGGAGTACGCTTGTTCTCTTTTTTTTCGACTTGGTGTTCATGGTATGCAGACAGATCAAGTACGCTGTGGAAAACTCCGACGGCGAATACCCCGGCGTCGGTGTCCTCGCAGCGTCTAACCGCGACGTCTGGGCCAAGGACTACACTGAGCTCGCATCGTCCCCCCACAACGCCGCCATCCTCCAGGCCATCCAGTCCGCCGCCTTCACCATCAGCCTCGACGCCTCCTCCCCGCAAACCCCCGAACACCACTCCCGCGCGCTCTGGCACGGCGACGTCGCCAACGGCGTCCCCGTGGGGCTGCAGAACCGCTGGGTCGACAAGCCCGTGCAGTACATCGTGTTCGAGAACGGCGTCGCGGGGCTCATGGGCGAGCACTCCACCATGGACGGCACGCCCACCGTGCGCCTCGCGGACGACGTTCTCACCGCCATTGCGTCCGAGGGCTTCGACAACGGCACGCCGCGCGGTGCCAAGCTCACGCCGACGCCGCTCGACTGGCAGCTCACCCCCGCGACCGTCACGGCCATCGACGCCGCGAACGCCGCCGCGCGCGAGCTCGTCGAGGGGCAGGCGCTGAGTTTCCATAGGACCCAGTACGGCAAGGCCGCGATCAAGCGGTTCGGGGTGTCGCCCGACTCGTGGACGCAGATGGTCGTGCAGCTCGCGTACCGGCGGCTGCTCGCGGGGGCGAAGCGCACCGGGGCAACGTACGAGGCGGCGTCGACGCGGCGGTTCTTCAAGGGCCGCACGGAGGCCATCCGCGTCGTGTCGGCCGAGTCGGACGCGTGGGTTGAGGGGATGGACAAGCCGGGTGTCGCGCTGGAGGAGAAGAAGAATTTGTTTGATAAGGCGGTGAAGACGCACGGGACGTTGGCGCGGGCAGCGGGGATGGGGCAGGGGGTTGACCGCCATTTGTTTGGTGGGTAGCTCTTCATCGTGCGGGGGTATCTCAGGCTCATTCGGACGACAGGTTTGAAGAAGGCGCTCAAGCAAGGGGAGGAAGTTCCCGCTCTGTTCAGCGACCCTTTGTTCCTCCGCTCGAGCAACTGGGTCCTGAGCACGTCCGCCGTCTTTTCGAAGCGCTTTGAAGTTTATGGATGGGGCGAGGTATGTCTCGTTTTCTTTTTCAGTCAGTTTACTGGACTCATCGAACGCGCCAGGTCGTCCCAGACGGGTTCGGGGTAGCGTATATGACGGGCTTCGATGGTGCGCTCGTCTAGTCACATTCTCCGTCAAACGCTAATGGCTTCTCGTCAGACTACCTGCAGTATACTATCACCTCGAGGAAAGAAAGCCCGAACGCGCAGTTCTGCAAGGAGATCGCGCGCGCCGCGGAGGATCTGTATGAGTTGCATGCGAAACTGAAGGAATCCTCGGGCAAGTCTCGGCTGTAGAAGATTCGTGGACTAGAGGTTGTGTAGCATAGAATTAATAGCTGAAATACTTGAAATCCTATATAGTAAGTATTCCGTGATAGACGCTGAAGAAGGTGCAATCTCGGCAAGATATCGGTACCGTTCCCACTCATACAAACGATGTCCAGACCTTGTCCACAACCATGACTTCTACGACCCCCGGAATCGCGATCCTAGGCGCTGGGATTTTTGCCAAGGACGGTGAGGCGGCTTTAGACTCTCTAGGCTTGAACGCGATGCCAAACGTACGGTAGCCCATCTTCCGGCACTTTTGGCGCTGGGCAGCGACGCGCCACCGCTGCACGCAGTGTACTCGCGCTCAGAGAAAACCGCACACGAGTTCTCCGATGCTGTTGTCGAGCTAGGTCTGCCCGCGCCCGCGATCTACCACGATGGGACCGGGGACGCAGCGACGACTCTGGACGCGCTCCTCGCGCGGGCTGACATCACCGCTGTTATCGTCGTCCTCCCCATCACGGTCCAGCCTGCGATCATCCTCAAGGCGCTCGCGGCGGGGAAGCACGTCCTGAGCGAGAAGCCCGTCGCGCCCGACGTCGCGGGCGGGATCAGCCTGATCAAGACGTACGAGGAGAAGTATCGGAAGAATCTCGTGTGGCGCGTTGCGGAGAACTGGGAGGCGGAGCCGGGGTTTAGGACTGTGGGCGAGCTCATCAAGGCGGGGAATATTGGGAAGGTCAATTTCTTCAAGGCGGTGGTGATGAACTTTATGGATATCGAGAACAAGTACTACAAGACGCCGTGGCGCACGGTTCCGGATGTGCGTCTCCGAACCTGTTCTGTGGACAAAAACTGACCCTCTAATTGTCCAGTATCAAGGCGGATTTTTGGTAAGCAAACTCGGTCTCGGAGGTTCTGGATCTCATGTTCAACTTTTAGCTCGATGGAGGTGTTGTATGTTCTTTCTCAGGTTCAACTTTGTGTTCGAAATTGACGCCGCGCCCAGCACACAGCCGGCGCCCTGCGTACCATGCTTCCCCAGCCTCTGACCCACCTCTCCGGGTTCGCCTCCTTGAACCACGAATACCTGAAGCCGCACGACACAATCCACGCGGTCGCCAAGGCCTCCTCGCACTTCCACGGCATCGTCGAGCTCTCCTTCGGCGCGCCCACCAAATCCGTCCCCTCCGCAGACGCGTATGTCATCACGGGCTCGGAGGGCTGGATTAGCGTGAACTTCGCCAAAGTGGATGGCAAGCAGGTGCTCCGCATCCTCATCAAGCGCGTGGTCAAGATCGAGGGCAAGCCGTCCGAGGAGGCGGAGGAGCTCGTGGATGTGCCGATGAGGGGGGTGGAGGCGGAGTTTGCGAGCTTCTTTGAGGCGGTTGTGGGGAAAGAGACGTTGGACATTGGGGATCCGCGGGGCGCGTTGAACGATGTGGCGTTCATCCAGGCGGGGCTGAACAGCGGGGGAGAACTCGTGGATCTGGTCAAGTTGGTGGCTGAAGGGAAGTGATCATGAAGAGTCAAGATATTGTTGTATGGTTGACGGGATTGAACGAGACGTGTCCAAGTAGTCCCATCAGTGCCCCAGCGTCGCAGGCTCCTTTCCTTCCTTTTTCTTGAACAGTTTGTTTGACTTGAAGATCTGTCCCGCGGTTGTTACATATCAGCTTGAAGTACTTCTTGCTTCTAGAAAGTTGGGGAGCGCCACCATCATCGACACTGCGCTTGCTCTCGATCAGCTCACGTCCACTCTCGCCATGGTTCGCGCGCTATCGATTGGTGTGTGAGTAGACGATTCTCTCTTGGGGTTCGCTTCGATTCTGACATTATCCTGCATCAGAACTTTCAACTGTCAGATAAATCATACGAAGGGCATTCGACGACCGGCTTGTACCGTACCGTCAAAGCAGTGAATTGCTGGAATCCGCCGAGCCTTTGCGCAAATCTGGATGATCCGCATATGCGCTCGGGTGTATCCAGTACTGACACCCTGTCCCCTTTCTTCCAGCCCTCGACACCCGCGCCGAGCTCTTCTATCACCCCAGCTACGTCTTTGCCTACGACGGCGAGGTATTCGGGAATCACCACATCATATTCGCGCTGCTTGAAGTTCTCAGAGTTTAGTGCTGCGGACATGATTTTGACGAGGACTTCGCCTTTTCCCGGATGACTTTGATTCAGATCCCGGAGAACACTACCTTCGACGAAGCAGCCAATTTCCCCATCGCATTCAGAACCGCTGCTGTATTCATCGCTGAATGCGGCATATGATTGTGTGCTGGACGGTGGAACCATCGTGACCGCTGAGCCGTACAGCAAGCTAGACCGCGGTTTGGACCAGAAGAAAGCAAGTAAGAGTGGTCCACGTCTGGGAATACATGGCTGGTCCCGATGTCATGTCCTTCGAACGCGACGATGTTCCAGGATATTCTGCCACACTGGATCCATACAAAATTTGGTAAGTTGACTATCGAGAATCTGCCTCAGATACTAGTGAAGGGTATTATCATCGTAGGCGTCTCGCTTGCTTTTTTCCCTTGGCTGCTAAATCGGGGTTTCCTTTAGGCCAGTCCGTGCGAAGTGCTGCCCCATGAAGGGAAGCGCGAGCGGTGTCAAACTCGTTGCCCACCTGCAAGACCCGATGACGGAGAAGTTCGAATATTATCTATTCACAGCAACAAGTCCGGTGTGCATGCATTGTGTTTACATCATCTACAGCGAGCAAGCGTGCCATACTTGTGAGCGGAAAATTGATAGCGTCGGGCATCTCGGCGTTGTTCAACTTTCAAGTTGATTGGAGTTATTAGAGCAGACGCACACTATTATACGCCGCGTGTACTGGAAAGGTACGATCTGGCTCGACGCTACTCAGTGCTCGATGTGACGACGTCCCCAGAATGCGAGAATCTGACCAAACGTGGAAACGCCGTCGTGGATCTCTTCTTTCCCCAAGTGGTGTTTCGCCAAATCCGGAAATATGTGACAGCCACAAGCACTCACAAGCAGTTGCTTGCTGCCTCTCTTACTTCAAGCTTCAATCTTTCCCGCGTCTTGTCTCCTGAACATGCAGATCACGGACCGACACTTATAGAAGGCCGGCGCTGTCAGGAAATGAATTCTCCCAGGCTGCGCCCCGGCCTCCGGCCCATCGATACCCTTGATAAGAATTGACACCGTGAGACGGTGAACGTGTACTTTACATATAAACCTCACATTCCATCTCGACGCCCTCAGTCTTTTGATCCCACATAGCGGGAGACTGAGGGTGAGTCCTTTACTTACATTTCTTATCATACCTTACCTATTTTGTAGTATTGCGCCTTCCGCGCATTTACAGGTATTTAATGATAGTCTTTTGATCCCACATAGCGGGAGACTGAGGTATTGCGCCTTCCGCGCATTTACAGATTCTGTTAGGTTACGGGCCCCGGAGCGTTGCTTCTCTCGGACGGACCTCAAAGAATCAAGACTCACACGCTCGCTCTTACGGAGTTAGAAGCATTACGACGCGAGCACTGCTTCGCATCAATCACCCGACCTTCTGCCGATATTCCCTCGGACTTCTTACAGGTGTCAACATGTCTGCACCCACGGCTACACAGCTTTCTGGGGCTGATGACTGGGGTCTCTACCGTATGGGCACTATCATGGAACTGCGCCGGGAAGGTGTCTACACTCTTCTGGAATCTGTCATCCAGGCAGCAACTGCGGCTGACGCTACCACTGCTGCTACTGCAGTTACTAGTTCTCTTATCACAGTGACTGTGACTCCTCCAGCTGGTGGCACTACTACTACTGTGTCTGGTTCTACACCTGGGGTTTCATTCAAAGACACTCCTGCAGAGCGTAACAGTCGGGCCTTAGGAGTCATCACTAAATTCCTTTCCCCTGAGCTATGCATGGAGTATGTTGATGAAACAAGTGCTGGGACTCTCTGGGCAAAACTGCGGACACGTTTTGAGGAGGAGAATCGTGCTGATAGCGCTATGGGTGTTTTCTCTGCTCTCTTCCGCACCAAACTTGTGCCGGAGAGTGATGGAGAACTCATCCCTCGGCCTAAGATCGAAACCCACATCGGCATTATCAAGGGCTACTTTGACCGTCTTACACGGTTGAAGTATCCTTTTCCTGCAGAGCTCCAACCCCTCATTCTACTCAGCACACTTCCGGATGACCTTTATTGGACTGGAATCAGAGGGAACATTGCCTCGTCCCTTGGAACAGCCATGACTTGGGACAATGTCCGTGCTCGTCTCCTCACTGTTGGGAAGCCCCCTGAGCCGGCGGGCGATGACTCTGCTCTCACTGCCAAGGCCAAATCATCCTCTAGCAGTCTTGACAAACATTGTGTTGTTCATGGGAAGAATAAGACCCATACAAGCGATGATTGTTACCACTTGAAGAACTTAATCCAGGAGTCCAACAAAGGGAAGTCGAAATCCCAATCAAAGGCAAAGGGCAAAAAGCGTACTTCAAAGGCAAATCCCACAGCCGCTTCCACGGACTCGGACTCCGAAGATAGCGATAGTGCCCATGTAGCTTCCGTATCTCCCAAATCCTATGCTGCTATGTCTGCTTATATCTCGAGTGACTCAAGTGCCTCAAAACTGATCATTGTACTGGATTCTGGTGCATCCCGAGTAATGAGCCCTAATGTGGACTGGTTTGAGACTGGGACTTATGAGGTTTTAAACCCTCCCAGGAAAGTCCGCCTTGGGAATGACACATATTGTGATGCAATTGGCATTGGGACATTACGGTTCTCTTGCAAAACAAAGCAAGGAATGACTGAACTGTCTCTACGGCGAGCATTGCATGTCCCATCCTTCGGGCTTACACTTGTGTCTGTCCAGCAGGATATCAGTGCATTTTCCAGGGTGACGGATGTATCATTCGAGATCCCAAAGGGAAGCGCATGATTGAGGCCAAACAAAAGAAAGGTCTCTATCACATGGATTGCACTCCACTGAGTCAGGATCCACATGCTTTGTTTGCAATGGACATCAATCACCTCCACAAAATATCGGGACACACAAATTTCCAACTGCTTCAGAATTCTGTGAGCAAAGGACGGCTCGGAGAGATTACTTCTTTGACAGGCATACCAAAGTTCTGTGAAGCTTGTGTTATTGGGAAAATGAAGAAACTACCGTTTTCCAAGAGCCGAACCAAAGCTCGTGGTCCTTTGGATATTATCTCGAGTGATGTTGGAGGGCCAGTGACACCAGAAGCCCCTGGCGGATATCGCTACTGGGTTGTACTTGTCGATCATTCCGCATCTAATGTGTGGGTCCTATTTGCAAAGAAAAAGTCTGAAGTCTATAGCCGCATAAAACAATGGCGAAAAGACACTGAAGCTCACTTCAGGGCTCACATTGCAAATTGGGAGTTCGGTGAAGGCTGGACTCGATTCTTCCGGACTGACGGAGGAGGAGAGTTCACATCCAAGGAAATGGAGGCTGAATTCAAACGGCTAGGAATAATACATGAGGTAACAGCACCATATACACCTGAACAAAATGGTGTAGCTGAGAGAATGAATCAAACTCTCGTTACTCGGGCTACAACTATGCTCATTGATTCCCGGCTACCTCGCAAATTCTGGAAATTGGCTCTCCTTGCAGCCGCTTACACAATAAATCGAACTCCCACATCCTCACAGGGTTATCGCATTCCTCACGAGATACTATATGATCGACCAGCGGACATAAATCACTTGCACCGATTTGGATGCCGCGCATATCCCTTGATTCCAAAGGAGAAGCGCCACAGACAGAAATTCGGAAACAAGGCTAAACGCTGTGTCTTCGTCGGATACCACGAAGGAAGTAAAGCCTATGACTTGCTCGTGATAAATGAGGATGGTACCTACGGAAACATCATCACCTCGAGACATGTCCGATTCAATGACGATGATCCATCGTCTATTATGATACAACCTCCACTGGAGCCAGAAGTTACTTCTCGGGAACATTTCGAGAGAGTCTCTCAGAGTCTATTGCCTCGAGCTACCTCCTATTATGATGCCGATGATGACACAGACATTCCACTACAACCTGATCCAGGTTCAGTGGGGGCTACTCCAATATCTGTTCCTCCACCAATGGACAGCCCACCTCAGGCTGATCCATTGCCATTGCCAGATGAAGCCCCATCTGTTGCACACCCTTCTGAGAGAGGGAATCCGCCACTTCGAAAAGTTGCTGGTGTCAGATCTGAACCCTCCAGAAGAAGCACTCGCACTCGTGTCCAAGCAAAAAATCCAAATGCTGAATATGAGCGGGTTGCACAAGGGCCACAATCACAGTCAAAAGCTCAACGTGAAGCTGAGACTGCCGCACGGAGGGAAGCACAAGATGATGTGCCATCCTCACCCGAACCCGAACTTGATGATCCTGCAGAAGCTGTTCTCCTCGCCAGCCTTGATGAAGTCATTGCCGAAGCACTGTCTGCGCAGCAACACCCACTTGATCCTATCAGCTGGGATGCAGCCATGAATGGTCCCAGTGCTGATGATTGGGTTGCTGGACTAAACGAAGAGCTTGCAGGATTCCAGGAGAATGATGTCTACGATGTTGTTCCAATTCCTGAGGGTGTTAAACCTATCAAGTCCAAAATTGTACCAAAAGTCAAGACCAATGAAAAAGGTCAGATAGCACGGTACAAGGTTCGGATTGTTGCTCGAGGAGACACTCAGAAGGAAGGCATTGACTATAAAGAGGTCTTTGCTCCTACCGCTAACCTGGAGTCTGTTCGCATCATATGTGCCCTTGCTGCAAAGTACAACCTCGAGCTTGAGCAAATGGATGTTTCCACAGCTTATCTCAACGGGAAACTTGAAGAGGAAATCTACTTGATGCCTCCAAGCCCCGTAGAAATCCCAGATGGTCATTGCTGGCGTCTGAAGCGATCCTTATATGGACTGAAGCAGGCAGGAAGAACTTGGAATCGGACACTTGATGCCAAACTTCTGAAACTAGGGTTTCATCGACTGAACTCCGAAACTTGCCTCTATGTTTACAAAGAGGGCAAACAAACATGTTTCGTTGTAGTCTATGTGGACGACCTTCTTCTTGCTGCCACTTCCAAGGAGTTCTCCCAGATAATTAAGGGAATGCTCTCCTCCAGCTTCAAAATGCGAGACCTGGGGACAGCTAAGTATCTACTTGGCATCGAGATTGTCCGTGACCGTAAAAAGCACACAATAGCTCTCAACCAACATCAATACATTGATAAGGTTCTTGCTCGCTACGGCATGTCAGATTGCAAGCCGGTTTTCACGCCGATGGCAACAGGCACTGACCTCAGTGCTTTTGACCCTGAAAGTGATGAGACAATGCCACAAATGGCTCTCGTTGCAGATGGACCTGTTGTGTCATACCAAAGTGTGGTTGGATCCTGCATGTATGCAATGCTGGGTACTCGCCCTGATATTGCACATACTGTTGGAGTCCTAGGACGCTTCAGTGCAAATCCCAAAGGCATTCACTGGGCTGCTGCTAAACGTCTGCTTCGATATCTCAAGGGCACACGGGATTTGGCCTTACACTATGATGGGGCCGATCTGAGCATGGACATGAACTTCTACGGCTACAGTGATGCTAACTGGAACGGTGATCGAGATACATCTCGTTCAACCTCAGGTTATGTTTTTATTGCTAGTCGTGGAGCAATCGGCTGGTCAAGCCGCAGACAGTCCATGGTGGCATTATCCTCAACCGAGAGCGAGTATATTGGACTCGCAAATGCTGGACAACATTTGGCGTGGTTGCGCTCCTTCTTTGATGAGCTCGGACATAGACAACACGACCCCACTGAATTGCGGTGTGACAACCGAGCAGCAATCATCCTATCTCAAGACCCACAGTATCGTGCGCGAACTCAACACATACAGCGCAAATACCACTTTGTGCGAGACGACTTAGTTCGCCACGGTGAATGTGTTGTTCTCTGGTACCCGACAGAGGAAATGGTAGCAGACATTTTTACCAAGGCTCTACCACATGACAAACACCTCAAGTTCTGTCTCTCAATGGGACTACGGCCTGGGTCGAGTGGGGGTGTCAGGAAATGAATTCTCCCAGGCTGCGCCCCGGCCTCCGGCCCATCGATACCCTTGATAAGAATTGACACCGTGAGACGGTGAACGTGTACTTTACATATAAACCTCACATTCCATCTCGACGCCCTCAGTCTTTTGATCCCACATAGCGGGAGACTGAGGGTGAGTCCTTTACTTACATTTCTTATCATACCTTACCTATTTTGTAGTATTGCGCCTTCCGCGCATTTACAGGTATTTAATGATAGTCTTTTGATCCCACATAGCGGGAGACTGAGGTATTGCGCCTTCCGCGCATTTACAGATTCTGTTAGGCGCCATGGAAAAACTCCCGGCTTCGCTGAAGAAGGAGCCGGTCGAATGCATCTTTCTGTCCGAGCTGCTTGTACAGCTACTGAGTCTGGCTAGAAAGCTGTTAGATGGAGCGTTCAGATGTTGTTGTGGAAAGAGAGTGAAAGTCCGTTGAATAATGGCATTCGAAATTCGGCATTCGGGCTGGCTTTTTGACCTGAAATTGACATTGACACGGACCGCCAGAGCCCGCAAAGCCCATTTATTGGGCCTGCTGTACAGGGCCAAGGAAGAAAAACCGCTGATAAATTTGCGGTTGGAGCAAAGGCGAATCGGATCGATGTGGTGGCTCATTTCTTTTTGCTGGGTTCCCTGCAGCTGGTGCCAACATTGGTTCTGCCCGAGCATGGCTACGACAGGTTGCCAGATGAAACGTCCGACGTATTTCAGTATGACATAAGGGAAAAGTTGAGGAAGAAAAAGGAAAGGAAAAAGAACGCCATCGAATGGCTTTGAAACTCCAGCATTCGCAGGGGGACCGCGCCCTGAAGAATCGTCGCGACCACGGGGACACAGCCCAGGCGCCCGGCCCGCATTGTGTTGCCACTTCGCGGGAATCGAACCCACGATCTCCCGAGTCTAACCAATCAAACTGTGGGCGCTTTAACCACTAAACCAAAGTGGACAACACACAAAACCCCGTTTCGTGCACTACATGCCTGGAGGTCGAAGGATGGCCTCGAAGTCTCGCTCACTCATGTTCCAACCTAGTGCATACCTACGTGCATCCAACCTGAGGATATGTGGCCAAGATCTCTAGCGGACATGGCCAACGGACGTAGTTAACGAATACAAACGAACATCCGAAAAATCGCATTACAAATGTATGAAGTGCACCTCCGCTTCCACTATTACTAGAAAGGATCCATCTGACATGTGTTAGGGCTTGGCCGTTGTCAAGCGTATATATTGTTATACGTGAGGTCCACCGGAAGCGACGTTGTTCAGGTGTTTCTCACAGGTTCGGAATCCCAAGTCAAGTAAGAGATGTACAAGAACTACCGACGGAGCAGTAAGATTCTTGTGAGGTGGGTGTAGGTTGTGGAGAGTAAAATCTGATGTGACTGATAAGATTCCTGGCCGGGAGATCCTACCGAGTACAGCAATCAAATTTGTAGGGGCGTCGAGGGTGCTAGAATAAATCCGGTGAGTAAAATACGTACCAGAGATATCCCAGAGGCGGTGTATTGAGGAGTAACGTACTTCGGGAACGAGTTCGTTGGTAAACAAAAGCTCTCGTCCTAGATCGCAATGATACTAGGATTGGGTGGTGAGAATAATGCTTTGTTTAACCAAGTGAAAACGTAGCCTTGGTCAATTACAAGAGACGGCGATGGCAGAAAGCGAGGGTGAAGTCGAATTCACTAGAAAGTGTCTTCGAGTTCGGCCAGACGGGTTGAGATTGCGAACACTGTCGGAGTGGAAGCAAGCTCGAGAGACGTGCGGAGGTGAATTCACAAAGCTCTGTCGGAGAGCAAGCGAACTCGGCGGTCGGGGTGAATACGACTGTAAGATCGGCTTACAGTGATACTCGGGGGTGAATGTACTTACACTGTCGGAGTGCAAGCAGATTCGAAAGCGGTGCGTAGGTTGCGGAGTTGATCGATGGTAATTTCAGATTGATTTTACGGGGTACATTCGTCCTCTATTTATACTGTTCGGGAAATTCTATTTTTAACATGGCCTCGTTTCTTTTACCGCATAGCAATTTCCATTCTCCCATTGTTCTCCGCGCTGTGCGCATTGCTCTGCTGTGCTTGAGGGCTATGAACAATGGTGCACAGCCCGACTGGGCTGTGTACGCATAGCTTTACTGTGCGTTTCGATGATACAAGCTGTGCCGCATAGGTTTGCTGTGTATGATGGCTGTGTATGATGGCTGATGGTGTGGCATCACAACTGATCTCTGATGCCGAAGTGATGGCATCAGTGATAACATCAATTTCTGATGATGTGTTGTCCTCGTCCGATCTTGAGTTTCGTTTGCTTCATCATCTTTGCGAAGACTATTTTCTTTCCTCCGCAAATCAGTTCTGTCTCCAAACACTTTGGGGACATGACATCCGCGGGGAACGAACTTCTAACCGTCCTCGGTTATTACTTTTTCTGATTTGGACGGAGCAGAAAAAAAATAGTCTTCAAGAAGGCGGTGATACATTGCAGGCCGTTCAATCCGTGCTACGGAGTCGGCTGAAACGGGTTGAAGCTCATCCGAAGAGCTCCTTGAATGCCTCAACGTCCGGCATGTCCACTTGGTCCGCTGGGAACGCTACGATTGCAGCGCATAGGTGATCTCGATTCTTGAGTTTCACCATAGTCCGACCATGACTAGTGAAAATCTTCTCTTCAACGGTGTAACGACCCGCCAGGCGTCCGCTGCATCGCAAGACTTCCTTTCCAATAAGCTTCCGCCTTACACCGCTAATAACCTCAAATCCTTCTTCGTTCCAGGGCATGTAGTTCACGCCGATCTCGACGTCCATGGATCGGAACAGAATATCCACCACGAAATTGGTGCGATAAACGTGAGGTTGGCTGGGAACGAAGTCGTGAGGGCGAATGAGAGTGTACATGGTCACTTTGGGGTGTGTGGGGGCTCGCAGCCGTCGATGCATGAGGCGGCCACGAGTCGGTGGTAAGCTGCTTTCCAAAGGTAGAATGGTGTGCGTCTCCAGGCTAGAGTCCAGCATAGCGTCAAACATCTCAGTGGACGTAGGCGCGGCCAGTGCTAGATCCTGGGCTTCTGCGTGCCCACGTATGGTCTCTGTCGATGTCGCCGCAAGGGGGTTGGAAAACACCTCTAGATTGTTGGGCGTATAAGTGCCTGGGCGTTTCGCAGTCCTTCGGCCATCTGAAGGGAAGCGGGCCTTGTTGCGAAAAAGCTGCTCCACCTCTTCGGCCAGCATCTGTTCGTCTTTGGATATCAGGACTGCGGTTCCCTCCATGTGTGGGAGCGTAGTGCGGGAGGCCTGGTGTTAAGAGTGCCTTGTCGCTGATAAGCCGTGTGTCGGGCATAGGCCTGTTTCACGCGTTTTTCGCGTTTTCTGTGCTTTTAAACGCGCGTCTCAAGCATAATATCATTCCTGATATTATGCTTTGAGCCTACTCTTAATAGGGACTATCAGAGGTCCACCCGCAGGGGCTATTCAGAACGATCATACTGACTTAGCGCTGTTGTACGGGTTACAACTAAACTGGGTCAGTCACTTACACTCAGGTTGTACAAGAGGGTTCCCCTATTCACAATACGTCTAATGGGTATCTGGGGATTTATTTGGATTATGGCTTGTGGCTATGAACGCCTGAACAAGACCATTGTTTACGGCTCTTTGTACCAAGATGGGATACGCGTTGGCTCACGTGACCGGTTAGCACTTGCCCAGGCTCATGTTCCGAATAGGCCGACACGGCATTATCCGGACATGATGACATCAAATCGCGATCGAAGACTCTAAACGGGAAGGTTTGAGTTCCAATCCAGGAACTCAACCTTTCAAGCCCTTCTTCAGGAAGTGCGGGGTACTCACTGAAAGCTGCAGCCTTGTAGATTTCAGTTCTGAGTATCACATCCACGGGCGCGGCCCTATTCAGAACCAAGGACCTAATCTCGACTTCAAGCACCACACGAAGTCCGAGATAGGTTCCAAGGCAACTGACAGACACACAGGAGTGTCATTAATCTTTCTTATTTCAACTGTGACCTCTTGGCCCTCGATATGACTCGTTTTCTATTCAGTTTAAACACATGTATACCCGATCGTTCGTCACACCTTTAGTCCGTTTATCCGCAATCATGTAATTCTCTCTGTGTAAGCGTTATAGTGTACAGTATAAATTAGCGAGAGCACTGGCATGTACAGTACAGAATCCTACCCCGGTTATTGAGGCAGCCACCCAGCTATACGGCCCTCCTTAACGCAAGGTTTGGATCTGGACTTGTCACCCAAGCTACTCAAGATAGTTCGGTTCCAAGTTATAATATAAATCCCTGCACGCCCCTGGCGATACTCCTGACCCCTGTTTGATTGTGAATTGTGTGACTTGTGTTTGTGTGTCGGCTTGTATAGCCTTTGGTTGGGATTTGATTTGTTGGCTCTTGGGAATTGGAACGGCTTGTAAAGCCTTGGCTCTTGGATACAGTTGGGATTTTGGCTATAGCTTTGGACGCTTTACAATCCACTTTGCGAATAGGGTGCTATAACTTCGGTTACCAAGCCTTGATTCACTCAGGACAACACGCGCGCTGCACACGTCTAAGACAGCAACCCCTTAAATACCTGCTCCCCTCATTACAATACGAACTCGATAGTAGTAACATTAGTGTTTAGGATTTGTTGTTTGTTGTGGATTTGGTTAAAGATTCAACTTTGTTGTCTCTTTGTCTTCATTCGCATTTAAACTACTTTATCTTGAATCCTCCTGCTTCTCCTGGGCAACCCTTTCATCGCGCGCCTGAGCTTTATGTGAGACCGTTCCTGCGGGAGCGCCACATGAGTTTATTGGACGGTGGTGGACACTAGATTGCGCCTCCCATCGGCGTTGGCCGGCCTTCATTCAGTACTGCCGTGAACTTTACGTCCAATGTCCAGGCCGTTGGCCGCAATGTGTCGCGAGTGCTAATTTCTTCGTCTCTTTCGCAATGCGTTCATCTCCGCTGCTTCTTCGTGTAATGAGATTGTATTCCCTTTAGCGGCGCATTCTATACGCAGAGGGATCCTTTGTCTCCGTCCAGTAAAGTGGAGGCAATTCTCTACTCCGCATTCTCTCGTTTTGGTCCCATGAATGTCCGGCTAGCTCGTCGTGTGATTCCCGTGCCAATCCCACGTGCTGGTGGAGGACGGCGACATGCGTGCGAAGCCGATGGAACCCTTGAATGATCTCCATCAACGAGTAGGGGCCGCGTTCACCGTCTTTCTTCACCACCATCCAGTAGTCCCAAAGATCGCCCTGCAACCATATCGTCTGTCCTTCATATATCTGTCTTTCCGGGGGTCTCACTACCTTGAAGTGGACTTCCATCTTTGCGTGGCGAAGCGGCTTTCCCAAACGTCGTCCCTCCACATAAACCGCCAGGGTGGAGTCGGGTGGGTGTCGCCTTCCACGATGATTCGAAGGGCCGCTATTCCTGAGCTGGCGGGCTTGGACATATCGAAAGGCTCTTGTCTCGGCAAATGAGTAGCGCACTCTCTGCTGCTCCTCCCAGAGCACTGGTGGCGGGGAAAGAGGTCGGAAAATATACAGGATGCGCAGGAAATAGGGTGAAAGCGTTGAGCTCTCTGAAGTCGCAGTGGCAGCTGCGCCTTCTGAGACTGGCGCTGGCTCTAGAGTCGGAAGTGGGAGGGCTCGAAAATCATTGGGATCAGGAGGGAAATAGTCGTTGTCGAGTTCTCGGCTCTGTGTTATGTCGCGAGAATGGGCTTCCATGCTGAGAGTTGTTGGGATCAGAAAGCTGATGGGTCATATGATGCTTTTGGAGCTGTTGCCCCTTTTCGTGCTTTTGGGGTGATGCCGTTAATCAGTCATACTTCCCCATTCAGAATCAGACTCGCCATCAGTGGCGAATTCCGAGATGCTGTCGTCGTTGTCCTCTGGTTCCGGTCCCATCCATCCGGTTCGCATGAACCAGTGATCCCGTGTGATGTACGGCAGCAGTCGGAAGGCGGCTACTGGGTTATCCTTGAGCATGGATCCATCCAGCTCTTTTAGGATGTAAGCGCCTCCCTTGTTTCTGCGATGTACTTCATACGGTCCCAGATAGCGTTCTTCCGTTTTGCTTGTGGAGGCCACCGTAGTTTCCAATTTCACATTTCGCATCAGTACCAGTTCACCAGCCTTGTACTCCCTTTTCTGAAGCTTGTGCTTGAATCGCTTTTCGAATTGCTCCTTCGACTTAAAGCGTGATTTCCGTAAGGTTTCGGCAGCTTGAGCAATGTCCTGAGGGTGCTTTTGCAGCTGCCGAATTCTTAGGGCAAGCAAGTCGCTGGTGCTCATGCCGGAATGGAATCCTTCCACAAGGAATGTGGCTTCGGCGAGGTCGAAAGGCAAAATTGGGGAAGTGGCATGCAGCAGGTGGAAAGGCGAATAGCCTGTTACACTGCTGACTGTGACACGGTCCGCAAAGACGGCTGCTGCCAACATTCGTGGCCATTGCTTTATGCGTCCTTTGCATGCTTTCACCAGAGCTTCCCTGAGTGTGAAGTGTCCTCGCTCCACCACTCCGTTGGCATGTTTGTTGTAAGCTGTAATCTTGATCTGCGGAATGCCTAGGCGCTTCATTAATATTTCGAAAGCGGCCTTGACTTCTCCTCCGTTGTCGGTAGTCACATGTTGGGGGCATCCATACCGACAGTAAATGTGGCTCCAGAAAAATTCTGCTAATTGTTTAGAGCCTTGCGCGGTCAGGGCTTTGGCTTCGCAAAATCCGCTGAGATCGTCACGAGCGGCAACAATCATGCGATATTTGCCCGAGGGGGGCATGAGCATGACATCAATATATATCTTGCGAAAAATAGCCAAAGGCGTGGAAACAGTGAGCGGGATTTCGGCACGTTTGGTGTTACGGACCTGGCATTGTGGGCACGAGGCCACATGATGCTGGAGGTCCGCTCGCATGTAGGGCCAGTAAAAGCGATTTCGTAAGTGCTCCCACATGGCTCTCCATCCGCGATGTCCCAGGTTCTCGTGAGCCTGTTTCATGACTTTAATCCGAGAGGTGGGTTCCAGTACCACTACAAGTGGTGCGGCAGTCCCATTACGTTTCCACAGCCGTTGGTTCTTTTCGAAGAACTCAGAGGCTTTAGCAATGAACCGCCGCTGCTTCTGTGGGGATCCAAAATCTGGCATCTCCAGGGTCTGCAGAAATTTGTAGATGTCCTGCAGCTGAAATTCCTGTGATTTGCGGCTAAGATGGCAGGACGGCAACTGGTCGGCCGAATATGTCGGAGCTTGCTCGTAAGTCTGCGGTGTGGTCTGGAAATACTGCGGCGTGACAATATTGGCAAGCGTAAACAGGGCCGAATCCTCGTTTTGGGATTCTGGTGTCGCGTCAAGTCCCATAAAGTGAATGCGGGGTAATTGATAATACCCTTGATACTTGTAGTCCGTGATTCGTTTCTCGTCGAGTTGGGACAGCTTAACCGTCTTGAGTTTGCTTTGACTCAGTAAGGCAATGCGGTCCAGCCATGAATCATCATCATCTTCTGCGGTCTCTCCTTCCGCAAGTCCTCGTCGAGATAATGCATCGGGACCTTGAAATTTGACAGCAGGGACGTGGATTAGTTCGAAGTGGAACATCAAGATCCCTTGAATCCACCGATTTACAGCCGTGTCTGGCTGTAAGTCGGGGTTATTCAGCAATCCTTGGATAAATTTGGCGTCAACTTCCACGTGGAAGATCTTGACACCAATAATGTACAGGCGCCAGGCGCGAAGAGCTCGGTACAAGCCAAACAGCTCCAGCTTGGGCTGCAAGTACCTGGACTCTCGCTCGCTCATGGGCACCGACCCATATCGCGAGGGCCTGCGTTTGCCGTCTTCGTCAATTTGGGACAGGATCATCCCTGTTGCGTCCCGTGACGAATCAACCGAAAGGATGACAGGTGTGGGTAATTCGTAGTTAATTGGTCGCAAGGCTGGAGCACTGAGTATGAGCTCCTTGATTCTCGCAAAGGCGTCCTGGCGGCGCTCGTCCCAGGCAAATTCCACAGTCTTGCGGTAGAGTTCTGTGAGGGGCCGTATGATGGCGGAATAATTCAATATCCAAATTCGCACCGTGCCACATAATCCCACGAAGTGTCGTACTTCTTGTGGCGTGGTAAGTGCTGGCCAGTCCTGGATTGCCGATACCTTCTTTTCATCAGGCACACGCCCTTCAGGTGTGCATTTCTGTCCAACAATCAGCACTTCGGGTCGGCAGATTTGGGTTTTGGTGCCGGAGAAAGTTCCACCCGCACATTTGACTTTGTGCATGATGCGATGGACATCTTGTGCGTGCTCCCAAATAAATCGCCGAATTTGGTCATTGCCTGGAATGGTTTCTGGTTTACCATTTTCGTCCAGATATTGAGTCGCAGGGCCTTTTATGGGCAAGTCGTCAATAAAAATGTTGGCGACGTGGGGAATTTCATCGTGCAGTATGAATACCATGCACTTCTGGAATTCCGCCGGCGAGTTTGTGAAGCCTGTTGGCATGGAAGCAATGCGCAATAGTCCCAACGGCGTCATGAAAGCGGTCATATCGCGGCTTTCAGGTTCCATGCGTCGGGCATCAAAACCCCAATATAAGTCAAATACGGTGTAGCATTGTCGTGCGGCAAAGCCTTCCACAAAATCATCGATGATGGGGAGCATGCCTGCATCGCGAATTGTGACTTTGTTTAGCGGCTGCAAGTCGTGAACAATTCGCAGCTTGCCGTTCTTTTTCAGCACGCAAAACCACCGTGAGCGGTATGAGGATTGGCAAGGCTCATAAACGCCTGCCTCCATCTTCAGTTTGAGCACCTCGATCACTTTCGTGAGAATACCAGGCGGAATAGGAATATTTTTGTATTCCCAGGGTGTATGCGGCACCGTCGATATTTTATACGGGGTGAAATAAGAATCCTTGAATGTTCCACGCTCGGAGTCTTCAAAAGCCAAGGCTTCCTTGTTCACGCTCATAATGTGCGCAAACAACTTTTCTTCTTCGGCGGTCATGAAATTTTCTGGGTTTAAGTCCAGTGATTTCAGACGTTCCGTTGTAAGCCTTTCCGAGGGCTCGAACTCTGGCGGGTGTATAGGTAATGCAGGCAGCGTAAGTAAAGGGTCCTCTGGTATCGTTCGTTTAATTTCGTAGTCAGGTGAAAATGTCGTAGACACAGGCCGAATTTTCTTGTCTACGTGTTTGTACATTGTAAATGCTTGGTAAGAATTTTCTCCTGGAGTCTCGACTTCTACGGGGTAGAATAAGTACAAGTCATCAGGTTCGAGTTCGAAGTGGTCCGAATATGTGAGTACAGGGTCCGCGATTTTTCCTTTACAAGTGGTGCTCGAGGAAGAGTCTGTGTAGTAAGAAAAACAAAATCTAGGCTTAATGCTCTCACGATCAGACCCGTGGCACGGCGAACGTGAAATCACATTTCTCCTAAGTGCGTAGAGTACTACTAGTACTAGGTAAGAGTAGACTACCACCCGAGATAGTACATAATATACAGACGGTACGTAGTTGTGAAGATGGCCAGTCCAGAATTCAAATCGTGAAGGGCTTGTTGAAAGTCCCTCCGGCAAGGCGGCCCGTTGCGGGGCGAGAGGTCCGTGGATACAAATCGTTGGCGAGGGCAAAGGCAAGCATGGGGAACTTGTTGGAAGTTCCAGATCGAAAGCGGCCCGTTGCGGGGCTCGAAGCGCGGAGGCGCAGGGGAATAGCGAGACGGCGAGGGAAATCATGATCAAAATGGCGAAAGATCGCCGGCGGATACGACGGTGCGGGCGAGCGGCGAGGAAGTGTACAGCGGCTGAGAGAAATTCAATGAGCGAGTAAGCGAGGTTGAAGTGTACAGAGACGGGGCAAGGGTCGACGCGCGCCGATATACTATTCTCGTCTTGCCTGAGAAGCGGTGTTAGCTCAGGCGCGGGGAACGGAAATAGTAAGGACTCGCCGTCTTTACTCACGCGTGGCGAGGGTGGAGGCGGAAGGCCGGGGCGGCAAGGGGACACGCGTGAAGAGCGGCCGTGGAATAGGAACCGGGTTCCTGACGTGCCCGCGCATGTGCGGATAATAAACGCGTGGAGCCGGAATCGAAGTTGGGCGAGGGGTAGCGGGACGCGTGGGGGCGGAATGCGAGGACGCGGAACGCGGAGTAGAAGCGTCGCGAGCAGCAGCGGCAGCCTGGTTTTGGACGGGGCGATCGCGGCCGTTGCGACGCGTAAGCTGAAAGGGCAGTTCAGAACCAGCTGATAAAAAATTCGGGGTAACACTTGCCCGAGTGATGTTGAGTGCCGATTCCGCGATCATCGCCCTGGCTTCAAAATTATCGCCATCGGGGCCCACTGGTTCGAGCATGCCGGAATAATTCAAGAAGGAAATCAGGTGCTGCTCGCGGAAGCGGAGCCCCATGAAATCGCTAGCGAGCTTGGCAAGAGTTCCGCGCCCTAAAACAGCGAGCGCGTGGGTCACCATGCGGAGCTGGGAGTTCTGGTCGCCGTTGATCATCGGAAGGGGCGGGTTGGCCGGCGCGTGCAGAATAGACTCGTCGATGTCGCATCCGTAGTGGCGTAGGATAAGAAAAACCCGGCGAGTAAACTCGAGAACACAGATCTTCAGCATTGTGAGAACGGCAACAAAACCAGGGCGCCGTGCAACTTCCAGGCCTATTCCGGCCATGAAGACGTCGCCCTGGGCGCGGGCCCACTCGCTGAACACACGAAAAGCCGCTCCACCGGGCGTGCGAGGGGTAGCCCATCGTTCGGCGAGTCGAAAGCGGCCGCCGACAACGGGCACGGCGATCTTGCACAACGTGGCCATAGTAAACTGGGTCTGCAGGCCTCGGTTAAAGCCTGAAATTCTACCGGCCTTGTCGTTACGCACCAGCATTGCAACTCCCACGTTGCGTCGGATCACCTCCTGGAGGTCTCGCGCGCGTTCCTCTAGATCCACTGGGTCGTGGTGGGTTGCCATGGCGGGTTGGTCCAGAACAAGTCGCGCATGCGTAAAGGCGATCTCGAACGCGTCCCGAAGCGGCTGGCCGGCGTAGTCGTCTTCAGCGATTCGGCGAGTTCTGTTGAGGCCGTTATGTTCGACCGCGACCCGAATAGATTGCGCGAGAAGAACCCCGCGCGCGTTGTCGTCGACTTCAGGGGCAGGGGGAGCAACGGTGAAGCGGTCGAGGAGATACGCGAGTTCCCGAACGAGGGTGCCTCCGGCAACGATGGTGTCAGCGGTTGGGGAGGAAGTTTGGCTGCAGCCTCGATCATCAACAACCGGATCAAAGCGGTTTCTGGGAAAAACGTACGACTCGGAGGTGTTTACCGACTCTTCACTTTCTTCTGAATCGCTCGGGCTCACCAGCGCCGGAATCGACTCTTCATCCGATGACGACAGCTCCTGTGCACCCTCTGGATTCAGTTTCTCTTCTGGCCTCAAGGTGGATCGTACCGCGCTGATCCTCGTCCACTTGTTCTGGTTCGGATGCACCTCGTCTTTGCCTACGGGACGCGTACGCTGCGCAACGCAAGACTCCCGAAGTCGAATTGTTGGCCCTTGCTCGTGTTCCTCAAGAGGAGTAATAACCCGCGGCTCACGGGGCTTCAACTCGAAGGATGGGGACGAGGAGAAGCGCTCCCTCGTTACCACGGGTCCACGCTTCCCGTTGCCTAGCTGCGGGATCGCAAGGCGCGCTGCGCGGGAGGGAACGGGTACACCAGGTGCGTGTTTTTCCTCTCTGATTTCTCCCTCCTCACTGCTGCTTGTAGACACAAGCTCGGCGTCATCGAAGTTGACGGGGGACGGCGCGCGATTGCCAAGTGACGTCGCAGAGGTGGCGACCATTAGCGCTGGAGTCGCAGGGCTCCCGCGTGCTCTGCCTAGGTTGGCGGAGGCGAGCGCGAGCGGGGTGGGACGGGGCGTGTCCAAGTCCAACGCAGCAAGCCTGGACGCGGTGAGCTCAGCTTGTTGCTCGCCGTTGGCTTCGACTGCGGTTGGAGGCCGGGCGGGCGGAAGGTTTGGCGATCGCGCACCCTCTTCCTCCACGTCGCTCTCAGACGCGGAGGTCGCTTCGGTTGCCGCGTTCGAAATGGTGGGGCTAGGCGGTGCCGGGCTGATGAACGCGCCAAACACCAGCGCTCCAGGGGAGGCTGCTGCGGGGGCTCCTAGCAAACTTCGACGTAAGTCATAATTCTTGTGCTCCAGTTTCTGGTTTGACTTACCGCGCACAGGCATCGTAACAGCCGGTGCAGCGGCTGGCTCTGGGCGCGGGCAGCTGGTGTGCTCCACGCCCTCCATCGCCTCTCCTCCGTCGATTTCGTCGTCCATTGCCCCTTCGGTGGTGGGCTTCAGCGGCGGCGGTGAGTCGTAGAGACGCTGGGGCGGGTGCGGGGTGTCGTAGCGCGGTCCGCCGTTGCGTGGGGCCGCGTTGACAGCGAAAACATTGTCGCCATTGTCTGCTGCGTTTCCCAAGCGCACCAGCCCGCTCGCGTTGCTAGCGGGGGTCTGATCGACCGGGCGAAGCAGAAAACGGAGGGTGTGGGCTTTGCCCGCTCCCATTGCCTGCGGCGCGGGAATGGGGTCGGTGTCCATGGCCGTGGACTCGACGTTGGCGGCGCCTGTCGCCGAGTCGCCCTGTCCTGCTGTCAGTGGGACTGGGGACTCTTCGGCCGCCTTCGCAGCGGCAGCAGCGGCGGCAATGCGCGCCAGCGCGGCCTTCGGGATTGGGAGGATGGTTCGGCGCCAAGTGCCAGGGGGAGCGTTGGGCAAGTCGACGACCTTGTCTGTCGCCGTCTCTTTCGCTTCCTTTACAACGACGCGTTCACTCAGCTCATTCACTCAGCTTTACTAGTAATCTCCTGGGCAAGGCCCACAGCCATTACTAGTAATCTTTAGGCAGTGCCCACACAGCCCCAAACTGCACGTGCTGAGCTGTTCGGCCACTTCTGATGGCCCTCGGCATCCTTCCCCTGATCGTATATCGATGCCGTCGGCTGTCGGACGTGCCTACGCGCACACGTGACTTTGATGCCCAATTCCGGGGGGGGAAAATTGAATTTTGGGGCTTCTAGGATGCCGTTTTGAAACAGTTTTTGCTTACAGGTACATCGTGTATATACCTCGCCTCTACCCCCGCAGTTCCGTTGCACAACACACTTTGTCCTTCTTCCTCACCGTGGCCGTCCTTCCCGGCGTTCTGCACCCCATTCCGGCTGCCCCATTACCCCTCGTCGTCTGCGTCAGCGTCCACATCGTTCTCTATCTCCCATTGCTCCTCCTCTGATAGCCCTGCAGCACGTGCACGCTCCGCTAGGCCGTTATCCACAGATTTGGTTGCTGCATCGGTTCGGCTCGTTCCCACGGGTCCGGCCTCGCTGCTCGATGTACCAGGCGGAGGGTTGGGGGGAACATCTGTGGGTCCATCTGCCAGGCTTCGCTTTTGCCCAGGGATGCCTGCCTGCAGCATCGGCACAGATTTTCCACCCATCGTACCCGGGCCGGTGTTGCCCGGTTCCTCCGTTGCTGCGTTGGCCAGAAGCTGGGGTGTACAAGCAGAATCCATCCTAGTGTCACTGTACTAGAATTCAGCTCCTTTCGTGTTGTGGTTAGGAAGAAAAGACGGACCCGTATAATTTCTTGATCACCCACGTGACGTCGTCCACACCTTCTCTCCAATCACGCGTTTCGTTCTCCAACGCGTCGCGCCACCATTTGAGGCACATTAGGACGTTGAGGAAGCCGTTTTGTCCGTATAAATCCATACCCTGCCAATCAACGATGTCCACCCGGAGCAATGGCCGATTCTCTCCCCGAGCATCAGGATTGATGTCTGTCCACCAACCCCACCACGTCCTTGAGAACTCGTCGGTATTCTTGATCTCTGGTGTGTACTTCCTGGCGCGAGATACCCAGGCCCCAACCGCCGTCGGACGATGGACCGCGGAATGGGCTTGTCGCTGGCAGATTCACGTCATCAGCGATTGCCGCCAGAGCGGCGTTTAGCTGTACTCACGGTGCCTTCGAATCCCGCGTCTTCTTCTCTTGCCCACCACGCCTCCACCAGGTCTGTCCAGCAGGGCCCGAAGTCCTTATTGCCCAGGAAACTCTTAGCTCTGGTTGCCCATTCTGCCACACCCGTTATTTTGGCCGCCGTTTTAGCCGCCGTTTTCGCGGCTCCTACTCGTTTCGCCGGCACCCTCGTCACGCTCGCCGTCTCCACCTCCTGCTCTTTATCGCTCTCGCTCTCGCTTCCGCTGTTGCTTCCACCCTCGTCCTCGTCCTCATCTTCCTCCACACCCGTCCTCCTCGCCTTCTTGGTCGAACCATTTGACTTCGCCGCCTGTTTCTTAGCTTTACGCTTTTTCTTTGCCTTTGGCGCTGCGGTCGTCCCTCCCCACAACGTCTCTTTGTCTTGATCACCTAGACCAAGGCCCGCTAGCATGTAGAAATTCCGCGCGGCGTTGTTTTGCCGCTCCAGATCTTCCGCTCCCAAAAGCTGCAACTCGAGTGTCTTTGCTGCTCGAATGTCCTCCCCCATGGCTTCCAGCCTCATGCGCAGTTCTGCGCACAACGGCACCGCGAAACCCGTCCCGTATGGGTCTACAGGCGGCGCCAGGGAAGGCCAGGCCATGCTGCCCTCGCTTGTCGCTCGTATGAGGTCATCCGTGAAATCGAATTCACCCTCACTACTCTGATTTGTGCGCAAGTCGCTGAAGTTGGAGCTACTGCCATTGAAGGTGCGCAACCCGTCGAAGTCGGAGCTACTGTCGTTAAAGCTTTGCATGTCGTCCAGATGCACTGGGGGCCCGAGGTGTGCGAGGATATCGTTATCATCGAAGCTGTCTGAGACCCCAGCAAGGGGTACGGCATTGGCGGGTGCGGCATTGGCGGGTGCGGCATTGGCGGGTGCGGCGGGTAGCGCGGGTACAGGAGCACTGGGGATGGGTGCCGCCGCCGCTTGAGCTCCCGTCCCTCTAGCATCGGCTCCGTCCGCCCTGTTCTCTGCCATCCCAGCACTCCCTGAGCCTCTATATTCGTCTATATTCCGCCAACTCGTAAGCAAATCCATTCTGTTACACACGGGAACACCTACGAGCTCCCCAAACGAAGTGGCTGAATTTGCGAATCACATCCGCGTACACCTTCTCGTCAGCCCTCGAGAAGTCCAGCATCGCCGCAGTATCCGCCGTCACTCCTGCATGCAGACTAGTGCACAACATTAGCAACGAATCCCGTAAACCGTGTAGGAAACACCGACCTCACCGCCTCGATATCCAGGCCCCCCTCCTCTTTCTTGACCCGGCCCGCAAGCAGCGAAATTTCATAGCCTGTGTGCGCGGCCAGTCCCTCCAGCAACGGTCCCACGAGGACCGAGAATCGTGCGCGCGCACTTCATTCAATGCGCGTCAGTTCATGCAAAAGGAGGTGGCACATTGCACCCACTCGGCCATAACATCCTCGTCCAGACTGGGCATCCCTTCCAGCGCGTCCGTGTGCTTCTCTTGCAGCGCTGACTGTTCTGCTTCCGCCTCTTCCCTCATCCTCTTCTGCACCTCCTCTGGCTCTTTCCCAAGCAGGTTTCGCGCAATCACGCCGCGAAGGTTAAGCCGCTGCTCCTTGGTGACCCCCCCCTGTTGCTCCTCAAATTCAGCCGCTATCCTCTCCTTGTAGTCCTCGTGCTGCATATAGTACTGCCAATCGGGCAGCTTCTTGGACGGCACAGTTGTCGGAGTGCGGAATCTCGTCAGCCACGGTGTCCATGGGTTTTCTGGCAAGGTATCTTTCTTGCCCTTGCGAGCAACCCAGCGGGTGATCTTCTGCAACAACGCTTCTCAGCAAAATAACACCGTAAATCAAGAAATACCCACCAGCTCTGTCTCGGTGATTATCTTATTTTTTTTCTCTTCTTCTTCCGGAGAGCTAGGCGGCGCACTGTAGTCGGTTGCGTCCTCGCTGTTGGGGTCTTGTTTCAAGGGTAGACGCCAGGGAAATGCAGCCCAATAATCCTTGAAGAGTGCTGTCCATATTCCACGCGTCTTCCCATTTTTGGACGCGTCGACGTACGTCGGCAGAAAAGCCCGAAGCATCTGCTCTCGTTCACCGATAAAATCACCCGCAGGTCCGCGCCTCTTCAGATTCTTGGATGCCGTCGCGCGACTCCCCATACTGGAAGGTGGTGAATGGTGATATCGACAAACAATAACAATAACATACACCTATGTCTCTCCCTCGACTCTCTCGCGAAACCAAGCTCGCCCTTCGTATCTCATACAATCGAGCTCGCGCCTGGGTCCAGGAGTGCAAAAGTGAACGAGCACTCCAGCCGCCTTTCGATGGCCCACACTGGACACAAGACGCCGCCGTTGAGGCGTCTTACACCAAAACTCGCGCGCAGAACGGTTCGTCGCATGTCAAGCCCTTGGCCCGAACTTATCTTCCTCTCAGCCTTCCGGCACTTTGTCAAAGTGCGCTTTCACAAGATCCACCGGGCGCGCCTCCGCCGCTACCAACGCCTCAAGTATTTGTACGAATTGGTCCACCCGCCCTTTGCCACCGCCGAATTTCCTGAGCATCCCTCCATGGAGTTGTGGCGGGCGCCGCTCGATCTTCAGTCTTCCGGTTGGGTCAACCCTGCCCCTCCCTCCATAGACCCACAATTTTTGCGCGAGGAGGACGACGAGATATCCCCGATCCTTACCACTTGCCCTCTCCCCTAAACTTGTGTAGCATAGGAAATCGACCATTTTTATGCTTATGTCTTATGTGCGCATCACCAATTGTCATTCACGGAGCCAGATAGTACATTGTAAAAACCAAAGAAAGTGCCCGAGCCTCAATCTGACTCTACATCCCCGTCCTGTTGGATATACGGCCGTCTGCGAATGAAACTCTCCAACCTCCGCCCATTCCTTGTCTTCATTAAACGAGCGGGGGAAAGGTTCGCGTGAGAGATGTGGTCGACCGCATCGTACCTAAAATTAAATAGATGCATCAGTCCAGGAAGTTATGCGAGGGAAGAGAAGACGAACCGGTCCTCAAAAAACAGGTCGACACCCTCGATCCCCCACAGAACATTGCCCGCCCTCCACAAGCCTGGATCCCGGCGGGATTCGACCAGCCGCGGATTGCGATGCGGAGGGGAGGGCGAAGGCGACGGAATGTCTACGACCTGCGCCTCCGTGAAAGCAGCAGAGAGGGGTGGAGCTCGCACAGTGCGCGGGAGCTGGCCTCGCGTGGAGGGCGACCGCGGAGGAGTGAACGAAAAAGCCGTATGCTGCGCGATCTTTGGGGCAGGAGAACGCAATTGACCCGCAGCGTGTCTCGATGGTGGGGTGGGTGTTTGAGGTGAAGGCGAAGGCGAAGCGGCGAGCGACGTCAACGATAGCCTGAGGGATGAGGCGGAGGACAGCGAGGTTGATGAAGGTTGGGAAGGCGAGGCAGGCGAAGCAGGTGCGGACTCCACGGCTGAATGCTGGTGATACCTGTCGCAGAGACGGTTCCATACGGCTACTGCTGCCTCCCAAGTCGGTTCCTTCTTCCATTGGCCGCCCAAAAACCCTTTAACTTGCTGCCTCGCCTCGTACCTTCACTAAATCAGCACAGCAAGATAGTGCCATGGCTTGCACTCAACTCCTCGGTATAAATGGCCCTGTTAAACCCAACCCCGACGACGTAGAAATTGAGGCTTGCGGTCTCGGAGTGCCGCACAATATCTTCATGGCCAGCGCTGGGACGAAAGACTGGAGGGCAAGGCATTTCCGCCCCAAGGAGGAGTCGTCACTCACCGTTACATTGTCACATCTTTTTCTTTTCGCCATCGATGGCCCACCTCAATACCTCACCGGCCTCACCCTTCTTCCCCGTCATGTACGTCCGCTCCTCCAATATCACAGCTTTCACTGACACATTCCTAAGCCCCCATCTCATGTCTTCGCGGAAGGCTTACTTGACTGATGGAGAGCCCCTCGAACGCGCATGGGCCTTGTGCACCACCGCTCAAGACCTACAAGTCGGTGAACGCTCCGCCGGGCTCGACTGGCTTTTCGAAAGTGCTTCTGCCAACATGGGCACCGCTGGGGCCTCGGACGACAACTCCGACTCCGACGACGACTCCGACGACGACATACCGCCGCTCATGTCGCCCGAGGACAGCAACGGCCCCCCGCCGACGGGCTTCCAGCGCAGCGAGGACTATGAAGCTCTCCCAGCTCACGCGTTCGCCAACGTCAAAGCCTTCCGGGGCTCATTCCAGCTTGGCGAACCCTACGCAAACCACGACTACCAGATCCCCAAGATGCACCACTACGCGCACCGCGCCGCCTGCCTCTCCACCGCCTACGACGTCACCTGTTCTAGTCGCACTCACCTTGGCGACGGAGAAGGCATCGAGCGTCTATGGGAGTACGCCGCACAAGATACCCGTACCCGCGATGCTGCGCGTGCCAGGCACATGCTAGAGTCCCTCAAGATGCACCGTCGTGGTGCTGTGCCCCGGGTGAGTCTTTACCTCTCACTTAGCGACCCGTAACTGATGGGCGTTTGTGCTGTGTTACAGGCTAAGCTTTAAATCGATCTACTTAGTATACAGCGTCCTTTGTACATGTCGAGCCTCTCAAATAACAGACCCATTGTGGCAAATACCTCGTGCGATAGGATGTACAGCAATTACAAGAGTGATAACCGTCTACCCAGTAGCATGCCGTCCAGCCTTCCGAGCTGCAGTGGCTTCTGCTTGCCTCGCCGCCCACCGAGCATCATCCCTGGCTTGATCACGAGTGATTCGCTCTTGGTGGGCTTGTCGGCCATGCTTGGCAATGAAGGCACTTCCCTCGACAAGCTCAGCTTTGCGCGGTGACCAGAATGGGGCACTCACGCCTGGCGCCGGAGCCGCTGCTTGAAAGCTAATAGCTCAGCTTTCCTAGAGTTGAAATGCGGACTCAATTCGATAGCGGGAGATTTGATCAGGGAATGTCGACGTACTTGGCTCTGTACGCGGCGTCTGCGTTCCTCTTGCGCTCTGCAGTGTCGCCTGTTTCCTCCTCCTTGTTCCTTGCGCGGAGCCTAGATAGAGATAGACAAGGCAGCAGTTGCAAGAATGATGTTGTCGTACCTAGCCATCCGAATCCTAGCTTTTTCTCGAAGCTCGTCCTCGTTTCTGAAGCCGGTTCTGTTGGGAACGTTGAGGACGGTGTCCGGGCACTAACTTCCAGCGATATTTGCGAGAGGCTTCCAGGCGCGCAGCCTTTGCGAAGGCAGATGGGTTCGCCCCGTCTTTGGATGGTTTGGCCCGCTGAGCCCTAGGAATTAAGAATATCCAGTGAAACTCACCACGAGATGTGGCTTGAGTACTCACTGGTCGACTTCTAAAAGTCGGGGATCGATAGGGCAAGTTTGAGTTTTCATGAAAGTGGTCGAAGAGAGGAAAACGCGAATGATCATGCACTGATCTTGGTCCCTCACCACGTCGAATGCCTGGGACAGCATTCTTCTCCAAAAAATACAAAATTTATTCACAAGGCAGTTCAAAGAATAAACACTTGATCTCTCTCCTCAGTTTTAGCAAACTCGAGGTTGGGACTCGGTGGGAGGGTAAGGCGTTCACAGAGTTGGCCGTAACGTGTTCGCAATCAGGCCGTAACGTGTTCGCTACAAGACCAGACTCACGCAAGAAATCTCAAAGCAAGAAATCTCAAAGTACTCCGAATCTCAATTGCGCGAAAAAAAATTGAAACAATGAGTCTATTCTACTGCTACGTCCCATTTGGAGTACATTTTCACGCCCTCCGCCCATCGGGCTTCCCTGTCTCGAGCCCTTCTCGCCTTCTCCGCTTTCGACAGCCCAGTCTTCATCGACTTGTCGGTGCGGAACCCATTATAAACGTAACGAAAGATTCCGGCAGCGGTGTATTGCGTGAAAGAATACCGGGTCTCTCCCTGCTGGATGGAGACGTTCGAGTGGCGTAGAATCGCGGAAGGAATCAAGATGGAGCACCCCGGGGGGAACCGAATGACGAGGTGCAGATCCCAAAGAATCAAATGGCCGCCTTTGTCCGGGTCGAAGCGACCGAGGGCGGTGATCGCGCACCAGCCCCAAGCCAAATTTGCAAAATCCAGGTGCGGAAAGGTGACCGTAAAAGGGCCGAAATTGAATGTAGCGGCCGCAAAAACGGACGTGAACTCGTCATAGTTGCGTGGAAGATGAGGAAGATGCTGGTGAAGAGCCTCCATGGTGGAGCGATAGTGCTCGTGCAGCTTCGGCGCATATGACCGAAAGATGGCTAAGGACGGCAGTGTTAGTGCGGGCGGCAGTGAAAAACGGCTGCTGCTGACCGTTGATGAACCCGCTGATACGGCGGAAGGGCTCCGTCGCCAGGAGTTGCCCAAGAAGAAGAAGATGCAGGGCGGTATGGAAGAAGCATGTCGGCTGTTCTTGCCCGCCACCCATCGAGATGCCCACAGACTCGGAGTGGTGAGGTCCTCGACGGGGGATTTCCTGGCTGGCGGGGATTGAATGAGCCGCGGTCGTTTTCTTCTTGCCGTGCTTGCGCGTGTAATACACCTCCGCGTAAAATGTGTCGCCGTATAGTTCTTGAGCGACCTGCTCCATAGCGTGTGCGGCGGCATCCGCGACATCAGCCTGCCAACCCGGATCGCGGGGGCCACCCCCAAGAACACCAATGACCTCACGCTGGCTGTCGACTAGGGGGGTAGGAACGCTGGAAGGATACAATGAGCGATAACATAGGGTATAAACCTTGAGGAGCTCACCCGTGCCAGTCGATGATGTGCATGCGCCTCGCAGGGTCACGCATCTCACCCAAATCGTATGCTCTATGCTCCGGAAGCTCAAACGGAGGGTCGCCGGGGGCTGCGTCTCGAGCGGCGGCATCGGCGATGACCGTGTCCCGAAGGCCCATCCAGTAGGAGGAGGCGAGCGGACGCGTGTGTTCGGCAAAATGCAGGGAGATGTCCAGAGGTTTGGACTGTTTGACGCGCAGGCGGGTGACGGCTTTCTCCTGGGTCATGGTCTCTGTGCGCTGGTCTTCACGTTGAATACGCCGGCGTTCCCTCTTGGCCTCAATCTTCCTCTGCTTCTTGTCCTTGAGAGGAGGATTGGAATCCGCATGGTCTATTCGCGCCCTCTTGGACGGGGAGGCATCGATAGAGCTGGTGTACGCTCGTTTGCGACTCGTGGTGGCGCAGTTGAGGGTGCTCGAGGAGGAAGCGGCCGAGGAGGAGGCAGCGGCTGGTGAGGGGGAACCGAACGTAAAGAGAAAACCAGGAGCCAAGCCATCCTGGTTTTCGTCGCCGTCGAATTCGCTATCAGTGTCGGAGGCTTCGGATGCGTCACTGCGAGATTGACCGGCCCGTTGCGCGTGACGCCGCATCAAGAGCTCGGAAATGTTGACGCTGGGCAGTACGATGGCATCGTCCAGCATGTACGGGTTGAAAATTCGGCCGCCGCGAGTGGCACGATCTGAAACAACATGAGATACTGAATTTCCGCCCCCAAAAGAATAAAAATAAAAATAAAACGCGTCTACACGGTGGCATGTGACGGCCGCGTCGAATTGAAGAAGACGCGTAGTGAAGGACATGAAGACGCGTTGGGAGAATGCTAGACGCGTCTGGTCTCGGGAACTGCAGAATGCCACTCTTATGCGGCAGTTCCAAAGTCGGACCCACCGAGTAGAGTGGCATTCTGAGTACTACCGTGACAGAGACACGACGCAGAGAGAGAAAAAAAAATAGGGCGAAGTTCTTACCGTTCATCGAAAACAAAAGAGTGGTATGGTTCTGAGAGGTGTCTGGAAGGAGCGTGCCATTTTATACCGAGGGTAAGCGAGGCGGCGGTGGCTTCAAGGTGGCCCCAATCTAAACTAGGAAATCAATTGTGATGTGTTTGGCAAATCCTTCCCTCATGTGGACTCTCTTGAAATCTTCGTGTTCTTCTATTCATCCAAGCCGCGCGTTTATTTATTTATTAAAGCCATGTCGACGCGCAGAAATCGTGTCAAGTCCAAGGCAAAAACCACGGCTGCCTCACATGCTTCGACAAGCGCTTCGACAATGACTTTTTCCGTCGCGGACTTGGTCGCGGAGCCCGGGGCGGCCCCTGTCCAAACCTTTGTGGACCGGGCGTCAGGCGACGGGCGCTCAGTATTGCGGGAGACCGTTCCCATCCTTCCGCCGTCACCCATGAAACGTGCCCGCCTCGGACAGAAGGAGGCTGCGAGGACCGAGGATACCAACACCTCTGCCGACACTGCACCTTGGGAGGCGGAGCGGTACACTATGGGGGAAGACAACGAAGATCTCGACCCACCTGTCGCTCCTTTGCCTCGCGCGCCTAACCCTAAGCGTTATGAGCCATCGGTACGACTTCATCTCGTTTGATGGGAATTGAGCGAGCTAAAAAAAATTAATTGTTAGGACAAGGCAATGAACAAATGGTTGCGGCTACTGAGGGACATCTACCTCGCCCAGATGTTGCGGCGCGACGGCCGAGGAGACGCCAAGACCGACGCTTGTCCCCGCTGCAAAAACGCAGACGCTATTCCGATATATCGCTGTGCAGACTGCACGGGGGCAACACTTTACTGTAAGAGCTGTTGCGTGGAGAAGCATGTGGACAATCCTTTGCATATCATTGAGGTATGCTTCCACGCGTGCTCGTGTGTATACCTTGCTGACGTGGTTTGCAGAAATGGACAGGGGTGTGTTTTGAGAGGAAGACACTGAAAGAGCTTGACCTTCGGATTCAGTTTGGTCATCCGCCGGGGGAGCGCTGTGTGAGAGCGCAGGCGGGGAACGCCGACTTTGTGGTGCTGCATGAGAACGCCATCCAGGTCGTTAACGTCGACTTTTGCGGCTGCGACTCGGAGCACCGGGAGGAACCGTACATCCAGCTACTTCGAGGCGGATGGTTCCCGGCGACAGACGATAGGACGCAGACCGCTGCAACGTTCGCTGTCTTGGATAGCTTCCACCTACACACTCTGCAGGCGAAGACCACCGTCTATGATTTCTACGCCGTGCTTGAACGCCGCACGAACAACGCGGGGATCAAGCCACCAAACCGCTACCCTGCCTTTCTTCGAATGGCCCGCCAATATCGACATATCATGATGGCGAAGCGCGGGGGGCGTGGACACGACCCTTCTGGGGTGTTTGGGACTGCCGCAGGCGAGCTTGCGGTGGAGTGCCCAGTGTGTCCAATTCCGAATGTGAATCTGCCGGATGGGTGGGAGGATGCGCCACCGGAGAAGCAGTGAGTAAATGGTAGAAAGGAGGAGCCGTTCGTTCATTGACTGTTCACAGATTCCTCTACGTGCTATTTCTCGCGCTTGATGCGTGCTTCCGGCTGAAGCGGCGCATGATCTCTAGCGAGATTAAGGACCCGGGACTCGGTACTGGGTGGGCGTATGTGATGGAAAACGCGCTGTATCGTCATTTTCTGCGAACGGTCACAGACCAGAAAGAGGTTAGCAAGCATTTTTTTATCCCTGAGGGCAGCCATTAAGCAATGCACAGATGAGCACTTGCAGCGGTCTCGCGGCCCTGGACTACGCTAATACCAAATTTTCGCGAGGCTATAGCACGACAGGGGTAGGCATGGGGGTTTGTGCGAGGCATGAATTCGTCCAGCCGAACGGGGTCGGAGACCTGCAGAAGGGAGAACGGTACGCTCACGCTGATATCTCTAACGTTAAAAGGCTTATTTGATTGCCTTTCAGGTTTGCGAATATGGATTATATATTTGGGTCGATCCTCCGACATACAGATCCCCGGCTCCGGAAGATCGTATCATATGACATTGTGTGCCAATGGTGGAAGAACCTGGTGGGCCGACTGCGAGAGCTGCCACCCTTGGTTCGCATTTCGATCATTCTGAAGCTCTTTCGTTTCGTGATCCCAAAGATGCACATACATTCGCATACGCTTGACTGCCAGGTCAAGTTTTCGCTCAACCTTGTACCGGGGAGCGGGCAGACCGACGGGGAGGGCATCGAGCGCCCGTGGTCGTTCATCGGCGGGGTGTCGAGCGCGACGCGAGTGAGCGGACCGGGGTCGCGGCACGATACACTGGATGATCACTGGAGTTTTTGGAATTGGCTGAAAACAATTGGGCTTTGTAAGTCGCTGGCAGCTGATTATGGAATGAAGGCTGATACTTATTTGCAGCTGCCCTTCTTCGACGTCGGCTTGACACGGCAAGAAAGGAGCAGGCCGCGCAGCGTGCAGCGTTCGAGGCTTTCTCTGTGCAGCAGGTGGATCGTGTGCCGGCATGGAAGAAGATGGTGGAGGACTTTGAGCTGGATGGGACGAATCCGAACCCCTACGAGATGAAGATCGGAGGTGAGTTGTATACAGATGTGCACGGAATGGGACTGACGAGATTGCAGGGCTGACCGAAATGGAGGTGAGGCTGCAATTTGCGACTGAAGAGGCGGAGGAGGCGAAGCTCGGTGTCGCATCACTGCACGATGTGACACCAAGTAGCTTCATCAACGCGGGTCTTGACCTGGAGGACCAGCAGTGCGTTATCTATCGTTGGGCGAAATGGACTTCACTGATGATTCTGGCAGACGCCGCGTTCGAGTCCAAGCTGAGCTAAAGAAAGCCGGGACTACCTCGATGCAGATCAACATGAAGGCGATGCGGGCAAAGCTGAATCGCGGCGTGTGTCGCTTCCGCAAGTTACAGGCCACCTACATGCCAGCAGCGCTTCAAGTTCTGTCTAAGCGTGCCACGCCTACGACAGAGGAGTTAGCAGAGGACATCCCACTGATGCTGCCTTCTGCGCTGTCGGAGGTAGACCGCACGGGTCCCGGCTGCGTAAAGGGGCTAGCGGACATTGAGAACTTGCTTCGAGCAGCGCAGTGTCGCACCGCTTTACCGAGGATCCGCAACCAACTCCATATCAAGTCACGGCTGCTTCTGTACAAGAAAAACAACGCACGACACCAGGGCATGAACACGAGATCGCGGACGATCGTCAACCGGAACGAGAGCAAGATCCGGCTGCATTCCGAGAAGTTTCAGATGGCGTGGAAGGCGCGGCTGCAGCTATCGGGGGGGGATGCGCTGAAGGTCGGGTGGCCCCAGCTGAAGAAGGAAGACATTCGCTGCATGCAGGATGCAGAGCAGCTGTCCCGCAACGCTGAGAAACGACGGAAGGCGAACGAGCGGTTGTCGCGGAGAGAGCAGGAGGCGCGGGAGGATGGGGAGCTGCCGCCGCTGCCATCGGACGAGGAGGATGCGGCGGACATGGTGACGCGAGGAGGGGAGAATATGCGCGAGATCTCCTGGATCTGGACCATGGCCGGGACTGCAGGAACGGATGAGGAGCTGGAAGACGGTGAGGCCGTCTGTTTTTTCATTGAATAACCGTGATATTAAAAGCTTTCTATGTACTACAGCACTACGTATCGAATGGGCGAAGGCATGGGCCCGGAGCCGGCGGTGGACGGAGGAGGTGGCGCTATTGGAGGAGGAGTGGAGGCGGCTGCCCTTGACCTATGCCCACCGCGAGAAACAGTGGCTGGAACGAGCGGTCGCAGTCCCTACAGGAGCCATCCCGTTCGAGGAGGCTGAGGGCAAGGTAGCTTACGCCTACAAGCAGGCGGAGCTGTACCGCGGGTTGGCACTGAGGGCGGAGGTGACAAGGACGGAGGTCAAATTGCAGAGGGGTAAGAAGCGGCGGGTGGCGGAGCCGATCTGGGACCCGGTGGTCCCATCGGACCAGGGGATCGCTGTTGACAACGGCGAGGACGTGGACGATGAGGACGAGGACGAGGACGACGATGAGAGGGGGGACATTGACAGCGACGAAGAGCTGCTCATGGGTGGTGAGGTGGAGGAGGATTAGGGCGACATCTTTTTGTCTTTTTTTTGAGCTGGGCTGGCGGGATGACGTACATCGGGGTGGGAATAGGGGCTCCGCTTACGCTTCACGTGTTTATTCATTTTTTGGGTGAATTTACGGCTGTTTTTTGAATTTTAAGGTGCTTTTTGGGGATTTTTCTCCGCGCTGCCGCTGATGGCGACCTTCCGCAGCAATGCCGAATGATGCCCAAGGGCGGCGGCGCTGGATGAGGAATTCCCGCCTGTACCCGGTGGTCCCGGGATGACCCGGGGCTACCATATCCGGTCTGCCCAAAGATTACTAGTAGTGCCTGCGGGCCTTGCCCGGGACATTACTAGTATAGTTAGGCTTATAAGGTGCTCTGTCGGAGAGCAAGCGAACTCGGCGGTCGGGGTGAATACGACTGTAAGATCGGCTTACAGTGATACTCGGGGGTGAATGTACTTACACTGTCGGAGTGCAAGCAGATTCGAAAGCGGTGCGTAGGTTGCGGAGTTGATCGATGGTAATTTCAGATTGATTTTACGGGGTACATTCGTCCTCTATTTATACTGTTCGGGAAATTCTATTTTTAACATGGCCTCGTTTCTTTTACCGCATAGCAATTTCCATTCTCCCATTGTTCTCCGCGCTGTGCGCATTGCTCTGCTGTGCTTGAGGGCTATGAACAATGGTGCACAGCCCGACTGGGCTGTGTACGCATAGCTTTACTGTGCGTTTCGATGATACAAGCTGTGCCGCATAGGTTTGCTGTGTATGATGGCTGTGTATGATGGCTGATGGTGTGGCATCACAACTGATCTCTGATGCCGAAGTGATGGCATCAGTGATAGCATCAATTTCTGATGATGTGTTGTCCTCGTCCGATCTTGAGTTTCGTTTGCTTCATCATCTTTGCGAAGACTATTTTCTTTCCTCCGCAAATCAGTTCTGTCTCCAAACACTTTGGGGACATGACACCGTCGACCGTAAAGTCTGAGACTCTGAATGCGCATCCAGAATCTACTACATAGAAACGGCCAGCCCAAAGTAGCCCAAAGTGGAAAGCCCGCATGCCATAACAGTTGATTTCCCCTTTGGGCTTACGACATCTGGAAAATTACCGATGTCTATGGCGGTCTATGCCAGACCAAATAGAAGGAATAGACGGATAGACTGCCCCCTGTCTATCTTAGACACCCATAGACAGCGGGTGTCTATGGTAGACCCCGATAGACCGCTTAGACCGATAGTGGGATAGACGATAGACGGAGATAGACGGATGCCAGCATCGCGTAAAAAGATCAAACGACGATCATTTCCATGATTTCGTCTCGTTGCAGGGGTGGTTGTCAAGCAATGTAATTGGGGTCAAACGAGGTCAAACGAGATAGATGAAGGACAGCAATTTTATTGGCGGGCAATGGAACTATTCTACAATCCGAGAAACTACAGACACGCCAGGGGCCGCGACGCTGAAAAAAACGAATTCTCAAATTGCCGATGACGCTGTGTGGGCCTCGAGTGTGCGACAACGGCCACCGAGGTCGTACATAACGGAGAATCTGGCAGGGAAGTAGCAAGAGATTTAGAAATCAGAACACAGTGTACCTATGGCAGGCCGAGATGAGTGACAAGCCCGTGTTGGTTTCAACTTGAGGGGAGAAGAGGAGGAAGCTTGACAGCAAAGGGGTGAACGGAGAGAGAGAGAGTATACGGCGTAGTCAGCGGAACCGCGCGCCTTTTATACGTGTCCCTAACGCCGGTCGGCAACGGACTTGGTAAATTTCTCTGGGTTGACCCTGGTTGACCTTGAGGCGGAAGCAGTGTTGAAATGTGAACATCGCGACAGCGCGATGTTCGGATGATGGAAATAGACGTGATGGTCTGAAAAGACGCATGCGGTTCTGAAAAGATCCATGCTGTCCGCGCGACTAAGCGAGACTTCGATCTCTAGCCGTGTCTATCGCAACGTGACCGTGTCTGTAGCGGTCTATCAGTGGTCTATCGGTCTGTACGTGTCTGTGCTAGAACTCCCCGGTCTATGTGGAAACTGAATGTCTATCCGTCCAGAATGCGTTTCCAGATGGAACGCTTCTTGTCTTCTTCCACCATGGCCGCCCTCCTCGCCGACGCTATAGAGGTCTCGCTATTAGCGCATATACGTTCCACTGATTTCGCTTATCCATCCATCCCTGCCCTCTCGGATGACTACTGGGCGTCAGTGACATCGTACCAAATACCAGCGGGGTGTGTTTCGTCTCCTTTCGACATTTACACGGAGCAGCATCTGCAAATCGGTTTTGGGTGGTTAGAGGCCGACCCTCGTGGTAGAGGTGGCGGTGTCTGGTTAGAGCCCGATAGAGCCGATGTCTCTGTGTAGAGCCTCTTAGAGACCCGTCATCTACTTGCTGCCACCTCTTCTCTCAGACTCTGTGCGCATCCCTGGACTCTAATTGCAATCCCGCCATCTATAAGGTCCATGTATCAAGCCCCTGCCCATCCGAAACTTGTCCAAAACTGATTTGATCCCCCGAGACGTATATAAAGCACGGCTATGTGTCGCACTCGCCGCTTCTCCCTTCTTCCCTCCCACATCAGACTTTTGACAATTAGCTTGTGACCTTGTACAAGGCCAAAAAAGGCCAAAAAAGGTCGAAAAAGGTCGACAAGCTACAAGTTCACAAAGCTATGTCTAAATCTCAACAAGGTCAAATTTTCGAAAAAAATATTTTTTTCAGGCATTGATCTGGGCATGAAATGTGATTTGAGAGGGGGTGTTTTTCACTTTTGGCCTTGTGAACTTGTCGCAAGCTCAAAAGGTCGAAAAAGGCACAAGTTATTTGTCAAATGGCTGATGCACCATCCTTCCCTTCTTCCCAATTTCCGGGTGCACTACACCGATTACTTCATTCTTTCTTCTATGCGACGCTGGGGCCTTTCGCCAATTGGGAGACAAATTGCACAGCGGCAAAGCCTGAGGGAAGATCAAAAATTTACCTCTCGGAGCTGCGACCTAGAACCTTCGAAAATCTGCAAAGCCGTTGCTTCTTTTGATTCACTCAAGCCTTCAAGCTGCGGAAGCGGATCTATTCCAACGCGATTACTTCCTGTCTCGACATGGAGCAGCTGATGAAGTTTCCGACCACGTCTCTTCTGGTGCGTCCTATATCTCCCTCCAGTTCGTTTGGCATCTCAACGCACACGCAGGTCGTGGAAAAAGCCCTCGCTTCCAATAAAGTGATATACGAAATTTTCAAAAAGATCACATACCAGACTGTGAAGGACAACACGCTGGTTGTACGCGACGGCTTTTTTGCCTTTATCGCCGCTCAGTGGAACGAGAAAGGACGCGATCGAGATGGCACTCGCGCGTGGCTCGTCAGTCTCACTGGTCCATTGGTACAAATTATCCTCGCCTCCTACCAAGTCAAGTAAGTCTTTCCTCCTTGACCTCGTATTCCGAATACATTCAACGATATCTACAGTGCCAAAATAAAACGGCCGTCCCGCAATAAACGAACTGAACCGCAAGGCATTTTTGTTTGCATCGACCCTGCAACTCTTCTTGACCAGGAGGATTCCCCCAGGGATACAGTTTTTGTGGAACCTATATCACGTTCAGAAAAGCTTCGAGGAAGACGACACTTGGTTCGCTTCAATAAATGACTCAACCAGCAGCAAGGTGAGTATTTTGCTCTCCCAATCCGTTGATCTTCATGCATTGATGTTAAGTCTTCGGGATTGTCGGCTGAGGTCGAAAGCCCGATTGTACCGCAAGCTACCGTATCCTCGCCGGCACCGGTGCGCCCTCTTCGTCGTCGTGTTGTGGTTTCCAGTCTAGATCTCTTGTAGATCCCGTCATATGCGCAGTGGGACCTCAGTCCACTGGCGCCCGAAGTTCGGAACCAGATCGGCACCCTGATCCCACTGACGCCGCCCTCCCCGGCACTTCCGGGTCTCGCCGGTCTCGTGCGTTCATTTTTCTTCCGCAGGACACGGGTGACTGACGCCGCAAACAGGCTGAATACCAGAGGGTCTCGGTATGTCCCAGGTGGTCGATGCTTACAGCCGCAAACTGATCCCTCGAACTCAGAAACTTTTCTGGGCACCGGATCTCCCTGGCGCGAGCGGAGTCGATGATGAGTTGAGTGCCGGCCTCGAGGTATTCAGCACTTACGCTTCAAAAGCCGCTGTCCTGAATAGTGTTTTAGGGCGGATATACCGGTGCCTCTCTACTCCCGGGCTTCGAGGTTATATCAATGCCGTCGCTGATTTTTCCTTCAATCTGACACTCTTACAGGCCGATATAAGCAAGCGCATGGTGCATGAACATTGCACTTGCTCGCCGCATCTTCCGACTCTGTTTTGCTTCACAGGCGGCGCTCAACTTTTCCAGTAGCAGGTCCATGCTGGAGAAGGACCCCTGGGCGTCTCCGGACAACGCAAGTTTTATGTTCACTCACGCGAAGCAATTTTAACGACCATTCAGGGCTTGGCTTTCCGGACCCCCTCTCCTCCGGTGAGTAGGCCTTCTTTCGTTCTCTCAAAATCGCCAATCCAGGTTCAGCGTCCACCCGTGTTTTGGGAAGATCGAATCAGGCTTCTCAACCGAGTCTCCCCGGACCCCAAAGAGGTGCGCAGCCGTACCCGGTAACTGCTCCGACACTGACCGTCCCTTTTTTTGCTTGCGTCAATTTAGGAGACGGTCCTTGAGGTATATACGTTCTTCCTGCCTGGGGTCCATCTCATACCTAGTTCCAGAAAGTTTTGGGAGAGATACTGATCGGGCAGTCCCCCGTGCCCCAAGTCACTGTCTCCGACTCCGTACGTCGCCCGTCAGCTTCATTGATACTCCGGTTAATTGCTTTTTAGACGCCAGCGAGCGGGGACACAGTCCGTCGGCCTCTGACGCCGCACAACAGTCCGCATGGCCGCATCATTGGGAAAGATGAGAAGGGGAAAGGACGGGAGCGAACGCAGTTTTAGTGAGCGCAAGCTTCTCGTCCACTTCTCGCAATTTCCGATGTATTGCCAGATCGTCGCGGCCGTGATACGGCTCTCGAATGCGTCTTAGTTGTCCGGTTTGCCCAGTCTGGTCTACGTTCTGAAGTTGGCCTCGACTTCTTTTCCATTTGACTTTCATATTGACGAACCATCGTAGATGAGCAATTTCCAATACAGTCCCGCCCCAGAACCCGAAGTTGAGAAATCTGTGTTTGAGTAGGTTTCCAGTTCAAAACCATCTTCGCCTACTACTGACTCCACACTAGGCTCGACCCTTACTCTTTCTAAGAAGCAGACCAGCCAAGAACCGCTCGAAGTGTCGTCATTAAATCGGTCGTCGAGGCACGCCACGACTTCCTTGTTCCGCATCTGTTATATTAACTGTAAATTGCAGATGTCAGACTCGACTAAGTGGTGCAGTCGGGGCCAGAAATGATCGAATCCGTCGTCGTGAAAATGTTGTAAGCCACCGAATTTTGCTTCTCGTCCTTGTATGATGACCTGTTGCATTGGGGACAGATAATGATGTTTGTGTTTAATCGAATTGCAGACACCGTACTAGTAGGGAACGTTGAACTTGTTCATTGTTGAACTCGTCGAAATCTTCTCGTAAAAATTGAATCAGTCCCCAACTGCTCAAGGATGGTGCTTCACGAATATCATCTCATTCTTTACAATCATATCTCGACACCGCGGTCTACAGGAGGCTAAAGCTAAAACGAGTTCAGATCTGGAAAAGCTGCTGTGGGGATAACCATGCGGTTGATCTTCCTCCCCGGGGGACGTACCTGTTTTGCAAACATGAAACTTGATCATTTGCTTTCGCCGTGACAAATCGTCATGCTATCAACCTCACTGCCAGATCTGAACCGTGGGAAGACAGAACGCGACCACATGAGGCGATTCAACTTATGCGAGTTTGCATCCATTCCTCAAATCGAGTAGCCACCAACAACGCAAATAGTTCTGAGAAACCTCTGCCGTCATCGACGTCGACCGTTTGGTAATACTCTGGTGCAGAGGAGGAGGTCAACTCATGCTTCCTGGCACTGCCTTCGGGGAATGTAAACACAGAGTGCAGGCAACGCTACGAAATCAGATCATAGAATGTGTCCCTGAACTGCGACATGAATGATTCCACAAAAATACTGTCGATACTGTGCTCCCCATACGTCAACGCAATGCTTAGGGCTCCTGCGGGATCGCGAACGACGTTCAACTTGAACGCAGCGCCGATCACGACGTCACATTGCGCAAACACCGTATTCACGATGTTCCACGAGCCCTCGACAGCAGGGGCGTCGAAACGCCCAAGGTTTGAAAGCGCGAATCCGTTAGCCCGCTTGGTACCACCGTGGCTCCGCATATACGGGGCGTAGTGCCCGAAGAGAAACCGGAGCATCCCTATGTTTTCGCGAGCTTTCGTCTTCTGTTTGCGCAGCGTAGCGGCATAGCGCGCGGCGGCAGTCCAGCTGAACTTGGAGTTTGTTGCCGGATACGTGAAGTGGGCGGATACGCAGTCACAGATCGCGCTGTCGGGTATTCCGGTTACCCCACGGAGAGAAATGGCGACGGCGGACGAGATGGTTTGATGGCGTGAGTCGCCCGCAAGCATACGGGATATGATAGTGACGGTAAGAATGTAGAAGGCGGAGGTAAGGGTAGCGCAATGGGTGCGACAGTTGGCGCAGAACACCGCCAGATCCTGTGCAGGGATGGCTAATAAGCGCACATTGGTTCGGAGACTGCCCACTTTTGGAACAGGGTTTCCTGACCATGCAGAGTGTGCGCGTGTCCAGTATTTCGGAGCGAACAACTTGTACAGCTCGTTAAAGGTCGTGGATAATGAGGGCTGCGTGGTGGTGACGGTCTCGATCGGAGGAGGGAGAAATAGAGTGTCAGAGACTCGAACAAACGATGAAGCATCGGCCACTGTAAGATTTCGCAGTGCACGTAGAAGTGACGTGTGGAAGGCAACAGTGCTCAAGCCATCGCCGATGACATGGTGCACTGCGAAGACCACGGTGTTATCGGCCAGCACCTGGACACGCCAGAGGGGAAGATCAGCACCAGTGTTGAACCCCTGGGCAAGCTGGCTCTCCAAGGCAGTCCGAAGATTTTCTGAACCCCCGAAGTCGACGACGCGAGACAAATCAATGGTGTGAAGCCTGGTGAAGGATGGGTTTGAGTTGGACTCGTTTTGGAGCTTGACGCCGAGCGGAGGGTGCGCTTTTATGAGCTCGCGGAGGGCGGGAAAAATGATATCTCTGGTGAGAGGCCGCAGATCCTGGGTGCTGTATCTTGCAGATGCAACGACGCAGCTGTCGAGTTCCAATAGATTGCGCGTGGAGTGGAAACGTTCCAAGAGCCCTGTGGCGAGTTAAGCAAATCCTTGTACAGCGGGATGGATAATTTAGGAGACATACCAAGAAATCGCATATGAGAGTCGGAAGACATGCAGCCGTCTGTATCTCGGTGGAAGCTGAACTGTATATAGACAACGCCACGAGACATCCGAGCAGCCGTACATCCGAGCAGCCGCAAAACTTCTAAGATTCATGTCAACAATGGGTTCACTGGCACAGCAAAAAACAGAGCTGTATCGCTGTGAAAATAATACAGAGATCTACCGGCGAAAGCGAAGGCAAAGTTCCCAGAAGCACCGAGTTGACGAGGCCTGTACTGGAAAGTTTTTCGGTCTGTGCCAGTCCGTGCAAAACTTATAAAAGATGCAACCGACGCAGTTGGGGGCATTGTGAAGGCGCTCCGTTCCGAGCCCTTGTCCGCCTTTCCGAAAAGTCGTAGGTTGCGATTCGGTAAATGTTGAAGAATCACCAAAAGTCGCAGGCGTCACGGTCAGATGCGAGTCCATGTAGCAACAGGTTCCTAAGAAGGGGGTTTCGAAGCATAACCGGTTCCCCAGTTGTAGCCAATGTTAACTTACTTGTAAAAAGCATGACCATGGCTCAACATAGCAATTCCCACGGTTGAGAGTGGGTTGTAAGGATCATCATTAGTTTCTTGGGCGTTTCTCTGCGATTCCTGCCGTCACGGCCGATTAAGTCCTTATTATTGCGAGCGTGAGCTGCCGACAATGAAATCGAAGATTACTCTAGAGATGACAGTCAGTTATCAATGAACGGGCGATAAATAAAGGAGGACGTGCATTCTAAGTGGGAGCGCTAAAATTAGAAGGCATCGCCAACTATCACCTTCGGAGAGTCGAACGGGATCATAAAGGAATTACAGGTTTCCGAATTGCCTTAGGAAGCCCAAGGACATGATTTTCCTGGCGCGGGCTTGCCCTTGGAACAACGCGACGAAATACAAACTGTCCACGCGATGAGATTGCGTGACCAAGACGGGTATCGCCCAGCTTGAACCCGGGTGAACCGAAATGGGCTCCAGATAACCCGGGCTGCGCGGCCGATGATGCGCGGCCGAGGCCAGACACCGGGGATGATATGAAAAGTTGATCCCGAGGTCCTGCGGAGCCATAATTCAGGACTTTACAGCATCGAACTTTGAATTTTGGGCTTTGAACATGCAAAGCAGCGAATAGGGACACCGCAGACGATCCGTAATACGGGCTGCGTAAGCTTCGGAACGCCGCTTAATTTGTCAATAAGTAAGCGGTTGACAAAGCAGTCAGGGAAAAAAATCTAAAACGAGCTCCGATCAAACGCTTGGTGCACCAAAGAGGAAATCTCCGCGCCGTTCTATCCAGACGGGGTCTACGCACAATACAGATGCGCAATCTTGTGTACGAGCTTGGTACGAGCAGTTGCTAATCGCGATTAGATCAGCCCTGGACTTGGTAAGAACCTACGAGAACCATCGATTGCGTGAGGAGTATAAGAAGGACGGGACGAATTAGGGACTCAACTCATCACACCGCATCCCTTCCTCACTTCACACCTATAACCATGTCCGACGCTTTCCTCGCAGCCATCGCCACCCGCCGCACCAACTACGCCATCACTCCCAAGTCCTCGATCTCGGACGAGAAGCTTGAGGCCATTGTCAAGCACTGTGTGCTCCATTCGCCCACTTCTTTCAACACGCAGTCGAGCCGCGCTGTCCTTATCATCGGCGAAGAGAACACAAAACTATGGAAAATGATCAGCGAGTCTGCCCTTAAAGGCTTGGAAGGTGAGTTTACTTGACACACTGATAAGAAGCCGACTGATCCTTCTTTTAGGAGAGATGAAGGCTACCGTCCAGGGCAAGCTGACAGCATTCGGTGGAGGCTACGGATCTGTCTTGTTCTTCGAGGACCAGGCTGTCATTGACGCCATCACCGCCAAAATCCCCGCGTACGTCCTCGATTGGGTTTCTGCACGGCTTTTCAATTGATCACCGGGGAAAAATAGATATACCAAGCAGTTCCCGGTCTGGAGCACAAACGCTACGGGTATGCTGCAGCATTCAGTGTGGACGGCGTTCACGCTGGAGGGTCTGGGAGCCAATCTGCAGCACAACGGGGCCTATTCAGACGAGCTCGTTGCCGATATCCAGAAAACCTGGGGTCTTCCTTCGACGTGGAAGTCGACCGCGATACTGCCGTTCGGTGTGCCCGCGGCCCCTCCTGCTGAGAAGCAGTTCGGTCCAATCGAGCCCCGCGTTAAGGTCTTCAAAGCATAGGTAGTTTAGCATCATGTAACATAGAGCGCAGCATTTTCTTGGAACTGTTGGGTCGACTCATTCCCTCGCACACAGCAAGTTTGAGGTTTGGAAAGCGCTGGCATTCGATCGATTTCTGCTTGTGAGAATCACACGAAACTTGAAAGTTCTTGTCTTGTCATCAGCGCCGAGAAGCTCTTGTCATCAGCGCCGAGAAGCACTTGCTGATCGCCGTCTCGATAAAATACTGATCGAATCTTGAGTGGAAGAAGCCATCGTGCGACAGTTACAAAAGTACAGTCGCTTGCGCGCGACAAGGGTAAGCTGTTTAGATTAGGTACATGCTACAAGATGGGATGGATATACATGGTCAGCGATATACCGGATATGGGATCACAGGCGGCGGATTCTCAATCGGGGCAAAGTTTCTGCAAACAGAAGTTGTCAGGAAGCCAGGCGTTGGGGTACACAAGCGCGAGACTCACTTCAACGCTTGCATGTCGACCTGTAAGGCAAGGCAAGGCAAAGCGATCAGCGACCGTATGCCGTGAAAACCGAGATAAGAAACTAACGGGAGACTTAAAAGCCATGAAACAATGCGCGTCGTTGTGCGTGTCGACACCCTCGCACGCGTCGCAAAGGTCGACGGCGCAATAGGCGCAGCGGAACCAGATGCCTTGGATGTTGGACATGCAGCGGTCGCAGATTGCTGCGCTATGCGACAGCGAGGAGAGGTAGGTATGCGGGTCCACCCCCGGCGGGGGTCCTGCTGGCGGCTTGTATCTGTGGTGAAGGTAGTTAGCACAGGGAGCATAAGGAGAGAAACGACGCACAGTCTCGGAAGGAAGGCAAAAGGCGATACCAAGGGCCGCTGGACCGGGCGGGGGAGCTTGAAGAATACATGGCCCGGGTCGTGGAGGGTATACGAGTGTTCTTCGCAGTTACCACACTGATCAAGCGTAAGCACAGGCCCTGGATGATAGAGAAGCAGTCTCACCAAGCTGAAGCCCTGCGGCTGGGACGGACAGTTCGCGCACTGGTAGCGCACTCCGAGGATGTTCTAAAGAGCTCAGGTCAGCCCCATCCATGATCTCAAAGCACTGTAGCATGACTGACCTTCCCGCACCCGTGGCAGAAGGTATGATGGTCTTCGTCCGGAGCCAGCCGTGTGCCAGACCCTATGACTGTCCGTGCATACGAGGAGACGACCGAGCTCGCTTTGGACGGCTTCGGCGGCTGGTGGCCGACGCTCGCAGCATCCCGGCCCTGCCACAAGTGGATCGCTCTTCGACTCGCCGTTTGCACCTAATCAGTCTGGTGTCAGTGCGGCGCCCAAGTACGTGAAAAAGTGTTGATCACTTCGTCTGTTTCCAGCGGATATGGGATCTGAGGTGTCGGTCAGCCGGCTTCGGCCAAAAAGACGCTGGAGGAAATCGGACCTTGATCAGGATATGCGACGAATTATGCCCTCCGTCGGCGGAGTCAAGATTGCCCGGCAAGCCCGCCGATTCGCAGTTTGAGCAAATGTCGACGGCGTCGCAAATGGCGCAATGGAAGCGTGCGCCGACGATGTCAAGCATACAGCTGCGGAAGTGTCAGATGCATGGCAAAATCCGCTTAGGGGTACGGCTTACTGCGCGCATCGGACGCCTGGGTGTGTTAACGCTGCGGAATGAATGGGGTGAATTTGAAATGGATGAGAACAGCATGGCACATACATTTCTCCCCTTCGGGTCCTATATCGGGGGGAACGGTCTCGAAGTACCCCGAGTCGCTTACTGGCATGTCGGGTACGACAAGGAAGGCGTGCGACGGGTGAAGATCATGTACTTGACTAGATTGCTGTTAGCGTACGACCCCATGTCGAGAGCGATACACAAACCTGTAGCACGCCCGACACAGATTGAACTTCTTGCATGACGCGCACTTGTACCGATGATGCGTCGTGACCGCCGCACAGGTCGAACACTGGTGTATCTCGTTCTCGTCTTGTTCTACGGACGCCAAAGAGTCAGCTCGGACGACAACCAACTGGGGAATATTACACACCGACGTCCTCCCACCCGAGCGGTCCCCATACCTTCTCGTGATACGCATGTCGCGTCTGCCCCTTCTTCGGCGCCAGCCGCCGCCACTCCAACGCGCGCTGAGCATCGGCGGGCGACGACGGGCTCACACTCGGCGACGCCGAGCCCGGGGACAGCCCGGCCTCGATCGCATGCGTCACCCCGGCGTGCTCGATGCACCCGGAGCACAGCTCGTACCCAGGGTCGACGTCGCGCGCTTGCCCGGGGGGGACGACGAGCGTCGCCTGGGAGCTGTACGCGCTGCCAGCGGACGCAGAAAGCCCGGGCAAGCGCGGAAGCGGCTTAAAGTGGCGCATCGAGCCGTTGAGCGACTCCGTGCTCCCACCGACTCCCAGGAACGTCCGCGACGAAGAGGGAGAGTTATCGTGTTGGTGTTTGTGCGGCCGCGGGGGATACGAGTACTGGTGTTCGTGGGGCACTTGGAACGTGCCTGGCGGCTGCTGGTAGTCGGGTTGAGCATGGCCGGATCCGGAGAAGAAGTCCGGGGCCCCATGCTCTTGTTGACCGTGGGTGCTCCGCCCCTTTCCTTTGGTCGACTGGCTCGCCGGCTTCTTCTCTCCGCAGATGGAACACACGTAGCGGATGGAATCCAGGAGTACACCGCATTCGGAGCAGTCGGTGAGGGTCTCGGGAGCTGGGGGATTGAGGGGAAGGAACTGCAGCAGTTCCCGGGGAATCGTGTCGGAGGTGTACGGCTGATCTTGCGGATGCTCGTACGCCTCGGGCTGAAATGGGTTTGTTGAAGGCGGGGGGCGGGAAGAGACAGCTTGTTGCGCCGCAAGCCAGTTAAGCTGCCGAGAGGAGGGACGCGGTTTCGGTTGAGGCTGACACTCGTTCATGTTCGGGGCGTCTTCATAGTACACCGAGTCGCGAGTTTGCGATTGTGAGGCGGAAGACGATCGATACGAGTAATAGTACTTTCCCCGCGTGTCCTGCTCCAACGCCAATGCCCCTGCGAGCTCCTCCTCGTCCTCCTCAGGTATTGAGGTGACACCGGAGGAGATTGACGGCTCGGGCAACGCCCCGAGCCTGGAACGAATGGCTCGTGCGTTTTGGTCCCGCAACCAAGCGGCGCCGCGATCGTTATCGTCGAGATTGTCGTGCTGGACGCTCGATGAATCGTCCGGGATAGACTCGGCGAGCTTGAGTCGCTCGAAAACAGCGGCAGGGTCCGAATAACGTTCCTCGGCGTGTTGTTCGTCAGAGAATGGGTCGCTAGGATTGGACTGGTAACGCAACGTAGTGCTGGGGCCAAGGGTAGGACCTTGCTCTGACAGCACATCCCAGGATTGCTGTGAGGTCCCCTCGTGAACGGACTGATCTGCGCGGGACACCGCATCTCTCGAGCTGACGGTAACCGAGTCGTCGTCGAGGTCGACCGTGGGAGCACCAAACGAGAAAGACTGCTGGCTCCCGTTCCGATTCTTGTACTCCTCGAGACTTGCGAGCGATGAGGTATCGGACAGACTAGGTCCGTCATAGTCAACCGATATGTTCACCCGCAGTGTTATTTTGCGATTCCCGAAGCTGCGCCCAGACAAGATCGAAGCTGCAGAAGATAATGGGGGATCGTCGCTGCCTGCCTGGAAATACTGTATAGCCTCCGTCAAGTCCGAGTCCGTTGTGATATCGGTCACTTCGCCGTCGTCGTCCTTGTACGCTATCGCATATGAAGTAGCATAGAGAGAGAAGCACTGTTCGACCTAGAATATTCTGAGATACAGGCGAAAGTGCGAGACTCTGAGTCATACCTTGTGCCGCAGGAGATCATAGCTGCAATTTCGGGCAGAGGAGAACGTTATCCGTTTATTCCAGCGGTCGAATGTGCACTTCACGACGAGCGGGCGGTCAGGACGTCTATCCATGAACGCTGCGCAAAAGATAGTCCGACGTCGACTCCGGAGTCCGACTTCAGTAAGCGGGGATGGGGCTGTGCCTAGTCACGCATACGCCCCCACGTGCTCTGATCTGGGGACGCGTCAATTTCGCGTCCAGTGAAAGTATGGAGAGCCGCTGAGATCTGGATACTCAGTGTCAGCATCCAAGTCAACGCGCCCTATGTATGGCTGCCGAAGGATTTCAGCCTGTGGATGAGTCTGATATACCTGCGCGGGTTGTTATTCATAGTGCTCGTTCATATGTAGCTCGCGCTTGCGCGGAACGAAAAAAAGATGTGATACGATTGGCAAGGTCGAGTCCACGAGCTACCTCGGAACGGAGCAGCATAAAAGTAAAAAGTGTGAAACCCAGCCTTTGTACCAAGAGAAGCATATACTGTATGTTTCGTCGCGGATGCTCACTTCTTGTGACAGCAGGTAACCCGTACCAGCACCCGGCTCCCTGGTGTCACTTGAGGGACTCGAACCCTCGACCATCTCACTTCGGCGTTTAGACCTCCATGGGCGGGTTGCCACTAACCCATAGTGACACAAAGGAGAGGTATTTTTAGTGAATATCTACTTGCCTTGAAACAACTCTGAGCAAGACCGGGCGCAAGATCTCGGGACTAGTCAGCCCCAGGCAGAGATTCTGAGAGAACAAAGGATCTCCCGGAATCAGTGTGTCACGTTTTTTGCTTGCACCGCTCCTCAACCCCTCTTGCAGTATGTGCAGCCATTCATCTTCCTCGGAAGGGATTTTCTGGCTCCGGTCATTTCTCATGACAGCCTTTCACCGCACGCCATAACTCTGCAACGGAACAATCCGCTTGGGCGTTTCTCCTTTCAAGACGCTCTTCAAGTTGGGCAATATTTTCTTCCTTCGCGGGGCTCTAGCGGCGCAGCTGCTGAAAAAGCCTTGAAGCTCCCCCAGGCTTTTTGGAGAGTAGGAGCCACAAAGTGAGGGTGTGTTCTCGTCGCTCTTGCACTGTGAAGTTCTCCCCCGCTGCCGCTGGTACTAAGTTAGTCGGTGCAAAATGTCCTCGATTCCAATATTTGTATGTATGTGAAGCCTCAATCCGATTATACGTAGATTGTTTGTCATAGCTGGACCGGTAGGATCCACCAGTCTCAGTTTCAATGTAGGTACTTTCCCAATTTTCCCGATTAGGTTTCTCACATTGACGTGTTGACGCGCCAGTGGCGGTGTAAAGAAGCAATCACATGCTGTTTTGTTTCCTTCTCGCCTCTTCCTTCTCGCCACCACCTCGCCACCGATGGTTGCCCCCAAAATCCTCGAACGTGCAGCTATTGGGGCTCTACAGAACCCCGCCCTTCTCGTTTCTCGTTTCCCCTCTCTGCCCCATGAAGACTGGGTGCGGTTGGTGCCAGTGGCAGTAACGGACTCGGACCCGCCGCCAGACCTCGCCGACTCGGACGTCACAGAACCCCCCCCCCGCGCTGGACTCATAGAAGTTTTCTCGGACATTGGGCGGACCCTAGTTCTTCTCTCCCTCAAGGTCGTCGCATCGGACTACATTGCGAGCCGGCCGCCCGGATTTTCCAAGGTGTGTATGGGCAGGCAGTCACGAGTAGGCACATCTAACAATGAACATCACGCCCAGGCCCTCGAAGCTTGCCTGCTTGCAAGCGACATGCTAAAGAAGATACTGGCACGCATCGATCCCCGGACAATCTTCAATAGCGTCGCGAGGGTTGATGGCGGTTTTTATGCTTTCGTGGGAGGGGTTTGGTACCGGGCGAAGCGCAACATCGTCCAGGTTACTTCCTGGCTTTCGGTGATTCTGGAACCTCTCGTGGAGGCAATTGCGATCGCTTATAGCGCGAAGTACGTCGTTCATCCAGAGCCTTTTGCTAGAAATACTTACTCGTGGCCAAGCTGGACCGCCCCGCAAGCCAGAAGATCCTCTACCTCGCACTTTAGCGCATCGCACGGTGTGTCTACCATCGCATCAGGTATAGAAGCGATGAATTCTTATATTCATGGCTCCAGATGTCTTGCTCCTCACTAACTTGCGGGACATCCAACTGTCAAATGCCAGAGCGCTTGGGGTGGGCCTAGATAGTGTCGTACGTTTTCCTTCGTTCAGTTCCATGTGCCTACGGACTCACAGTGGGATATCCAGGACTACGATATTCTGGCGAATGTCGGTACCCTTTTGGCCATGGTATAGGAGCCCTGCGAGCTCACACGGTTCCTAGGAGTCTCCCTTTGCGCCAGGCACGTTGTATTGGAGTGGGATCGAGACGGAGTTGCCGGTCCTTCCGGAAGAGGTTCGCTGTTCCATACATCTCATACGCACATTCCCAACGCCAAGTTATTAGTACAATAGCACACCTCGCGCTCGGAGAAGCACAGTGCCAAGTTCTCAACTCGAAACTGTACGCTTTCCCCGCGCTCAACTCTATAAGCAAGGATACTCATCTCTTCGTAGGCGCAATCGCTGCCGCTCCCTTTACAAGACCTTGGGTACAGACATCCGGCGTCTGGTAGAGCAGAGGGCTCCGAGAACCGCCTCCCCGTCGATCTAGCGGAATTCCAGGTAACCATCGTTCAGCATGAAAAGATTATATGGATTGATAAAAGCCACAGGCTCCTTTCCCGCCGGTACTTGACCCCGCATTTCTCATGTCAATGCGCTCTGATGTTTTCTTTATCCCAGAATGCCTCCAATGCAGGGCCCTCGCGCCGCCCCCTCACGCCCCACAACGGTGATAATCGTGATCCTCCCTGTGCAGAGAAATGGGTTTGATTCGATGACGGATAAATATGGTGAGTATCGAGTCGATTCGTGCACGTTCGATCTTGTTGATTCCGTTCCAGGGAATAAATCTAGCTGAACCTCAAGCGCGGAGCGGGGCCAGGATCTTCGATATTCTAGTAGTCTAGTAATGCCGGTGAGTCTTGAGTCGCTTTAAGTGCGTCCCTCTCGTTGACCTTTGCAGACATCGGTCGTATGTTGTTGTGCGTATGTAATTGAGTAAGGATATCTACTGTAGACCATCGGTACTAGAATTTCAACGCATCGTTGTCAAGTCAACCGTGGGAGCGTAGATTCGGTCTTTGACCTCGGGACACCGACGATGATTCTTTATGAACTTCGTTCACTCTGAAGAATAACATTCGTAGATTTTGTACACCACATCTTTCTCCATTACGCCTTTCATCAAGGGGAGAAAATACGTAAGTCTTCCCACGGTTCAAAACTTGGTTCGAAGTCACTCATACTAATCAGTTCGCAGGAACCCAATGCCGCACGGTGTGGTACAACTTCAGCTCAAGAGAAATATTGGTTCGCTTGGGCAAGGGGGCTTGACTCAGCTAAGAGGATCACGGGTCTGTATTAACCATCCATTACCAAGCGCCTGTGGCGATATGCTGAGATCGCGAAGGTCGCGTCGAGAAATTCGCAGAGATGCCTCGGGGACCATTAATGATATGCCCGAGCTGTGTGAGCTCCGCCATAAAGTCAGAAGTCTCGCAGCCCACTTGGCGGCACTACTCCAATTCTTCCCTTGACCAGTCTCTTCTTTATCGATATATATGGCAGGTGGAAATTTCGGCACACAAATGTCCAGTGGGTCCGAAACCCCGAAGCTTACTCTTCATTGGCTGGAGGAATCACGCTCGCAGCGTATTGTATGGCTCCTCGAAGAACTGAACATACCCTACGAAATCAAAATTCACAAACGGGATCCCAAGACGCAACTCGCTACCGCGGACTCAGGCTCGAAAGAAGCTCATCCCTTGCGCAAGTCCTCCGCGCTCTAGCAGAGTCGGGCTTGATTGTGGAGTACCTGGGTGATCACTTTGGTCCGACGTTGATCCCAACCAAGTGGAAGGCTGGGTGGGAAGAGATGGTCGGCGGCGAGACTGAAGCATATCTCCGCCATCGGTTTCTCATGCACTACTGCGAGGGCTCTCTGATGGCGGTGTTACTTGTGTCCTTGTTCTCCCATAGTTCGTCCATCCCTTTGATCATGTTAAACTTTTTTATCCACGCTCACACCCTTAGACTGCAGAAATCAAAACCGCGCACGTTCCGTTCTTACTCCGCCCCATAATGTCCTTCATCTCCACGAAAATCAACCATCAACCACTGGTACATCGACCCAGATCTCATGACTCACTTCGAGGCTCGGCTCCCGATGGCGGCCCGTATCTGTGCGCAAACAAGTTGACAGGCGCAGATATCATGATGAGTTTCCCCGTTATGCTGGTGATGAGCGAGATGTGGGATCGGGGCCCGGCAAACTTGAACGAGAGCTCGTTTCCGAGATTGTTCGCATACTCAGAGGAGCTGAAGAAAGGCGAGGGTTACAAGAGAGCGGCGGAGAAGATTGCTGCTCTCGAGGGAGATCTAGAGGATTCTGAGTACTCGCTAGTATGAGCTCGTGCACTCTGCCGGAATTCATTTGTGACGCCAGAGGCTGGCTGCTGGCTGTTTAGCATCATTTGGATCCGAACGAGAGGAGAAGTGACCTATGCCCGGACAACAGTGCACGCATGAACATTGAGAGAAAAGACGGAACATCTGGGACTCGAACCAACGTCTGATCGTATGATGGCACGATCATTGCGTGATGAGAGTCAACCTGTTACCTCACGCCGGCAACAAATTTCCGATGACCAGCATGAGCTCGCCGATGCGCGAGTCTGCCGCGCCTCCAATTCATTCTCAGTTGCTGCGTCGTCGAACTTCTTGCGCCTTTGACCCCGGATGATCGGCGAGAAGTTTGTGAGGTCACGCGCTTTCCGAGGGTTTCGCCTTGCTTTCGCCCCCAAAGCGCCCCGCTCTAGCCTCTTGCCGTTCCAGAACTGAGAACATCAGAACCCCAGGAGATTCTGCGACCCAAATCCTCGGAGCTTGGACTTTCGTACGGCCAAATTTAACAGACTTCACAGCCCGTCTGCAGCACGTCAGTGGACTGCTGTGAATGCAGGAGCTTTTAGGCAAGTTGCAGTAGCTTCTTGGATGGGCGCCTTGAGATTACGCCTGGGCCCTGGACCAGGACCCTGCAGAACGACCCCAAAAACAAGCGCCGAGCAGAAAATAGCGATTACACGCCTATAACGCGTCGACGGACGCGTCAATTTGCATTGGTCACGGCAATTCTGGAGGTAGAATCAAGAACCTCCGTGTGCGATCGATAACCCCGCAGCGAAGCCTCATGGCACTGCTAGGCGCTGAATCACCGGCCTGAGCCTTATACTGGGTCAAGCACCGTTCACTCTTCTCCAGCACCTCCCTCTGCCCCCTGCTACAATGTCTTACTGCCCCCCTGGAGCTTTCCCTGGCGCCTGGCCCGACCCATACCTTGAAGACGACGATGCAGGCAAGATGATTTCACGCTGTGTTTACTTTCTTTGTCTCATAGGGAAATAAAGGCACCGACAAGACAACGAGCAAAACCGAATCACCTCCATGTACAAACCCTGTGCCTGGTAAGCGTTTCTGCTGCGTACTTCCAGACCTCACTAGACTGTCCTTCCAGACGACGCGGACGAAGAGCTGGAAAGCCATATCAGTGATCCAACGCTGCCGGGCGCTGGCCCCGTAATAAAAGACTCCCAAAGTACACATGACTCTCCAGTCCATTCCGAGGGGAATTCTGTAATAGCTTCTGACCCTGACGCTATGGACATCGATGTACGTGCAATTACCTGTCACGGTTGTCATTCTCTGAGGTCCATCCATGCGATTTAGCCTTCTCCGACTCCTAGTCCGAATCTCAAGCCCGCTGTGAAGCCTAATGCCGAGCTCGACTTGCTTCACTCGATCAAAGGAATGTACCGTGTGCTAGATCTGATCACTGAGTCCGCGAGGTACACATTCATTGCTCTAGGCTGGTAGCTACCACACTGACCGATTTTCTGTTTGCAATAGCGGCGGATCGGGTGAGTATCAAACAAGCTGGTTTTCTTGCGTCTGAGTTATGAGTGCCGCAGTCGACAAGATCATCATCGATCAGAAATCCCTGGAAGAACTCATCAACGCACTCTCTCCTGGAGCATATGCTTCGCTCACGAAGGTGGGTTTAATCCCTTCCTGCTCTTGTACTCTATCTTACCTTTATATAAAGGTCGATTTCAACGCTCTAGACAAGCTCATGATTAAGCCGCTCGGATTGTATGGGAGTAAAGCCGAAATTGTCTCGTTCTTGTCCTCCCGGGATCTTATCAGTCATGAGACGTGAGTTGTATTGTTATAATCGTACGGAGGTTCAGATTTCCGCAGTGCCCGAGCTCTGAATCATACCGTGGATAACAAGTCCACCCCATATCTTCGCTCCGGCCTCTATGTTCTCTGTGGCCCCAGCGCCGAACCTGCTCAGGCAGAGCAGATTTTCGTTGTCTACTGGCCCGAACCCAGCACTTGGAATGACGACGCTGTCTCCTCCGTTCACCGTAACCGTGTCACGTTCATGAGGTACCTCCTACATCGACCTTGCGCTTCTACACAATTGAACCCCTCCTTCAACTCAGATATCTTACGAAGATCGCGGACCAGGTCGCCTGTCTGATTTCTCCTGAACACGCGCACGCAATTGTATGGAACGACGAGGCGGAGGACTTACCTATGGAAATTGACGAAGGAGTCGACCGCCTCTTCACGTTTGAGGTTGCCAAGACCAACGAACAGGACGAGGATGTCTCGGCGCGCCCGGGGTTCACGGTGAGATAAAGAGATGATTTCTGCATCGCGAATAAAACTGAACTTAGCTAGATGAACACCCCTATTCTTTCTGTGGAACACCTTCACGTTGAATGCATGCTTGATGCGTCAGAGCTGCAACCGACCTTGATTCACGGCGAAACCGCGCAAGCTATCTTGACGAAGCGTTTTGTTCCGTCTACCTCCATCAACCGTATCATTCGCGGAGAGACCCACCAGTCAGTGCAGCTACGAAGCCTGATGTATTTCCATTTATTCAATCAATTATCGTACTTATTACTAATTTTTTTCCAGCGCAGCCGGCTCCATTCGACTAAGCGAGTCGTTGAACGATGAGGGGATTCACATCCTGAGCGAGCATGGGCTTAGCTCCCGCTTTCCTGTCCCGTTCAAGGACTGGAAATCACGGAATCAAGAGGCTCAAGAGTCGATCGAAGCCGCTGGCAAGAAAGAGCAGCAAGAGATAGACCAGAGAATAAACGACGACTCTCCGCAGTGGAAGCCCATGCTTCGTGAGACCATGATCGACCAGCTGTTGAATTTGTTCCCGTTCGTCATTTCGCACGTCTGTCACGCGTACATTTACATCACTATCTTTACAGCACCGTGCAGCGCACAGTGCTTTCTCCTTCTTCTGACGAGGATCTTGAATTGCTGCGGGGTGCGTATTCGTGTATGTGTGGAAATGATCTCAATGAAACTGAACACTCCGTAGCTCAATATGCAACCTTCGTCTCAGACTACCCCGGACTCAAAGAAGAGCTCGGAAAGCTGATCTCGGGGAATCGGTCTGACCCTTTCCGACTGTCTACCCAGTTCAAAACCTTGAGAGAACAAATCCTTTGCGTCGAGTTCATTCTCAAAGAGAAACCCGATCTAGAAGCTCCCGATCGCGAGGATTTTATTCGTCGTATATCGGCGCACGGGATGGATGGCCTCGCCGCTGTTTTCAAGAGCAAGGACTCGGCAGAAGGAAAGGGCATATTTTCCAAGCTGACTTCTTTGTGGACGGACGGACACTCCAATGTGGAGCAAAAGATCCGACGACATGTCCGTGAGCAGCTCGCGACAATCCCAGACGGCCAGTTTCTCGCCGACCTCGACGAGGTATTGGCGGACGAGCCTCTCTTACAAGACATGATTACGCGATCTGTCGAGGTCGCGAACGAGAGTCTCCAGAACACAGTCGAGAAACTGCTCGAGCGTTTTGTTGGGAGAGCTGTGATTCTGCAGCAAGACACTTTGAAGGCACAAGTTCGACGCAAGACCGCGGGGAAGCTGGAAGAGGATCGCAAATTTTCCCGTCTCCAGCTGATCGAGGAATACGGGCGTGAAATCCAGGATAGTCCGTGAGTTATGCTTTAGTACCAACTCCCATGCGATACTCGCACTTACCTTCTTCGATCTCATAGGCGAACTCTGACAATCGAAAGAATTGAGCGTAACAGAGCCGGTAAGTACATGTGAACTGGTGTCAACTGCAACTGTGCTGACCCTCATTTGCAGGCTCATTCAAGATCGACGGCACCGACAAATCCCGGGAAGATCCCACGGTTGAATGCAAGCTACATCAGCTCCACTTGACAACGGACGACCGGCATTCACTACAATCGGATCCAACATTCGTGCCCTCCCCACATCTCCAAGCGAGTTCAGTCCAAGTGTTTAATCTCCCGCTCGAACACCGAATCTTGCATGCACAATTACTAGACATGTACAGCGGGAAGCTTTTGTTGATAACCGAAGATCCTCGTATACTCTCTATCTTCCTCGAGAGTCCGTCGGCTCTTTACCATGCTATTGCGCGAGGTCGTAACAGTGCGAAGCGAATTGTTCATCGCGATAAAATTGGGAACGATGTTACTGTATCTTACGACGAACAGAAGCGGATGTTGTCTCTCTGTGCGGCATCCAAGGTCCGTCCTTCTGCTATGTCGCTTTCTCCCACTGGTGTCTGATCTTTGGTTGCAAACAGCTCTCGCTGCACATCTTCGTATTCGACGAAACTTTCAGCTCTCTCCAGGCTTGGGGAAGCGTTCTCGATCTCAAGCCGTGGTATTCCGCAGGAACTTTCGTGGTCAAGTCTTGTTTCATTTCTGGCTGCGAAGAGATTCTCTTCGTCGACACGAGCGCGCAAGCAAGAATATTTTCCCTGATAACTCAACAATTTAGGCACGTATGTCCATCCACGTTATTCCTTTGTTAACCCCGATCCAGGCCGGCGTCCTTATCCCTGGAACAAATCCCGGCCGGCATTGCTTCCTCTCCCGACGGTGCTTGCCTGCTTCTTTCTCTCCAGGATGGCGACCGGCTATCCTATCATGCTTACCACTGGGACACCTTTGGCTCATCCCCTGGCATCGACCTCGGTTTTCTCGAACTTCCCAATTGCCCGGCCTTCTTGACTTCTTTAGTCAACCGGAGAAATACCCATCTTGTCGGAATAGATATCGACACTCACATCTGTCAATCTGTGGTTCTCGACATCACGAAGAAGATCACGGAATTCATGTTCAAAGAGACTGGAGCTACTAAGAGCTCTTCGAAATCAAAAAGCGTCGCCACTTCTCACAACTCACTCATCGACTGTTTCACTGACGTTTGGACACGATTTCCAGTTGTCGCTGCTGTCCAACGCACCACCGTCTCCTCGATCGAGAGAAACGCACGGAAACTCGTTTTCGTCACTGATCGAGACCATGACAGATTTGCGTCCCACTTCTCCGAGCTGATTTCTATGTTCGAGCAGAGGACGAGGAAACCCACAGGTGATTCCCTAAAAGGGATTCAAGTATCGGTGCTCGCCTCGAATTCTTGCTTCCTCTCGAAACCGTTGCTCGATGCTCACTGGGGTCTCTCTGCATTTCGCGCGGGAGAATGGCTGGTGGACCTTTTGTGCTTGATTCCTATCCAGATTGCCGTGACTCGAGAGAATCGTTTTTTGCCGTTGAAGGACGGCAAAGTCTCAGCAGACTTAGAGCGCTCCCTACTAGGAGCAGAAGTCGGCCAGATTGTTGACGCGCTGTCCCTGGGGTGGTACGAGAGTGTATTTCAGTCGTACATGACTTCCAAGGTTAGCATTGTCTCAGCAATTTTTTCAACTCTGTTTAATTTTCCTTAAGCCGGTCAAAGTCGTCTCGTCTATGGGTAATGACTTCTCTCGCCCTTTGGATGCGCCCCCTCACATACTCTCACAGGTGAACAGTCGGTTGGTAAATCGTTTTCGCTCAATCACTTGGCAGACACATCTTGTAAGTCCATTACTGTTGGTTATCCATTATTAACAATTCCTATCTCAATATAGTTGCCGGGAGCGCCATGAGAACCACGGGTGAGTGTTAGGGCCACACCCTCTTCAGATACCGATATAATATATTTTTCTAGAGGGAGTTTGGATGTCCGTGACGCCTACGGAAGATGCCCTCATTGTTGCTCTAGATTTTGAAGGTCCCTCGGCGTGGAATTTCTTGTGATGTCTTCTTATGCAACCGCAGGTGTTCATAGTATTGAACGATCGGCTCAAGAAGACACATTACTTGTCCTGTTCAACACGGCGATATCGAACCTTGTGCTGTTCCGCAACAACTTCGCTATGAATCGATCCTTGTCTGGCCTTTTCCAGTCGTTCCAGTCATCTTCTACAGTCCTCGATCCCGCTGTCAACCCGACGTTGTTCCGGTCTACGTTGACTATAATCATTAAGGTGCCCCATGGCCCATTTTGAGAACTTTCTCCATCGAAATTAACCACGGCTCTCGCAGGATGTTGTCGAGTCCGACAAGACCGAAATTGTTCGCGAGTGAGTGAACAGTGTAATCCCACGCAGCGTTCGCTGACATGGCTCCCAGGTTTTCGACCAAATTCCGAGTGAATACATAGCATGTCCTCCGGGTTTCTGGGCTAATCTACCTCCAGAAAATTGTCGAGGACGAACAGGATGCCAACTTCATTTCGCGACTCCACGCGGGCCGAATTAATATTGTTCCTTGGCCCGTCATTGAATCACGTCAATTCTACCAATTGTTTCCTGCGATGAAGCGTCTGCTGGATAAACAAGAAGTTACCCATAAGACCGCGGGCGAGTTCCTCCACACGGTCAAAACACTTATGGCCAAGTTGAAGGTTGCATTGAGCGCTTCATCATCTGTTCTGGCATGTTGCTCAACTCCTTTGAATTAGGCGAATGATTGGGGCTCGCTGTCGCGTAAGTCGACATCAGCCATGTTCGAAGCCTGGTACTCAATTAACTTCAGAAACACTTGCCGCTCACCGAGCGCAGAAATTACTTGGGGGGCTGACCAATGCACTGGTATTCGGTTTCTCCGAAGTGGAACCGGAGAATGAACCGCTAAAGGTCTTGTATCACTCTCCATATCCCGTAGTCGGCGGAAAAACTCACCTGTTGTCAGAACTTTGACACCGACAAGCTCATTGAAAAGCCGGATACACCGGCTCAATTCTTTCTTTCAAGCACAGACTCGGAAGCTCCCAGTGCGCGAAGAGAAGCAATGCTCATTGCCTTGCAGGACTCTTGGGAGCACTTCGCCAGACGACCGTACATTCCGGACACAGAATGGATTCAAGACCTTTCAACGCACCTCGAGAGTTTAGCCGACTTGAGAATCCAGCACGTCTATGAATGGATATCGTCCAATTTGGCCAGGTTCACAATCACTCATGCTAACATGGAGATGTTACGCAGAGTCTTCGAAAGTACCATCATTGATCTTCAGGCGAACGTCGAAATTTGTGGAACTCAGTGTGCTACTTGCCAGTTCAAGTGCTTACTCAGTCGACGCCATGACTCGAGCACGCCGCACGATTGCCGAACGTCGCACCAGTGTGTTCATGACTGTGATTTTGGAGAGGAACACCCTGGCGATAGAAAAATATGTGGGCTTCCGTACGTTTCGATGTCGCCTCTGAACCGATTCTGCGCTTATACAACTACAGAGGTGGGCATGCTGGACGACACATGTACGCCGAATCTATGCCTGTTGGTTTGATATTCTCACCTCCTTGGTAGCTGCGCCGTAGAGATCCATCTGTGTGGTGAGCCGTGTCAGCTCAAAGACAAGCAAGGATGTCTAGGAGGTTGCATGAAGGTACACACACGCTCTCTCTGCCAATTCTTATCCTCATGTACGCGGATAGATTGCGGACCACAAAGAGGCCGGACATCTGTGCTCCGCCCGCCTGCATAAATGCGGAGAGGTTCGTCGACATCGCCGCCAAATCGGAACTTGAAGTATCTTCGATTCACTCTCTTTTTCAGCCGTGTGGTTTGCAAAACGTTAAGATTCCTGGGAAAAAATCATACTCTTGCCCGAGGACTTGTGCTGTTCCGTGGTGCGTACCCGACTCATTATCATGCTCACCAAAGTAAACCGGCTACGCTTCGTCGCCAGTGATGAGACCCATACGCAACATGTCTGCGATACACCTGCGTGCCCGTTGTCTTGCGAGTTCTCAGACTGCAAGCGTCTCTGTTCAGACACCGACCATCTTCATGGGCTGCAGACCAGTGGTGCTGTCCATCTTTGTGGGTGGGTGACTGCTGCATCAAAATCTGGAGCTTTGTTTACGCTTGTTCAGGCAAACTCATAATTGCGGCGCCTCTTGCCAGGCCGCAGGCATATGCGAAATCGAAACCGCTCCGCAGTCCGTGGAAGCAACGTTCACGGGACGGCATCAGACTTTCCAATACACCAAGGTACGTGTTTTCCTGAATCAGCGGTTTTCCCCAATAAGTACTTTCACTTTCATCACTCAAAGTACTCGCAAGGTGATTTAAAGGTCGTCCCGATTGCTGCAGCCGCGAACTGATTTTGGCTTGACAGTCGCAAAACGTCTGCCTTGTGTGTTCCCTATTCCTCCAGGGGAACGTCAGCACACCGGCCCTCATAGTCACAGTAGTACAGAGCCAGCTCCGTTTCACTTTTGCGAGACGAAGTGCGAGAGCTGCGGGTACTTTTGCACATTACCTCGAGGTGACAGATTTTTTCGAGCTGTTGAAATTCGGAGCTGTTGAAATTCGGAGCTGATAAGAGAGGTTTACTAAGGGCATCCGCAGCAAGAGCACGACACTCATCACGGGTCAATGTCGAAAACTCGATGGGCTATAGATGGACCGGATGGAACCATCTTGGAACTTAACGGCCGCAAGTTTGGGTCCGACGACGATGGGGCTCCGATGTTGTGCAGCCTCGTCTGCCAGGAAATTGGCCGGCACGCACATCTCGATTACTGTCGTGCTGACGATGCAGCCTCATGCGACCAACCGGAGGTTCAGCACATCAAGATGGCTCTATCGCCAAATCCTTCTCGAGCGAAAGATTGGATTTCACACAATTTATATTGGCGGCGCACAGGTAAGCTTAGAATTACATGTATGAAGCAACGTCGGGGATATTGAATTTCTCCCAGGCTTCAAAGGTTTGAGGGTGGATCGTACGTAGAAAGCCACTTACATACGTCTGAACCCCAGATCCCTATTCAAGACCCGATCAGGCTAATTTTGCGAAATGGTGCGGAGTTGAATCACTTTGAGTTGCATCTCAGTTTTTCACCATTTCCCAGTGATGCTTTCTGCCCGGGTACACACATCGTTTGGGACGTTTTGGATACTTCTTGACTCAAAGTTTCAGATACTGAGCACGCAGCAACTGCCACTAACCCGGCGCACCCATCCCATTGTACCTTGGCCATCTTTCACCCGCCTGCCAGAGCAGCGGCTGGGCTGGGGTATCTTTCGAACGACGGGCATGTTTTTAATTGCAAAAATCCGTCGGTGATGCAACAAGCTTTCCATGTGTAAGTCATGCAGTGTCGCCTTGAAAGTATGAAGATTAATTCCCTTCGTAGCATATTTGTGATTGACCGGTAACCCTCGGAAACTGTCCAGGAATTCCGGTACTGAATAATCTTGCAGCTCTGGCTCCATGGGATTTACCGATCGCGGACCGTTGCGGAATGCGCCAGGCACAACCCTTATTTCACGCTCCTCGAACAACAGGCTTGGCGCTGTGTACTCTGCCTTGCATGCTTTCTGGATGTCACGCAACACGGCTCTCAGTAATAGTGGCCATGCAGCAGCCGCTCCCGTTCGCAGAGATGCGTATAGTGTGGTCTTGTTTGATCACACTGTATCCGTTTGCATCGCGAATGACTTCGCAAACACCCCGGACGCTTTGTTGAACAAGCTTTTGGCGTACCAAACTGGTGGCGGGACTGATTTCACGCTTGCACTCACGACTGCTCAGAAATTGATGCAAGATAATTGGAGCACCGAGAGGTATGTGTTATAAATAAAAGCGGCCAATGGTTCTGACTTGTTGGGAATAGGACGCCCGTCGTCATTTTCCTGTCAGATGGTGAATGCAGCATTGCGGATGAGACGGTCCGCGGACTCAGTCGTAAAGCTGTGGCTCTCGGGTACGTGATGATTTCACGGAAGATATATCGATGCTGATCGAGATGATAGAAAACCGCTGTCTTTCCATGCTGTCTCTTTCGGATCTGCTTCCCAGAGTGCCGTTTTGAGGCGGATGGCTCAGGTCGCTCTTGAGGTCCAAACAAGCGCACCTCGCGATCCTCTGACCCCCTCAGAGGCCACCATCGACTCATCCTACTCCGAGGCGCTTGACACGGTTCGTGCCCTCCTTCATAATTCTGCAACGACACCAATGATGTCCCGTTCAAAGGTCCGGCTTGCTGAGACGTTCCTTGGGTTTGCAGAATCCTTGAGAAAGCCTAGGGGAGCCTTACTGAGCTCTTGATTTGAATGCCTTGTTAGATACGTATCAGAAAATACGAAAGAGTCTAAGGAATGAAATTCAACCAGAATATTGCAACCGTGAGAAGATGATTGATGTGGCAGTGTCGACCAGCCGACTTTGGACTTGGCCAAAAGCCAATGTAAGTAACAAAGCCGAGAACAAACAGGTAAAAATGGGTCCCGAAAAACCACTGTGAATCTTGAAATTCCGAAGTAAGGTATTGTGTTGGAGTCAAGTTGGAATTTACGACAATCACTTTTCACAGCGGATCGGTTCAATTTTGTTTGTGTCCTTGTTCCATTTTCTGTGCGTGTTGTCAACAGAATCGGAATTTGAAGGTCGTTCACAACTAGTCAACAACTTGAACAAGGTTGTATAGTAAACAAGACCGCCAAGAACGTTATCCGAAGGAAGGAATGTTGTTGATTATTCACACCAAAAAAAGAGAAATTTTAGCTCAGGCGAACACCCAGTCGAAAACACTGGTTTGGGCTGCCAGCTGAACACGCAAACGGAGCCACTGCATTCGGCTGCCGTTTCAGCCGAGATAGCCGAAACTCATTGTTTCGACAGCAGTTTTGGCTGGCCGAAACTACTGATTTGTGTGTTCGGCCGGCCCAAAACTTCTTGTTTCGGCGCGTTGCAGCCAAAACTGCGGTCGAAACTAATGTGTCCAGCAACGGTTTGAGATTCCATTTAAACTGGGGCTGAGACCTTTGTTTTCGACTGGGTTTTCACCCGAGCTGAAATTTCACTTTTTTCGGTGTGATTTTTTTTGCTCTTCTACTTTTTCATGTCGGCCCGGACTCGAGGCTCGATGGCAGAATCGATCAACATGGGGCGAATCGGAATGGTTCGACGCCCAGGGCCACTCATGTACTTGTGTTGGCAGGTTTTTCAAGCTGTGCTCCAGCGCTCACGACCGTAACTCGGACGAGAACAGCAGTGCTGTGCCATGTGGGCGCCACATCAAAGATATGTGGCCACAAACCCAATTTGGAATGCTTGTTTAACGATCCGCCACACTTGTAATTATCACACTTGTATCCGGAACAAGTACCTCTATAAAGTGGTCGCGAATAAATGGTAGGACAGCACAGCACCGATAATGCCCGCCTGTGGACAAGTCTTCCTATCGAGTTCAAACTCAATACACAACGGCGCCTTCGCGCGCAGAGCCGTTCTCGACGGGCTGCTCGGCTGGCCGTGGATCGTCAGCCACCCGCGCGACCAGGGACACGTCGACGGACCTCTCGCTTGCCCTTTCATTTGTATCCAGTTTGCGGCATCGGTCCTCGGCAGGCCGGACCTCCAGGGTGCGCGAGGAGATGTCAATGTAGATCTAGGAGAAGCACTCGCAGGATTCCTCCAATACGAGTTCTTTGAGGTGGGACCGAGGATTACATGCGCAGCGCCTGGGACTAACGGATTCCGCTTGTAGTGGGTGCTGGGAGTCTGCGACCGACTCGACGTTCGGGCTAGGCAAAACATCCACGACACGGAAGAGGCGTTTCGCTATCTACGGCCTGGTGACCTCACCCCGCTTCTGTACGGCACCGATATGGAGAACTCGGCCAGCCAGATTCCAGACATCATCGCGTGCGTGAAGATGATTACATCCCGTCCCCGCCAAGATTGACTATCGTGGCAGCGCCCTCGAGAAGACTGGCCTGCCGTGCGCCGTAGTCATCATGTTTGCAGGCCATGCCCGCGCGTGCGTCCACCTCCCGAGCTATGGTCACCGCACTCCCCTGTTCCTCGTATTCGACTCCGCGCCGAGATTCGGACAAGGCGCCACGATCGGCGTGCACGTATCGCACCAGTCGGCGGCGGCGCAGCTCGCGTTCATGTGCCCGCCTCGGCCGGGCGCGCAGGATAACAACATTAGGGCGGACTTTTTCGTGGCGACGCGCACGGTGGTGGGCCAGCGCCATAAGGCGCGCGTGGCGGCGATGATGCTGGGTTCGAAGTTTGGGGATGCGCTAGTTTTCCGGCGGGTTGTGCGGCAGGCGGCGGCGGCGGCGGTCGAGGATCCTGGGCGAGGACAGCGTGTAGAAGCGGCGGAGACTTGCGTGCCTCCGCGCATGGTACGGCCCCAGGCGCACCGGGATCGAGACAATATCGGCGCTGGTGTCGATGCAAGGATTCCCGAGACACGCGGGGCTACTGGAGATCAGGCAGCGCTACTGACCAGGCTTGAGGATATGGAGCAGCAGCTCCAGGTATGCAGAGACCAAATGCGCATGTACCATGATGAGCTGCAGCGACTCCAGAACAACCCGCCGCCCCTGCCCCGTAATGAGCCCATGCCACGACCCCGGACTGAGGCTCGTAGGCGGCCCGATACTCCTCATGCAGCCCACACAGCGCCCCAGCCCGTTACGCCGAACCAAGCCCAGGTCCACGTGTCGGTGCCGCTGCGCCGCCCGCAGGCTCACAGCGCTTATCCGACCCCAGACACGACGCCAGAAGGTCCCCCGGCTCACCCACTAGCAAGGGGAATCCAACGGGAACAGCACCAGCGTGACTTGTTGGCGTCCGAGAATCTTATGGATGCCGAGGGGCTGTACGACCGTTATGCGGATACAGCCGTCGTGAGGCCCCGGGCGAATTCGACGAGGTCCTTCCATGGAAGTATTTGAGGTAGATCAAATGGCAGGAATGATCGTGTAATGTATCTTGACTTGTGCGAGGGTTACTGTCCTCGCACCGGCAGATTTTGGTGACCCTACCGGGGCGGCGGTCGCTAATGGCAATGGAAGCGCGGAATTTCTGGAAATAGCGCTCTTCAGCGGTATGCTGGTCCCACGGCGGACAATGAGCCGTCACCTGCGAAAAAGTTTATGCGGTCACCTTACCAGTACGTGAGCCGTCACTTTGTTAAATCCGAGAAGGTGCCCCATTGGGCCTAACGACTTTGGCACGAGGCTGCCATGTGTTTCGGACCTTTCCGGGAAATCTGTTGGTTGAAAACAAGAAAATTTTCTGTTGAGCTTGATTGTACCTGGAATATTATTGTAGGTAGCCCAAAATAAAGTTCCTGACACACCAACCAAGTCTATGTAAGAACTCTGGCAGAGAACATCAAATCACTGAATGAAAAGATGTGCTGAACGCCAAAATGCTGCAGTTTTCCTTGGCCAAGCCACCGGCAGGAAATTGTTTCTTGTGAATGCATTGCGATTACTCACACCCTTGTTCTCAATTTTTGCTGGGTGGAAGTTCATGGTATCGGGATTGATAGGGACGTACATCAGCAGGGGCGTGACAGGCAGGCGGCTGCCGGGCCCTGCCGAGATGCTCCGGCCGGTCACACCGTTCTCAACACACCTGATACGCACAGTTGAGGCATTCAATGTAAGCCGCAAAAATTAGTGAGCAGTAGAATAGGTCACCTCAGTACACCACGGAGTAGCGAGAAGATTTGAGCAGCTATAAGCACGAGAAATCAGGTTTTCACTCATTCGGAGCATGGTTTCTAATAGTTTCTGGCACTCCTTTATCTGGATTCTACGGTATAATCATTCTACGTGTAGATACCCTTTTTCCGCGCGAAACCCGATAATATTTGAGTACCGTTCGAATTCACAATCCAAAATTTGACCTATGCCATCAAACTGACCCCGGCAACGTCCGAGACACATGGCTGCCTCGTGCTTGCCAAAAGGAGATGGGCCCGGAATTAACAAGGTGACGGTTCAGGTAGCGATCCGGTGACCGCGTAAACCCTTTTCGCAGGTGACAGCTCATTGTCCGCCGTGTCCTCGACCGTGTTTTTAATGCAAGGAATGCCATGTCGTGTAATTGTCCCGCCGCTAGGTTTCGAGGCAATTCGTCTGGGTACCAGCTGAGAATGAACTGGTTCTGTTATTCATTCAAGTCCCACATTGCAGACCACTCACAGCTGAGCAAGTGATGCATGCACCTCTACACACTCGATTTCGGGTTTGGTGTGTAGCTGCTCATTGCCATCGCGGACCCCGTCAACAATCTACTTGATGCTAACGGCGGACGGTTTAACAAGCGCAACCATAGCCGCGATGGGTAGCCTGTGTTCTATGAGCGTTCAAAAGCGCGAATTCCAGTTCGGAAGGACAGCTTGAAGCCTCCAAGGATGTCTTGAGAACGTGAAAATTCGACGTGCATCTCTGCAAACGGAGTTTCTGTCTTTTTGGGAGTTTATGGGGGACGTTAAGGCTCTTGAACACGATGGACGCGGTCAAAGGCAAGGGCACGGTGGTCCGTGTCAGAAAGTTAAGAAAGCCCAAACCGCGCTGGGCTGATCCAATCAGTATCTGGTTGATCTCATCAAGTGCGTGCGTTGCACGACGCACCAACCGCGACTAGACTGGTAACCAGCCTGTCTATGGAGAAGAACTGTCGATAGACAGACTGGTCGATCTGGGCTTGAATTTCCATGATGCGCGGCGGCACAGCCTATTGCTTCCGAAAGTCACGTTTGATGCCCCGGAGATAACCGACACCGTCAAAAAAATGAAGGTTTTGAAGAGACCGGCAATGCCCGGGGCATCAAACGTGACTTCCTTGTTGCTTTCTTGACGTCATCGCCCTTTGGAAGCGGTGCCGCCGCGCATGATCCAAATTCAAGACCAGATCGACCGGTCTGTCTATCGACAGTTTGCTCCATAGACAGAACGGTTACCGGTCTAAACCGCGACGGCTCGTATACTAATACTACTATAAGCTCATGGAACGGCCCCAATTTCCGGAGATTCTGCGTATCCCGCTCGGTACAGGAAAACGCGCGAGTGCCAGCCCGTCGCAAACCCCGCTGTGCCATGGCAAAATTTAAAGCCCTTGACAGCCCTTGACCCCGTCTTGCGGCGTCTCCCGCCTATGATTCACTTCAAATTCGTGTCCCTTGTGTTGGCTTCACGTGCTTTTCCCACAGCTTCTGTGCAACTTGCATTCGACGTCCCTCAAGACTGCACTCGCGTCCTTGTCCATCTGCCCGTACTATGTAACTCATCTTGCTGCCAGCTTTTGGCCAGCTTGCATCCGGCTCCTGCTCTTTCCTGCCAACTCTTCAGCATTAGGTATGTGCCCGCTCTTTGCCCCATGGCCCCGCTGATAACTTTCCACAGCGATACGCCGATACCGCGTCAATTGCAACACTGCACAAAGTGTCAGTGTTAGAATAGTCAACGGACGACGTACGCACCTGCACGAGCGACTGACCGCGTCCGCCATTCGCAGCACTTCAACGACGCGCTCGAGTCTTGCGCATGCCCCGCACAAGTTTCAATCCCCGCTCCCTACTGTACCGACCGCACGTCGTGTATGGTGTACGCCAGTAGCTGCCGCGCCTCTGACGAGACGCGCTCGCGCGGCCCGTCGAATCCCTCCTCCCTCTCGTCTTTCCTCTCACACATAAGCTGACCTACTCACACAGGCCATCTGCGACCGCCTGCGCATCCACCCGCCGACACCCGAGTCGCGCGCCCACAGCGCCGACTCACAAATCGCGAGTGAGCACCGAGGGGGAGACTATCAGAAATGGAGATGGAGTATGTAAGGGAGCTCGAGAAGAAAAGGTACGCACCCGCCTAGCTTCCTTTCTCCCTCCCTGTTCTTCTTCCTCTGTTTCTCGCCGTCCCGCCGAATGCGCCCGGCCAACTTTGCACGTCGTCGAGACGCACCGGAGTTTGGCCCGAATTTTTAGCGGCCAACATACGGTTGAAACAGGGTGTATTGCTCGAATATTAGCCGAATATTGTCGGAAATACTAGTCCTCCATTATTTGAACCTTACACCCTGTATACACCAAATATTGGACAGATTTTCAGAACCTCAAAGGGCAAATGTGGACTTGTCGTTTTCTCCGTCAGAGTCGAGCTTACATAACGACATCGCTCTTGCTTCCTACCTCCATGCACGGATGACGCGGCGTCCGCCCACGTCCAGCCGCTCACTCAATCACCCCCAAACTGTGACCTTGTACTCTTCCTACCCATACCCCGCCCCACCCCCAATTTCTCGCGATTTCCACACAATTTGCATTCGCCGTAAATCAATCCGACCCACGACCAAAGCGACTTTTTTGCGGGCTTTGAAGGCGTCCTGAACCCTTCAGCAGGTACGCGATATCTTTGTCAGTGGTATTTCGAGCAGATGCGGATGCTTTGAACACGATTTTGACATAGAATCAGGTCTTCGATCGAGTTCAGTACGCTTCGGTAACTGGAAGACGGTTGAAGATGGGTTGGGTTCTCTGTGCGTGCCTCTTCTGCCTCCCCTGTATGCTCTATTGTCCGCTGGTCCCCAGACCGATGCGCCTCGGCGCCGTTCGGGCATTCCAGCTACAATTCCACACGATTATCTTCAGTCCCTTCGCGAGGACCTTTGCTTTTCTACCACCTATCCTGCACCTCCTTCCTCCACACCTTCCTCCATCCACGCCTTCCTCCAACACGGCCCCACCTGTGCGATGAGGCCTTGCGCCGCACAGAGACACCTGTTCAGTCGTGCCGACCTTCCACCTTCCGCGTGTCTCTTCTCCTTACAATCAAGCTCGCATGGTCACCCGTTCCTTTAGTCCTCGTCCCTACCCTCCCTTTTCTCTTTGCTCCTTCTCTTCCTATCAGCTCTGCGACTGACACAACTAAGCAGGACGGCCACACTGAAACCGACTGCCGCATCGCAAAGGTTGAGCGTACCATGACTTCACCAATCACCTTGACCGGAGATGAGGTGTGTTCTCCTCATTCTCCCTTTCTTCCCTTTCTTTGTGTTCCGTTTTTTTCTGTGCCATTCTTAGGATGCGGAACGTGGGCAGAGCTGGACGACGTGGCGAAATACACGCAGGGGCAGGGACAGGTGCAGCAGATGTGGTGGGGTCCATGGTATGTTCCCTGTTCCATTGTATGATCCAGGCTAACTGCACGCGACAGCCTGGTACTTCAGACTGAATGCTTCACCGTGCAACGGCCCCTCACCGACAAACATGTGGTACTTGGGGTTGGTTTTCCCATCCCCTGTGCTCAGGCCTCGTCACTCACTATCAAAACAGAAGTTTGTCTTGGCCTCACGCGCGCGCAAATTCTCAATGTAGACGGCGAGCACTACAACAGCTTGTGTGGCTGCGAGCTTTTATACTAATGCTGGCCGGCTCAGCCTCGAGTGCGATCATGATGCATGTTGCTTTCGTTGTACATGTCGTAGCAGTACTGCAATAAATCGATTTTTCACCCATTCAATAGCAATCGAGCTTTTGAATTTTGCAATGGTCAAGAAACAGCGCCGAGAATATGTGGCCAATATTTGAGCTAATATTCGGCCAATATCCGGCTGGGACAGCCTATAGTTTCGAAATATCAGTCGGACGATATTTGACCAACATCTGGCTAGAATTCGGCCAATACAGCTTATATTGGCTTGATTCTGGCCGCTAAGAATTTGGGCCAAACTCCGGTGACGAGGCGCTGCGTGCACGACTCGCATTCAGACGCGCCGCTGCGCGTGTGCTGCGATCTGGGCACGCCGCGCACTCGTGGCTCCCGCGCGCGCGATCCAGCTGCAACTGGTGCCGGGCTCCAACGCACTCGTCCCGTCCCGCCCCCCGCTTCTCCACGACCGCGATTCGCGCGCTGCGAGTTTCGCCGACTGGCCGCACTGCGCGCCTCCCGTCGCATCCAGCCCGCTCGTCTCCTCCGACGGAGTCGTCCCAATGGCGCACGCCTGCCCCACCCCTGCGCTCCTCGCGCGGCGCATTCCCCCGCAAGGGCCGCTCGTCGCGCGTCCCAGCGCACTCGCCAGCCCCGCGTCGCGCCGCAGCGGCGCTGCACGTGCGCGTGCCGGACTTTGTAGCTACTTTACTAGCTACTTCACGAACTCGGGCTATCTATCTAACTCTACGGCGTACTTACAATCTAGCTGTGTTTGACGGACAGTGAGCGCGCTGAGCCTGGAGGTGTGTTGCACTATGTATCTCTGAGTGTTTGGCTTACGGGCTTCCAGCTGTTACGGATGACCTGGTGCAGATGCTCGGTCTTGACGACAAGCTTGAAGCAGTATCAGATACTCCAAGAGCTGCGGATTGCCTCGCTCTCGATTTTGCTGCACTGTCGCAAGTACGCGAAACCGCCCGCTCTTTGGCTTGAACTAAATTTTCATAGATGTAACGAATCGGTATTTGTCGACCGCGAGGAAGAAAAAGCCCTGCCGATTCTCGTCTGTCCGGTCCCTACGTGCGATCACGCGTGGTGCAAAGCGTGCCAGCAAACCATCGTAATCGGCGGGCCGAAACACTCCTGCGATGGCTCCTCAGAGCTCGAGCAATTGATGAAAAGTCGAGGTTGAAAACACTGCCCCAGTGTGTCGCCTCCGTCTTCCCGCGTCTGCCACAGCTGCTGACTTTGGTTCTAGACTGCAAGACACCATACAAAAAGTCCTCGGGGTGCAATCATATGACGGTGAGTCGTTCGTTGTGCCCCCCACCGGCGTCGGTTAAATTGAGTTCAAGTGCATCTCCCCGTCCTGCAACACACATTTTTGCTACGTGTGCGGGGGAATTGTGCGTTCTGCGCTACCGAAAGAGATCAAGTCGGCGATTGCGGAGCATTATAGGCGTTGTAGGCTGTTTGAAGACGTCCCTGACCGATGAGGGTGAGTTGGGTATCCGAGTTTGAATGTAATTCCGTATGTTTGTATCGAACTTGTGTACTTTGATGTGCAAGGGAGGTTGTCGTTGGGCCGGTTCTGCGCGGACTGTTGCTCCTCCTATCAGCCAGAGCCGGCGGGTCACCCGACGGACTCTCTGTTTCAGCGCATTCGGAATTTATATATTCCGGCCTTTTCGGAATATGAGAGCGGGACTCCCGGGAAGAACCCGACGCTGGGTAGACGACACGCGGACGCGCCGCCTGTATAAAGGCCCTTGCTTCTATCTACCTGGAGGGTTCATTTTCGACCCAAACTCTGATCCAAACTTATATGACCAGATCGCCGTTGAAGGTGGGCGCCTCACCGCTAGACGCCCTTGCTCTTGACACTCATGTCGCCACTGCGGTACTCAGATGTCCTCCATTCTAGGCTTCGTCAGTCGAGTGCGAACAGTACGAATGACCTGTTGGGAGTAGCCGAAATACTTCACTCATTCTAACTCCATTTTGTAGACTCTCAATCCTCCCGAAGCGAAGCCTTCTCCCGGTACCAAGCCTCTCAGATTCGGTGTGCTTGGGGCTGCCGCAATCGCCCCAGAGGCTCTGATCTCCCCCGTTAAATCCCACCCTGGAGCGGTCGTCGCCGCTGTGGCAGCGCGCAACAAGGACCGGGCAGCTGTGTTTGCCAAGAAGCACGGAATCGAAAAGGTCTATGGTGGTGCCAATGGTTATCAAGGTGTGCAATACGAAGCAATGTAGAAGCCCCATATTCACCGACGTGCGCAGAGTTACTCGACGATAAAGACATCGACGCGATTTATAACCCGGTTGGTCTCGGGTCCGACCCTTGTATGAACACCGTTCTGAACGTCCATCCAGCTTCCGAATGGACTGCACTATGAATGGACCATGAAAGCGCTCGCCGCCGGAAAGCACGTTCTGCTTGAGAAGCCGTCTGCGAACACCGCCGAGGAGACGCGCAAAATGTTCGAACTGGCGGACTCCAAGGGTCTTGTCCTCCTCGAAGCATTCCACTACAGGTAGGACTTACGCCTTGCATTCGCGTTGGACCTCGAATCTTACCGCTGCAGATTCCACCCCGCAGTGCAGCGCGTCAAGGCCATCATCGAGAGCGGAGAACTGGGCGCTGTGAAAAGCACGGCGACCTCTCTGGCGATGCCGCCTGGGATTATTGGGAAAGACGATATACGATTCGACTATTCTCTCGGCGGTGGGGCATTGATGGATATGGGATGTACGTCCAGCCCAAACTCATCATCATCTAATAATGCTCACGTATCTGTAGCATACACCGTGAACTCTATGCGCTATTTCGCCGGCGCCGAGCCCACATCCGTCGTGTCCGTTGAACACGCGGTTGGGCCGCCCAAAGTCGACCGCAAGACGACCGCGACGTTCGCACTTGCGGGCGGCATCACCTCGACCATCTACTGCGACCTCATCGTACCCCTCAAGTTCGGGCTCATTCCGAGCATGCCCGACATCAACGCCGTCATCAAGTGCGAGCAGGGCGAGATACAGGTCCGCCACTCTCATCTTCTGTTGTTCTACCGCTCATGGCAATGGCTCTGCTGAAGTTGTCCAACTACGTGATGCCGACGCTGTACCACTCCATAACCGTGAAGAACGGGAAGAAGAGCAGGGTGGAGAAGGCGTACACGTTCCCGGAGCTCGGGCAGCCCTGGTGGACGACGTATCGCTATCAGCTCGAGGCATTCGTGAACAAGGTCCAAGGCCGCACGCCCCATGCGTGGGTCACGAAGGAGGATTCTATCAAGAACATGGAGGTCATCGAGAGCGTCTATGCAAAGGTGAGGTTCTCGTCGACTCAAGAGAAGAGCTCAAAGCTAACTTGCACACAGAGTGGACTCGGGAGTCGCCCCAAATCTGATTATGTGCCGAAGGCGTAAGACTTCGGAGATGTACAACAGTAGATGTACACTCAAGTATTGTTGTTCTCTATCCTTGCTTTTATGAGCTCCCGTCCATGACGACGTCTCCTGAGCGCTGAGCCCTCCTCGCCCGCATCGTCGTGCTCGGACTTCGCCCGATTCGTACTGCGCTCCTCCAGCTGCGCTTCCTCGGCCGGCCGCGTCGTTTGCACCTTCGCCACAGCCTTCACTCCGGAAAAAAGTAAAACTTGGGGTCCCTGAAGATGTATCTTAAACTTTTAGTATCCTTGGCGGTCTGTTGTCGATGTGATGGGCTCCCCTGTTCTGCGGGTTATGAGATGTGACGCGCCTCCGAGTTCAGGAGGCCAACCTTGAGTCCAAGATTTGGATATGCTGTCCAGTTATAAGTACCACCAAAGACGGGGATAATTCTATCTAACAACCCCCCTTGTTAAGAACAACCGGGTTGTTAAAACCCGTTTTATTTCTAACAACCCTCGCAAAAGTTTCCAAAAATAAGAGTTCTATCTAACAACCCCCAAAATCGAGCCGAACCACGCCAACTGAACGTCCGCCGTCCGGCATCCCTATAAGGCATTGAGTGCAGGTATGTCCCTGGTGCCTTTGTACTGTCCGTCACCTCTCCTGCACCCGCCGAATGCGAGCCAGATCAGCGGCAGTCCGACTTATCGGGCCGACACAGTGCCGTGCAACCTCGGCACAAACATTTGAGCCGGTTCGTACCAACTTGAAAGCTAGCAACCGGGGTTGTTATATAGAAGGGGTTGTTAGATAGAATGTTATTTTCTGCAACCCGGTTGTTTTTAACAAGGGGGGTTGTTAGATAGAATTATCCCAAAGACGGCTCGAAGAGTAGTTGTGTGTCACTGTCACGGTGTGGGGGAATTTAGAAACAGACATGGGAGTTAGGTTCGGACTTCTCACTGTAGTACATGGGAGTTGCGGTTGGAAAAAATATTGGCCTTCACGTGAGCACTGGGACTTGACCGCCACGTCGACGAACACCAGCTCAGTCGCTTCGCATCGTCCTAGCCTCGCAGACGCAAAGACGGGGAGCCGCTCCAAACTTTAAGATGCTCCGAAGTCTGAACCCAGAGCCAGCTGTAACGCTTTGTGGTCAACAAGCTGTCAAGGGTTGACTGAGCCTTGTTCTGCCTTGTTACGAGGGCTTGACTCGGTTTCTTTGTGGGATCTCCGCCCTGCAACCCTTGGCCACCCTCAGCAACCGATGTACATTGTATAACTTTCCAGACCAATTTAACCGTGCCGTATACTTTGATTCTGCAAGGTCTCGTCAGACTCTCGTCTTACCTCAAACGTCGAGAGCCGCAGTTCCGTCAGGACACGCTGGTCGGCTCGTCACATAGCGTTCCTCAGTCGCGCGCAATACGCTCGTTCTCGAATCCACAAGATGATAGTATACATATTCACATTGCTTTCTTCTGCTACTTAAAAGTACACCAACACATACATTGGATTCAGTCACCCGGGTCATTCAGTCTCAGCAGGAACATCAAACAGAGGGCAACCGCCAGCATAATGGGCCGACTTCGCGGACTCGATCTCTCGCCGTATCGCAGATCGCACAATCGTTTCCCCGCACAGGTAGCAAAAATGAGTGTTGCAGGACGGGGAGATACACTTTCACACTCGTTAAACGAGGCTCTGCAGGACGGGCATCAGCTCACCGTCATATGATTGCACCCCTCGGACTTTTGGAATGGTGTCTTGCAGGCTAGAGCCAAATCAGCAGCTGTGGCAGATGGGCAGACGGAGGGGACGCACTGGGACAGTGTTTCCATCCTTGCTGTTTCATCAAGTCTTCGAGCTCTGTGGAGCCATCGCAGGAGTGCTTTGCCCCGCCAATTACAATGGTCTGCTGGCACGCCTTGCACCAGACGTGATCGCACGTTGGGAACGGACACACGAGGACCGGCTCGGCTTCGTAGTCCTCGCGGTCAACGAAGACCGATTCCTTGCATCTATGGAGAATCAGTTCAAGCCAAAGAGCGGGCGGTTTCGCGTACTTGCGACATTGCAGCAAAACCGAGAGCGGGGCGATCTGCAGCTCTTGGAGGATTTGATACTGCTTGTCGTCGAGGCCCAGCGTCTGCACCATGTCATCCGTAACCACTGCAATCCCGTAAGCCTGGCCCTTGCAGACAAGACCTCGACGTACCTCCAGGCACAGCGCGCGCGGCGTCCGTCATACACGTCGGGCAAGTTATAGGGTAGAGCTTGTCCTTGAGCTTCGAGATGACGTAGCCGTTCATGCAGTCCCGACAAAATGGGTGCCCGCAATCCGCGACGCGCGCGACGTCGTCCTCGGGATGCTCGTCGAAGCAGACCCCGCACTCGAAAACTCGCTGCACCACTTTGTGCAGCGCCGCGCGCTCCGTGAGCAGTTGCGCGTGCTCCTCCTCAAACTCGCGTTGCGCATTCAGTACAGCTTCGCGCTCCCAATCCCTCTGCAGCTGCACGGCGACCAGGTAATCGACGTCCGATTGGGCTGTTTGAGCATAGCTAGGGGCGCTCCGCAGCGACGACGCAGCCGGATAGTTTTTATTGGGTCGGCGGACTGTGTTAGCGGAGCTGCTGGAGTGCTCGGGTGCGTTCAAGGCGTGTGGTTTCTTTGGCGAGGACGTGTTTTTGGCCGAGGGCTTGGATGGGCCAGCGATGGATTGTGGGTCGGGAGAGGATGTCGATTTTCTGGACGAAGAAGATTTTGGGCTGCATTGTGCGCACAATCGCGGACTCGCGTCTAGCTTCCGCTGGATCGACCGGTATCTACCCTTCAGCTCTCCCAACTCTGTCTCCAAAGGTTGGCGATCCCGCGTCAAACTCGAATTCTGGAGTTTGAGATCCGCCACCTTTGCCTGTAAACGCAGAACAACGAGGCTGGACTCCAAAATGGCTTCCGCCAGGTCGTCCGCACCACCTGTATTCTCTTTCGCCACGAAGAAGTGACCGGAAAAGTTTGCGAGAAGTTGGGTCTGCCATTGCAGACTGCTGTCGACCAATAAACGGCCATCGACGGCCAGGAGGTTGTCGAGATGGGATGCGGTTGCGTCAAGGGATGTATTCAGAACGAATCCTGCGCCGTTCGGGTGCGATGTTCTTGGATGCGAGTCGAAAATGACGAATATAGTTTGCCTGCCTATGGGCAAGTTGATGATGGGGAGCTTACAGCAGGTTACAATCTCTGGCGGACGCGTTATAAGAACTGCGGCATAGTCGTTTGGAATGGATTGGAGATCTCTGAAGGATGGGAATGTTCAGGCAAAGATGCAGTTTCAGAAGATGGTGACTAACGAGAGCACCGCGCGGAAGCGCTCGAACGATGGCTCTCCATACGTCGAATTCACCAGACTCAAGGCCCTACTGAAAAGAGGGACAGCAAATATGTCTTCGACCTCGAGATGGTCGTCGCTCCTCCATCGTGAGCAAATTGAGAGAATCTCCTGCGTTCATGATCAATCGACGGACCACGGCACTAGTCGTGACACACCTCACTCGTCCTCCGAGATAATACATCTTTCAGCAATGCGCCCCCTCTCAATCCTCTTTTCGCCCTTTCGAAGACAAGGCGAACAAAGTTGAGCCCAGCAAGCCCACAAGAAGCAACCCCACCGCTATTGTATTGACTAGCGCCGACGTGGGAGACTATTTTCTCCTTCCCAGCGAGGACCTCCCCGACGGTTTGCAGCCATACCCGGATGCTTTCTTGTGCATCGACCACTGGCGTAGTGCCGGCGCCCATCTGCAGCTGCCTGGAACGAATGTAGTCTGGGCATCCGGGGTTGGGGTGGCGGACTACGTTGACAGGGCAGCTGAGATACTCGTCGCGATATTTTCTTGACGAAGGAGGGAGCGGTTGGCTGCCTTCAGCCTCTTGCTGTGCGGAAGGGGCGGAAGATGAGCCACCCTGGCAAATGGATTAGTGTTCACTCCTAATGACGAGGAGCAGCAACTTGCTTCAATGTACAAGGCCGGCACAACTTGCCCCTCAGCATTGCGAACCTTCCACCATTCATCAGCTGCCCAATGCGCAACGAGGAGGTCGTCCGAGGGGACGTCTTGGGGTGCTCGAGCATATTTGGGACGATCGACGCCCATCTGCAGCTGCTTCGCATCAATGTAGTCCGGGGATTCGGGGTCGGGTGGGCGGACTATGTTGGCAGGGCTGCTGAGACAATCAAGTAAGTACAAGTCAAGTGCGTTGAAGACGACTGGCTTTGTTGACAAGGATGCGTTCGAGGTCGATTGGCCAGCGATGAACTGTAGGTCGCGAGATCTTCCTGACGAAGGGGGTGACCGCTGGCTACATTCAGCCTCTTCCTGCGCGACAGTAGCGCTGGATGGACCACCCTAGTAAGCGGATTAGCTTCAAGTCCAATGACGATGAGAAGCGACTTGCTTCAATGTACCAAGCCGGCGCGACTGTGGAGGTTTCCGGGGCAGAGGAAGTGGCCGGTGAGGGAACGGAAAGTTGTTTGGAGGATTCGAGCTTGGCGGCGATGGCGTCTGCGTTGTCCTTGGATCCGACACTGAAGTGGAGATTGACGGCGTTCGGGCCACCGACGTCGATGTGAAGGTGCTTGGACTTATTGACGGCGATCTTCTGGATGTGCACCGTCTGCCACTTCTGCACCAAGGTCTTCGGGGCGTAGGCAAAGATACGGAATATATGGGGCGCGGACGTGCTCGCAAAGAAGACGACACCGTTACCAACGCCCAGCGTACCCTTCTTTTTCTTGCCCTTCCGATCGACCTCAGAAACGGGCCAGACCTCCATGTCGTCAGACTTGATTTTGAGCGAGGCGACATGTGCAACGGCATTTGCGGGCTTCAGGGAGTGTGGAGCAATGAGATGGGGCGCAGCCGGAATGGGCACACGTACACGCATAGAATTGGATGCGACGATTTGAGACACGGGGGCGCCCTCATCGTCGCAACGGGGCTCGACGTAGTTCGCGGGGACAAAGCCCGCCTTTCCGCCGTCCTCATGGGTCTGGACCAAGAGCCGTTCCCCCTCCTTGTCAAAGACGAGGAGGATTTGGCCCTCAGCGATGGACAGCTCGTCAGTGGCCCTAGCCTCGTAGTCGTAGAGGGCTTTGACGACGGAAGTATGGTCGGCCTGCGGGCGCAGAGTCGGTCAAGAAAGTTACGACCAATGAGATCGAATGGACGCACGCGCTCGACATAAGCGGCGGGAACAAGAACCAGAGCGCTGTCGTCCTGCCAGTGCGAGTCACCCTTAATCTTGACCCTCCACCAGCTGCAAGGGAAATGAGACTGCAAAAGTGGACAGCGGTGTAGGGGAGGGATGTACTCTGAATCAATGCACTCTTTAAGGACAAGCAGCTGGCCTTCCTTGATGGTTATCTCCTCATCTGCGCCGGGGTCGGGGTCGTAGTCGCACGACACCTTGAGGACGGCAAGATAGTGCTCGGACGCCATTGCCTTGCTAGATCCCTCCCAACGATGGTCGGGCTGGAGGCGGGCGCTGTGCCGGTCAGTCGCAAGCGACGCCGGTGAGGTCGAAGCGGAGACGACGATCTCGTCTGGGGGTAGAGCAGGAAGTTTCTTCATCCCGGGGTCGAACATACCCTGTGGACGCTATCTGGCGCCGGCGCTAAAAAGAAGAGACATGCCGCAAAGACAGTCCCAAAATAATTGCTGTAGAGGTTCTCGTGCGATTTTTTCGGATATGAGAGAACGTGGCAGCGTCGATAGCAGTTGGCGTCGGCGCTTGACATGTAACTTGATTGATTTGGATCTGGGATCCGACCACATCCGTAAACTGTGGGGATTCACTGTGCGGAAAATAATCAGACACCAGCCTTCATGCTCTGATTAGAGGTCCAGCTTCAGTTATGCATGAACTCCAGCTTCAGTTATGCATGAACCCACAGATGCTTCCATTTGCCAGTGAGGTAGGGGATTGTGGCGAGCACAAAGGCTTCGTCGCCGTCCATAACGAAAACGAGTTTAATGCTTGCGAGAGGTCTTCCGCACACACCCGAGTGTGGCAGATGGTAAAAATTTCGAGCGCTGAACATACCGCCGCGAGATGCCGCCGACAGGGTCGTAACAGGAGATCGTTTCGAGATGGCTTATGGGACCAAGACCGAGCCACCGCATAAAGCAGTGGGAGGTCAACCCGGAGTGAAACTCGGTGAGTTCGGTCTTCGTGTGTTTCATTTTGACCCGAGCTCAAGGCCCAGAGCGTTAGCGTTCGCGACTAGGTAAAGAACGCAATCAGCGCGGAAATTCGACGAATGGAGGAGAAGGTTCACTCACCTGGGATACGAGTCCGAGATCGGGTTCAAATGACTTAAGCTTGGAGTTTAAATGAATCCGAGGCGGGGTTGAACCGAAGTACGGGACAACCTAACGCGTGGTCAGTAATCAGTAAGTGGTATTGAACACTCGGTTCACTCACAAGTAAGGCAACGCGCGTTGGGGTTGATGTTGAGTTTGGGTTGAGTCGGGGTTGTATTGAGTTGGTTGTGAGTTTCCGAGGCGGGTTTGAATTGAAGGTCGGGACAAACTGAAAGCGAAACGCGTGGTCAGTAAGATAAGATGCAAGTGAACTTCAACTTAGTCAAGGGCTTGGTTGACTCACAGGCAAGTCGACGCGCGTTGGGGTTGATGTTGAGTTCGGGTTGAGTTTGGGCTGAGTCGAGTTGCTGTTGAGTCGGCGTTGGTTCGAGCTTGGTCCGAGTCTGAACGCGAAAGGGTTGGTGGATTTGGAGTTGAGCACGATGACTAATGCAAGTAGGTAAGTGAGCCGTTAAACTGAGGAACAATGCAAGGCTTACCTTTCATATGTTCAATGCAAGGTCAACACAAAAATTGTAATTAGACTAGTAGACGACTTGAAAGGAAGATAATGGAAGATACACTAGGTTAAGGTCCAGCAAAGAACGACTTGGGCAATGCGCTGCGAGGCAGACATTGCTCAAGTCGGACTAGTACTTGGGGTTGAACTCGACTCAATGAATCTGGATCCAACTAAGTTAGCTACAAAACGAACGCCCGAAGTAAGTCAGCACGTACCTCAATATAAGTCTACGTGAAAACTCAACCACTACATTGACAGTCGTCCCGGAAACCTCTTACCTGAACGCTTGAAACTACCAGAGGTACGACTATAGAACAAGTAAGTCAACCGAGCGAAGGTCAGATAAGATTGAATCAAACGTACCTTGGTGTGGCTGCTAATGACAGTCCTGCCTTCGTGGCCGCGAAGGTCCAGGAGCAAGGGCATAGTCTCAGCAGAAAACAGTCGAGTCAATCACACGAAAGGTTCACTAGAAACTTGAACTCAACTTGAGTACCGTGCAATTCAACGATAACCTCGGCGTTCTAAGCCAGGATGAATCAAGTTGAACTCCTCTAAGGTAAGTCAGTAAAGATAAAGCGAAGTCACAGGGATAAGAACGCACCGTTAAGACTTCAACCATCCCAATCCCAATCCGGAGAAGACCTCAATCATGACCCAGTCAACGTGGGCTTGAAAGGATATAAAGTTACTCGAGATAAGATTCAATGAAAAGGAAGCCGACGCACCTATGTACAAGCCAGAACGTATGTGGTATAGTCCAGGTATACGAGCTTGACCAGCTTGACTATCTAATCTCAACGCGAAGTGAGTCAACGATATTGAGAAGAAATTGAATGAAACGTACCTGGTTGAATACAACGATAGTTTCGGCATCCAAGGGTCAGTGTAAGGTGTCTAAGGGTCAACAAGGAGGTCAGTGAAGGTTGAGTTCAGGTCGAATGTAAGCCCAGCGGGATAAGGTATTCTCGCTGGCCAACGATCGGAACTCAAGGAGTACGGCTTGAATGGTAAGCCTTGAGCGTCAATTAGACAATGAACAAAGAGTAAAGGGGATTCAGGAGACGCACCTCGAGCCATAGGACCAGCATATCCCTCCCTTCAAGCCCAACAAGATCCAAAGGTGAGTGCGTCATTGAATCTGATGAAATCTTGAGGCGCGAGTCAGTATCGAGTCACGCATTGGAGTGAATAAGATAAGTTTAATATCAGATAAGGCTTACCTTTGAAAGGGTCACGGCGCGGTTGAACGCTGTCAATCCAGCCAAGATTGAAGAGCTAGAGAAAGTCAAACGATAGTCAGTAGTGGTTCGAAGCAGCCAAAGATGAGACAACGAAACTCTCAAAAGCCCGAAAGCACGAGTGTATTGAAGTTGTACTGGTTCCTTGCGTGAGTCGAATGCCAGTTTACCGTCTGTCGGAATCCGGATTGACGCCAATGAATTGCATTCAAGTCCTGGAAATGGGTCAGTAACAATAAAGGATAGAAATCAGATGAACTTACTATTGAAGTACCGGGAGCCTAATGTATACGCAACGGACGCCCGAAGAGAAGCTAAGTAGCGGGTTAGCTGAACATAATTGGCTGGCCCGCTCGAAGGTGAATCGATAGCAGGCAAGATAAAGGTCGAATAAGCCTTTTGAAGCCATTAGCAACGAGTCGATAGGTTGAAGTGAAGCACAATACTCACATTGCGACTGTTGAACCAAAAAGCTGAGGTCAAACTGGCGAGTCAACAGCGAGCTGAATCGGTGTATAAAAGGGTCAGTGAAGCTATGGTAAGTGGTCCAATAAGTTAAACCAAGTCACAACATGGGTACTGACCTTGAGCGACCAAAGTGCGAGCACGGTGGTGGTGGTTGATGTCCAAGAAGTGTCGTGGGAAGTTGGCGCCGAGTCGGCCGGGAAAAGCCGACAGTGTTGTTGAGCATCGGAAAATGGAGCCGGCTTCGTGGTGGGGCACGGCAGTCGAAGATTGGGAAGCCAGACAGCAACAAAAGTAGCTGCATACGCCGGTGCCGGGATGCCGCGGGTGCGACTTGGAGGGAGGAGGAGAGGTGAGAAGTGGGCGGATGTTGAACATGCTGATTTGGCTGAAGTTCGAGGGAGTGAAGATATCACCAACTTTCAACACTTCACTTTAGGGACTTAGCACCAAATTTTGCTGCATTGAAGACTGCCTCCAGGATTTGAAGTTGTTTATAGACGGCAATGAAGTTGACGCGGGGGTAACGAGCGACTGACAGTAACGGAACAGTGTGCATTATTCATTGATCATCTGATTAAATTGGACGACCATTTGCGACTGACGGGGACTGCTCAGGCCGGAACTCTTCTACTCATCGGAAGCGGCCATTCATATATGTATACAACTGTACAAATCATTGCTGTACAAACCCTCTCTAAGTATTAACATCCACCATACGCGTCGAGTGCAACAGGCGCCACTCAAGGAGAGCAGCACTGCCCCCGTCGTTCGCCATTACTGCGGTGTCCTCGTAATCGCGCAGGAATTGATTTACTTGCTCGGCGGCCCCGGACATATGCGCTACCCGGGAACACGCAGCACGTATGGCGAGCAGAGAAGGTGAAGGCAGTGCAGGGGGAGCAACGCCGTTGTCCGCGCAGGCTGCCACCATTGCGGGATCGACTTGAAATGTAACGACTCGGGGAAGAGGCAAGCCTAGCTTGAACGATTTGTCGTGGTGCGACACGATTCGGTACGTGTTTTCCTGACACGGGTGTGTTATAAAATAGAATAGAATCAGGGACAGTTCGCTCACTTGTCCGATGACTTCTTCGAACCACATGTCTAGAGTATGTCTAGATTGTCAAACAACTGATGCAGATCGCTCCTCATCGTCATGATGTTGAAGTAATTATGGACATTGCCGCCCACAAGACTTTCGTCCTTTGAATCCAGCCCAAAGACTTTGAGAATCGCCATGGCACTGCCAGCATAGTCTAGCTAAAAAAACCTTGAGCAACATCACACAGGTAGCTGAAGACAAAAACACACCTTCGCCGAACTGTCCTGTGCAGTCTCGGAAAAGATATGGGCACACTGTGTTATCGCTTGAGTCACATTGGCAGCGGTGGCACGTTCACCGAGCTCAGGATGGTCATCGACGGAGTCGACATCGTATTGACCAGTGAGCATGCAGCGGTAACCGTCACGCAAGAGGGACTGCAAGAAGTTAAATGAAAATAAACCTGAGATCGGTGGTATTCGACTCGCCTTTTTGCGAGCGCTGCTCGACGACGTTGGCGTCTTCATTTCCTCTACGAAGCGCTCTCGGAGGGTGTCCAATGAGCCATGAGAGGGATGCTCGGAGCTTTTGGGGATTGGACCCCCATGAGCGCGGACTGGAAGAAAGGTCGGTTCAGAGCAAAGGGATGAATGAAGATCCGACGTACAGACACGTATGTATTAGGTGATTGCGCAAGTGCAATCCCGTTTCCTGCAATTTCTGATGCTGCGCGTCGGTCTCTTCCTGACTATTAACCACCGCTCCTTTGATCACAAGGCACGAAGTGATCTGCGAGATGAGCTGCTTATAAGGAATAGCCCCAAAGGAGTGTTGACGGTGGTGCCACAGGTCTAAGAGCATGAAACCCAAGACGCGGATGCCGACGAGCGGGCTGTCGTACTTGCTTGATTTAGGAGGGAGCTGTAGTGCGTCTTGTTCGGCGCTGAGTATATGTCTCCAGAGGCTTTGGCCCTCATGGTCAAGTTCGTGGCCATCGGGGAGAGACATGACTTTGGTGCAACTTTGGTGGAGAGACGACGCTTGATTTTATACCCAGCAATTGCATTGTTCGACAGAATAGGACGTAATCGATCTCGGGTTCGATCCGATTCGATGACCACTTTGGTTCCGCCCGCCTGATCCTTCAATATTTCAATGCGCGGGAAACTTTTCGAACGCACTTGAGCGACTCTTGCTCCATGACCCTTTTATTCGCTGTCTATGTACAGCGCGCCATCCCCAGACTTGATCCTCCTGAGTCGGACCAGGACCTGACCTGGCCCCTGGGCATCGAAGCGCCACCCTCAGCACTCCTGTGTGGACTGTGGACTTCAGCGGAGCCATCACCTATGCAGAGACCAAGTGCGCGTGTACCATGATGAGCTGCAGCGACTCCAGAACAACCCGCCGCCCCTGCCCCGTAATGAGCCCATGCCACGACCCCGGACTGAGGCTCGTAGGCGGCCCGATACTCCTCATGCAGCCCACACAGCGCCCCAGCCCGTTACGCCGAACCAAGCCCAGGTCCACGTGTCGGTGCCGCTGCGCCGCCGGCAGGCTCACAACGCTTATCCGACCCCAGACACGACGCCAGAAGGTCGCCCGGCTCAAGCAAGGGGGATCCGGATACAAGGGGAACAGCACCAGCGTGACGCGTTGGCGTCCGAGAATTTAATGGATGCAGAGGGTTTTTACGACCGGTATGCGGATATAGCCGTTATGAGGCCGCGCGCAAATTCGACGAGGTCCTTTCAAAGTTCATGGAAGTATTTGAGGTCGATCAAATGGCACGAATGATCGTGTAATGTATCTTGACTTGTGCGAGGGTTGCTGTCCTCGCACCGGCGGTCGCTAATGGCAATGGAAGCGCAGGATTTCTGGAAATAGCGCGCTTCAGCGGTATCCTGGTCCTCGACCGTGTTTTTAATGCAAGGAATGCCATGTCGTGTCGTGTAATTGTCCCGCCGCCAGGTTTCGAGGCAATTCGTCTGGGTACCAGCTGAGAACAAACTGGTTCTGTTATTCATTCGAGTCCCAAATTGCAGACCACTCACAGCTGAGCAAGCGATGCACCTCTAAACACTCGAACTCGGGTTTGGTGTGTAGCTGCTCATTGCCATCGCGGACCTCGCGGAACTTGATGGTCACGGCGGACGTTTTTACGAGCACATTATCGAAATGGGCAGCCGGTGTCCTAGGAGCGTTCAAGAGCGGGAATTCCAGTCCGGAAAGACACAAGACGTCCACTTGAAGACTCCGGGGAGGTCTTGAGAACGTGAAAATTCGGCAAACGGAGTTTCTGTCTTTTTGGGAGTTTATGGGGGACGTTAAGGCTCGTGAACACGATGGACGCGGTCAAAGGCAAGGGCACGGTCATGGTGGTTCGTGTCAGAAAGTTGAGCGGAAAGTTGAGCAAGCCCACTGGCGGGCTGATCCAATCAGTATTTGGCTGATCCCATCCAGATTGATCGGAAATGCCTAGCCTTCGTACCAACCACGACGGCCCCGTGTAAGCTAGAGAAAGGCCCAACCTTTTTGTAGCCTCCGGAGAAAATTCCTATCCCGCTCGGTACACGGAGACGCGCAAGCGCTAGCCAGACGCAAACCACTCAAGTGCCGCTGTGTCATATATTCTGCCCCCCCCATGCGTTTCGGCGTCCGTGCTTTGCCAACACTGCTGAGGCTTTGTCGTCCTGATGTTTGGGACGCCCAACACGCTCCAACGCGCCATCGCCGGCCTTGAACGTCCTAATAAAGGCTCGCGTGCTCAGGGCGCGTCGGACGTTGTCCAATAGGCTTGGGACAGGCGATCTTCCGACGCGCGGCGCGCCTTTCGGCCAGAGTGTCTCTTGCGAACTTGCTATCCGTGGTCCTTACAACAGTTTCCGTGGGATGTTCTGCATGTCGGTGCCGTTCTAGCCCTGGGCCCTGGCCCCTCTCTGTTCATGCCTCACCGGAGTTGGAGCGCAATGTGCCTTACTTCCTGTGGCACTGTCAAGAGCATTCTACGGACGGAAAATGATACTCCGCGTAGGGCATGAGGGTATTCATTTTCACCGTGTAGTATCGCGATAATAATAATGATTTCTGTTCTTCACAGGTCATCTTGACCCTCCTGTATCCTGTGGATTATGCATGAAGCTCTCTGACCCCATCCAATTTCCTTCTCTCAATTCCTTCTCCGTTCTTCCCAAGCCACTCCAAGACCGATGGTGACCGGAATTTATGGCCCTTTTTCATCTCAGCGGCGACATCGAGACCTCAACGTCCAAACCGCTTCACTGTTGATCGGCCTGTAAAAGACCTTCAAAGCCAAAAGGTGCAAATATTTATCTGACAGTCATTCCACTCAAATTACACAAATGTGCATGAGGAGATATCTGTTCGGTGAATCCACCCCCAGATTCGCGTGATTCCGGTGACTCCCTTTTTTAGTGGCCTGGTCTAATGTCCAACCTCTCATCACCCTAGACCCTTCTGTTGGTATCCAACCCTTTGGCCTTGCCATTCTGTTCTTTTGTGCACCAATTCAGATATATTGACCCTTGCCCCGATTCCTCATGAACATTAAAAATTCTACTTGTAGCCAGTGACCTTCCCGCACAATACTAGATATGTACCGTATTAGAATCTACTGTCGAACCCGGTATACGCGCACCCGCGAATGAGTCCAAATGCCGCTTGGCCGTGACTTGAAGAATGGTAACGCGTGACTCTTACGCTCTCAGATTCCTCCCTGCACGGTCAAGGCCAGGATCGATGGCTTTGTCGCGACTCTAAATGGACTCTTCCTCAGACCAGTCCAACCAAGCCAGCAGCAGCAGCACCACAAGCACCCAGCCAGCACAACCAGAAGTCCGGTCTAGCGCCAGAGTAAAGGCGGCGAAGCAAAAGGCAAAGGATAAGCCGGACGACAACGAGCAATCCTCTTCTGCGCAACCCTCAGCTCGCCAGAAGTCCAAGCGCACCGCAAAGACCAAGCCAAAGGACGAAGCCACCCGTCCAGCGAAACGGTGATTGCATCCGTCGCCTGTGTCGCCTGTGCGTCGACGCTTATTGCCTTTTTAGCGCCCGCAGAAACCCCCCTCAACCCGCTCTCACAATCAACGAACCCGTGCGCGACCCCAAGGGAAAGAAACGCGCAGCCCCGGAGCCCAATTCTGACGAAGAAGAAGAAGCCGGCCCCTCCAACAAGCGCCCCCGCACCACCTCGTATTCTCTCCGTTCCAGCACCGTGAAAGAGGCCACCGACATGCCTAGAAAGACTCGGTGAGTGACCCCACTTCATCCCCGACTTTTGCTGACAAATATCTGTAATTTCAGCGCAATTGCAAAGGGAAAAATGGCCGGCAAGAAGGAGGCCATGGCCGTTGCGGGCTCCTCGAGGCTCGAGGACGAAGACACCGAGATGCCTGATGCCGAGTTCAAGCAGGAGGAAGAAGCCGAAGTCGAGGAGCAGCACCCAGACGAGGATGACGACGAGGACGACGAGGACGACGGCGGCGAAGGAGACGGCGAGGGCGGGATGCCCGGAAGCGCGCCCATCCCCGGCGGCCTCGACGAAACCACGGCCATGGCCATCTTCGGCGACTACCGCCAGTTCGGCTCCTACATGCTGTCCCTGTCGTCGCGCCTCAAGACGATGCTGAACAACATCAAGCCCACCGCCGACCCGACGACGCGCCTCGTCACGCTGCAGGAGCTCAGCGAGCTCCTCAGCATCAGCACGGAGGACACCCTCGCGGGCTCGTTCCAGGTCGAGCAGTTCGTCCGGGAGCTCGTCAAGATCCTCGGCGGACGCGGCACCGAGGAGGACGAGGACGACGAGGGCGGCGACGAGGAGCCGCCAGAGCAGGACGAGGACGCTGCTCTGGCTGCCGCCCTGGCGATGAGCTCCGGGGGCGCGTACCAGGGCGACGACAACCTCGAAGCGCAGGTGCTCGCCTGCCGGTGTCTCGCGAACCTCATGGAGGCTCTCCCCGGCGTCGCCCACACCGTCGTCTATCACGGTGCAATCCCCGTCTTGTGCAGCAAGCTGATCGAGATCTCGTATATCGATCTTGCTGAGCAGACTTTGAGTGTGCGTGCTTTTTCTCATAAAATATTGACTTGTGCTAATTTCCTTACAGACAATGGAGAAGATATCGGAGGAATTCCCGAGCTCCATCGTGCGTGAGGGCGGTCTCGCGGCCCTCCTCAACTACCTCGACTTCTTCTCCATCGCCGTCCAGCGCACGGCGCTCCAAGCCGCGTCCAACTGCTGCCGCAACGTCTCCCCCGACCACTCTGCGCAGATCCGCGGCGTGTGGCCCATCATCCGCAACTGCCTCGCGTACTCGGACCAGCGGCTCGTCGAGTTTGCGTGCCTCTGCGTTATCCGCGTCATCGACTCGTTCCACCGCGCGTCGGTCGAGAACCTCGAGGCGCTCGTCGACACGGACCTCATCCGCGCGGTCAACCAGCTGCTCATCCCTGCCGGCGCGCCGCTCGTCGCGGCGAACACGTACACGCTGCTCGTGCGTGCGCTTGCGACCGCCGCGCGCGCGAGCCCCAAGATCACGCTCGCGCTGCTGGACGCGGACATTGTCGACACGACGTACCAGATCCTCACCGGCGTACTTCCTCCCGCTGGGGACGTCGCGACGGAGCAAGGCGGAGCCAGCGGAGGACAGGGGCTCGGGGGCGGGCTTGCGGACATGACGGTCATGGAGAACCTCGCGCACCGGCCGAAGGACCAGATCGAGGAGACGCTGAGTCTCATCTCGGAGCTCATGCCCCCGCTGCCGAAAGGTGATTTTACTTATGATTTTCGAAGAGAGTTACGCGCTGACTATGTTTATTAAGATGGTGTGTTTGACCATAAGGGATATACGGAGAAGTCGCTTGCGCGTATGGTGAAGGCAAAAGCGAAGGCGGAGCGGGCGGCCGCGAGGCAGGCCACACAGGCGACGCTCGCCGCTGCTTTGCTGATGACGCCTCCACCGGCCGCCGAAGCAGCCCCGGTCGCATCCTCATCGGCGACACCCACCGCGGCAGCGGACGACAACGCGTCGGGTGACACTGCTGTCGCGGAGCCCGAAGACGGCGCAGCCGGCACCCCCGCCGCGCCGGATCGCTTCGAGTTGCTGCGTTCCAATCCCAAGGTCGTCGGGCGGTTCATGGACTTGATGGTTCCCATTCTCATCGACGTCTATGCGGCGAGCGTCATCACGCCTGTGCGGGTCAAGACTCTCACTGGTCTGCTAAAGGCGGTCAGCTTCCTCGATGCGGATGGTCTGAAGCGGGTCTTAACGGTTCGTTCTTATCTCTTTGTCATGGCGGTCGAATTACTCATTCCATCTTGCAGTTTGTCCCCGTAGCCAGCTTCGCCTCGTCCATCCTCTCATCGAAAGACCACCCCACCCTCGTCATCGGCGCCCTTCAGCTCGTCGACCTCCTCCTCGCCAAGGTCCCCGCGCTGTACAAGCCGACGTTCCGCCGCGAAGGCGTGTTCCACGAGATCGAGGTGCTCTCGGGCCGCACCGTCGTCACCGCGGCGAAGCCCAAAGAGAAGGAGGCCGTCAAAGAGAAGGAGAAGGAGCCCTCGGAGTCCCCAGCGCCGGAGACCGCGTTAGACAACGCAGACGCGGACATGCCGCCCCCCGCAGCGTCTGTGTCCCCCCCGCCGTCCGCGCCCCCCGGGCCCGCGCCGACGATCCCCGGGTTCAAGAAGCTGTCGTCGCTGTCCCTCGAGCCCGAGGACGCGATCACGCTCCGTGCGCGCGTGATTCAGTTCAAGTACCTCGCCGGGGACGACAAGGACGCGGGCGACGGGTCGTTTGGCGCGCTGCAGCGGCTCGTGGCGCAGCTCGGGCGCGACGGGTCGGAGAAGGACGCGGTGGAGGCGTTGCGCGAGATGGCGGAGCTGTTTGGCGCGCCGCATTCGTCCGTGTCGAGCTTTGAGCTGTTGCAGAGCGGGGTGGTGGATGGGCTGCTGCAGTTTGCGACGGATGGGGAGCGCAAGTGTTAGTGCCCGTCTTTTTTTGTGTTGGGTTTTATTTGCTGACGTTCTGGAATAGTGAGCGTGGCAAGGCGGAAGGAGCTTCTGCTTGACGCCTTTGCTGGGCGGCGGTCGAAGGTCGCTATTGGAAGCACACCGACGCCCTTCGCCACCTTCGTGAAGAAGCTGCAGGAGAGCCTCACTCGCATGGAATCGTTTGATGTCGTAACGGTCGCTCAGGGCGCTGATGGTACGGCCCAAATCTTCCTTTTCGTTCCAGAAGATGCTGATCAGTTTGCCACGCTCAGATTCGAAACGGAGTTCCCCCTCGTTATTGGCGAGACAGCTCCGTCTTCGTTTGGTCGCCGGAGACGAGTCGGACGTTCCTCGCAATCTACACAACATCGTGGTCTCCATCCATGCTATCGCGACGTTCCAGGCTCTGCACGACTATCTTCGGCCCCGTGTTGCGGGACTGCTTGGAGGTGGATCTCGGCTGTCGGGTATGCTGGCAGCGTTGGCCGCGTCGGGCTTCACTGGCTCGGCGCCTCCCACCCCGGGTGACGCACCGCAACCGACCATTCCACCACCACCGGCGGCGGCGGAGAGCAGCTCTGCAGGAGCGACGGCTGCGTCTTCGTCGGGCTCAACTATCACGCGCCGACGAAGCCAGCGCCTTAGTGCCAAGAACGCAGCCCCGGCCGATGAGGCGGCCTCCGACGCGCCGGTCGCTGGCTCGAGCTCTGAAGGTGCGGCGGGCTCGAGTGTCGAGGGCGGCCCTGCAAGCAACATGATCGATTCGGAGATGGCGGCGGAGTTCACGGATGAGGAGGAAGTTGACGCGGAGGTCTTTGACGACGAGGTGGATCCGGATAGCTCCATCGCCGACAAGACGGTGACGCTCTCCATCGCGGAAGGTACATAACTCACGTCGTTCCTTTTTTTCCCTGCTGACTTCATTCCAGACGGCTCGAAAGTTGAGGCACAGACACCGGATGGGACGCGGGTGGCAACGCCGAATTTGAAAGAAGGACAGCCTTCACCAGCAGCACGGACCCCGGCCATGCGAGCTTCTTATGCATCTGCCCTCAAGGCGAAACCCACTGACTGGCACCTTGAATTCTCAATGGACGACCAAACGCTGCCGCTTGATTTGACTATTTACGGCGCAATGCACCAACACGAGATGAGGAAAAAGACCGGCGCTCTGCCTCCGAATCTTATCTGGCAGGGCGTGTATACGGTCAAGTTCAAGAAGGTCCCTGGGCCGTTGCCAGCGGCTGACGGTGCGTATTCTCTGTCTGTTCTGGACAGCAACTCAATTGTCCTCTTAGTTCGACCAGAAGGTGCGGAGAGCTCCAAGAGCCGGTCGCCGAGCCCCACGCTGTCGTCCTTACCAGAGGACGCCCCGCACGCCAAGATCTTGAGACTGCTCCGCGTTCTGCACCAGCTCAATACGCTCGAAGCGGAGCGCTCTGTGTTCATTGGCGAGAAGCGGAATCTTCCGGAATCCGCTTTTGTCAACAATAAGCTCACTGCTAAACTGACGCGTCAGCTGGAGGAGCCCATGATTGTCGCAAGGTGAGTTTCTTTCTCGACCAGAGAAGCCTATTCTGATCCGCGATGGAGTTCTTGTCTACCTGATTGGGCTCTGGATTTGCCGCAGCACTTCCCGTTCCTATTCCCTTTCGCGACGCGCTACAACTTCCTCCAGTCGACTTCCTTCGGATACGCCCGTCTTATCCTCAAGTGGCAGAGCCAGCAGGCTCGCGTCCAGGACACTTCGCGGCGGGACGAAGGCATCGGTTTCCTCGGTCGGCTGCAACGACAGAAGGTCCGGATCTCGCGCAAGCACATCTTGGAGTCGGCAGTGAAGGTCTTCGAGCTGTATGGGTCTTCCTCGTCGGTGCTCGAAGTGGAGTACTTTGAGGAAGTCGGGACGGGACTTGGCCCGACGCTGGAGTTTTACTCGCTAGTGTCGCAAGAGTTTGCGCGGAAAGACCTCAAGATATGGCGGGACGCTGATGCTGCGGGCACGAGCCCATATGTCGACCATCCCAGCGGTCTGTATCCGGCACCGATCAGCCCTGCGGACATTGCGAGCGATGGAGGACAGTGAGTCTTGACAACTTCTTCCATATCTCTGGATCTCATTCTCGCCAGAAAACGCACCCATATATTCCGTGTGATTGGCCAATTCGTGGCGAAAGCCATGCTCGATTCCCGCATCATCGACTTGTCGCTGAACAAGATTTTCCTCAAGATTGTTCTCGGCGAGGAGGTCCCACTAACCGTCGCGACGCTCAAGGTCGGTCTCAGTTCGACTCCTTACCTCTAATTCCTCACCTTTCTGCAGCTCGTGGACATTTCTCTCGCTAATTCGCTCGACAAAATACAAAGCATCGTCTCGGCGAAGCCCCAGGCAGAAAATGACAAGGTTTGTGCGCTGGCAAATGACCCAGACGGTGTTAACGACCCTCTAGCTTAAGCGCAAAGTCGCCCTGCTCGAAACTGTTAGCATCGATGACCTGGCGCTGGACTTTACCATTCCTGGGTACGACGTTGAGCTTCGGGTGAGCAATGGTGTTCTGCGTGTCGATTTGAATTAACCTATCATTTAGCCTGGCGGACGAGATATCGCGGTGACCTCGGAAAACGTCGAGGAGTATATCCGCGAGGTCTTGGATGCCATTATTGGCCAAGGAGCGCAACTTCAAGCAAAGGCGTTCCGCGAGGGGTTCTCCAAGGTCTTCCCGATCAGCGACCTCCAGGCGTTCTCTGCCGATGAGCTCGTTCTGCTCTTTGGGAATTCCGATGAGGATTGGAGTGTCGAAAGTATGTGTCTAGCTACATTTTCAGACTACGGAAAGTTAACTCGCTACTCTTCCGCAGCTTTGAGCGAGGCTCTGAAGGCGGACCACGGCTTCAACGGCGAGAGCCGCGCCATCCGAGACCTTGTCGAGATCCTGTCCGAGTACGACGCGACGACGCGGCGAAACTACTTGCAGTTCGTCACCGGCAGTCCCAAGTTACCCATCGGTGGTCAGCCTCTCTCGCGTATACCCCCGACTTGCATCTCACTCTCCTCCGTCGCAGGTTTCCGCGGGCTAAACCCGCCGCTGACGGTGGTGCGCAAGCCGCACGAGGCGCCGCTGACGGCGGACGACTACCTCCCGAGCGTGATGACCTGCGTCAACTACCTCAAGCTGCCCGAGTACACCTCGAAGAGCATCATGCGCGAGAAGCTGCGCGTCGCCATCCAGGAGGGCATGGGGAGCTTCCACCTGTCTTGATTGCGTGCATGCATGCATGAATGCGGGCGACGGCGGGGAGGCGGCGCAGAAGGAAATAATTAATAGTTACGTGCGCGACGACGCATCGTTGTTACAGTTTTTTTACATTTGGACACCCCCAATTTTACTTGCTTTTCGTTATCCGTGTATAGCTTTCTTTCATCATCATCATCTTTCCTCCACCCTAGACCTAGGATAACTTCAATTCATGTTTTACATCGCATTGCGGGTGCGATTCGTTTCGTTCGAGTATGACAGGCATTGTATAATTACTGCGAGGCGTATGCTGATTCTGTTCTAATGTTGTCCGTTCGCCGATAGTGTGTGTACAACAGACACGGTGATGTGATAGTTCCTGTGCTGGGCATCCGGCGCCCAGAGTGGCACGCACTGGCAGCGGGGGTAGAGAGGCGGTAGGTAGTATGCGGGTAGATGGTACAGGTACATGTTCTTGCAAAAAAAAAAAATGTGCTGATAGCGGATAACGAATGGAATGTGAAGTGAAGTGATACAGGCGCTGCAAGTCGCCGTACTTGGCAGCTGGTGATTTTTTTTTGTGTTACACCCGCGGGAGCGTGCGCGCGTGGAGGTACGCGAAGAAGCGGGCGGGGATTTTGGACGGCCGGCGGGCGTGGTCCTGGGGGCGCGTCGGGAAGAACCCGATCGACTCGCTCGGGTCCGATTGGGTGAAGCGCGGCGGGAGGAGCGCGAATGGGGCGGGGTCCGACACGGGCGCAGGCACGCGGGGCACGGTTGTCTTTAGGTTGACGTTGACGTTGAGTAGAGACTGGCCGTGGGGAGGGTAAGGCGTAGGTAAGTATGGGGCCTGAAGGGAGGTTAGAATTGAGCATTGTAAAATGAACGCGGCGCACAAGGGCCCGGGGAAGTAAGTTAGAAGGGAAGGAAGGGAAGCTTACATGGAAGGTTGGGGGGAGGTAAGGTTCTGCCGCGAGGCGGTGGGGGCCCGGGGTGTTGAGCTTATCGGCAAAGGGCAAGTATGCGGGCGCGGGCGCTTCGGCGTCTGTGTCGGCTGCGAGTGCAAATTCAGAGTCTGTGTTAATTCGTGGTAGGACTTGTTGGAATGAGCGTCGACGGGGCTCGTGCACGGCCTCCGCCCAGCAGACGTCTGCGAAGGACTGGGTGGGGTGGTACAAAAGCTGCTCGTCGAGTGCGTCAAAGCACGAGTGATCAAAGGGGATGTCGAGGGACGTGCGGTCGATCCAGGGCACACATTGTGAGCTGCTCGAGGATGAATCGCTCTCTTGGTTTACATCCACAAAGGAACTTGTGGAGGCCAACCAGGGAGGGGTGTTCAGTGCCTGGGAACGCGGTTAAACACACAATTAAAGGGGCAAGATCGATTGTGGACGTACATTGTGGGTGTCAACACGAGGATGCATCGCGTTCAGGGAGGGCACAAAGGGAAATGAGCGGGGGGATGTGGTGGACGGGGAGGAAGAAGGCTCGGTGCACGGGACGTCCCATCTTATTATTCTTGGACTCGGAGTGCGGCGAGGCAGGTCTGAGAACTCTAACCCCGAACGGACCGCGTCCACAATCACGGTCCGCCTCGCACAATTAAAAAAGTCGCACGATTATCCGCGGATAGCACGCTCCGCTCCCAGGCAAACTTTATTAGAATGAGACTGAAGGTAAAGACAGACGATGAGTAGGTGTAATACAATTGTAGTGGTCAGTCCAGGGGAAATAAAAGAGGGTTCAGGAGGGGGGCGCGGCGTTCGCGTCGGCGTCGGCCAGAGGGTTTTTGCTCTTCCGCCGAAATTTCTTTGTGAACTTTTTGGCGCGCTCGGCCCAGGTGTTTCTGCTGTTGAGCGAGCCGGTGAGGCTGGCCTTGGACGCCTGGTGATGCAGAGCGCCCGGGGCGTGCACCACGGTCGCCGCGACCTCCGCGTTCTCGGGTAGCTCGACCGTGGCCGCTGCCACCGACACGCCGATCACGACATCATTCGACGGCAGGACGGTCGACCGCGCGCGGCTCAGTCGGCGGGGGAAGAACCCGCCGACCGCGCGCGATATGCTCTGCTTCGGAGCGATGGTGTGCATGTGCGTGACATGGTGGTCGTCCTCGTGGTGCGCCTCCGCATCGTCTGCCGCCGAGCCGCCCGACGCGAACGACGTCTGGCTTCCATTCGCCTGCACACACAAACACAGAATATTAATCTCGGGGCAGAACAAGGGCCGCCGTGTTACGTACCTTCAATTGCGCCTGGAAGAAGGGTGATTTGGCGGCAATATCCGACAGCGCAGGCGTCATAGGCCCGCTCGATCCATCGGAGACGGCGTCTGAGCTGGAGAGCTACAGCGCGCGGGGGTTCTGGGCTTGAGAAGGGGTGCCGGGCGCGCGAATGAAAAAAGAGCTTACCTGGCCAAAACGGCTGATGGATATGCTGCCTCTCCTGCGGGATTTTTTAAGGTTGTCCGAAGAGTCCATGCGCTGAATCCGGTCGGAGACAGTGTCCTCGACCGCCTCCTGTCGTGCACGCCGCTCATTCTGCTCCTCGACCTGCTGGAAAATCTGCACGCAAGCCGAACAGTGAGCAGGGGACACATGGGACGCATTGTGAACCCACTTTCTCGAGCGGGTCGGGGCAGGCGAGGCCGGAGACGTCCGGGGTGGTGGGCGGAGTGTCCTGAGACTGGGACATGGGGGGCTAGGAACCAACTGATAGGATAGGGTAGGGTGCGAGATATAAGGGATATATGGGGGGCGAGGGGTATGGGGTCGGTGAGGGGGGCACTTAGGACCTCAGCATTGCCATGATATATACAGAAAATATCACGGTGGGTGCGGAGGCTTCGAAGTGAAAATTCTGACCCTGAGACTTATTACAATCGAAGCGCGTCACGTCACGGTCACACCCTCTGCTTCCTATCCCCACCCACCATGTCAAAGCATCACCCAGGTCAATAATCCATCCTGTCCCCCACAGCCCGTGCTTAATTCACCTCTTATGCAGACTTGATTATGTGCAGGCGCCAGCCCGGAATCGGTGTGTTGTTCCCTGCGTTTTTCGCGTCGGCGCACCGATGACTAACCGCGTCCTCGGCTCAGCAATCGGGCGTCTGTGCGAAAAGTGCGACGGAAAATGGTGCGCGCGCCGGCTCGTCCCCTGCGCTATACCGCATCCATCTACTCACCTGCCGCGCATACAGTCCCGTGTGTGATTCGTACGTGCGACCAGAAACTCTCGTGCGGATATGCGATGAATGCAACTTTGGCACGTACGGCGGACGGTGTATCATCTGTGGCTCTCCCGGTGCGTTTCCACTTTCCTGTGCCCAAATCAAAACTAATGCGCGTGTACAGGTATCTCCGACGCGTACTACTGCGCCGAGTGCACGCGTCTCGAGAAAGACCGCGACGGGTGCCCCAAGATCGTCAACCTGGGAGCCAGCAGAACAGATCTCTTCTATGAGCGCCGTCGTCTAGGTACGTTGCCCTTCTCCCGCTTCCCGCTTCCCGCACTTCTTCATACTAATCTCGTTATTGCAGGGTTCAAAAAGGGCTGAGCAGTAGTCGCGCGCGGTGCTGTGAAATCTAAATTCTTGTTGTAGTCTGCGAAATGCCATGCACGGAAGCTTTTTCTGCCGCCGGTCCATCCAGTCCACTGACGCCGTCCAGGTTTACCACCACCGCTGACGTCTCGAGGAATAATGCGGTGCGTAAGGCGGTAGAGACGAAGCCCCGATCCCGTTCTTTATAAAGAATCGGGTATGCGGGTATGTAAGGCGGTCAGTACGAACCACCGACTTTGTTCAGTGTCTCCCTTCATTGAGAAGGGAGGCGCTAGAACATTGCATTCGGGAAAGAAACATCGTATTCCTGGAATCCGATTTTCACGCTTCCGTGCTATAAGTTCACCAGGCGCAATCACTTGGACTTGTTGTGATGCATCTGCCGCGAACTACCATCCCACCACTCGAGATACGGGTTGGGAACGCGCACATACCCTCGTATCCTATCCCGTCCTCCAACCCTGTATTGTAGCGCTATGCCTTCAACTATGCGGAACCCTTCCAATATCAATGGGATCGACCCCCCGCGCCCGACAGCTCGCCCCGCTTCGAGCGGTTAAAAGCTTGTCTTACCCTATCCTACCCTGTCTTACCCAGATCTACCCAGATTTACTTACCCGCCGTCGAGCCTGATCATGACGAGCTCTAAAAATGATTGGCGTTCCCTTTTCAATTATGGCGCTAGCGCTGGCGAGCGGGATTTCTTCGGGAAGCGCGGACTCCGGGGCCCGCTAGGCGGTCGGCGGCGATGGACATGTACGGTCAAAATTGTGGGACGATACGCAACACTGGCACTGCCAGCAAGCAACCAACAGGCAACTAACGCTGCCTGTGAGTTTAAGAATGCGTAATATATGTCTCGGACTCCTACTACTCGCCTTAGTACACCAGGGTTTTTGCTACAGTGATTATATGTACGAGGCAGTCCGTAACTAGCGATTTTAGATGCAATTCAAAGATCCGAGTCACGGATTCGCAGGGCAACGACGCCTCCCGAATGAGTCCATACACACTGGAACTACGAAGTTCCGTGGACAAGGAAAAGAGCAAAAAGGGGCTCAACCGGGAATTGAACCCGGGACCACTCCCATGACTGCTCACAGGCTTGCAAGCGGGTGTTAACCCGAAGGGAGTATCCTACGACTAGACCATTGGGCCGATGCCAGAAGGTGGTCTGCGGGGATTTCGACAGGAGCCTGCCGCAGAATCTCCCGCCTTCCATCCTGCATTTCAGTGCATTTCGTTGGAGTCGGTTTTTAAGCCACTTCCTTATGGGTTATGAACGAACCCTCGAGACAGGCTCGAGACATGATTCCCCAACGATTTCCTGTGATTATCGTGTTACTGTATTCGAAGTTACCATGCTTGTGCCATGTTCTTCTTCCACTCATTGGTCGCCGCAATGTGCTGGTGCGAAATGTTTTGCACAAACTAAATGAGACCGGTCAGTAATGTTGCCAGGAAATTTGAAGGAGCCAACCCAGTCCAGTGCATCGTCAAACCCTGCGCCAGTCATAGCAGATACGCCCTGCCCAGCTTTGTATGAGCCTCCGCCTGATGAGCCAGAGCTCCCTGAACTCACCTTCACAGCTAACTTCCTGTCCGACTTCCCAAGGTCGTGGACGCCCAATGCTTCCTCGAACGCGCTGAGCTCCACCGCATCCGGTAGATCATTCTTGTTGGCGAGCACAAGCAGAGGGCCGACGTGCTCTGTTTCTTTCCATATCCGTTGCAGCTCCTCCTTGGCTTCGCTGAACCGCGTGGAGGCAGCAGCGTCAACTAGGAAGATGTACCCGTGGCCGTTCCAGAAATCTGAGCCTGTTCAGAACGTAGATGAGAGGCAATACGGATACGCACAGCGCCTCCACAGTGGCCGTATCTTCACTGAACCGCCAAACTCCCAAATGGTGACGCTGTGCCGTCCATGCGTGATCGTTTCAATTGTGGACCCTGGCCGAGCGTGAGTCGCGAGTAAACGCGTAGATGAAATTTAACGCGCCTATAGTGGTAACGGTGGCGGGTAGCACACCACCAGGCAGCTCACGCCGCTTGAGGCGGTTCACGACGCTCGTTTTGCCCGCGTCATCGAGGCCTATCATTACGAGGTCTAATAACACTAGGTTAGTCGTTATTCCGCGACACATGCGGCGAGAAGGCTGAACCAAAGGACTTCGGAAGCGCGGAGCTCGGTAGACGGTCGACTATTCCGGTAGAAATCGCGGAACCCATAAGGATACGAGCGAGGACAGATGAGGTCAGTGACCGGGATGAATTCGACCTTCAAATAGATAACTTGGAGTAGATGGTGAGTGAGTATGTCGTGGTCCGGCGTGTTCCACGTTTCAGCCCATAGGTACAAGTATCCCAGCCCCGGCGGAGTTGCTGTGCAGTGTTGGGGAAATCGGGCTTGGGATGTACAGCCTGTGCGGTCGATGACGGTTTTATTCAAGGCAGAGCAACGCCTTGGCCTCCAAATGCGAACAATCACTGGCACCGCCAACGTCCGAAAATGGGAATTTCGGTGGAAAGCTCTCACAGCTGGTATGTACTATCGTTAAGAAACGAAGTCATTTTTCCGGTGCAATGCAGCAGAATGTCTGTGCGCGCGTAAATTACAAATGCAAGTCCAAGTACAGATAGTACACAGTATTAATTGATGATAAGTAGCAAACGTAGCAATCCGTGGTGTGGGTGTGTAATGCGCAACAACGAGTGAATTTAGCGATCCGGGGATGGTCGTGCAGGGAAAGAGTCCAGAGAATAATTACAAAGTCCGACAGCGCGTCGTTCACCTTCTCCGCGGTACCATCACAATGGGCACGGGCTCTGGCGGCTGCAGCGTCAGCGCGCCCGGCTTCCGCCCGCGAACAACGCCCCACATGCGCTCCTCCGACCAGTCCCGCGGCATCTCGAGCCGGTGCTCCTTGAGCAGCGTGCACAGCACCGCGCAAAACTCCACCGCAGCGAACTTGCGTCCGGAGCACATGCGTGAGCCCTCCGAGAACGGCAGGAACGTGCCCTTGGCAGGCTTGAGGAGGTCGGGTGCACCAAGACCGGGTGTGGACGGGCGGGACGCGGCAGGGGTGGGCGTGAGGAGGCTGGCGGCGCCGAAGTCGACGTGGAGGGAGGGCGAAGGCGGCGCGGAGGGGAGGATGAAGTGCGTGGTGGGTGTGCTCACGATCCACCGTGCGGGGCGCCACACCTTGGCGTCGGGACCCCAGACGGCCGGGTTAGAGTGGATGCCGGTGATATTGGTAGAGACGCGGGTGTTGGGAGGGAGGACCACAGTGGTCCGGCCGTAAGGTATGGCCGTCGGCTCATCGGTCCACTTGTTCACCATCGCGGTGGGCGCAAAGACGCGAAGGGTCTCGTTCATGACGGCCATCACCCACCGCATGCGGGGAAAGTCGTCGTAGACCAGCGAAGTACGGGAGCCATACAGCTCGTCGATTTCGGAATGGACGAGGGCCTGGATTTCGGGGTGAAGCGTGAGGAGGAGCAGCGCGTAGTGCAGCGTGTTGGCGGTCGTTTCGTGGCCGGCGAATAGAAAGATGAAGGCGTTCCCGAGCACTTCGGTAGGGTCCAGTTCCTGGCTCAGCTCCGCCCGCGTCAGAACTGTCATCAAGTTATCACCCTCTTCGGGCTCCTCGTTCTTCTCCCGCTTTTGTCTCGCAAGCTCGAGCATACCGAGCATATACCCGCCGAAGGCAGAGTATGCCTCCCAAGCCTGCCCCCAGGTGGTCCAACGCGGCGCAAGACGAAGTGCCCAACGAGGCGTGAGGAACAGGGGCATCAGGTATGCGGTGAGTTGCTCGAGCGACCGACGATAGGACATGGAGGTCTTCGTGGCTGAGGGCGGGTTCTGGTCCCAACCTAGGGGCACGCCATACGCCGCGCCCGTGATAACATGCATGCCTAGCCGGAGAGCATCGTCCTCGAGCTGTGTGAGCACGAACTCGTCCGAATTGGATCGCGCGTTCCAAGCCCGCAGCAAGTAGCCTGCCTGGCGTGTCGCTTCATTCCAAACGTCGCGGTGAATCTTCTCCGAGAAGACAGGGCCGGCCACTTTGCGGTGGATACGCCACTGTTCACCGCGTGTGTTGATCACGTTCTTTCCGTACAGATTAATGAGAGCTGGATGATGCGTCAGATCGTCGTACGAATACACGGAACAAGGATAGATGCATACCTCCGGTGTTGGGCGGCTTTGGGAACTGCTCCTTGCGGGCGCTCACGTAACTGGCGACTTTGGGGTCGGCAGTGACCAGCCCGATGCCTATGGTGCTGACGGTAAGAAATGTGTCTCCAAGTTCTCCGTGCATGCCAAAACCATCTGCACGGCCAACGTTAAACATCTTCTCGACGGCACCACCCGGCGTAGCAAGGCCGAGGCGCTTGATAATTTGGAAAGCGAAGAAGGGGAAGACGCCGGGGGGAACGGGGAGGATCTTGACTGGAAGACCGACAGCCTGTGCCGCGCGATGGTGTTTGTAGATGGCGACAAGGGGCGAGAATGCTTGGAGGAGAGCGTAGAAGACGAGACAAGCACCGGCGGCAAGGAAGAGGGTGGCGACTGAAGGCATGCCGAAGCGAGTTGTCGGAGAGAGGTAAAAGAGGGGAGTAGAGCTGGCGGAAAAGAGTGCGTCTATATAAAGGCGATGGGGGGGTGTCTTAGTCTCAGTTTCAGCGCAGTTATTTACGGGGGCGGCTAGGAGCGGGTGGGGATCAGTTGTATCCGCTCCATAATTGAACTGAACGCACAGGAGGTACCGTCTCGGTTCAAGGCGTCGCAGGAGTCACGAGAACCGGTGGTCTCGCGTTCGTCGTGAGCAGCGGGGACGGAGGAGGGACCTGTAGATAAAGTGGTCTAACATCCGGCGCGCCAGATCTAATAGGCACGCACAGTCTAGGTCGCGATCGACAGGGCAGCATACGTCCGTGGCACTCAGGGGGTCATTGAAGATGTTCATGAACGAGACTGTCGGGCTGATTAGGACGTCCGCGATGCGTTGTGCACCTTACGCACCATCGCCGCCTTCAGGGCGGCCAGAGTGGGTGGATTCAGCCGCAGGGGTAGGAGGAGCTCCCTGGAGCGATATTTGAGCACGGCCATGGATGGAATCTGGCAGCACGTACGGTTGTACAACCCGCGGTGCAATTGTCCGTCACGGTGAAGGTCTGCTTGACGGCAAAGACGCAGGAGGAGACAGCCAACACGGCAACAAGAGAAAAGACTGAGATGGATCCCTTCATAACGGGGAAAGTCCAGAACAAGGAGGAAAACGAGCGACTGGGGCAGCGTTAAATGAACGGCGATGGCTGGCCTCGGGGCCCAAATTATATGCGACAGATTCAGAAGCTGATGGATCCGGACAGGTGGAGATTCTTTGTTTTTAGCGTCGCGTTTCATGTGCTGGTAAAGACCGGATGGTCTTATAAAAACCTGGCTGGTACTCGGACGCTCGAGTGACCAGAATATCTACAAGGCGAGCCAAAAAATCGTCCAGAGCCTGAGCCTCCTCTATCCCATTCGGAAGATGCGCACGGAGATCAGATTTCTCGGAGATCATTTGCCAGCGCGATGTCACGGTGCTGACACGGCCATTCGAACTCGCCTCGACCTCGAGCTCGATCTAGGTATCCTTACGGGCTAGAGTTAACGCGCGTCAAAATCTGGACAGAACTGTGTTCTGTACCGTTCCGCATCAAGAGTGTGCGATCTGCAAGTGAGATCAAGTACCCCGTTTCCCCACATTCAACGCGAGGATCGCCAGACTGTCAGAAACGTTAACACATGGTGGATGAATGGTCAAGATTGTTGCAGTCAAGCTGGGACCTCGTCTGGCCACTGCATCTCTGGTTTTGTTGACGATGAGGGTGACGGTAGGAGACGGTAGGTGACGGATGCGGATGCACTGTCTGACGCGTCCTATCCTCCCATTCACGGTCGTCACGGCTCCGGATCTGGATAATCACCGCTCTGTCGCCGAAAGCGGAAATCCCGCCCTAATCGCGATTTCCGTTGGAAGAAGATATTCGAACGGTGGGATGGATTCGTGGGCGAACCGAAGTCGACCGAGGTTTCCCTCAGAGGGCAGCCTTGAAAAACCTCAATACTACCGTCGCGGAACAGGAGAGCCCGTCAACTTGGCCTCGACGGTGCCGCAGACAGGGTTATAGAGCAGCTCAGGGTTGCGGAGTGCCTGCATATCTAGCAGAAGATGGACGATACAGTAAAGGGATTGGAAACGATTCGTTTTACAACGAACGAAATAGTCCCACAGCTCCGAGTCCGAGTTTGGCGTCCGCGACTAGCAGTACGCGAAGAACCAACAAAGACCATCATATCAACACCCGTATGGGTGAGGACCCCATACACAGTATTGATTTTGACGCCCAAACCTTTGAAGCACGTCGGGGCTCATGCTTAAGGAAGCGACTGAGAACTGGAGGATTGAAAGTTGAACAGGGCAAAAGGACGTTGAAGAGGGAAGAATGATGATGTGATGCTATTTGAAAACCGATGGGGCGTTTTTTCAACCACCAAATTCTCAATGACCATTTCTCGGCGAAGTATCCACCGTGTCGGCTCTGTTCTTCATGCGTGGACTTTCACCTACAATCAAAAAAACGTGACATTCGTAAATCGAAAAGAGCTATCGGCATGAAGGCATCCATCTAAGGAGCTAAGAATAAAGGAACCCTCCCTCCTTAAAACATAAATACAACTGCATGCTAGATAAATTTCAACCAAACTCCCTCCTACAACCACTTTAGAGGCCTGCGGCGGCCTTCAGTGCGGCAAAGTTCGGTGTTCCCAAACCCTGGAAGATTGTTGGTCGCAAATGTCTTCCGGAGAATGAGAGCCTTACGGTTACTGGGTCCCACCCTGCCTTGGCCGGGAATCCCTTGGTTCCGCAACCAGGGGTAGGGCTCTTCTGGAGGTCACCCGAGTTGGAGCCAGTGGTTATGTCGTTGAAAGCGTCAGCATTTGAATAAAGCCACGGGTTGAGGAAACCTATTCGGCAAGTTCGCAAAAAAGGCGGATCGAGGATAGCGGGATGCACGTACCGAGAGGCGATCTACCGCTCGCGATCAACTGGTCGTTGAGTAAACCAATGAGGCTGGCAAAGATGGGAGACGAGCACGAAGTGCCGTAGAGTCCTACTTGCTTTCCAGCAAGAACAGTCTGGACGTTTTCGCCCTGAAGTAGTGTGAGACGGGAAGGGAGAACGAAAAGACAAGATACATGCCTGAGCGGAGACATCGGGGAAGCCGCGTCCAGTTGTGTTGAAGAGGCCGTTGTTAGCAGAGCCAAGAGCGGTTAGGTATGTCGAGACAGCAGCCGCTTGGTAGTCCGGAGCTGAGAGACAATGAGAAGAGATGTTATTGGATGAAATGCAAACAACCTGCGAAGAAATTAGAGAATCCACCACTGGAAAAGTCGGAAGCCGTCTCCGGGTTTGTTCCAACGACAGATCCAACACTCGTTATGCTGAGAGATATCTTAATCATCCAGCACGTCTCAAGACGGCAGAGGCAACTCACTACGGGCAGCCGGAGGGAAAAGCGACCTGGAAAGTTGTGCATTTTTGTCCATGACCACCTTCGACACCGCCGTCCCCGGACGCAAACAAAATAGATGTGCCACGAGCTCCGAGCGCCATGCACGCGTTGCACAGTTTGCTGCCGCGACTTGTCAGCAAACAATGATGGTAACACAATCAGAACCAACATTGCGAGAGCCGGCGACACGTCGGCTTCGTTCTCACCGTACGACGTGGTCATCACTTGTGGGACGGTGTCTTCGGCGGAGAGGAAGTTGACGATGTCAAGGAACCCTATGAGGTCACCGTCCGTTGTCTGACTTCCGACGCTGACGAATGTTACAGGAACATCTGTCGCCAAACCCACCGTGTATTGAGTGTCGAGCTTGACGTACACTAGCGTCAGGATATAACCCAGTACTAGAATAGCATGGACTGACATTCTGAGGTGGGGTCAGAGTTGTGGACACTGTACATTGAGTGGTTGGTACGCACAGCTTCCAATATTTCTTGCTCTGCCGTAACATCTTGAACATTCTCGCCACCGTCCAGAGTTTGAGTGGAAAAACTGGTCGCAGAAGACATGTCTTTGCGGAAAGAGGCGAGGAACGACCGCAGGTCTGCCTGTTGAGCAAAATTGTTCGCAAGTCCTACACAAATGGATTTCAGCATTGTATACGTCGATGACTGCGATCAAGAAACTGGCCAGTGACAGAGATACTGTTCGAAGACTCGGTCGCAGGGGTTGTGGGGATACCGTAGAGAGCTTGCAAGCACGCTGACGAGCAGGATGAGGCAGTGAAAATTCAATGCTGTGGATAATGCTTACCAGGTGTGACACCGTTTGCGCATAATCCGTGAGCGGAAGCATTGTCGCGGGAATTCGGTTGGGGCACAGACAAAACTGACTTCGTTGAAGTGGGAGTGTTGAACGTTGTCGAGGGGTGAACGTCGTCGATGTGGGCAGCAACGTTGGCAGGGAGCGAATAAGCTAGGGTCCGGGCGTATTTTTTTCCGGAGGCAATGTGCTGGAAGGTCTCGTAGCTGGCTCCGAGTAAATCGTTCGCTTTCGAGATGGGAACCGTGGCGGTCAGCCAGTCACCGGGAGCGCCATCCGCGATAGGATCAACGGTTACGTTGTTCGAGGATAACCAGTCATGGACGGCCGCAAGAGCCTCGTTGGAAGGCGTCATGTAAGTGTTTACCTGGAGCGGAAATCAGAACAAGGAAGGGAAGGTGGAAAAGACGACTAACCTCGTCTCTGGTGAGATGAGCACCGTAATTTGGGCTGGATGGCGTCGAAACGTCGAGGAGTGCCTTTTCCAGTCCTGGAATGTCGTTGGAAGCAAGGGCAAAACGAAGTTTCATCGATTGTGTTGCCGGGGCAGCACCCAGGCTAGCAAAACCCTGGGGCGTATCCTCACGACTTTGCTTCACGACACGAGGGTGAATGGAAGGAGAAGCAGCCGCCAATGAAAGAAGAGAAGCGCAAAGAAAAAAAGAGGCGACCATGGTAGAAGAAAAGAGGACGAAATGAACCTGGAAAAAAAAGGATTGCGAGTAGGCTTTTATATCGAGTAAGTCATTGCCTTGAGACCTAGTTGAAGTTCCAGATACGGCGTCCAAAAACCAGTACCAAGCGCCCCCGTATATTCACTGCACCGAAGACGCCGTCTTGAAGCACGGGAATGGCAACCTCGGCAGAGGAGGGCAGGGCGTACACACTTGGCCAATGGTAACACGAGGCCGCATGTGTTGCGCAGGGTGCGGCTAACCAGTCTAAGGACTGCAGCCTTTGGAGCAATAGTAAGTTCGTAGGTGCTTATTGACCACCACATCCGCGCAGCCCCGAGGTCGTTAGAAAAAGCTCCTTCGCATCATATACTGCACTTGAGTCTCATCCAATAATAGTTGACCAGCTTTCGAGTCACTCCGAGTCAAGGCTGCGTGCGGATATGAAGAGGAATCAGCGCCCAAAACCAACGGAAGCGCCGCTATGAATTTAGGTAAACCGGGTTAGTGAACAAACCCGGATAGAGGACCTCGCGGGCACAGGCGAATGATGGAAGCGGAAACCGCTACACCGCCCTTTCAATTTTTTTTGTGCGCGGACCACAGCCGATCAAGCCATTGGTACTGTGAGATAGAAGGGCGCCGCACATCACAGGTAAAAAGGTTCGAATCCCGACGTCCGACGCGCTGCGGTGCTGGACACCTGCATAGTAGCGGCTTGAACCTAGCCGGGACTGGCGGCCTTTACATGCCACACCGTCACCACGCTGAAACGCGTGGCGAGTGGGGACACATGAGACGCGGCAGACTCGCACATCCGTCGACCGACATGCTGGTCAGAAACCTGAGGTTGTTGCGGATCGCTGAGGGCAGTGCAAGGCATCATCATCGATCATCGATCATCACTGATCGTGCCAACATACGATCACACGTTGGTTCGAGTCCCAGACGTCTTTTCTCTCAGTGTTCATGCGTCCTTGTCTGAGCATAGGTCGTTACATTTCGTCTTGTTCAGATTCAATTGATGCCAAACAGCCTGCAGGCAGCTCTTGGCGTAGGAAATAAATTCCGGCCTACTAGTGCACGAGCTCATACTAGCGAGTACCCTCCGTCGAGAGCAACAATCTTCTCCACCGCTCTCTTGTAACCCTCGCCTATCTTCAGCTCCTCTGAGTATGCGAACAGCCTCGGAAACGAGGTCTTGTTCAAGCTTTCCGGGCCCCTGTCCCACATCTCGCTCATCACCAACAGAGTCCGTTCGGGAATCCGCGAAACCGGCATCAAAGACACCGGCGGTTGACCGGCGGCCACTGATCGGTCACCGTTAGTGGTGGTGGGCAAAGCCGATTGCCGAACCGAGACGATCACGTGCATGCTCGATTGGTTCTCGCCTCGATTCGGCTGACCCCCGCTTGTTTACACTCCTACACACCCAGTTCAAGCTGAAATATTGAAGTGTAAAGCCTGGGTCGTCAAAATTCCTACAAGGCTGTCTAGGGTGAGCGATGTAATATTTTCCACAAGTCTGAAGGTTTCAAAACGACGTATCTTCCCGAACATCAATATACGTGAATGGTACCATAGAATGTTGAATAGATGCCTCAGCCGCACTTTTATATATTTTGGCTCGTGGGATGAGGATTAGGACCCATCTGCCACTCCTCCATATTTTTTCAAGCCACCTGATGAAGGATGGACATATTTTGAACCATATTCAGGGTAGACAGTGGTGTCAAAACACACCAAAATTGATGGTAGTCGCGTCAGTCGCCGGACTTTTTCTCGTCCATTTCGGCACATTTAGGTGTCGCTCAATTGAGAAGAAATGTAGCAGAGACCCTTATGTAGTGCACCTTCAAGCCGGTTTTTCCACTTTCTTCACTTTTGGTTCAATATGTCGTGTATCGTGCAAGAAACCCACCTTACTACCTCATCAAGTGTGAAACTCAAAATTCCGGGCTGAAGGTGCACAAGCCCCATCAATTCCATGTTGCATTTACCTTGGGTGCTAAGCCAGATGTCCTTGTGAATCTTCCAAAAAAGACCGGCGACGGAGGTGGGTCACTGAAAAGCCGTGTTTGATCCCGTGATTAAGCGTGGGAATCGATTTCGGCACACGTCAATTGCCCACCACCACCGTTAGTCACTGATCCGAAGTGATCGGGGCTTCAATTTAGCCGCACGTGGCTTCCGCATTCCAAGTCGCGTCGCGTCGTTTGACACAAATATTGCGCGACACCAACACGACAGCCTCTCAGTTTGTGTAGCTACTCCAGAGAAGCATCCCGACAACTCGCTGGGTGAGGCTTTGCATGTTTCGATCACGGGGGAAATGTCAATAAGTGATGTCCAATGTACTTAGTTTACAGCCTACTCGTAGGACCCAGTCTGCCATGGCTTATGCACTTTGCTGCTGTTGTTGGGCCAATGCAACTAATGCAGTCTTTCTCAAGGAAGTTGTACTTGCCTCATTCTGGAGGTATCCCTATCCCTTTTCCCCTTAGTCGGAGCCTGGAGGATTCATAGAAGCCAGGGGAGCAGGAAAAGATTAGCTACACAGAGTAAAAGACTGTTTTAGCTGACAATAAGTAATAGGCTCAGCGAGAGCACGACTCGGCAGAATTGATGAGATTTGAAACTCCGAAATGTGCCGCCGGTGCATTTGCCGGTCTCGCCAATAGCCGAATTTCCTGCACCAACATAACGGGGAAACTCATCATGATATCTGCGCCTGTCAACTTGTTTCCGCACAGATACGGGCCGCCATCGGGAGCTGAGGCAAGCTGCTGCTCGACGAACTCAAAATGAGTGATGAGATCTGGGTCGATGTACGAGTGGTTGATTTTCCTGGAGATGAAGGACATGATGGGTCGGAGAAAGAACGGAACCTGTGCGGTTTTTATTTCTGTGGGCGGTGTTATGGCTGTAATACTGTAACATTATTATTTGTACACTTCTTTCGTGATTCTCGACAAATTGACACAGCTTTGAGTGTTTTCAGGGATTTATACACAGCCAAACTGGGATTCAATTTTACTACACCACCGGGCTGCATGCATGATTACACAACCCCTGTTGTGGACAAAAAAGACACTGGTTGCAATCCGGATCCGGCGGTAGCTTCGATCATTACTTGATTGCCTTCCCGACCGAGATCAATTCAGCCCGAGGACGTTCTGGGACTGTATGACCTACAGAGAACCAGAAGGAAGCTGCAAAACCATTCAGTCATAATCTATCACCTTCATGCACCGCGCCTTTTAAGATGTAAGCCTTCATAGTCTGAATTACCGAGGCGAGGAGTTGTTCGCCCTCTTGATCCGGCTTGATGGAGTTCAACCTTGGGACAATGGATAGCCAAACCAACATTGGCAGTAATGACCGAGGAAGGACCTCTAATAATGTATTTTCTCCTCCATGATCTGCGGTGGTGTGTATTTTCGAAGTTGTGTGTTTTTAGGCTGCACAAGGGTGTGTATTTTTCGTCCAAAAACACAATAATAATGTTACACTATTACTCCCATACGGTGTCGATTGAAATCTTTACTATGATAAAAAGGGATGGACGAACCATGGGACACCAGGGACACGAGTAGGACCGCCATCAGAGAGCCCTCACAGTAGTGCATGAAAAACCTATGGCGGAGGTATGCTTCAGTTTCGCCGCCAACCCTGCCTTCGCACCCAGCCTTCCACTTGGTTGGGATTAAAGTCGGACCAAAGTGATCGCTCAGGTACTCCACGATCAAGCCAGACTCTGCGAGAGCGTGGTCCCCGACTGTGAGGACGGGAGACTTTCCCAGGGGATGGGCTTCTTTCAACTCCGCGGTAGCGAGATGCGTTTTGGGATCACGTTTGTGGATTTTGATCTCGTAGGGTATGTTCAGTTCTTCGAGGAGCCACACAATACGCTGCGAGCGTGATCTTTCAAGCCAGTGGAGGGTGATCTGTGGGGCTTCGGACTCGCAAGACATCTGCGTGGCGAAGTCTTCGTTGGATTCGTACTTCACCCAAACCGAAAGGAAAGACCTACCTGCAGTCAAGAAAAGGATCGTGATGGTGCCGTTGAACAGACCGCCAGGCTTGACTTTTATTGTGCAGCTCGCGTAGGTCGGGCATATCAATAATCGTCCCCGAGGCATCCTCGACGCGACTTCGCGATCTCAACATATCACCATTGGCTAGGTAATGGGTTGATAATGCAAACCCGTGATCTTCTTGGCTGACTCAAGCCACAGCTGCCTGTGGGCATGAGCAGACTGCGATATGCCTTGAGCAGAAGCTGAGCCATAGCCGTGCGTAATGTGTTCCTGAACCGATTAGCGTTTGAACCAAGTTTTGAACCGTGAGAAAATACGTATTTGCCGACGCTACGGCGGAATTTGGGCGGACCGTCTGGTTCCCAGAACTCGGCGGTAAGCCAGGATAGCATCGAAATTTTCCCTCGACGGTGCGGTAGAAGAAATAAGAAGGTTGCAGTCACATTGCACTCGAGACGGCAACACTCTAACACATGGAAAGATAGTGCCAAAATAAACGGGTTGCATGCATGCCAAAAGTGTGAGGCACTTAGCCCAGTAGCGTACCAAGTTCCACGGTTGAGCTCTTGAATCGGGCGCCTTGGATGATGCACAGAAAAACGGATATAGGAAGGTGAGCATAACCTCGGAGATTAATATTGTTCAGCCATGCTTTCCTGCGATCCTGCACCGAAAGATTTCGCAGTGCGTTGATGTATGCGAGAAAGCCAAGCCGCAAAACTGGCAACAACTCGACGAGTGCGCAGCGGGTTCGGAAATATATTCAGGACGATTATCGTGTTTGCTTGTAGGTAGTATATACTCGTTGGAAGCCTGAGTGATGCACTCTACCAATGACCGAGGATGTCTCTGGGCTGATAGGGCTCTTCCAAAAACTCGATCTCCTCCTCCGTCAACTTAATGCGAGCTCCAGCTGCCACGAGATTGCATATAAGGATCGCGAGGCTTAATGGACGACTGTGGCTGCTAACCAATGGCATCGGCTAGGTTGGCGAGTGAAGTTGTGCCAACGATAGGTGCCGAGACGCCTGGAGATTATTAATATGTATACATCGCCCGTTCGAAAAAGATCCTCACCTTCTTTGCTAAGAGCCCAGGCGACAGACACTTGAGCCATGCTGATGCCCCGCTTCTTCGCGACTTCCTCAACTCTGTCGGGAAGAAAGGTCAGTTGACATGAAGTCCTGGCGTATGGGTGGGACGCATGCCTTTTGACGACCTTCTTGCCGGCCTCGGGCTCTGTGTACAGGCTGGGAGGTATTCTGAAGGCATATCAGCAGCCCGCCGTGCGGTTCGGTCAAAAATGCCCGCACGCGTCAGATCCCCCGCGCTTGGTGTTCTGGTTCTCGAGAGGCCGGGTGAGTGCGCCTCGGGCGAGAGGCGACCAAGGTATGGACCCAACACCGAAGTGCTGCAAAGATGGAGTTAGGTATTTGAGTGACATCGTCCAACCTATAGGTTACCTTCAACGTCGGGAACATCTCGCGTTCTTCCTCTCTGTACAGCAGGTTGTAGTGGTTCTGCATCGATATGAAGGGAGTCAGCTTGTTGTTTATGGCATAGTCTGCGGTATCTCATGAGCATAGAAGTTGACGGTAGTGGGTAGGAGAAGCACTTTGCATCGCATGGACTAAGCAGGGCCTCAGTATGTATTTCCAAGGGCGCGTGAAGAAGCACTCACTCTGCCAAGCGTGACAAGAGGACATTCCGATATAGCGAACATAACCGGAGTTCCGGCCTCCCTCCAAGAAGAGACTGCAGAGATGAAATTGAAGGCGTCCTGGTCGATTCCAACGTAGGTGGCTCATCATCTCTCATCATGAAAAGCAAAGCAAGAAGTATTGAAGGATTGGGGAGGAAATCCGTGAAAAAGTCTCCCAGAGTTTGTGATCTCGGTTTGTTCGCGCTATACGTCTACCCGTCGCCGGAATTCCGGAATTTGTATTGCGAAAAGTCACAGAATTCGAAATGCGGCCAGCAGGAGCTGAGTCCGCGCAGAACCGGACGGCTTGAGTCAGTCAAGATAACCTCCGCTTATTGTGTTATCCAAGGCGCTCGATTGGACATAGCAGCGCGTTGCCAGAAATTCCAGCGGCAGAAGAAAGAGAATCAAAACGGGCCCCACCGGGCCGGAATGCTGTGCAAACTTGTTATTGACCGTCACCCCACTCCGCGGATGGGCCCAACCAAGTGAAATGCTCCTCGAGCCGCAAGCATACTGCTCGCTTTCCGACTGGCCCATCAATCAAAAGGGGAGATTGGGCTGCCCAGCAGCGCCTGACCATATTCCCCTTTTTTATGCTGTCGTGGCCGTCCTCCGGATGTCGGAACTCGGAAGGCATCGATCGTTAGAAAGCTTCTTGCAGCCCAGGTCAACCCACAGATGACCTGCCGCAACTCCATCTACTGTCGGGTAATCCGACTATAACCTGCGCCATTTTTATGTGAAACTGGGACACGACGAGCTTGGACAAGCGGGTTGCGAGCAGGAAAGGAATAAAGAGTTCGTAAGGTTTATGGTATTAATGGTGATCCACTCTGATCTTCCCTTCCATTAAGTGCTGAGCTCGAGTGAGGCCGCCTTTCGTCTGCGAGGCACTGCTACCGTTCGCGGAACGTCACTGTGTACCTTGGATCGCCCGCCTACGTCTCTCCAGCGCCGACAGACTTGCCGCATGCGCGCCTCGCGAGGTCTGAATACGCACTGTCGTGCAGCGTCTTGTAGTGCAGGGATTGGTGCTCAGGTGTGGCTCACAGGCGTCAGACCAGCGAGCGCGTCGAGTATGAGTAACCATCTTGGCTCAAGACATGTAGCGCACAACTTTTCAACAACCTGAATCCGCATTCGCAAGCCCGGTTCAACGACGCAGATTCTCTCTTAGGAGCAAAGAGTGTCTTGCCTTGAATATGTCATAGCGGACCCGCACGAAGCTCGTCATTCATCATGTCTGACATGCCCCTCCGTCACCTTGAACCGAACTCTGGTTCAAGAAGGCACTGCAAACGCGCCGTGGGCCGACGTGCCCGAGGAGAACAGGAGTTCATTTGTCCTCGTGTTCGGTCGACGGTGTTTCTTCCATGTTTCGTCGAGCCGCGGAGCTGATGCTCATTCTGGTTCCTGGGCTACTCCACCAACGTTCCTCTTCAACTTCCTGAAGCAAATATGTTTCGTCTAGCTGATGCGTGGCATGAAGCATCGGCAGGCTCAATTATTCGGCTTCCTACTCTTCGGCAATGGGCTTGCAATAAACAAAAGTCGTACCATCTCGGATGCTCCACATTTTGTTCGTACTCCTGAACAGCCAAGCGCAATTTTTTTTTGGTCCCATGGTCTCTCAGACTGTCCTGCATCTTTCAGTCCATTATTCTACCCATCTATCGGCGTTGCAACAGTGCGTCTGCATAAAAAACTAGGCTTCCGAAGAGCGGCGGAACGATCGCTGTCCGAGATGCCCGATTTGGAGTTCAACCTCCTGACAAAACTGCTCGTCTGACAAGGGGCAAATCGGATGAGGAATCCATTCTAATTCGGTCCAGTGTGACCGAGGTGCCCGCCTGGAAGTGTTATAAAGGAGCGACCGACGCTGGTTCATTTCAACAGTCGACGTCGTTCTACTGTTTTTCACCCTCTCACCTCCACTCCCCTCCACGTTATGAAGTTCACGATTGCCACGACTGTTTCTCTTGCCCTTGGAGCCGCCGCCGCTCCTCAAGCAAAACGCGCTGCCGCGATCGATGGTCATTATTTTCCAGCTCGTTATTTTTTTGACCCGTCCTGAAATATTTATTCCACAGACGCGACCGTCCTCAACTTCGCTCTCACGCTCGAGCATCTCGAGAACGCTTTCTACTCCGGTGCACTCAAGAAATTCAACCAGCGCGATTTCACAAAGGCGGGACTGCCCAGCTGGGCCCGCGGCCGATTCGCTCAGGTCGCTGCGCACGAAGCGGCGCATGTAGCTTTCCTGAGCAACGCTCTAGGTGACAAGGCGACACAGCCTTGCAACTACAGCTTGTACGCCACATTTTACTACTTCGGCCGGAGTTGAGCTAACGATTCGGCCCCAGCCCGTACACCGATCCCAAATCATTCGCGGCTTTAAGCCAGGCTATCGAGGGCGTCGGCGTGTCTGCTTACATTGGAGCAGCCCAGTACATCACCGACAAGACGTACTTGTCAGCCGCCGCGAGCGTCCTCTCCACCGAAGCCCGGCACGCCAGCTGGGTCGCGTCGGCCGTGAACAAGTACGCCGGCTGGAGCGGGGCCCTCGATGTATGTTGCTTTCTTTCCCTTTGCATTCCATTCTGACAGCTCTTTCAAGGTTCCTCTTGGTCTGAACCAGGTGTACACCATCGCCGCAGCCTTCATCACGGACTGCCCGTCCACCAACCCCAAACTTCCCGTCATGGCTTTCCCCACCCTCAAGGTCACCACGACGCGGTACTCCCCTGGCAAAAATATCTCCCTCGAGTTCACGCCCTCTACACCCGTCGCGGCCGGCACCCCGCTCCACGTCGCCTTCTACACTGGCCTGTCTGTTGAGTACGCGCCTCTCACCTCCGACAACAAGGTTGTCATCCCCGAAGATCTCCTCGGGCAGGTGTACGCTGTCGTAACCACCAACGGCACCGCGGTGCACGACGGTGATACGCTCGCCGGGCCCGCCATTCTCCTGCTTGAGTTCAACTCTGCTGGGAAACTTATGATGTAAATGGACATCGAACATTTTTCTCTCTCTCTAGGAATTCACGATACCATCTTGCTATGTATTCGCAAACATATTCGCATTACTCTGTTCTGCTACAAATATAACAGTCCAATACACACTAAATTAGATTTGGAATCTAAGTCTTGGTTGCATTAAGCCTGCAAATATGCGTCCGAATTCTTTACTCCCATCTTTATGGCCACTCACTCGGTCGCCAATAGCCTGTTCAACAAAGGTATCAAAGCTCTGAACTGTGCACCGAAATTCAATTCAGACTTGTTGAACGATGTGCCCGGAAGTCGCCGAAAGATAGAATCCCCGCTATGTACTATGTAATTCCAGTTTCCCTCTTGCAGTCGGATACAAAGTGGAATCTCAGCGGAACACAAAAGGAGAATGGACAAAATACATGCGGTAATTAGGAAGGGCTCTAGAGGTAAACGATTGAGGAATACAGGCAGAAATACAGTCCAATAGGAGCGTACAGTAAGGAAATAACACAGAGTGCGATGAAGGACTGCAAAGGAGAGACAATACAAGGGTTGCGCTACATGACATCCTCAACTACAACATCGTGGGGGCTGGCGGGAATTATTGAACATCGATATGGGTATCACTGATTTGCTGGAGTCAAGGGGCGGCGTGGTCCTGTCGTGTTTCCTGGGGAGAGGTTCGTCTTGCGGACAATTCAGAAACATACTCCTGGCGAGGGTAGACGAATACACACCGTGGGAGTTCCGTGACGGCCGTCCTTCTTGGGACTGCTGGGTCCGGCGGCAGAAATGGTCTGGTTCAGATTGTAAGGTTCAGTGGTTTGCTGGACGTCAGAGAGCGAGGCAACTCACCAAAGCCGCGAGGTGCTGCTCCAGCTGTGCACCGAGATCCTGATCAACAAAGGCCGAGCGGATCGTGGTCTACAGAAAAAAATCAGTGGGTAACATGGGTAAAGAGTGCAGGCTCTTGCGCGTGCAGAGATCTGTAATTTCCGAATTTTGGTCAGCGGTGCTAATTTTAGCGAAATATGGATGACTTACCTGTGCAGCAGGCATGAGATACGCTTGCACCGCGGCCATCTGGCTCTGATTTACAAGGAGTTTCGTCAGAGGGATGCACCGAAAGGAAGAACAAAACGGCACCTCATCCTGCGGGCGTTCGTCCGCGGCGTCAGGAAGACCCAGTTCAGCCTCGATGTTGCTGAGACTCGGTATCTCAGCCCAGATCGAGAACGGCTGAAGTCAGGAAATCATTGTTGAGCGTTCAAAGCGCCCAATGATAAGAACGGCTGCGTACCTCCAGCTCGTCTCCTTGGCGAGATGCTTGTCTGAGACGTAGCGGAGCCGCCCTGTGTAGAGCGGCTGGGTTGAGGGGGCTCAGGCTGCTGGAACGGAAAGCAGGAATCTGGGATGAAACGTGATTGAGTCACAACTCAAAGAACACAGCGAACAGGACCTTACGGCGGGCGGGGAGTAGAAAATGACTCCACGGGAGACATCGGCGGATTTGTCTGAGTCGTCTTCCTCGTCGGCCGCCTGCAGGTCGCGCAGATTCGTGAGGAACCGGACGACTGAAACGCAAAGTTGGTTGTGGAGGGTGAAACGAGATAACTGTACGCACGCGAAGACTTGCGACCCTCTCGCTCGCTGTCCAAATCTACCTCAACCACAGCCTCCACCGTCTTTGTTGACTTCCGGGCCGTCTTGCGTGGTTGTTTGTAGCTGGCAGTTTGTTCTGTGAAGGACAACACATGTCGGGTGTGGACGAGACGCACCTGAGCGCATACGCGGCAGTCGCGACTTCTACAAGGGGCCCGAAAATGGTCTTGAGCCATGTTATGATCGCGTCCGTGTTCTTGCCCACCGATCTCCAAGCGTGTCCGACGAAAGCAAGGAACCCAGCCTCGACGTTTTCAAGCCCGCCCCGGAGTATTCTGTCTTCTGATTTAACCATCACGGCCTTCAGGACCTCGGGTGAGGTTACAGCCTGCCGCACGGTCTAAAGATGTGTCAAACCTCGCGTCTGACAGTTGATGACGGTGTGGCTCTCACTTCGAGGAACCCGGCAGGGTTGGTGAGCAGGTCTTCCGAGAAAAGAGTAAACAGCACGAATTCAAACACCTCCTTCCCGTGTATGCGCAGGCCGTCCCCGGGAGACAGCGCGTCCTCCGTAGTCGGCGTGGCGGTCGCGTCGGTAACAAGTTGGTCCCAATCCTCTGGGTAGACCGATGGAAACTGCGGCGGGTCGTACTTGGAGGAATTCACATAGTTCAGGAGGGCACGCTTCACTGCAGCGAGAGCCATGACGGCGGAAGTGGCGTGAAAGGGCGGGTGGTGGAAGAAGAAGAAAGGCCGAGCTGCATCGCCACTGACGAGTCAAATGCTTCCTGCGCTCCATAAGGCTATTGTACTGATTAGGGTTGGATCCGCGGAATCATAGCTGAATCGGGTTGGAAGTTGGATAGCGTTGAATGGCACAAGTAGGGGACTTATCGAGTTCTGAGATCCTTTGGTGGAGATGGCTAAAGAACCCCGGACGGAAGTATCACCAGTCAACAGCCGGGAGGGCATATATTCACTGGAAATTCAGTTCTTTCGTCGTTACCATGGTCCAGTGGTAGAACAGCCCGCACAAAGATTCTCCTAATCCGATTATCCGACGGCGGGATGACGTGGGTTCGATTCCCGCTGGTGCGACCACGGTGCCGGATCCCGGGTGTGACGTTCAGCCCCGCATCCGCGAGAAATGCAGTACATCCTTCATCCGGTGGATTCACCTCCTGCATTTCATTAACAGTAAAGTTGTGTCTTTTTTGTTTTGTTTTGAGCACTTCAAATGTGCTCTTGAACCCAGCCGGAATTTGAAGAACTTTCATAGAGGACAACATCGTGTTTCCGGCGCAGCGATGAGTCATTCATTTTTAGAGACAGAGGGGCGATAGGACCGGTCCGGATGGTCGTCCGATTTAATCAGATGATCAATGAATAATGCACACTGTTCCGGGCCTGCTATCCTCCTCCTCGAGTTCAACGCTGCAGGGAAACTCATGATGTAATGAATTGTCCATTCGGGATTCATGACACTATCTATGTATTCGCAAACATATTCGCATTACTCTGTTTTACTACAAATACAACCATACATACAAACTGAACAAGTCTACCGCATATTGGGCTAAGTGAAACAATCCTTTTTTCTCTCTTCATGAACACGGTCTCCCTCAGGCTGGCGGAGTCACGAACGGGTAGTCGGTGTAACCCTTGGGATCGGCGCTCCCAGGGCGATAGTAGAACGCACGGATGGGAGCCGTAAGAGGCAGATTGTGCAGCAGTCGATACGGCAGGTCAGGCTGCGTGTGAAGTCAGCATCCGGAGAGAGAGAGATGATGGGAATACTCACGTTGCCGATGAATTTACGAGAGAAGGCAATCAAGTCGCCTTTCTCCTCAGCGGTTGTGAGAGCTGTCTCCCGTGTATAACCCCCAGCGCTGATGAGGGGGCGGTCACCCCAGATATCGCGAATAAAGTCGTTCGAGTAGCATTCAGGGATTACGTCCCGAGTTTCGGTGCCGTCTGCGCGAGGCTCGACAATGTTCAAGTATGCGAAGTCAGGATAGCGGTCGCGGATCTCGGTAATAAGGTAGGTGTAGGTCGGCTTCGGATGTTTCCAGTGCATCTCTGTATCAGCAATAAACGTGAGATGGCTACGGCCATCTAGATATAAAGGGGAAAGCCCACCATTGAAGTCGCTCCAAGGGCTGACGCGAAGGCCCGTCTTCTTCTGTCCGACGACCTTGACGACGGCTTCTGCAATTTCGAGGACAAAGCGAGCGCGGTTCTCGGTCGATCCTCCATACGCGTCGGTGCGGCGGTTGGTGTGCTCGTGCAAGAATTGATCGAGCAGGTATCCATTCGCTGCGTGAATCTCGACTCCATCAAAGCCAGCTTTGTGGACGGCGTTCGAAGCCGCTGTGGCGTAGAGCCGGATATACTCTCGGATTTCTTCGACGGTCAACGGTCGAGGAACCTTTTGGTCCTTCAGGGGAACGTCGGACGCCGACACGTAGGGAAGACCCTCCGCCTCGAGCGTCGCTGGGTCGGCAGCCCGGCCAAGCGCCCACAACTGGAGATATATGTACGATCCCTTTGCGTGGACCCTGTCGTTAACCTAATGTAAAAATGAGCGTCGTTCAGAGCGGCGGATCATTGAAAATTTGAAATTCACCTTTTTCCATGCCGCTATCTGCTCGTCGGACCAGATCCCAGGAACATTTTCGTACCCACCAGCACGCGGGGCGATAAGCGTTGATTCTGTGATAAGGAGGGTACCAGAGGTACTGGCACGCTGTTCGTAGTACTCGGCCACATGAGGGAGAGGAACATGGTCCTTATCGCACCGAAAACGCGTCGAAGGCGCGAAAACGACGCGATGCCCGAGTTTAATGTCGCCCACCAACATCGGTTGGAACAATTTGGATGTCGCCATTGTCTTGTGGGGTGAAAGGCTTTAAAGTTATTGCGAAGCAACGGGCATTTTCCAGGCCATTTTATGTGTTCATTGGGCGGAGTAATTCAGCCGTGGGATGGCCGAGGTGCGACTAGGTCCGAGCTTTTCAAATTTCGACGCGCCAGGACCATCTAGCCTAACTCTGTCAGCTTGATAAGTGGTGGCAGCTCATGCATGAGTAAGCGCACCAGCCCGGACCCCGGAGCAGAGATATACCCCTTACGGAGCGGGTCGCACCATCAGCCAACCCGAACCGCCTCGCCAGGAAGGAGTAGATCAGGGTGAGCGGCAAGCGAACGCGACGACTTTGAATGGTTCGGGACAAGAATGCCAGTCGCGAGTTGATCGTTATGGAAAAAGAGCATGGGAAGAGATCAGACACACATCAAGAACAAACAACCGCTACTGTCCGGATTAGGCAAGGATTAGGCAGAGCTGATGGAGAAGAAATAAATATCGCGCAAGTTTCGGAGCTACGGAGTACTAGACGATAGACACGAAACACCTATCTTTTGCTGCCCTGGATTTGCGATGACGAAATAAGGTCCTAAGAAGAAGAGCGAGGTGTTGACGCCGCAAGAAATCGATACAAAAAAAAGGAATGAAGTGAACACAATAATTGCGAAGATTCATGACGTTAATTAATGGGTCAAATGATACACCAGTAAACAGTGGATACATTAAGAGAAGCAAAGTGCACGAATACAGGAGAGAAACGATACTGAGGGTTGCGCTACACGACGGTCTATTACGTACAACAATGTGGGTCTGGCGGAAATGAAACATCGATACAGGTATCACAGATTTGCTGGAGTCAGGGGGCGGCGCGGTCCTGTTGGGTTTCCAGGGGAGAGCTTCGTCTTGCGGACAATTCATATTCTTAATGAGGTAGACAATTACACTACACACCGCGGGAGTCGGGGAAACTGCGTCCTTCTTGGGACCACGGGGTCCAGCCGCAGAGATGGTCTGATTCCAAGCCCAATTCAGTGGACCGCTCGAAGTGAGAGAGGTAGATCACGTACCAAAGCCGCGAGGTGCTGCTCCAGCTGTGCACCGAGATCCTGATGAACAAAGGCCGAGCGGATCGCGGACTACAAAAAAGGATCAGTGAATACAAATCGCAGGCTCGGACATGTCCGGAGATTGATTTACAAGGGAGTCTCGTCAGGAATGTTCTTCGAAACGAAGACAAGATGGTACCTCATCTTGGGGACGTTCGTTCACAGCGTCAGGAAGCCCCAACTCAGCCTCGATGTTTCTGAGACTCGGAATTTCAGCCCAGATCGAGAACGGCTGAAGGTCGGGAGATCATTGTTGAGCGTTTGTATCGCGTGATGATAAGAGCGGTTGCGTACCTCCAGCTTGTCTCCTTGACGAGATGCTTGTCTGAGACGTAGCGGAGGCGCCCTGTGTAGAACGGCTGGATTGAGGGGGCTCAGGCTGCTGGAACGGAAAGTAGGAATCTGGGATAACCCGTTTGAATGACAACTTGAAGAACACAGCGAACAAGACCTTACAGCGGGTGGGGAGTAGAAATGACTCCACGGGAGACATCGGTGGATGTGTCTGAGTCGTCTTCTTCGTCAGCCGCCTGCAGATCACGCAGATTCTCGAGGAACCTGACGACTGGAACGGAACGTTGGTTCCGGAGGTTGAAGGCATTTTATACTGCATGTGGGACTCGGGCGGGATCGTTTCCGCTGGCTTTGAAAGCTCGGGTATGGTTGGTCATGGTGTCCAATGCTACGCGATCTTAGAAAGCATTCAAGCGAGTCGAAAATACCTTTTCGGTCCACGGCGAATCAACAACGGTCGGAAAAAAGCCTGCCGCTAGGACCCGTGTGGACGAGTAGTGGATAACAAAGCTTGAAAACAAACACATGAGTACGAAAATGGGGTAGTACCCGAGCGGCGGGCCGCATGGCCATGACACCATCATCCCAAGCCCATCGGAGTCCGGCTGGAATTAGTTACGTTGGGGCTCGATATGGACCATCCGAGGGCAGGCGCGGGCGGATGGACCACTTCGAAGGAGTCGTGTCGGTTACTATATCGTGGTCGCAGACTGAAAGGACAACGATCAAGGATACATCACGAACAAACAACCGCTACTGACCTGATTTGGGTAGGACTGATGGGAAGAAGAGTCCGAACTCCGCCTGGTAGGCAGCTCCGTGAATGTAGCCGTGAATGTAGCACCAAGATAACTTCAATTTTATAACGTTTTTCAAGTTTAAATCCCGACCTCCTCATGGTCGAGAACGTGGGAGAAGAAATGGCGGCATTGGGAAGAAAATGTCGAGGAAGACTCAAGAAGCAAAAGGAGTGGCGGTATTGGAAAACAAACGAAAAATGCAATACATGGAGTTACACGGTAGCCGTCTACTTGATTGCTGCCCAGCCGGATATTACGGGTCCCAGTCGTGCATCGAAATTGTGTACCGTTCCACTGCACACTCGGTCAGTGACGACCGCGGAAAAATGCAGAGGATACCAGCCACTCACAGGGAACATTTCCGTTTCTCCTCTTGGCAATGAGGTCGTCGGCGGCCCCCCAGTAATCGATGCCCGCCAGCCCGCCACTTGCCAGTTTGCATTAGAGCTCAGCAGCTTCACCGTGACGAACCATGGCTGTATCGTTTGACCAGCCACATTGATGGCGCGATGGTCCGACTCGGGGCACAGAAATATAAGAGCGTCGAGCAGCGGCGCGCGTAAACCCAATACATCAACAAGGCGCGGGCATGCTTGTATCTCACTGAACGCGAGGTGTGTGAGATTCGGAATTTCGCCAAGCTTCCACCACGGTACGCTGCGATGCCCGGTGTCGAGCACCTCCAGGTGCGTGATGTTGCGGAACATTGGATGCGAAAACCTGAGGTCCCTGGGCCGGCAAAGCTTGCTGACGTGAATGCCGAGGACGCGGAGAGCAGGCATGTCACTCAGCGCCTTCACCTCGTCTGGTTCTAGTAGCCGTTTGTTTGTATATAGAAAGAGATGGGTGACGCCGGTACAAGCCGCCATGATGGTGCTCAGGCCGCGCAGGTGGGATCCGTCGTCAGGGTCCTGGACGATTAGATGCCGGGTATTCGCGAGTAGCACCTCGCGTCTCTCGTCGATCACGCGCAGGAGCGCAGTGTTGGTGAACCGAGGGAGTCCCTCGACTGGGGCACTGTGTTCACCACTGTGATCTAGACAGATGACTTGATAACACAGAGGCTCGAGCCTATAAAAGCGTTGTAAAGACGATGCAGAAAACAGTATCAGTGGGAGTCATTACTGACCAGGTCCCGACCCGCCACGCAACGCGCATGAGGTTCAAAGGATTGGAAGAATGTGCAGCGAGTTCGAAGATTTTTTTTCTCCAGCTCCGCGGGGAGCTTACGGCCTGAAGAGCCCTGTAGATCTGCGGAGGAATCGAGCACCAGAAAGGCATTGTCAGTGAGGTTTGTTGAATTCGACATGGTGGTTCTTCCGGAGATGATCTGGGCGTAACGGTTAGCGCCTTGGTTGGCGCCCGCACTGCCACCAACACTTCGCACCGAAACGAGACCAAGGAACTAAAGTCGTTTGAGCATTGGATTTACATGTCAGCTCAAGGATGATACAGGTGCAGTGAAAGTACAAAGATACACATTGCTCTGTAGAAGTACACGGATTCGATACAAACAGTGACAGAATTACATTTGGACTCTTAACACCCAGGTCAGCGTCAGTGGTCGGGAACGTCTTCAAACAGACTGCAACGACTATAGTGCGCCGTCACAGCGGAATGGATCTCTCGCCGCAGCGCAGATTGTACGATCGTTTTCCCACACAGGTAGCAAAAATGCGTGTTGCAGGACGGGGACATGCACTTTGAAGCCAATTGAGATGAGGTTCTGCAGGACGGGCAGCAGCTCACCGTCATATGATTACACCCCGAGGACTTTTGGAAAGGCGTCTTGCAGCCTATGTAGGACGTCAGCGGCATTCGGACAATGCGCAAGGCACGAACCAGGACAGTGCTTCCATCCCCGGGTCTTCATCAAGTGCTCGAGCTCTGAGGAGCCATCGCAGGAGTGCTTCGGCCCGCCGATTACGATGGCTTGCTGGCAGGCCTTGCACCATGCGTGGCTGCACCTCGGGAGCGGACAGACGAGAATCGGCTCGGCTTCGTATTCCGCGCGGTCGACGAAGACAGATTCCTTGCACCTGCGAATATGAGCTCAAGGTGAAGAGCTAGCGGGTTCGCGTACTTGCGACAGTGTAGCAAGATCGAGAGCGAGGCGATCTGCAGCTCTTGGAGGGTTTGGTACTGCTTATCGTCGAGGCCGAGCGTCTGCACAAGGTCATCCGTAACAACTGGAAGCCCGTAAGCATGGCCCACGCAGAAAAAGGTGCGACGTACCTCCAGGCTCAGCGCGCGCGGCGTCCGTGACACACATCGGGCAAAATATGGGGTAAAGCTTGTCCTTGAGCTTCGACACGACGTAGCCCTTCATGCAGTCCCGGCAGAACCCGTGTCCGCAATCCGCGACGCGCGCGACGTCGTCCTCGGGATGCTTGTCGAAGCACACCCCGCACTCGAACACCCGCTGCGCGAGTTTCTGCAGAGCAGCACGCTCCGCGAGCAACCGCGCGTCTTCCTCCTCGAACTCGCGTTGCTTCGCATGTGCTTTCAGCGCGTCGTCGCGCTGCGCTTGGTCCCAATCCATCTGCAGCTGCGCGGCGAGCAGCAAGTCGTCGTCTACGGGGACGTCTTCAGACCGGGCTGCTTGCGCATAGCTGGGGCGATCGATGCCGATCTGCACCTGCGTCGCGACCGGATGGTCCAGGGATTCGGGATTGGGTCGGCGGATAATGTTGGCGGGGCTGCTGAAATACTCCAGCGCATTCAAGGCGACTGTAATCTTCGACGAGGACGCCTTAGAGCCCGATGGACCACTGATGGATTGTGAGTCGCGGGAGTTCCCTGGGGATTTCCTCGACGAATGAGATCTTTGGCTGCATTGTGCGCACGATCGCGGGGTCGCTTCCAGCTTCCGCTTGATGGACCGATATCTATCCTTCAGCTCCCCCAACTCCGTCTCCACAGATTGGCGATCGCGCGTCAAACTCGAATTCTGGTATTTGAGATCCGACACTTCCGCCTGCAAACGCAGAACAACGAGACTGGAATCCAAAACAGCCTCGGACAAGTCCTCAGCGCCGCTCGTATTCTCTTCCGCCACGAAGAAGTGACCGGAAAAGTTGGCGAGGAGTTGGGTCTGCCATTGCAGACTTCTGTCGACCAATAAACGGCCATCGACGGCCAGGAGATGGTCGAGATGGGATGCGGTTGCGCCAAGGGACGTGTTGAGAACGAGTCCCGCGCCGTTTGGGTGGGAGGTTCTTGGATGGGAGTCGAAGATGATGAATACAGTCTGCTTGCCTGCGGGCGTGTCGATGGGGAGCTTAAAGCACGTTATGATCTCCGGCGGACGCGTTATGAGGACTGCCGCATAGTCATTTGGAATGGATTGAAGGTCTCTAAAGATCAAAAAGCTTCAGAAAAGACACAGCTACAGAAAGGTGGTCACTGGTGGTCACTGACGAGAGCACCGCGCGGAAGCGCTCGAACGATGGCTCTCCATACGTCGAATTGACCAGATTCAACGCCCTGTTAAACAGAGGGACGGCGTATATGTCTTCGACTTCCAGATGGGCGTTGCTCCTCCATCGTGAGCAAATGGAGACGATCTCCTGTGTTCACGATCAATCGACGGCGGCGACCACAGCGCTGGTCGTGACACACCTCGCTTGTCCTCCGCGATAACACGTCTTCCAGCAATTGGCCGCCCCCTAATCCACCTTTCACCCTTTCAAGGACAACACGAACGAAGTTGAGCCCGGCAAGCCCACAAGAGGCGATCCCTCCGCCGTTGTATTGACTAGCGCCGACGTGGGAGACTATCTTCTCCTTTCCAGCGAGGACCTCCTCGACGACTTGCAGGCATCCCCGCAGACTTTCTTGTGCATCGGACGCTGGCATAGTGCCAGGATGTTGTTGGACCTGAATTCTTGTCATGGACTTGGGGGCGAGACTACTTTTGAGGTCGGCGCCAAAACGAAGGTCAGTAGAAACGTGCCACAGTATCAAAGTAACTGCTGTAGGACTTCTTGTGCGATTCTGGTTCGGATATGAGAGGCCGTGGCAGCCTCGACAGCAATGAATCTCTGTTTGGGTTGGTCCTTTGACCTCCTTTGACATAATTCCATCGATCTAGACCTGAGATTCCTATATCGCGTTGTACACGCGTCCGGTTCAACAATAGCGCGTTAATTCGGTGGAAATAGAAGATGCCATGTTGGGAAGACAAAGGGAACCACGGGAGCGCCTCGTCGCATGCACAGATCACTTAAGGCGAAGTCAAAATAAGCGCCCAATCCTTCGACTGCCCCCACACTCAGTCAAGAACAAGTACAATGTCTGAAAATATTCCTGACCCAAATCTCTCCGCACCCAGCGCAGAATATGGTCCAGTCGAGGACCCTGGTGATGATTCTTTTTGTCGATCTTGAAAGGCTGTTTGACGGAAATGTAATCCATTTCAGATCGCAAGGCGGTCTCTGAGGAGCCCATAGGCAGGTGCATCCCCTCAGTTTGCAAACTATTAACCAGTTTGATTCAGTTCCGAGTCAAGTTCTCTTTGTGGAAAAGCCAGATGAAGCCTCCGCCGGTAGCTCCGTCGCGGACTCGGAAGAATATTTCTCAACTTCACAATTTTCGGCGGACACCAGACGTCCTTCCGTGCACGCATCGCTCCCCGATGATCACATGGATATGGATGTGGATGTGGATGTGAATGTGGGTGTTCTTTACGCGGTTCTATACCACGATGCTGACGATAAATTGTGCTAGCCTGCGCCGATGACTTCGACGGATCTTATGAGCGCAGTCAGCGGCATGTTCAGAGCTCTCGACCTGATCAGGGAGCACGGCAGGTATGTCATACGGATTCCGGTTTCGAACCGCCTACTGATCAGTCCAACTAAGCGGTGGACTCGGTATGTGGTTCAAAATCGTGTTCCAGATTTGCCCGACCAACAATCCCGACAGTGAACAAAATAATCATCGATCAAGACTCCCTCAAGGCCTTTATCAACGAGTTGTCTCCTGGAGCCTACTCCTCGCTCACGAAAGTAAGAAATGAGACGCGAATTGCCAACTTCGCTCACCGTTCGTCAGGTTGACTTCAAGACGCTCGACGAGCTGTTGATCAAACCGGCTGGACTATATGGAAGTAAATCCGAAATCGTGGCTTTTTTATCCGCTCTCGGCGCCGTGGATGAGCTCACGTATGTCGTTTCACTTGTACCTTTCTGGATGGACGTTGACTCTACCAGCGCACGGGCCCTGTGCCTCTCTCAAGACAACGCCGTGGGACCTGCCTTGCGGTCTGGCTTGTACCTGCTTCGAAGCTTTGGATTGGAGCCCGGCAAGGAGCAGGTCTTCGTCATTTACTGGCCCGAGGACACAACATGGGACGACAACACCAGTCCTTTCGTTTCGCGCAACCGTGAAACGTTCATGAGGTTTGTCTAAAAACTAGGCGGTGACGCGAGATCGCTGAGTTCGCGCAGGTATCTAACCAAGATGTGCGATCAAGTCACTTGCTTGATATCGGAGGAGCACGCACAGTCCATAATCTGGAGCGACGAATCAGAGGACGCCGCCACCAATCAGGGCAACAAGAAGCCTAGTCGCTTGTACAAATTCAAGGTGGCGAAGACAAACGAACAGGAAGAGACTGTCACCCCCCGCCCGGGTTTCAAGGTCAGCCTTTGATTTTAACGACGGTGCTCCTGATTAACTTGCAAGTCCGATTTTCAGATATCCGCCCCGGTCCTCGCCAGCTGCCACGACGATCACCAAAATTCCATAGACCCTGCTGATCTGGAGCCAAAGTTTATCGGGGGCGAAAGCACGCAAGCTTTCTTGACGACCAACTACGTACCTGCAGGCCAGCGGTATACACCTTTGGAGCTGGACAGTTACAATCCGGTCCAGTTACGAAAACTTTTGTAATTATGTCAAGTTTCTGCTCTGTTCACTTGCTCACAAGAACGTAGGGACGATTCTGTTGAGTTAGGCTCGGAACTACCGGACGAGGCCATCGAGACTCTGATCTCAGTATCTCCCGCGCTCGAGACTCAATATCGCACAGCTTTCAAAAGCTGGAAAGCGCGGAACGCCAATTCGAAGTCCACGATCACCGAACGGCGAGAGACGGAAGACAAGGACAAACTTCACCAGATCACGACCGATACAGCGGCGAAGCTTCCGGGCGTATACAAGCAAGCGCTGATCGATCGCCTGCTGGACCACTTCCCGTGCGTTTTTCGACACGATTTCTCAACCAGGACTGATATTTTTGATCAGGACTATTCCGCAGGAGACCCTATCCAGCGCCTCCGAACAGGAACGCCAGCAGCTACGGGGTATGATGTCGATTTATATGTAACATGCTTTGACGCTGATAGCTCCCATCAGACCAGTTCGCCAACTTGAATGTCCACAGATCCATCAAGAATGAACTGGACGCTATCTTGCGCACGCATGGAGCCGACGCAGTGAAGCCCGAGAAGGAATACAAGATTCTCAAAGACAATCTGACCTACATTACCGTTTTTCGTGCAACCCGCCCGGACCTACCAAAGAAGGATATTGTGGAGCTGTGCAAAAACCGAAGCTCGTTGATTTCGTCTCAAGCTGCGAGTCGGACCAGCACTTCATTACTTTCTTCCTTCTCGTTGTATGCCTCTCGATTCAACCCCTTTGCCAGCAATTCAGAGGAACAAGAATTGTGCATTCGTAGCGAAGCTCAACATCGCGTTACCACGATGCGCGACGCAGAGTTTCTAGCTAGCCTGCCGGAGATGCAGGGGATAGCACCCGCCTTGGACGACATCATTACCCGGGCCACGAAGATTGTCACGGATCATCTGAAGTCCCTCGTCGATAAACTACTCCGACTTTTTGAGGCAAAGATAATTCAAGTCCAGTACGACGCGTTCAAGGCCGAATTGGGACGGAACATGGCAAAGCGTCTCGCAGACTCACGGCGTGATTCGCTCCGCAAGTTGCGGGACGACATGGAAAAAAAGACACCCTGTGCCAAGTGAGCTCCATCCGTCCAAGATTTATGCCCAATGTGAACTTGTTCTACTAGGGTGCGAATCAATGCATTTGAATCCCGAAAGACACACCCAAGTGGTACGTAACCCATCGAGCACATCGTCTTTCACTTGATATTGAAGTTGTACCAGTATCGTACAAAGTGCAGGGATCACAACGATTCAATAGCCCTGCTCACCTCCTTTGTCGGATACACTCGCTAAGTCTGACGACCGAAGAGAACCACATGCTGCAGATGGACCAGGATCGAACATATGTTCCGTCTCCGCAAATGATGCCGAATCAAGCGAGCTTTTATCTCGACCCAGACCACCGAGTCACGTATGTAGCACGCTATTGTCATTAATCATTCACTGCTCACAAACACCGTCCAGGCATGCTCAACTTATCGAAACCGGCGATCTGCTATTAGTGCTTGAAAGTCCGACTCATTTGCTCATCTGCTTGGAGAAGCTCAATCACCTTGGGTCCAATAATTACACTGCTCTCCGCCACCGAAAGAGCATACATAAGGAGAAAATAGGCGCTAAGCCAATTATCGCCTACGACGAATCGACACACACGCTTTTGATCTGTGCCACATCCAAGGTTAGTCGCAGCGGTCATTACTTGTCGCTTTACGGCCCTGATAAATATTGCTGCAGTCGACGCTTCACCTGTATCTTGTTGATGAAAAGCATAGTTCAATCAACAGCACCGGTTCCGTTAACCTGACAGGGTCATACAGGGCAGGGGTAACCATCGTCCAGGCTTGTTTTGTCTCCGGTCGCGAAGAGATATTGGTTATCGACAGTGCGAATACAGCCAGAATTTATTCTCTCCTCCCTCAGCAGTTCCGGTGAGGCCATCTATCTCAGATTACTCTACCAACGAAGCTGAATGTGAAATAGGCCCGCAACTCTCTACCTTGCCCAACCACCGATTTCGGTGTGGCCTTCACCAGATGGGGCGTGCCTCCTCCTATCATACTCGGGCGGATCCGGTCTTTCGTTTCGTGCTTATCATTGGGATACGTTTGGTTCTCCCGAGTCGCATGGCATTGATCTTGGTTTCCTTCAAGTCCCTCCTCATTCTCTCTCTCTCACCTCCTTGGTCAACCGTAGGAACGTTCATCTGATAGGTATCAATGATGGTGTATGTGGGTCCGTCGCTCTCGACATAACCAAGAAGACCACGGAGTTTATGTTCACGGAAACAGCGAAGAAGAGCGCGACGAAAGCAAGGCACGATCTTATCACTCACAACTCCCTCATCAACTGTCACTCTGATGTTTGGGCACGTTTCCCCGTTGTCGCTGCGGTGCAGCGGCAAACAATCATTTCATCCAAAAACCGGCTTCCTCGTTCGTTCACCTTTTCCACATACTTGGACTACGCCCGGTTCTCCCCTCACTTCGATGATTTGATCAACACTTTCGAGCAGCAAGCGAGGAAACCCACAGGCAACCAGTTGAAGAAGATCGACATTCGCACGGTTCACATCAACGAGCTATTGACGTTTCTGTCTACCGATACTAGATGGGCAATCTCCGAATTTCGTGCCGGGGAGTGGCTCGTTGATCTTCTGTGTCTAATTCCCATTCAAATTGCGGTAACTCAAGAAAATCGGTTCGTACCATTGAAGGATGGTATAGTGTCGGCGGAATTGGAGGAAAAGCTTTTGGGGGCGGAGGTCGGCCAGATCGTTGATTCTATATCTATCGGCTGGTATGAGAGCGTCTTTCAGTCATACATGGTGTCCAAGGTACGCAAAGTCCAAGATCGTGTTCGACTTGGTCCTCATCTTGGTCCTCATCTGCCTTAGCCCGTTCAAGTTGTGTCGTCGATGGGTGGGTATAATCAACAAAGTTTCAAGTATGGACCATTGTTGACCTCAATCTAGGTGAACAGTCGGTGGGAAAGAGCTTTTGTCTCAATCACCTCGTCGATACTTCATGTGAGCTCTACATTATGCTCTGTACGTACAGTCGCTGAATATTCACTTAGTTGCCGGTAGTGCTATGAGGACGACCGGTAAGTGTGTGCTACCTACGAGGGATGTTGTCGTTAACTCGAGCGATCAGAGGGAGTTTGGATGTCGGTTACTCCAACGGACAAAGCACTCATTGTTGCTCTCGACTTCGAAGGTCTTTCTTTACAAGCACAGATTGAGTTCCTGCTTACAGCGAAACAGGTGTTCATAGTATAGAACGGTCCGCCCAAGAAGATACGTTACTGGTACTATTCAACACAGCAATATCGAACCTCGTACGTTACATATCATATCATTTTGAGGCGGTCATTATCAAACCGAGATAGGTTCTCTTTCGAAACAATTTTGCGCTGAGCCGTAGCGTACAGGGTCTATTTCAGTCATTCCAATCGTCGTCCAAAGTACTTGACCCTGCTGTGAATCCCCAGCTTTTCAAGTCGACGCTTGTGATCATTATTAAGGTCAGTAGTTTTTTCGGACAGCCATATCGTCTATTGACACTCAAAAATACAGGATGTCGTGGACTCGGACGAGGAGGGGATCGTCAGAGAGTACGCCGCTCGTTTTACTTCAGAAGAGATCTGACTAGATATTTTCGACAAGATTTTCGACGAAATTCCAGGTGACTCCCTCGTTGACGGTTTGCCTCAGGCTTGCGATAGCTAAATATTTATAGACAATTGTTCAAGCTGAGCAAGATGCGAATTTCATATCACGTCTACACGCAGGCCAACTCGATATCATACCATGGCCCGTAATCGAAAGCAAACAATTCTATGCACTTTTCCCGACGCTGAAAAAAACTCTCGATCAGCAAGAAGTGACGCACCCAACTGCCGGCGAATTTCTTCACACCCTAAAAACCTTAATGGCCAAGCTGAAAGCGAATGATTGGGGTGCTCTCTCGGGTTTGTCGTGTGGGGATTGTATCTTAAATCTCTATCTGACTGTTTCTTGCCTTAGAAACCCTGGCGGCTCATCGCGCCCAGAAGTTATGTACTTATCTCAACAGCGCGTTAGAATTCGGCTTCTACGAAACAGAGCCAACCAACGAACCCCTGAAGGTTGTATTTGCCATCGCCTTGGTCCGATCGCAAATTGCTGAGTGCACATATCCAGAACTTCGACACGGACGCTCCGATTGACCAACCGGACACCCTCTCCAGATTTCTCCTCTCCAAGTCCGATGCGACTCCGGAAGAACAACAAGATATCCTGCGTACTCTGCAAATGTCCTGGGATCAGTTTGGCGTCCGTCAGCGGATGTCCGAGGACCAATGGATCGGCGGACTATCCCATTTTCTTTTGGACAGGGCCGAGATGAGAATTGAACATGTGTTCCATTGGATAGGATCCAATCTGGCTCGCTTCAAGTCAAACAATGCCAACATGGATTTACTGCGACGTGATTTCGATAGCGGTGCGGTCGATCTGAGGTCGAACGTGGAGATCTGTCGGATGCAATGTGCGAGTTGCAATCTTCTTTGCATTCTGGGTCGCCGCCATGGTACAGACACAGCGCACGACTGCCAAACTTCGCACAAGTGTCTCTATCCTTGTGACTTCCTAGATCAGCACACCGAGCTCGAGAGTTGCGGTTATCCGTGAGAGCACTGAATATTCTGTCGCCATTTCTCCACGCTGACAATCGAACGTCGCAGTGCTGGTCATTCCGGCAAGCATATGTGCGCTCATGTCATTCCTCCGCGCACTGTCTGACATCTTCTAGATGTGTTGTGGGTGTTCACCTTTGCGGAGAACCATGCGTGCTTGAAGACAAGAATGGATGCATGAAGAGTTGTACAAAAGTTAGTTCGCTCGTCCTGATTCTTCTGGACACTTTGTTCAATTTTCTCGGTAGGAGGCGAAGCATAGCGACGAAGACCACATGTGTGCTGCCCGTGTACACGCATGCGGAGAGGTAATCTATATATTAAATTTATCAATGCAGTTCAGCTGTCCACTGAACTCTGTTTAGTCTTGCAGTTTGCAAATGAACGACACGTCTTACAGATGCCCCCAGATTTGTGCGATACCAAGGCGAGTCATCCATCCATTGATGTGAGACGATTTAAGATGCCCGAACATTAGCCACGAACCGCACGATCAGCATGTCTGCGGTACAACGTCGTGTCCGATCACTTGTGAACTCTGTAGCAGATTATGCTCAAACTCGGATCATCTTCACGGTCTTCAGCCGAACGCTCGCCACCTCTGCGGGTTAGTCGTTCGAACCTTTTCTGGGAGTCGAGCTAATTTAAATCAGGCAAGAACACAAGTGCTCCGCACTTTGTAGCGCTCAAGGGATTTGTCAGATTGACACCACGCCCCAATCCATCGAAGCCACGTTTACCGGACGCCACGAGACTTTCACTTACACGAAGGTTCGTTAGGTTGCATGCATATTCGTTCCGATGCTAATATCTCTGTCCTCAGTATTCTCAAGGTAAGATTCGGAACATTTATCTCGATCCCCGTGACACAGCTATCTAGACGCCAAACGTTTGCTCTGTGCCATCGTGATCCCTGCGAACGAACGCGAACATCGAGGACCCCATGTCCACGATCCGAAAGACCCAAATCCATTTCACTTCTGCGAAACTCGGTAACACATGACGCGTTAAAAATTGAATGATTTGATTCACGGCAACGGTAGATGCATCAATTGTGGATATTTCTGTACCCTACCGCTAGGTGGGGGACGCTTCTACGTGTTGTATACAGTCACTGACTCTTCAGTGGCAGGACACCCTCAGCAAGAGCATGAAACAAGCCACGGTTCCATGTCAAAAACTACATGGAGTATAGACGGTCCTGACGATACGATCCTTGAGCTCAAGGGGCGGAAGTTCGCTTCGAACGACGATGGCGCGCCCATGATGTGCAATCTCGTCTGCCAAGACATGGGGCGCCATATCCATGTTGATTATTGTCGCGCTCGCGCCACTGAAGATGCTCCATGCGAGGGAGCGGAGATTGAGCACATAGACATCCCAATGAATCCGAATCCAGACCAACCAAAAGACTGGATTTCACATAGTTTATTCTGGCGGAGGGCAGGTTCGTCCACGTTTACTCTTTTTTTATTCTTCCTCTGAATCTCTTTTTGTCCAGGTTTCAAGGGTACGCTTATTTGGGAGATCTCGTGCCTCTGCTAATCCGTTCGACTCGCCCCAGATCCTTATTCTCGAGAAGACCAAGCCAATTTCGCAAAATGGTGAGCGGCGATTTTTTTCTAGTTCAACCTTCAGGCTGACCGCGTCTGCCAAGTGATTCAATGTGCCCTGGTAATCATTAATCTTTGACTCAAGAGAGTGAGACACGGCTAACAACTGATAGGACCGGAACATACTGCGACAAACCCCCCTGCGCCTTCTTACTGCTCGCTGCCCATTCTCCATCCTATACAGGCGGCGGGACAACCAACTCGAACAGATCCTGATGCACAAGGCTATGTCTCAGCCGACGGCCATTTATACTCCTGTATAAATCCGGCAGAAATGGACCCATCGTATCATGTGTAAGTTTGAATTCTCGAATGACCGGATAGTGACTGACATCGTGAAACCAGAATCTTCGTGATAGACAAGTATGTGTTGGCGCATTTTGTGAATCCGAAACCTCTTACACCTTGCAGATCTGGGTCTATGTCAGACACAGACCGGAGGCCCCTCCCTAACAGACCCGGAGCCGACCTGATCATTCGTCAATGCAACAATCGACTGGGAGCCGTGTTCTCGTCTCTGCACGCCTTTTGGCTATCTCGTTCCGCTGCAACCAATCCAGGTCGTCGTGGAGTTGTTGCTCGCCGCGATGCTTACAGCGTAATCTTCTTCGATTATGACGCTAGTATATGCTTGCAAAACGACAGCACAAGTACACCGAATGAATTGTTGCATTCGGTACTGAGATACTCTGCGGATGGCGGGACAAACTTCAGTGCGGCGTTGCAAGCCGCTGAAGGAACGATGCGGGATCACTGGGATGATTCCCGGTACGTCCCAATTTCTTTTTGGCACATTTCGAGTCAAGTTCATCTCAAGCAGGGCCCCCGTTGTGATATTCCTATCGGATGGTAGAGACCATGTTGCGGACGAAACCGTCTGCCATCTCAGTCGCGCAGCTCTTACGCTTGGGTAGGAAAAGAAGTCTTCCGTTTGATTACCGATATCTGACCCGGATTTCATTCCAGGCATCCGCTTTCCTTCCATTCCGTTCTCTTTGGGAACAATTACGGACGTGCAATTCTGACTAGGATGGCAGACTTAGCTCTGAATATTCAAAACGCTGCCCCAAACAATGCAGCTCAAGGTTCCGTTCCATCGTCCTTCTCTGAGGCCCTCGATGAGGTTTGTCCCGATTGAATCACCCTCATGGCGATCCTGATGCCGCTTTACAGGTGAGGCTGGCGGAGACGTTCTTGGGATTCGCCGAATCGCTTCGCAAGCCAAGAGGATCTCTTTTACGCTGATGCCGATGATAGTCGCGAATATATGTACACCCTTGGTTTTCCTGATGACAATGTACTAGTAGCAGGATCTTGACTAGATGGGAACCGAGATTTCGAGAATTCCCGATATTACAGCGTATAGGCAGACAGCGCTCGATTACTGCGATCACGAGGGCGTCGGATACGAATGCCCAGGTCACCTTAGTCCACAGAATCACCGACTTCCGGCACGGTCGTATCCAGATTGCTCGTGTTCCACTGGCAGGCGCCCCCGCCGGCCTTGTCCATCCATTCTTGAAAATATGGATCTTCGGTCGGGAAGGTCGCATCAGCCTGGAGCAATACGACCCGGAAGTCCTCCCGATCCCGGAGCTGCCGCGCGAGTTTCACCAGGTCGTGGTATGTCACCGTGTCGTCGCAACAAGAACACCCGATGTGGGGATCAGGAGCAACGGCTGGCTGGATCACCACAAGCTCGAGACTCAGAGGCAATTGTGGGACCGTTGCGATGGGTTCGCTCACCCCGATGGCACTTTCCAAGTAGGTGATGGTCGCCTCATCCTGTTCCAACTGCGATAATCGGAGGTGAGTGAGGGAGGGAGCGAAGTACGAGATGCCGTTTGTGAAGTATAATGTCGCCCAAGACCATTGTTCGTTCGATTCCACGACGTGAAGATGGCGGAGGGAATGAGAGGGCTTCAACACCGGGCTATCGTGATAACGAAGTGGAAAGCCACAACGTGTCGTGAGATCCTCCAACCGGGGAAGAGAAATTGGGTTCCTCAGCATTTTGGCCGAATATTCGTTGAGAGCGATGTCCAAGATCTCGATGGTCGGCCCAAGGTTCAGCAAAATGCTCTCGACAGCATTCGCTCCTTCTCTGCCGAAATCGTCCATGCATTTGGACATCTCCTCCTGTTGCCGTTCGAACTCTTTCTCCAACTGGATCAGGCGCTCCGGGTCGACGTTGTCTCGCGCACTCGATTTATAGACATCAAACTCTGTCCAAGCTTTGCTCTTCCCGGCATACGCAGCATGCACGATTATCTCCATCTCTGCTTCGCTTTCTTGGCCATTTATGAACAGATAGCGGGTGGTCCGCAGATGAGTGGGGGTTCGGTCCAGAAGCTGCGCGAAGGCCAAGATCTGCGGGCGGCCCACAAGCGCTATGCTCTGCAGCTTGGCCGGTTTGGATGCCTCGTGGATGTACCTCGAGACGAGGCTGAGCGAACTTCCGGTGTAGCCGGCATCTCTGCACGCAAAGCCGAAGATATGGGCGCAAATTTCTGCGGGGCACTGGTCGAGCATGGCGACCGCGTCCAGCGGCGGCTCTGAGATTGCAGACAGTCAAGCTTTCGAGGCTGGGGCTGCAGCAGAAGGGGTGTTTGAGTCTGACTGGACAGGGGACGTGCCAACGTGGCAGAGGGATGAGCGCAGATGACTCCCACCGCCTCCGCTCGCGTCGTCGCATCGCAAGTTCTCCATGCAATTATCCATTTAATTCCCAAATACAATGAGGTTCTACGATCTACAAAATGCAAGCCAGCAAGCCTCGCAGTGTACAAACACCTCAGAGCCCAGCAGCCGTCTTCAGTGCCGCAAAGTTTGGGGTTCCCAGTCCCTGGAATAACCGCATCAGCCGACAGTACCTCAGTAACGACGAAGAACGTACGGTAACAGGGTCCCAGCCGGTCTTGGCGGGGAATCCTTGCGTTCCGCAGCCAGGGTTGGACCCAGTTGTCACGTCGTTGAGCGCAGCGGCGTTGGCATACAGCCACGGGTTGAGGAAACCTAGCAGAAAATTCGCAAAGGGTAGACGAAGGGTGGAGGGCGTATGCGTACCGAGAGGCGATTTACCGCCTACGATGAGCTGGTCGTTGATCAGGCCGATGACGCTGGCGAAGATGGGCGACGAGCAGGAGGTGCCGGCGACGGGCTGGGTCTCTCCGCCAGAGACGATTTGAACGTTTTCGCCCTGCAGCGCCGTGAGATGGGGAGGAAGGGAAAGAAAGGAGATGACGTGCCTGAGCGGAGACGTCGGGGTAACCTCGTCCGGTTGTGTTGAAGAGCCCCTTGTTGGTCGAGCCGAGAGCGGTGAGGTAGGTCGCGACGGCGGCGGTCTGGTATTCGGGAGCTGGGGGACGATAAGCACGAGAGATGGGATGGAAGGAAACGTAAATGACCTGCGAAGACATTGGAGAATCCACCGCTGGAAAAGTCGGAAGCCGTCTCCGTTGTGCCGCCAACAGATCCGACAGCTGTAAGGCTGGGAGAAACCATTCAGTTCGCTCCAAAGCACAGCGTAGTGGGCCACTTACAAGGGGCAACCCGCGGGGAAAGCAGCCTGGAAAACCTTGCATTGCTGTGCGGATCCACCCTCGACACCTCCATCTCCGGACGCGAACAGAACAGACGTGCCGCGGGCTCCCATCGCCATGTACGCGTTGCACAGTTTGCTGTTGCAAACGGTCAGCGAAAGAGAGTTAGAAGCGTTGAAGGAATATCGACTAACGTAGCGAGAGCGGACGATATGTCGGCTTCGTTCTCGCCGTAGGACGTGGTCATCACTTGCGGGATGGTGTCTTCGGCGGAGAGGAAGTTGACGATATCGAGGAAGCCGCCGAGGTCACCGTCCTGGAAGTTCTCGCCGACACTGACGAACGTCACTGGTACGCCGGTCGCCACGCCCACGGTGTATTGGATGTCGAGCTTGAGGTCCTTATGCGTCAGTACGCAACCAATTCCAAGGACAACATATACTAACATTCTGAAGCAGACGTCAGGGTAATCAATGGACCTAGGTAAAGCACGTACAGCTTCGACCCCGGCAGCCCGCGCACTCTGAGTGTTCTTGCCGCCGTCGAGCGTTTGGGTGGCAAATGTGGTCGCAGAGGACACGTCTGTGCGGAATGCGCCCAAGAACGACTTGAGGTCGGCCGTTTGAGCGAACTGCTCGATGAATCCTACGCAAATCGAATTCAGCATGTCCGCCCGTCGATCAAAGCGGGCGACTGACCGGCAACGGCGATGCTGTTCGTCGTCTCGGTCGCGGCGGTCGTGGGGATGCCGTAGAGGCTCTGCAAACACGCTGATAAAGAAGATAAGGACATCGGAGGACAGCGACTGGAGAAAGCCCACCTGGCGTGACCGCGGTATCGCAAGACGCTGCCGTGGTAGTATTACCCGCACCGGCACCGGCGCCAGTGCCCGTGCCAGCACCTCCACCAGCGCCGCCTCCTCCACCACCTTTCTTACGTTCCGGCTGCGGCAGAGACAGCACAGGCCTCGTTGTAAGAGGGTTATTGAAGGTCGTCGAGGGGTGCACGTCGTCGATGTGGGCGGCAACGCCGGCGGGGAGCGAGTACGTCAGGGTCCGGGGATATGTTTTGTTGGAGGCAACGTGCTGGAACATCTGGTAGTTGGCGCCCAGCAGGGTGTTCGCCTTCGCAATGGGCACCGTCGCGGTAAGCCAGTCACCGGCAGCGCCCGCCGCGACGGGGTCCACGGATACGTTATTGGACGATAACCACGTTTGCACGGCTGCGAGACTCGCGTTTGAAGGCGCCACATAGGCATTTACCTGTGGTGGACGTCAAGAAGCAGGAACAGAAAGAACGTCGAGGAAGAGCAAACCTGGTCTCTGGTGAGATGGTTGCCGTAATTGGGGCTCGAGGGCGTCGACACGTCCAGGAGTGCCTTTTGCAGTCCTGCGATATCATTTGAGGCAAGCGCAAAACGAAGTTGGATCGTTTGCGCTGCTGGAGCAGCACCCATGTTGACGAAGCCTTGTGGCGCAGTCCGGCGCCGTTGTTTTAATACATTGGGATCCAAAGGAGAAGCAGCGACCAGCGACAGAAGAGAGCCCAAAAGGAAAGTAGTGGCGATCATGGCACCAGAAGAAGACGGACAAAGGATGAAAAATCGAGAGCCACTCGCTTTATACTTGAGGAGGCCATTGCCTTGGCGTCGAATACTGTCGAATACTTACCGCAGTCAAGAAGCGACCAAGCGGTACCCATCACTACCGGATTCGCGGCAGAGAAGAATTTGGGACAAAAATCATCACGAGACAAAGAAATAGCGACCCCGGCAAGGCACTGGCAAGGCCGTACAATCGGTCGATGTGCTGCCGACCTTGCTGCGGTTGCGGCAAAGGCAGCGATGATCGCGCAGACAAGGTGCGCCTAATGGCCTAGACGGTCCAAAGGCACCAGGCCTGGAGGGGCAGAAGTCATTCCGAATCCTTGCGGGCTTGCACTAGTAAGTGTGCTGGCCTCGCATGCAATCGATTAACGTCGATAGAGTCGACACACGCGTAGAAGACAATGGCCATTGACAACCGTTTCCCAATGCCAGGAAATCCACGAGGGCTTGCATTCTCGTATTGCGATCCAGGGTTGTCCGACGTTGGCAAGGCGGCGGCTTACTATTTCCGATCCAGGAATCACAGAGCCTCAGGCTGAATTTGGGACAGATTGGTACCCGCAAAACTGCTAGTCAGAATCGCGATGAGCACCACCGAGCAGCCCGAGAACAAGGCAGTGGTAGAGCGGAGAACGCAAATTGACAGGAGATGAACCGCGACTGTCCTGAGGTTGTTTGTTTCTGAGGGTATTAGGATCGGAGGTTGAACACAAGCATGGACTCCCTTGGGACTCCCGGACTCCGAAGGCCGCCGCCTTTTTCTGCTTACTCGCTGCAACTCAACACCATGGTACAATATACAGAGTGCCCAATCCGCATCGCACACTGCAGGGAATCTTCTACTATGCCAAGTCCAAGAGTGGGCCCCTCGGCGGCGGCGCCGTATGGAGCGTTACACTGACAGAGCGGTCCATAGCAAGTCCATAGTGCCCCATAGTGCCTGTAGAGCCATATTAGGGGCTTTTGCACTGGAGCGCTCTGTAGGGCTCTAGAATGCTACCAGGGGATTACCAAGACAAGACAACAAAATAATGTCATCAACGTTCTTCATGGCCGAGTCATCATAGACGCCTTGTAAAGCGCACGGTCCTCTTCTTGAACCTCAACCCCGTGCGGAAACTTACCTTGAGGGAGTTTTTCCAAAAGTTCGACTTTGTGGGCATGTACGTGCTGCAACTTCCTGAAGCAGCGGACGAGATGCTTATATTAGCTGGCACAGATTTCTGCTCATGACTGGAACGGGGGCGCTCCTTGCGGGCTTTTCGATTGCGGCCGACAATCGGGCTAATCGTAGCGGGTTTCGTCTTGCTCTCCCTCGCTGCGGTGGTGGAATCGCGGACCACGCGCATGGCCATTATCCCGCCTCGCCTATTCAAAACGCGCACCACTTTTTCCTTGTTCGGGATCGACTTCCTGCACGGCATCGGCTTCATGTGTGCGTGCCTCTCATTCCAATATAATCCAAGAAACCCAAATCCGTATATTGCACAGGCACTAACTTCTACCTGCCCGTGCTCTTTCAGGGCGTGAACGGCGACAGCGCGCTGAGGAGCGGGATCACGATGCTCCCCGTCCCGCTCGGCGGCTCTCTCACCACGATCATCGTCGGCCTGCTGGTGACCGCCACCAAACGGACGCGACCGTTTATGTGGAGCGGCACCGCGCTTATGACCATTGGCGCAGGGCTATTGATTTCGCTCAATGAGAAGTCGAGTCTTGGGATGGAGTTGGGGCTCACGCTCGTGCAGGGAATGGGGACTGGATTTGTATGCTTTATTGCGTTGTTTGAGGCGTCGTAGTGACATTTTTTTTTCGCAGTTGTTCCACTGATTGCGCTGCAAGCAGCGATGCCCTTGAAGGACATGGCGGCCTGTAATGGCGCGGTACGTCCCATTCATGTGCAAATGGATGGATTGCAGAACTAATTCAATGCAGTTCTACCTGGTTCGGTATGTCCTGACACAAATGTAATGCGCCCCGGCTAATAATTTGTCACCAGCACTCTTGGCACGACGCTCGGCGTCTCTCTCGGCGGCGTCGCATTCCAATCCCAACTGGCAACGCGCCTGCGTGTCATTCCCGCGCTCGCAAGCACCGCAACGCAGGCGAGCATCCTGCAAGGCGACTACAAGGACATCAAGCTCATCGATCCGCCGGAGCTGAGGCAGCAGGTGGTGGTCGCGCTCTCGCGGTCGCTGCGCACGATCTTCGTTATGCTGGCGCCGCTTGCAGGGGCTACCTTCTTGGTGAGTACCCCATGCGTTTTCGTTTCTACTCCAGCTGCTAATCGGGATGTAGCTCTCTCTGGTGGTCCGGCATTACAGCCTGGAGCGCAATTTTGTACTTACGGTGCGGTCGACGGAGGAGGCAACGCTTCCAACGGAAGTACTTAGTGAAGAAAAGGCAGACAAGTAGATTTTTTGGGTCCCGCATTTATTCGGCCTTTATCGGCCCGTAATTCCTACGTGTTTGCCCTTGTTTTCTGTAACTCTCTTTCGTACGCTTCAACCGCAGTCGCAATCCAAGGTGAAGATGGACGCAACTGGCCCTGAGTATGGGGTCGGATTACTTCAACTACCCAACGAGATCCTTCTCCAAGTATTCGAGCAGCTAGATTCTGCCGACTTGGGGATTTTCGCGATCAGTACTCTGGCTCGTCGTCTACATTACCTTGCCCTTCCAATCTATTTGGCGGCGTACGGAATCTCCGACGCTTCGGCATTGGCTGCCCAGGACCTCGTCCTCTCTACTACACAACTCGATGTATTGGGGGCATTGCAGACGGCACTCTTCATTTCTTCCGTAAAGCATATATCATGCTCATTCGCACTGAACAGTGCCCGGCAAACCTACTCTGCACGAGATATGGATAATTTTTTTCGCTATATCCGGAGGCTTGCGGGCTTTTTGTCGAACCTGGACACGGTGGACGAAGTCACGCTGAATTTTCAAGACCTGAATTTTTGGGTCATCGGAGAGAGCCTCAGTGTCCTCGAGACCTGGGCTTCTGCAATCTCGACGCTGCTGGATGTTATCGTTCAAAAGCGGTGTCAAACGTTGAAGGTGGCGGGAGGGATGTTTATTGTGCATTCGTCACAATTCCAGCGGAAACCGGGTCCGCACCCCACGATGAAGCGATGGTCGGTCATGTCTGACATCCACCGTCGATTTGGAAGCGCCTTTGTGTTGAGGCCGGAGTCGCAGCGCGTCCCGTATCCTGCGAGACCCCAGCCAGGTCTCAGGACATTCAATATAAATTCAAGGGTGCTTCTCCTACATCCGTGTTACAGCTGGACGATAGCGACCCTCAGGACCTCCCCCAACCTCATCTCCCTCTCTATCATCCGCGTCGACATCCCGGAGCGCAACTGGGACGACATTCTGTCCAGCATACACGCCCCCACCCTCGAGCACTTCTGCATGGACCTCAGCTGCAGCATCAAGGCAGCCGCATTTGATCGGTTCATCGTGCGGCATCCGTCATTGAAGACCTTGACGCTCGGGCGCGACTTGCGGATGTCGGAAGACGAAGTGTCCTCCAAGGACTGTCTGCGTAACCTCACAGATCTCGCCGCGGCTCCAACCTTCGTCCGATTTCTCATGGCGGACAAACGCGCGCCCGCTGTGCGCAACGTCCGCCTCCTCGTGAAGGTTACGACCAACGCGATCTTCAAGACCGAGACCCTCAACGACACGCTCGCGGCATGCCACGCCCGCCTGGAGCGCGTGCACCTCACCCTCGTCATCGCGGTCGACTATATCTCCTCGCACTGGACGGGATTCTTCCCTGACGAGGGCGCCGCACCCCCGAAGAAGCGCGGACCCGACTCGCTTCGGCGCACCCGCGCACTGGAGATGGTTTCCGCCTGTCCTAGCGACGCGTTCGAGGCGCTGGCCCTGCGCTGGCTCCCGTCCTTCCCCGCGCTGGAATCGACGTCGTTCGCCGGGTGTTTGAGCAAAGGGTCGGCTGCGCCCCCCTTTGTTCGCCAGGTCAGGGAGGCGTGTCCCAAACTCGAGTTGGTCACGGTCGACGGCGAGAAGTACGGTGCGACACACTGGGGAATATCTGCTTCGCTGGAGGATATCCTGGCAACGGATCCACCCGCTTAATCTAGTACATACGGGATTCAGTACTGCAAATCCTCAAGGATTGTTGCGCGCGCCGAATATTCTTTCTATCCTGGAGTGTCTGGTCTCGAGGGATTGAAGTCGAGTCCGTAAGATTCCCGAATCAAATGATCGCTCAAACAACATCCAGCATAAACTTGTCATCTTTTGTGGCTTCTGTACATGCTCTCTGTGTCTACATTGCCCATCTAGTTTTCTAGGTGTTTGTCATATTATTGTACATTTTCTTCGGTTTTCCCTCCCTCCCACCCCTTGATTCTTTTTGGATTTTGGCTTTGCGGGCATTGAGAAACCCTCGCCTCGTGGGCAGCGTCGGGCGGGCGTTGGCCGCGACGGTGAGGTACGGTGCGGGTTTGTCGGTGTCGACGGCGGCCAGCGCGCGCAGACGGAGGTGGTGGCCGAGGGGCCGGGCGGGTAGCGGTGGGGGCAGGCTCGAGTCGGGGGCGAGAGATGGGACGCTGCATAGGTGCACACAGGCAGTGTCGGCCGGGAACGTGGCCGGGGTTGCGGGGGAGCTGGAGTCTGCGGCGCTGAGGTCGCTCGGGGCGGACGAGCCTGACGAGCCTGACGATGGGACCGAGGACGGAGGCGAGGAGGGCGAGAGAGACGGCGACGCGATCACAGCGAATTCGATGGACGAGGAAGAGGCAAAGGTCAAGCTGAGGACGAAGGGGTTGGGTCTGATTGGCTTAGGTGCGTAGATTGGTGGGAACGCGGGCTTTGGCGTCGGGCAATCTTCCGCGGCAGAAGGGGCGGCGGCGACAGCCCACTCGAGAGAAGGAAGCACGGCGAAGCTCGGGAGCCGGAGACGGGGAACACGCGCATCGGAGTGTGTGTCCTCGGTCGAGAAGGACTCGATATCGTTCAGGGCCGTGCGAAACTGCTGAAGCGTCGGGCGGCGCAGCGGGTCCAAGTGGAAGCACTGCTTGAGAAGCGTGTTGGTCGGGCGCGTAAGCTTTAGCGCCTTGAGAAGGTAGTTTTTGTCGTCGCGGTACGCTGCGAACCCTCGGTCGGATACCTCGGCGCTGCCCCACGGGTAGAGGCCGGAGATCATGTTCACGAAAATAACGCTGATCGCCCAAAGGTCGCTGTGGCGGGCTGAATAGCATCCACCGGAAAATTCGCGATTGAGGGATTCTGCGGTCAAAGTCAGCGCGTTGTTTCCGATGGCGGCGAAACCAAACGTACCAGGAGTCATAAATATCCTACTTCCACATCCAAACTGTCTCGAGACGCTGATTTGTGTGGCGAGGCCAAAATCGGCCAACCGAATATCCGTCCCAGCGGAGTTGCAGAGAATGTTTTCAGGTTTGATGTCTCGATGGTAGACGCTGTTTCTGTGGCAAAACTCGACCGCGTCGAGGAGCTCCCCCAACGTCTGTTTTACGAGTGCGGGGTTGCCGCGGAAGCACTGCCGCTCGACCATCGCGTTGAGGAGGTCGCCGCCGGTGGAAAGCTCGAGGACAGCAAAGACAAAGTCCTTGGTGGCGAACACGCGGTGCAAGCTGATGACGCCGGGGTGGTCGCTGAGCATGTCGTGCACTTTGAGCTCGTTCTCCAGCATGCGGGCCTCGTGGGTGTTGGGGTCGTAGCGGGTCATACACTTGACCGCATAGTAGACGGGCTCGTCGGGAGGGGAAGTGGTGTCGAACGCCTCGTAGACTTTCCCGAACGCCCCTGACCCGAGGAGACGCATGAGCAGGAGGGATCCATCATCGACGAACTGTCCGGTAAGATCTGGCAAAAGGTCGGCGGGGAAGGTACGCATAAGTAGTGGATAGTGAGATGGAAAGTTGTGAAGAATTTCAAAGGTAAAAGTGCTAAAGGTCAACTTCAGCAGGAGAAGATGGGTGTAGGAAACAAGAAAGGTGGGTTAGGAGAGTTCAAGTCGCAGATATTTGTGGGTCGAGGCGAGACTCCTGTCTTGCGCGGAAGTAGGTCTCACATCGGAAGTAAATTTGGCTCCGCAAAGCAAAGGGGTTTCTGGCAGCATAGAGCGCCCCAGAGACGAATTCCAATAAGCACACTCCAGTGTCCGATTCGAACTTGAAGTCGACTTGATTGAGTCACAGTGCATCACTGGGTTTTTGTATCTTATGGTGCGCCATAGTGGCCTGTAGTGGGCTTTTACCGAATGTAGACTGTAGGGCAGCCCTGCGGTCTATGTAGCCAAGTTCGAGGCTCCGAGCAAAAAAAAAAAAAGACAAAAGCAAGAGCAAGGGAGGTTGCTTGTTTGTGCGTGCTACGCCGGCGGCCTTCGGCATGCGCTCGGCGCGACACTCGGACGGAAATGACAATGTGTGAACTTCCTTTCTGCAGCCATGGCCACCGCTGTGAAACGACTTGGATCTTGTCTGTGCAAACGGGTTCGCTTTACTGTGGTTGGTGAACCGTTCCAGTACGCTGTGTGTCACTGCGTCAACTGCAAGAAATTTACCGGTTCGGCATTCATGACGAACGGTGAGCTGTGAAATCCGGATGTTCCGTGGTCGAGGACATAATCTTATCGTCCTTCCTTAGCTTTCTTTGGTGCCGATGTATGTTATGCATTTTCTTTGGCGTTGGGATTCTGTTCAATTTCTGTTCTAACCTCGCTTCTGATACAGAAGATTACGGTCACCGAGGGCGCAGACCTAGTACGCAAATACGATGACAACGACACGACTAGCGGAAACACTCTGACTCGGTCCTTTTGCTCGGGGTGTGGAACGTCCTTGTTCCTCAGCTCGCCAACAAAGACAGACTGGATAAGTGTGTGCCCGGCCGCGATCAACGATGAGCAAGCGTGGGGTGAGTGCGACTGTGCTCCCTGTTCTTTCACGATCTGACTTTCACGTGAATCAGTTCCACGCAAGGAGAACCGCCCGGACGTCAAGTTCCCCTGGGTGACAGCACTTCATATCGAGCCCAAAGCGCAGAAACTATAAACGATTTGTACTGCGCCACCAATTATGCATGTATACTCTGAAATTATTGAAACTTTTCGATGGCAATGATGAACGGACCTGGAAATGTATAGACGACAAGCTTGCCCCAAAGACTCATGTGCCTAATGAGTCGAGCCTTCGGCTTTCTCTTCACTACTGTCGGAACACCGCCCATTCGACCAGATGGACTGCGAAAATATCTGACTATATTCTTGACTACCATGTCGGATTTCTGAAACTGTGGACCTGGTGGTTCTTTCCTGGAAGCTTGGCGCATCCAACAGTCTTCTGGTGCCTTTTGGCTGCATTACTGGATCGGTGTCGTCCTGGGCTCATTCGTGGGCATTAGCCGACACATCTTCTGCTTTGATCTCGCTCCTGCTTTGGCCTTGATGCGCACGGACCTTTTGATGTATCTCCGGAATCATTTGATCTCATCTGTCTTGGCGTCCTTGGTGTTTCGCTACGGCGGACTGGCCCCCAAGTTGCTGCTCGATGTCCTTTGTGTGCAGGAACGACGAAGAACAGTTCTCTCGACTGCCTTCTCTCCCGAGTTTCATGGAACGACGAAGAACGGTTCTCTCGGCTGTGTTCCCTTCCGAGCTTCGGCTTGACGGTCTCGCGCGCAGGAACGACGAAGAACGGTTCTCTCGGTTCGGTTCGCTAGACGGTCGGATTGCTATACATGCCTATTCTAGCTGTGGACCTTTCTCTGAGGCTGAGCGCGCTGTTTCATCAGATGTGCTCCTTCTGTGGAAGTTGAACACGTTGACTGAGGCCCCAGGAGGAGAAATCACGCTTCTCCTCGCACAAACTGGAAAGACGTGTCTGGGATTTACTTGCAAGTAATCCCGGACGGTGCTCTCGTGCTCTGCATGAACTCACCCGTGCTTTGTTGCCACGTTAAACTCGCATTTGCCGTGCAAAGGGACAGCCGTGCGACAACTGATTGGAACTGGTGGAGATTGGGGAGTTTTGCCGGGGAGGAGGGAACTCCTCCCGTACACCAGCTATGAACGTAGCTGAGTGGCCAGGTCCCACGAGGTTGCACCCAATCGTCCCGCCCATTCGGGGCCGGCCCGTTCCACCTCAGTTGCTGTATGCCCGACCCCCTGGAATCGGTTTGTGTTCGGTTGGGATCTTGTGGATCTCTGTAAGGATAAACACCCGTACAGTACCACATGTATACCTTCCGTAAACTCGTTGTTCAGTCATTTGGACCACGCGAGTATAATATAACCCCCCCCCCCCCCCCCCCCCCCCCCCCAGGGCTCGGTACCGCCGAGATCTCCTATCGCTCGCAGAGTCCAATGCTTTTCTGCCTCTCTCTGGCTCCGGTCTTGTCAGTGACTCAGTGAGCAGCAATCGGCCATTCCGCATGTTCCAGTTCCTCCGGCATGAAGTGTACAATCTTCTTGCCCGACAGGGTTCGAGGGTGACCCGTGCATATATCTTTCTCAATTCAACAGGGTCGAAGTGTTGTAAATCACGACCAGAATAAGGGACAGCTTGTTCCGGCTTTCGGTCTATGGCAACGCAGTCACAGAGGCGTTGCTTGCCGTTTGATCTTGTGGATTAAATGAAAGAGTTATTTACCGGCTCAAGTACCGGCTCAGCGTTGGCTTCAATCGGCGTGGTGCTTACCGAGCAGGATCTTCTTCCAGGACATTCGACAAAAGCTAACGAATTTCGGGGAGAACTGCTGTCGAATTTATGTTGGTGGTATAAGGACGTAGTGCTTCAGTTGTGGTCGGCGAACGACAAAGCAAACAGACCAATCAGTTGAACAGGGGACCGGGCCGGGTGGCCGGTGAGCTGCGGTTATTATTCGCTCCTTGAACTTCAACGACGATCATGTCCTCCGAGTCGTCCCACATCCTCGAGCTCGCACCAGAGCTGCATCTCTCCATCATCTCCTACCTGCGCTTACCCGATAAGCGCCGTCTCAGGCTTGTCTCGCGAATATTCAACGACTGCCTCATCCAGGACCATCCTCGACGTGCCTCTAGAAGATCTTCGAGCCGCGAAAGAGGAGAGGACCATCCTGCTCACTGAGAATACCAGAAAGGGACCCGGGTTTAAGCCATTCATCATCATGGGAGTTCGAAAGACGCGTCGAGAGAATCGGTTGCCGCTGTAAATCGTGTATCTCTGTTTGGATGGTAGCTGTATATCGAATTTGAAATATCATCGAGGCGCTCAGAGTACATGAACATGGGGAACGAGGGGGAAGGTGGTAATGACGACTGTACGATTCCGCCTGCACACTTCTGCAGCCATTGGAGATACAACCGAGCGGCACTCATTGCATAGTTTTCACACTCCCTGAGTCAGTTGAGCATCGTTCATACAAGTTTGGCCGGCAACGTACTAAACGGGCGGTTGTTTTCGAACGGCCAGGCCCAGCAGGCCCTGAGAACAGCCCCAGTCCACCGTGAGGGGGAAGGCTCCAATCCGCATTTGCGTGGTCTGGTTCAAAGATAACTGGACAAGGGCGAAGGGGAGCAGGTTACTGACGATGCAAGGTATGCTGGGGGATTTTTGCTGATGGAAGTACAAAAGACGGGTTTTTGACTAACCATAGCGACTACCCCAAGTATCTTCGCGGTCCAGCTCCACTACAGCTCTACCGGGAAGCATGTGTGTTGGAATATTCGGATTATTTGCCGGTGGTTGAGTTTTGATCGCGTCACCAAGGGCTTCAGCAAAGGTCTGGTGGTCGGGAGCCCAGATATGTCGCCTACGGCAGTAAGGAGGGCGCCGATGGCTTATGTTGATGGCTGCTCGTTTCAAATAATAAAACTCTGCAATAGCACAATCGAATGGGCTCACCTTCATTCACAACCATCATGAGAGACCACGTCGTGTCTCCGATACAGCACCAGTGCTGCTTCAAGTTGCTGTTTGCCGCATCGAAGCGGCTCAGCACCACTCGATGTGTCTCGCGGTAGTCGACGTATAGCTCGACCCTGAGCGCCAAAGGTTCGCCCTGTCCCCACACCACGAGAGATAGATGTGGAGAAAGAAGCTGAGGCAACCGGGCGACCCGCCAGAAGTTTGCACTGTTATTCAACTGGGTGCTGTACGGAACCAAGTAGACCTGGCGACGGGGTTGGCTCAGTAGCTCAGGTGTAGTGGTGGTAGTGGAAGACATGAGGGTGGAAGACATGAGGCGATGAGACGTGCTCGCGCCGCGCTATAGCCGCGCGGTTACATAAAAGCGAGGCCGTTCGCGAAAAATTCAATCCGGGTACTGCGAGGCTAACGCTGGGCCAAAAGAAAATCGTCAGTAGATGTCCACGTTTTCTCGCGGTCTCTACTTTTTTCCAGCCCTAGGTCCTACAAGTCACTCTTCGACAGCTCGGGGATCTCGGGGCTGTTCGGTCTTGGGCGTTGGCGCCAGAATCCCTCTGCTTAAGTATGACTGTGCAGATTCAAAACTCATCTGGATAAAGCAAACCTGTACCCCGGAAAAAAGCAAAATTTAAGGTCCCTGAAGATGTATCTTAAACTTTTAGTGGGTGACTTCCTGTAAGATTTATCTATTCCTCAGGAATATTTTCGGCCTTAGCCGTTGTCAATCACTAGGACCCCGTCAACTTGAATCCTATCACCCCAAAGTGGCCAACCCTTTATTCTCCCATCAACGCATTAATCCTGAATCTATTGGGGGGGTCCCTACCCCCCTAATAGACTTTCGTATCCTGGAATATCCCTTTCGGGACACATATCTTTGATCCGCGCCTCCGTCACGAGCTCTTTGCCCTCTCTTTCACTCGGAATGCACGGTACATTCTGGATTCTCGAGGCTGCAGCCTTTACGAGGTTACCAGCATAACACCTATACAAAATTAGCTGTCCCGACATGTTTTCGGTTGGATTCGAAGTATCGCGATGTTCCTTTAGACGAGTTCATGTAACTGTGTGCCGGGCCAATTCAGTTTCAGCCACCTTTGTGCCCTTGCGCAGCATCCTTTTGTGCGGATTTTGTGCCGCATCAATGTATAAATTTATTATCCTGCACTGGTTGAACATTTCAAATAATTCGCTGAAAAAATTGGTGAATTTTGGTTTGCATAACACAGAAGTTTTTCGCCAAAAAAGTTGGTGAAAAACTTGAAACTTCTTTGTAACTTATTTGAACTTCATGCAGAATTCAACACTTTTTCAAAAGTAATTCACCACGTTTGGAAAGTTCACCACAAAGTTTCAAGTTTTTGGCTTGCTTTTTGCTGAAAAAGTGCTGCGTTATTCAAAACAAAATTCATCAATTCTTTCGGCCAATTATTCGAAATGTTCAACCAGTGCTGCTTGCGGGAAACACAGACATTGTCAATATCTTTCAGACTGATTGCATCACTGGCACCCTCGAAAGTCGCGTTGGAATATTTAAATCTTACGGGAAGTCACCCAGTATTGGTAGCGATATAAGCAGGGCTAAAATTGTAACAGAAATTATCTGGGGCACTGGAAGGGTTAAGATGGTTAAGATAGGCCTCATTCATATGCATCTGATGCTGAGTAAGCACTGATGGCGCTATGAAAATGCAACAACAACTCAAGGACTTCGAAAACAAAAATTCCGCTTCGAGAATCTCTTCTAAATGTGGTCCTCAAGGTCACTGAATATTTTCAGAGTGGCCGGATGGAAACTGAAAGAGGAGAAAGCTTTTTGCGCTATCTTGACATAAAATCCACGGTAAAAAGCCTTCTCGCCCTTCAGTTTTTACTGTTAGTTCGTGAGAATTTACCCAACCATTCAGGAGGGCATTTTGAAGGGTTTGTCGAAGCAGAATCTTGAATTTCGTCTTCGTTTAGCTTTTACAGAGTTTTCATGGCGCCATCAGCGCTTACTCAGCATCAGATGCATATGAATGAGGCCTATCTTACTGAAACGGGAAATTTCGGGAATGATATTTGGCCACCCAAAATGTTCTGTATCAGGTGCAATTTCGACTCAACAGAAACTGCTCCTGAAACTTTGAGTTTCAGGGAACAGTTTATTGTCCACCAAAGACAATAGTGTCGGTCAACTTTAGTGCTGCGGTGCGGCCCTGTATGAACGAGTAAGTCCTTCAGCTGCTATTGTCCCGACCTGTACCCATTTCAATGACAGATATGACCCAGACATTGCTGCAAAGTACATGTTCCGTTCTGATTCTTCCCGCACCCGACGCAATGAGTTCCTTTCCCCCGATGATAGCTCAATTCTCCAAAACGTCCAACCGGTTAAGAGAATGGGTTGCGGTGTTGCCCAAGTCTCCAGCACAAAGGAGTGGCGCCTTGTTGCGCGTGAGCGAACACTTTATACAGCGGGTACCGGGTAAATCTGACAGCCCGCTATAGTGGGCGATCTCGTCGCCATAGACGAGGCGGATCTCATTCCGGGAGAGCTGTATCTCCCAGCTTCTGCGGAAGACCCAGGAAGAAACGGCGCGTGAGGGATAGTCGCTCTTGCCTTCATTATGCTTCATCGTATAGTATATACGCGTATACATATGTACCTCGTCCGGCACGAAATTATGAATGTCCCGTTCACACCTAAGAGAAAACCGCCAAAGTGACGTAAGGGACCTCTTAGGTACCCTTCGCTGTACCGAAAAAGGGACCTAGGAGGTCCCCATCCGCCAGGCGGATGGTAGTCGGCGATTAGTCGTGTTCCTGATCTGGGTAAATATGATCTTCGACATGTACCCACGCCCAAGCTTGCTTGATCCGAGTCCGGACTCTGTCTCCTTCAATGCCTACTTACATACTACAAACCTGAACGCGTACGGATTTTCGGATCGCGTCTCCTCCAGCCCTGACGGTGCGTATACGGTCTGAGGACAGCACAGAATCGATGGGTGAATTTGTGGTGAAAAATGCCAAGCCGGCGGCGCCGCGTGTCTGGCTTCCTCAGTCTCTCAACCAGTGTCTCTACACATTGAACTCACGAAATCTTTGTTTCTGATGCTATCGGGTCTCCAAAGACGCTCTGTCCCTTACCAGTACTGCCTTTTGACTCGGACCGCCATCCCATGCTTCTGGGCCGAACTTGAAGCCTCCACTCGATTCCATTTGTTGGACCGACCTTCTTCAGTTTTACACTCCAGCTACTCAACAAACGCAGCAGCGTAATCTCCGAGATGACTTTCGAGCCCTACTGATTCTCCCGGAGACTGGAGTGGATGAAACCTGGGCTTTGGATCCCTAGCCGTGGACTTGGGTGGGACTAGCTGTGGGACTCCCACCTCCCTTCACCTTATGGTCCACGTTGACGCCGCTCTGTCTCAATCTGCCTGAATTAATACACATAGCCCGCCTTCTCTCACGAGAAGGCACGGATGCTCTCCAAGAACCTCAGTTCTGCGTGTTTTTAGCAGACCGAAAAAAGCCTATCTCCCTGGTGACCTTCCAGCATTCTTCGTCGCGACGTGCAGGCGTTGCATCCCGCTGTTAGAGCGCTCGAGAAGGTCTTGTGGTCTGCTGCCTCGCAGCAGCCTATGAATGATTTACTGACGAAATTACACACAGCGCTCTTTCGCCGCTCAGGAATCCCTGCTTCAGCCTTCAGGTGCCGGACGACAAGTCACTCAGCCTTCGCTGCGTCCCACAGTTATTACAAGCATATTTACATATCTGGCGAGCATCGCAGGACACATGCACTCGACGCACGAGAGAGTCTCGCTCATACGGGAGATATGACATTATTTTTTCCATTCAAGTCGCCAACCCCTCGAGAAGAGCAGCGTGGAACGCGACGGGATCCGAGATCTGCGGCGCATGCCCGAGGTCAGGGAAGGTGATGAGTGTGCAGTCAGGAATCTGAGCAGACACGTCGTGCGCCAGCGCCGTAAAATTTGCCAGCGTAGCCACGACGCTCGGCGGCGCCCACGCCTTCCCGATCGCCGTCGTGTCCTTCTCTCCAATCATCAGCAGCACGCGCGGGCGGACGCGCGTAAAATCGTGCGCAACGGGCTCGGTCAGCACGACGTCGACGATCTGCGCCTGGTTCCAGTTAAACGCCTCCCGCTCGGTGCCGTAGAACACGTCGACGACCATCCGCACCCACTCGTCGTATGCGGGCTTCCACCGCCCGACGTAGTACGTCGCGTTCTCGTACGCCTGCACGGACGCGAACGTGCTCGCGCGCGACGTCGCGAAGCTCGCGTCGAGGGTGATGTACGGCACGCCCTTGGCGACGTAGTCCTCCAGCCCCAGCGCGTTGACGACGACCAGCTGGTCCGTCGAGTCGGGGAACATGAGCCCGTAGCGCAGCGTCAGCATCCCGCCGAACGAGTGCCCCATGACGGTGGCGTTCCCGACGCCCAGCGCGTCGAGCAGGCCGCGCGCGTTCGTCGCGAGCTGCGCGAGGCTGAACTGGTACCGCGCGGGCTTCGAGGACTTGCAGTACCCGATGTGGTCCGGCACGACGACGCGGTAGCCCGTGTGCGCGAGGACGCGGATCGTCGCGTTCCACGTCGCGCCGCAGAAGAAGTTGCCGTGGAAGAGGATCGCGGTTTTGTGGTTCGGCGGGCCCGTCGGCGCGACGTCCATGAATGCCATCTCGAGCTGCTGCCGCTGCGACGTGAACTTGTACAGCTTCAGCGGGAAGGGGTACGTGAAGTTGGACCCGTTCAGGTCTGCGGGTAGCTTGGTGTCGACGATGGTACCCGTTTGGGCAGCGACGAGTGCCGCACCAGCGGCGAGGGCGAGATTGAATAACTTCATAAATGTCGCTATTTATTTTATTGGGTGTTCTAGAGACTCAGCCTGCACCTCGATGAGCAAAATGTGATATGGTCGAGAACGGACGGGAGCGTACCTCAGTCCTGGTGTGTCGGCGTGAAGACGAATATGGCGGCGCAAGTACGGCCGACATGGAAGAAGGGCCGGTCATGGGTCGCTTACCCGGAGGCTCTGCGGTCCGCTCATTCCTCACAATTCTCGCCTCCAAATGGCAAAGAGCGTCCCGGAAAATCGAAGGTAGCTCTCGGCCAATGTCCCCCTCGACCGGCGAAAACCATCTCATGACTTGCGGCGAAAAATTCCCAGTTACCCAAATGAATGATCATTAGCTCAAAAAAGACCGTATACCATGATTGCATGCAGTTTTTTGTGGGGAATCATACAAGCATAGGATAAGGTAAAAGAAGGGACGGCCTCTACTGCTCAGCGGCGCGTTTTCTCTTGAGATCGCGCTCCTCCGAGATGGTGAGCTTGGTCCCCTTGCCCTTCGGCAGAGATATCCAGGGCTTGGTGCCCTCGCCGATAACGAAGATGTTGGTTACCCTGAGGGACACGATAAGCAAAGGAAACTAAAAGAAAAAACACGGAGACGCACCGCGTAGCAAAGGTGCGGTCGAGCGAATCTTTCACGTGCACGATATCGAACCCGCCGATGTGCTTCTCGCGGTGCACGATGACACCCGCACGCCCCATGTTACGCCCGCCGGTGATGATGCACATGTTGCCGGTGTCGAACTTGACAAAGTCCACGAGCTTAGCCTGCTCGAGGTCGTACTTGACGGTGTCGTTCACGCCGATATGGGGGTCGGGGTAGCGGATGGTGCGGCCGTCGTGGGTGAGGATGTGGGGCACACCGCCAGTCCCGATGGCGACCTTGCGGACCTTGAGGAGCTTGTAGGTCGCCTCCTCGGGGGTGATGCGGTGGATGGTGAAGCGGCCCTTGACGTCGTAGAGGAGACGGAAGTGCTCGCCCGACTTTTCGATGGAGATGACATCCATGAAGCCGGCGGGGTACGTCGGGTCTGTGCGGACCTTGTTGTCGATTTTGATGAGCCGCTGCTTGACAATCGAGAGCACCTCCTTGCCCGTCAGCGCGTACTTTAGTCTGTTGCGCAGGAAGACGGTCAACGGCAGGGACTCCCGCAGCTTGTGCGGGCCAGGCGACGGTCGCGGGGCCTTGGACGCGATTTCAGCATACACCCTAATAAAAAAACCACAGACCACTCACATAGGTGCCGCTGAGCTTGTCGAGCATCCAGGAGGACGGCGCATTAAGGCGCTTCAAGTGCTTTTTGGGTCCTCGGGCCTGCGCAAAAAAGTCAGAATCGTCATCCGGGTGCCCTGGCCGCATCCACCCATTCCCTCCGTTAAAAAGCGGATTCGCGGGTCCTTGTAGACTCCTGGGCAATACTGCGATGGATTGGACGTACCATGGTGAATTACGGGTGCCGGGAGGGAGTCTTGACGGCGTTTCTTGAGGATGAGTGCGCAAATCCGGGCGTGGCAGGCGATTAGTCAGATATTGATCTCATCATACGTCTTCTCCCACGGTCGCCTTTGCGCAGTGACCGCCTTCAATCTCCTTCAATCGTGCAAGGTCAAGCAAAGATATATCCGCAACTTATTCTACGACACTCTGCGACTTCAAATCCTTTCCTCCCGACACCAAACCCTTTCCCTTCGATCTCAGGAGTCAGAATCCTCAGCGCCTTTTCACCCTCCAACATCTTGTCAATTTTCTTCCAAAACTTCTCGAGCCGCTTGTGATCGTCTTCCAAGGCCATCGACTCCGATGCCGCTACAAATCCGATGCAGACAGGACGCGGCATAGCCCATCTGAAAAGATCGAAATAAGCGTGGATTGAGGTAGGCTCGTTGTCCAACCTCTCCAGTATAACGAGCAATCTGAAGACAGTCGTTCAGATGATGTATACTGTAGGATTGAGAAAAGGTCACGGTAGTAAACAACACATACCCACAGCCCGTAGCCAGGTCTGCAATCTGTTCTCCCCATCTTCTCTCTTCCTCGTGTACCAACCATCCCCAGCACTCGATGGGTGGATCATCGTCCGCCGCCTCCAACACAGCCAGGTGAAAGAACTGCACCTCCTCGGCATATACGACTGTACGACCTTCTTTTCGCGTCATTTTGCCTGGCCATTCACCGAGTCGTACTTACCTAGTCAGTCTCGCGCGCGCTGCCCTGGACAAACACACCACCGACCACGTCGCCACTCCACTCTACACAGCCGTGCACCGCATCTGGCACAGCGCCGAGGTGTCTCCCTACCACGATCTATAGACTATACACGCACCTCCAGCACGACGAGAAGGCCGCGGCGCCGAGCCCTGACTGTACCGACCGCCCCCGGGATTCCAGCAAGGTTAGGTACTATCATCCCAGCCGGGCGCAGTTGCGCGAGTATTGGAGTAGGTCGGGGTTCCCCGACGGAATGGTGGACGACATCGAATTTTGGACGTACGAAGGAAATGGCATTCACTTCCCTCTTTTTCCCCGTTGACAGGTTTCGCCAACTCCTGTTGGTTTTTGTGCCCAAGCATTTAATTCTAACTCCGCCTTGGGGCCGGGCGTTTCAACCCAAATTCAACCTTTGTTTCCGCAGTGTCGCTGATTATACATCTTTCACGCATACCACACGGTTCGAACATACAGGATCTTGATCATCTCAGACAATATCCATTGATACAACTTGCACAATCCAACTTTGTTATTGGACCGTTACCGCCCAATTTCTACCGTTCAAGTTCTCGATTTCTCTGCCGCCAACATCTCGTTGATCCCCTTCCAAAGTTTCTCGAGCTTCTTGTCGTTGCCTCGCATGGAGTCTGAAGCGTCCGCAACTCCGTATCCGATGCAGACCGGACACGGCATATCCAAGCTGACGAGGATAAATAAGCAACTAGCCCACTGAAAAAAAAGAACGGTGCAGCACGTACTCGCAACTGCCAAACAGCCCGGAGAATCTGATGAAAGAGAGAATTATTAATCAAGAAAGACCATTCTCAAGCGCCGAAACGTACCGTGAGCTGAACCCTCCACACCCCGGACACACCCATCGGCTGTCGTGGCACTCTGGGCAGCGAAATCGAGCCCTTAACAACGCAGCGGAGGCTTTGATAAGCTTCCCACGTAGCGACTCATAGTCGACGTCCTTGACGGTGCGGTTGGACTCCATCTTTGTCGAGGAGTCGAGATAAAGCCGATCCATTTCTATTTGTATCTCCCACCCGTCCTTGGTGCGTACTTTCTCCTCGTCGTTGCGCATGAATTTTGGATAGTAGAGGTCGACCAGGATGCGTGTGGAAAGCTGGGTGGGAATATAGTCAACAACCACTTGGGTGGCATGCAGGTATTGGTAACTCACCTTGGCTTCGACGAGATCCTGGTCGCGGATCGTTCGGACACCCGCGATTATGAACGGCCAAATCCCGTGTGACCCTCTTTTGGCGTCTTTTACGAGGAAAATAGTTTTATTCTTCTTGGCGGCTTGGAGTTCCTCGAGTGGCACATCGAGGGAAAGCAAGTTGCTGAATGTTGTGGACACGAGACGGAGGCGGCGTTTGTTAGAAAGAGAGAGGTGAGATATAATAGCAAGGTGAAGCTCTGGCGAGAGGGCCGACATGCTGGATGATGAAGACATGGTGGTGAGGGTCAAAGAACTGTGGGCACCAAACAATGCAAAATTGATGCTAAACCGGGCCAAATTTGATTCAACCTTGATTTTGTTTTGCCACTCACTTATTCTCGCCGAGGTCTTCCCTAACGGATTGTTTCCCCCTGCATTGCTTACCGGTGGACTGAGAACTTTTTGAATGACCCACCAAGCATTAACAAACAACCGCTACGAGCCCGATTAGGCAGGAACCCTGGATTTTCGCTATAATTCCGCAACTTCATTCTGAAAAGGTGGAATATCTTGAGTCACAGCACAGATTCATACTAGTTGCCCACATGTACTGGTTGACCAGAATTCGGCAGAATTTATATCAGGTATCCGGTGGCCGAATGGATCTCGACCCCGTCAAAGCCCGCTTTATGCACGGCAATTGCGGCCGACGTAGCGTAAAGCTGGATATGTTTCTCGATCTCTTCGACGGTGAGTGGTCGCGGAGCCTTTCGGCCCGAGATAGGAACGTCGGACGCTGAAACATAAGAGTCTCCCAGACCCTCCCCTGCGAGTATCTCGGCGTCGGCCCGTCAGTACAGCTGGAGAAAGATGCACGATCCCCTCAGATGAGCAACGCCGGTAACCTAGTCCCGACGACGCGCTTTGTAAGGATGAACAGATATTTGAACATACCTTCTTCCATACCGCGATCTGCTCGTCGCCGTTGCTTGGTCAATTTTTTCCCAACTCCGAGCCAACTCCAAGCGCTGAAACAAGGAGCAGAAACGTCACCTTGAACTTGCCTGTATTCTACTGATGATTTATTATTGGGCTCGATTCAGGTGTTCGTTTTTGGGGAACAGTCAAAACATTCCCTCACGTCGACTTGGTTTTTTCGGGAATCATCTGGGCAAAGTGACATCCATCCGAAAGGAATGTTGAACTCGTTCTGTAAATACTAACATAAGGCAATTTAACATCCGTGTGTTACATTAGGCAGCTACATATTACTTCGCTTCGACTTAAACGAAACAGTCCGACCATCGCCGACTAGATAGTGTGAATCAATTACAACGCATCAGAACTCCGTTTCTGACGCAATTTTCTTATCTGTGTGCGGCTGTAACTCTGTGTATGTTGATGAATCCTATGGCCGACTAAAACAGGTTGAAAGGGAGCGAGGACGCACCTATATCGGAAGCCCGGTCGTCGTGCTGTGTGAACATCTGGCGGTCAACCCGCACCTCCGTCCGCGTGACGGTTTCCAGTCGCTGGCCACCGCTCAGCCCGCCAGACCGTGTCTCCTTGCTCTCATTCGCCGTGGAGTCTTCGAACACATGGATGCCAGTGCTTTTCGCGACCTTGACAATAAGCTGGCCCATGGACATCTCGATGTTCAGCTGCAGGAAGCACGATCAAGATCGTTGTCGAGTCAGTGGGGATTGGTACACATACCTTCGCTATGTACGCGACTGGGTGCTGATGTTCATGGAATCAGGTATCAACACAAGCACGGGGAGCGGAGATGCAACGCACGAATTGCATATACACAAAGTCGTTGTGGAGCGACATCATTGCGATGATGAGGACATCCATAGCCAGTGAAACGCCGATAATCTGCAGGTTGTAGCGGACCAATGCATCGTATTTCGTCAGCTGTGATGAGGGTCAGTTGCAGATCAGTGAAAGGGGGAAGGAAGTACACACCCCATGTGAAACTAGCCGTTGCTTGACTGATCGAATGAAATAATAATTCAGCCCGGCGTCCACCACGAGATAAAGGCATTTCTACGAGGGATGGGGTCACCGGTCAGGGCCGATAATCAAGGAGAAGAGGATGTTGAGATGCAGACCTCGACGCGGTCCCACCAGAGGTTTATGCTGGCGTAAGTCTCGTTGATCTGCAGTTTTGCGGGAAGCCAGATGTTGAACACTTCCGTCATCTTCCGTTAGATGCACAGAACAAGAGAAGGGGGAACCACATACCGCTGATATTGATGACCAGGATAATGCCCGCGATCCCGTATTTAAGGATATTCTAACATGTCCACATTTAGCACCAGTTTTGTAACGACAGACTCGACGCACTCGCTCGCGATCAGTACGCAAGAGAATGCAGATACGATTCACGATGATTTGCCTGGAGAAATGAGCAGAGTGGGGATAGATGACTACCACAACATACAGAAGGATCTGGACTTGAAGTGACCATAGACTGCGGATTGGTGATCAGTGGTTTTCTCTGCCCATGCAAAGAGCCACGCACACGAGGATGGAAAAGAAAAAAGCGAATGAGTGCGGGATGATCTTCCTGAGGTATAGCCAAGACATTATCGCAAAAGCATTCGAGCTACACAGAGATACGGTCAGCTTGTCATTGGGCTGACATCCATTCAAGTATGTCTTACACGAAAAGTTGCGACCAGATTAAAAGGACGTAAGTGTTGAACCGCCGGGTACGGCGTGTCTCGCGGACGGCGTGGCAGGCGGTGAAGTACCCGAAGCCGAGTGTCCAGCCAAACGCCAGGGATGCAACTGAATTCGGGGTGTTATGCCAGATGTATTGTTCAAGAGCGAAATAAGACATACCTATCATGTCGCTTTCCGTGACGATGAGGTCCACGTACGGTTTGGCGGTCGTGAATGGCATGGTCGGCGGGACAAACGTAGAATCCTTGGGCAGTATAAATAAGACTCATTATGCAGGGTTGCATATATAAGCAGCCCAAACATTCGGAAACGCGTGCGAAGTGGAGAGTGAATTGAAGTGACAGTTAGGGGGAAAATAGTGGAAGTATAGATTAAGGTCTCGGTGAGCCTAGCCCTCTTCAGAATAAGTCAATCATAGGCCAGAACTTTGGGACTCACCCTCACCACGCAAGACTCCATCGGTCTCGGACAGTCCTCTGGCCTTACTTTGCGACTCTTAACAAGCCGGATTTGGGTGGATTTCCCCGATTTCGCCGAGACGGCGCTGACCGGAGTCTCGGAAATGACTTCCTGCAAATTCGCAGAGAGGGGTACTGCTGAGTGATCGTCTTAATGTAAGGCAAGCAACTTACAGGTGTTTAACAAATAATTTTCGACCAGGGATCTGCAACAGACCAGGCTTTCGAACTTCGTTTTCCTGCGCGAGCTTTGTGAACTCTTCAACTTCGTACCAATGGAACTTAGCTATTCGGTCCAAATGTTTTTCCTTTGCGAGACAGCTGTAAAACTTAAAGCGGATACCAAGAGTCCTTCCCGCACGTGGATGAAGGGTGGGGTTTGATGCCCCTGGACTTAAGTTTTTCAACCAACGCTCGGCGTACCGTCAAACGTTCCACTATGCCCCAGTTCTGTCCAAGCGAGGTGGAGTTCAGGAGCACTGCGGAGAATCCGACGTGTCGGAATGACGTTCTCCGCATAGTGTCGGGGGCGACTCGGCCTCGCTGGGACGCGACTCGGAGCAGTCGGAGAAAAGGGAAACGGGCCGCACATGGCGAACACTGCCTCTGATGGCTGTCTCAACCTCTGATCGCCACCGCGATTAATCCCCTAATAAGTTACGCGTCAGAATGTTGTCGCTTGGCTGGCCGCTGGCTCGGCGCTCTCGGAGCGCTGAGCGCTAAGTACTTACTGAGTTTCCACCACAGATCGACTGAAAGTGTTGAGTACTATTCCGTTGAAAACTTGAAACTTGATAAATCAGACTTCAATTGTGAATGCTGGCCTTGAACAATTGAACGATTCCCAGTAGTTCTGTTCAAACTTCAGCCTGAGAGACGGATTCCCAAGCCCTTCGTGTTTGAGCTCGTGCGGACTCAGACCAATTTTCGCCATGTATGCTGATCCCCTTTATGTCAAGGCAAATACCCAGGAGTTCCAAGCTCAACCTGGCACTTCCAAGCACTACAAATTTCCATGTCAGATAAACATGCGCTATAACTGGGCTTTCTTACCCCGCGGTCATGTACCGTCTATGACGACCTACCGTAGTAGGCCTCTTGCAACCAGGTTTCATGTTTCATCGATGTGTGGAGAGGGCGATCCGGAGAAGCGCCGATACACCGACAAATTTTTGTTCCCTGAAGTTGACCAGCTGTTGTCTTCTACATGAGGCGCTTCAGTACTTGGTGATCCAATATTGAGTGTTCTTGGTCGTTGCTCCATGGCTGAATACCAGCTGCCTTTCGTTCTCGACCTCATCAGGTTTCTGCGAAAGATCTTTGAGCGCCGGATTGAATCGTCTTGAATGCCTTTTGAACATTTTGACCACTTCGGTTTCGGTGCGACAGAACCATGCGTGGCCAAGCCCATTTCCATGGGCAAAAGTGCCTCGAGTCGACACGGACGGAGTGGCTTGGTGTCGGGACCTCAGGAATTGTCCGAAATTTTGCTTGTCGCCGCCGCGTGCCACGAGTTTGAATGTTACAAGACTGGCGTGGCATACCGCTACTCGGTTCGTTCAGTGGTCGTGGTTTGCCATTTGCATCGCTGCCGGTCTTTTGAGGCCCTCATGATAACGAACGGTTTAAAAGCGAAACCAACTTTTCGGCGCCACGGGAAAAATGGTCGATGTTTCTCGTCTTTATGCGAGATTACGTCCAGAATGGAGGAAAAAAACAGAAACAGCCTTCGACAGCAGATATAGATCAATGGAATCCAGGATTGAGGAGGCGGAATTGAGGCAGGGCGAGAAAGACGAGTAACATGATGCTTGAGTCGCTGCGGTTTCCCTTCGTTAGAGTAGTCAGTCATGCTCCGTTCTTTATACATATCACATTGATTCATTTTGATCGCACAGAATGGTGGACGGTACGATGAATGGTATGAAGAGGGTGCGCGGGCTTGGGTTAGTGCGTGTGCGTCGTTGCAAAGATCGTCATATGTACTGGAATTGATCGTGTTAGTCGCCCTAGAGAGGTTCTATCAAGCGGAGCTCGCACCTCATACATAGAGAGGTTAGAGGTCATCCTTCAACTGGTCCCAAGCAGGAAGATCAAAGAACGACGGCAAGTCTTCCCACAATTTCTTCCGTCCGGTTTCATAAGATTCTCGCGCGTATTGGCCGCAAAGTGGACAAAATCCCACGCCAAAGTCGAGAGTGCGGAATGCTACAATGGCACGATCCATATACGCCGCCAATAAATCTTCCCGCCAAGAAAGACATGTAGTCCTGGCACACCGCGGAGGCTTCCAACGGTGTAGGCATCCCAGCTGGTAGCCGGCCTTGAATTGCTTCGTAATCAGCTTTTCGCGGCCGGCCACACAACGGCGCAAGTCTCCGAGAGAGAGAGAGGCCATTGATCCGTCTGGCCTTTTGATCCCTTCAAAGAGTGTAGCCTGTGCGGTCGATCACTGATTCACATGTTGAGCACGAGAGAAGAATACTTACTGGGGCGAATGTAGAGGCGAGCTTGAAGTACGCGCACGGGAGGGCGGACATTATATTATTCTCACTAGCCAAAGTAACCATGTCAAACCAGTCCGATCGGTCGATGGATTCGGGGGGAACTTTGCCAACTCTTATTGCGTCGTACGCCTCAAGGGTCGTCGGATTTGCATGGATGACGCGGCCAACTACCGAATCGAGCAAGTCTTTGAATTGATACTTGCGCCCCAATCGAAGAAGAGCACCGATAACTTGCAATGATAGAGATTTCTGGCCCAGGAACGTGCTACGAGTCCAAGTTCAGAAGAGGGGTACCGAAGATGAACCGTACTTACGGAGTATAGAGGGCCTTCAGGAGGTATTCGACGTCAACAGCGTCATCCGACACCTCTACAAGCGGACAACCGTCAACGCTAGGTTGATCGGGCGGTTGAGGCAGCCCCTGCAGGTCGCGAAAAACAGACGAGTCCAGGGCGAGAACGCTCCAATGCACGCGAAACTGGGTGCGTTCAGCCTGTAGAACGACGCTCCCGTCGTTGTGCCACATTGAGCGTGTAATCGGCGCGTCTTCGGTGCGTTGGCGCTTCGCGCCGGGTGGCGTCGACATGGTGGCAAGAGGAAGAGAGAGATCGGCAGTCGGATCCGAAGGCCGATCAACGGCCAAAGCTTTTGATCGCTCGTCCATTTCGGGATATTGAAGATTGCCGAAGTTCAAGTTTTGGTACACGGCAGGAAGTATGCTTACAAGGAGAAATACAAGATGAATAATTGTCTTTATCGTAGCGCTAGGCAGCTTGAGAGGGGAAATACTGTGTTGTGTTATGAATTTACGACAAAGTGCAGCTCAGTTCGGGTCCTTGCGTGTTAGTATTCCACCTTTGCCTTGTCAGAGCGAGCTTTTGTCTACGACTGGACGTGAGTGGACCAGTATTGACCAATTCTTGGGGAAAGCAATTTAACCCGGCATCTTGCCGGCATTGAAGCTGAAGTTTCCATTTGAAAGGAAGAAGCTTGAAGAAGAAAGCGAAGGCTTTGTCGCGTGGAGTTCGACTGCTTCTCTCCAAGCGGATTAGGTTACATATAACTCGAGCCAAATGTACGAACATATGCAACTTGAAGCTCACATACAGCCGAACTTTCATTGGGACAACTCCCAACGGGCCTAAATTGGTGAATTCCCTTTCCAAGCGACAAATCACCCGATGGCAGCCGCAGATTGCACCAGATCGCACCCCGCCATCATCCTCTGATTCCACACGTCCTTGGCATCATGAATCCCGCCTCCAAGTTGACGCGGACCCCAAATCGGGCATGATAGCAATCACCCGTCCGCCGTGCCTCATCGTCCGTGTCGCGATAAAATCCATATCTATTCAACGCATGAAGCCAACATCTCGAAAACTTTACCCAAATTCCGTCTTACTAGGTGCGAATAAATACATGCATCTTTCTTTATATTCAAGGTATTTTCCGCCGCGCGTTGCCCGACGCTTAATTCCATGCGCGCGTCAAAGTCCGCGATGCGCCATCGCGCGTGACACGGGCGAGTTCCACGCCCGGTGCCTTGCCTGATCACAGCAACCGCTCACTATCTCCGGCGTTTTCCGGCCTCTCAAGATTTCTTTCAAGTTTGGGCTCAATTTGGACTTCTAAAATACCAACCCCGATTGGGATTCACGTCGCGCCTCCAGGCGAGGACCTTCAGCTCTTCTCGCGTGTTTGGGTCCGAAAAAATTCTGGCAGCGGAGTTCACCTCTATTGCGAAATACTACGCTACCTGCCACTGAGGACTCGATGCATCGCCGACCGTGACGTCGATCGTGTTTATTATTTATCTCTCATTCGATCCCCTCAGTGCTTTGCGATTGATACGAAACCGGTACCCTTGACGAAAACAGTCCACTGAGTCTGATTCAGATCGAGGTTGCGCAGGCGATTCGATTCATCTATAGATTGTCGGGGTGCTGTAGCGTGACTACTGCGGTGGGCAGGTGGGGAGGAGGGTGTGGCGTGGATGTACAGTAGTATGGCAGGAGGGCGAATTTTTTAAGTACATTACAAGAACAAGAATTTACACTAGAATAGCGCCGGCGCGCGCGGGATACATTATATATACAGGAGCAAGAATGTAAGTACTCGCGCTTTTATATGTGGAGGAGGGTATGCATGCGTATCGTTAGCTCGGAGGCGGTCCGTCAGTTCATCGAGACGGCAAAATCGTAAGAGCCAAAGTCCTGCTCCAGCCCGTCAAAGGCATCGAACTCGGCGTTGGGGTCGCCGTAGGTGGTGCGCACGCGCTGCAGTCCGATGTTGTACAGCGCGAGTTCGCGCTCGTACTCGTCCTCGGGCTGCATGGTGCTCTGCCACATCGGCGTCTGCGCGCCAAAGTCGTACGACGACGAAGGGTCGAGCGGCCACTGCTCGTTCGTGAGGGGCGTCGCCGGGCCCGCGCCATCCGAGTCCAAGTCTGGGCTGACGTCGCCGTTTTCTGACATGGGCTCGGACGAGGAAATCCATGTCGGGGGGTTGGGGCGAACGGGCTGCGGGGCCATTGGCGAGAGCGGCGCCGCGGGGGCGCTTGCGGGCGCCGTGCGGTCCCACCCCGCAAAAGTGGATGCGATGGCGTTGAGGGGCGACATGCGCTGAGCCGAATCGAAAAGCGCGGCGGGGTTTATGGTATCGTAGTGTGCGTGTGGGGACGTTACACGGAAAGGGGGCGGGTATATCGTCGAGCTCTCAAAGAGCGAATTCTTATGAGTCAGAAATCAGGAACAAAGAAAAAAGTTATAACGAGAAGCGCGGCGTACCTGGGGACTGCGGGGGTCGAAATAGACCGGTTCAGGGATCTGGTAAAACGGCGCCATATGCATCCAGTCCTCTGTCATGGAGCGCGAGCGGCGTTTGCGGGAGCGGTCCAATTTTTCAGGCCGCTGTTCCCACCGTTGGCCCACGTCTTCAGGGAAGAGAGGCGAGGTGCGAAGAGTCGAGGTGAAGAGATGTTCGTCGAAGGTCACTGGGACAGAGGAGGATCGGCGTCGGTCAGCTTTGACGCTAGGATCGACTGCTGGCCGTTCGCCGCTTTCTGGCGATGGAGGCGGCAGCTCCACCGAAGGACCCGGTGCCGTGCAGATGGTCAGCTCGGGTGAGGGGCGTCGCCGCCTCTGAGCTGGTGGTGTGCGGCGTGGCTGGGATCCATCCCCACGCTTGGGACGATATTGGTAGTTCGGGTAGTCGAGCGCATGCTGTTCCTTTGCCTCCTCCGCGAGACGCTGGTAACGCTGTTTTTCTTTGGGAGAGAGCTGCCACCACGCGTCACTAGCCTTGCGAGAGAGACTGACGCCTATCGACTTCAAGTCGTCGCGCCGCGACTTGCCGCCGCGTTTATGGAGCTGCGAGAACTCGGCGCGAAAGATGATGAAAGCATTTGGGGGGCGCGGAATGTTTCTCTCGGGGACGGGGGGAGCGAGAAGGCCCACAGATGGAGGGGACGACGGTGGCCGGGGAGGGCTGTCCAGCTGGAACGTGAATTGACCGGCCGCGAGGTCGGGGAGTTGAACCACATCGCCTTCAGAGCTGGATGAAGTCCAACCAGAGATGCGGGGGGTCGACATGGGGGTGAGTTAAGGAGGGTGGTGCATGGATGCGCGTTAAAAGAAAGAGATATGAACCGAGATCCGCCATTGTAAGCGTTACGCCCTCGGAAATCGGTGCACAGTGGTACAAGTCCGTTTTGGGAAGCGTCTGTTTTGGGAAAGATCTCGATGCCTTCGATCATGATCGATCGGCGGCACGTGCAGTCGCAATGATTACGGCATTCTTGTGGCGAATTAACCGGAATAATAATAATAAAATGCTCTTTGTCTCTGGCAAGTGCTGAATCCATTCCGTCAAATCAGCCAGGTCGATGCTCGACTGTCCCGAATTTATGAGGACTTTCCATGACTCAACGACAACTGATAACCTTTTGAGTTGGGTTCCACTAACGCGGTGCTGGGCTGCCTCTCCAGGAACACGAATTACAAGATAGCAACTGTCAACGGAACGCTACCGAAGATATCATGTCCTCGGTCATCTAAGCTGTCTTTGCCAAACACCGATCGTACCATTGCTCCTACGCCTTTTGCTGCTGTTTGGGAAAAGAAAAAAATTGGATCGGATCGGGGGAAAGAGGGACTCGTACACTGGAGCGCAGGGGGAGCCTTCAAGTGGAGAGATCGTTCCAGTCAAGTGTTTGAACGAGGCACACAGAATACTTGACGTCTGGACATTTTTAGCTCAGGGCATCACTTGGCGTCGGCATGCCGGGGGGACGATCGAGGCTGCCAGTGGTCGAGCAATGTCGAGCAGCGCGACAAATCCCAGCAAAAAAAATCGTAAAGCCAATGGACCGGTAGCCAATAGAATTCCCGACGCGACGCCTCCCGCCGCTCCACTTTAGCGAACAAATATATTATCTTTCGCATTTTCCATCGGCATATCATGATGGCGTCTGATGGTGGCTTCGGGGCCCGATGAAAGTGGGCCGCGGCACACACCCGGCACTTACCCATCAACCGGCTCACTGAGGTCTGTGATCCTACTTCCCGCGGTGCATCTTCAGCACAATTGGAATATCGGGAAACAAAGTAGCTCCTCGCGAGACGGAGACAAAAGATGCCTCCGTCCGCTGTCCTCAACCTGCTTAATATCCGACTTTGAAATTCGGACGCAGAGAGTCGCCGCCGCCGCCGATTACATGGAATCTACGACCAGTGTCCGCGCTGATAATATTTTCGAGGTGGTGGCGTCCAGATCAAATGACGCGGCGCCCGGGGTGCACTGTTGCCATCTCCCCTGCATCCGGGATGCAAACCTTAATTCTCGGCGGACTGAGGTTTCTCGACTGCCTGAAACTTCGGGTTGTGCCCCTCGGACTTTAGACTCTGCTCCTGAGTGCTCAAACTTCAGCGAATATATAGTGGGGAACGTCAATGCACCAGTGACGTCCCTGCTTTCCTACGTCGACGATCGTCGACCCTATCCTTCACGATTGAATGTGGTGGGGGCCACCAGGTCTCCGCGGTCGTTTCACGATCACAGTAATTCCTGTTGCACGAACTAAATAGCAAGAAATCAGCAGCGTTCGCAATGCGCATTGTCCGCTTGTCGGGGATAGGTATGTAGCAATGACGATGAGAACTGGCATACATCTCCGATCCAAGGCGACGCGTTGCTCACCACTTTCCAAGTAGAACTTCGCATTTTGTGGCGTTCCATCCCAACTTCCATCCCACGAAATTTTGTCCTCGGATTACCGAGTTGCGAGCACGGCCGGAGATGGGCTCGTGAGAACCAGGGTCCGTTTTCTTTAGCGTCCATACCCTCTGTTCCTGCGCACGCGCAGGCGTCGTAGCCGCGCGGGCGAACGCGGTTGAACGCATGATAAAATCAGATATCCGCCCGAAAAATCAGAGGGGAGCAGAAGAGCGCACGCACGCGAAGCCAACCCATGGCGAGGGCGTCCGCCGTCGTCGGAAATACGAGCAGGGAGAAAGGAAACCCGCCCGGGAGATGCCGGATGACGGTTAACTTAGCCTTCAACCAATCGCACGCCGGGGACCCGCAAGCGTGGGTTGCGCGGCGGTGAAAGGCCGCTACCGCAATCAGGTTTTTAATCAGTTAATTGGGATCTAGATCTTCTGGAACCTCTCCTCCACATGTGAAAACGTACCGACTGCCGAGCGTCTAACCGAGTTGAGGATGCCCTGGACAAAGAGAAACAAAGAGCACAGCCAGGCGGCGGCGTTTATCTTGCAGAGTTAGGACTGTGATCACCGCAGCTTCATCTTTCTCTTTGTCTCGAGTGGACCCGGTGGACGGCTGGTCTACATTTGGATCAATGAACACAGAAAGTAGGAAGCGTTCGCGAAGTGGGACGAATGGACCCGAGCGGACCGTCTGGGATCTCTCTTCTCTGGCGTCGGGAGAACCGCCTTGGCATATGCGCTGCGTGCACGATTGCAGCCAGCACATATCAATCAATTTGGGGATTCGGGGGATGATCTTTGGGGAGGTGACGAGGAAGCGAGAAGTGAATAACCGATGCCTCCGAAATCGTAATTATAATGTGTGCACTAACCAGTCAAGCGCGAATCGACCTTGGGTGTTCGGATATTCACCGACTGTCCAGCCCACCGGTCCTGAATTTTACGAATCTGGAATTTACCGCGTTGAGTCTACACGTCAACTGACCTTTTCGTCGTAAAGTTAACCCGCCCTCGATCAATCGTGAAACGATCCAAGGGTGCGATCCAAGGGTGCGATCCAAGGGTGCGTTGGACAGTTCACGTCGAAAACAAAGATCGACTTCAAGTGTGTACGTTCGCATGATTACGAACTCGCAGCCCACCGGCATGCCGCATTTGTCCAACTGAGACGGAGATTTGAATTCTGCGTTCGGTTGCTAAGTCTTCATCTGAATGGTGATGGATTCGTGAGCCAACCGTTCCTGGATTCATGCACGCACCGATTTTTCAACAACGAATTTCAAGACAGTGTTCAACCCGAATTTGGCGCTTTTAATTGGACCCGAACTGTCATAATCTCTTCAGATTCGCAGTGGAGTACGCTGAGAGTTTTCAGTATCATACTCGAAGAGAACTGGATTTTGGCGTTTGGCTAGTTGACTGTTCAAAGAGTTGTGAGTGACTGGACTCAGGTACGCACGCACCGATTTCCCAACGGAGGTAAGTTCAACCTGAATTCAGGGGTTGGAATCTTTCCCATCATTGTACACTGAGGCTTGAAGTCGGAGACGATGAAATTTGAAAGACGCATCGAGTTTTCAGATGTTAAAGAGCACCGGAGCTGAACGTTTAGCATTCGGCCTCGTACAAACTTCTAGGATTTTGAACGTTGAACCTCGAATTAATTCGAGTGTATGTACACCCATTCTTCTTTAACAACGGTTCAATGCTACCATGAAGATTCGACACCTGAATAATAGCCTTCAAACAACTGAAGCCTTTGCAATTCGGGCTATTGACCTTGCGTACAAGTTGAACCGAGGTAACGACGAATCGGCCCTCGTCGAATTGTCGGAGCCGGGTTTGAGGCTTCAAGCTTTTGACTTTATGGGTCCAAACAGGGTTCCATTGGACTGGCTCTCGGAAGGGCCGCCTTAAGGCCACCGCCCCCACGCTCGAATAATTCCCTTTGCGATTGGCCCACCTCTGTTGCACCGTGCATCGAGAAACCGTTGCCCGACGCGAGGTTCGTACTCCCTGGTTGAAAGTCAGTCGTCATGCCACAATAAGGACACCGCCGACAAGATGGGCTGCGTGCCTGATTTCAACCACACTCCGTGTGTTTACCGTCTGGGGCATCCCTCAGTCTCGGAGGGCCGCTGTGTGTCCGAGTGTTTCCCACGTCAAGGTACGTTGAACTTGGTTGAAAGAAGGAGATATCTTTTACGTTACGTCTTGCGAGATGAAGTCTTCTCGTTGCGTTTTTTTGTTCTGGGTGGCAGTTTCCTATTCAAGTGGAGATCACTTATCTTATCTCGAGTTCGGTGACTTAGAGCGGATCATAACAGAGAATCACAAGCTTTTGAAGAGATTGTCCTGATTTTCTGCTGGGTGCTGCCAAGTGCCGCCATTATGGCGATTTACGCGAGTGAAGGGTCCACAAGTGGCCAGAATCAGCTGAAGAGCGCTTTGGTGCAGTAAGCAAAGGGATTCGAATACTGTTATCTGAGTCGCACGGCCGACGGCGAAGCGTGAGGTAAGGAATCCCACAGAAGAAACGCACGGCCTCGACTTGGGGCTCTGAGCAGCTGGGCAGGGACTGGAAGCTGCTGGAGTCGATTCTAGTCTAGAAAAAGGAACGAGTGCAAGGCTCAATTGAACCGAGAGCCAAAAACACAAGCAAAATGCCGTTGACGGCCGTGGCTGTGCACACCTGCGAAAAACACATGCTTGATGCTGCGCCTGGCAGGACCGTATAAATACCTGCAGCGAGCGAATTAGCGCTTATCCTTCTTCTTCCCTCCCACCAAGTCCCTTCTTTCTTCGACCACCATGTCAAACACCTCTACGATCCCAATGCCCGCAAAGACAAAGTCTAACAAGCACAACAAGTCCAACAAGGCTTCCTCCTCCTCCGCGCCCGCGTCCTCACCCTCGTCCGCGTCTTCAGAGGCGCCCGAGCTCACTATCTTCTCTCGCGTCGCCGGTATCCCTCTCGTCTCTTGCGCGATAAGCATGGTCAACGATAGCCTCGCGAAAAACCGCCTCACCTCTTATCCGTACTCGACTGCGAAGGATCTGTCCGTGTCTGCGTACCAGGCTTCCGCACCTTTGCAGGTCCGGATCGCACCCTTGCTCGTCACCGGCAACTTGTACGCGAACAAGGGCCTCGATCTCGTCCAGTGCAACTTCCCAGCCGCGTTCGAGACGAAGCCGGAGGATATCACGACCTTTGTGCACGAGCGCAAGCAGAGCGCGGTCGACTTCGTTGCAGAGCGCCGCTCGAATGCGAACAAGGCCATCGATGAGAACGTGAAAAAACCTGCCATCAACGTAGCCTGTGAAGTTGATAAGGTACGCGAAGCATCGAAGTCCGCCTTCGAATTTAATTGCTAATTCTTTCGTGCTTCTTATCCAGCGTTTCGCTCCCTTTGTCGATTATCTCGAGAACACCGCCGCAACGTGTCTCAACACCAGCACCGCACCCGCAGACACCCAGTACCAGTACCAGCGCGTCTTCTACCTCTCCAAAAACGTTACGGAGCAGGCATACGCATATTCCCACCAGACCGCCCTTGTGTAAGCGTCGCCATTCCCGTTTACGTGCGCAAGTCCGATCTAACGCCGCCTTCTTCAGCCAACGTGCCTCCCAAAGCATCGACTCCATCACCGCCCTCGCTTCTACCGCCAACACCCGCATCCACGCCCTCTCCGACTCGCTCATTTGCGAGCTGCAGAATCTGCGCACGTCGCTCGGCGAGGGCACCGACGCCGTGACGCACGAGCTCGGCGACACCATCTCTGCGCTGAACGACATCGTCAAGACGCCGAACCTCTCCGCGCGCGACAAGGCCGTGCGCATCAGCGACGAGTGCCAGTTCCGCGCGCGCCCCGTGCTCGCGCGCATCCAGTCCGAGGTCGAGACGCGCGCGCGACCCATCCTCGACCGCTTCCCCGGCGCCACGCGGAGCGCACCCACGACGCCCACCACCAACGGGAACGCGAATGGGAACGGGCACGTCGAGTGATCTGTTTCATGCATGCGATGCGCGATGCTTGTTATTGTACAACCACGGTCGATTTTTCTTATCGTTTTCTTGAGGTTATGGATCCGCCTACCCGCTTTAGACTAGACGCGCTTGTACGCTTGTACTTTTTTTTCTTGGAGCGCACAGGCGCCGAAGCCAATCTTATGCACACTCACTCATGATTTATTCTCCTCCTCTTGATTGTCGCTTCGTGCTACATTCGAGGAGACTCGAGTGTACTTTGAGGCTCTCGAGTGTATTCCAGCCCCGATTCCACTGCATTTTAACGCACTCGCGGAATGCACACACCGTTATATTAGTTTTGTGTCTATGTACCATGTACCACAGTCCGAGAAACACGTCGGGCTCTATGCTGTATATGTAGTTGTGAATAGATATGTTATACGGAGATCCGGGAATGAGCGGGGGAAACGCGAGGCGGCCCGAGCATCGGGACGCAACACACAACACCGCGGCAACAGGAATGCACGCTGCGCCGCACGGAGCCGCGACAGGAACGCATGAAGCCACGCTAAGCCGCCGCGACGGGAACGCGCCGCGCCTCAAAGTGCGTGTGCGTGTGCGGCGGCGAGTCGAGCGAGGGCGGCGGGGAGGGGTACGAGTCCGGCACGGGCAGCGAGAGCGGCGGGGGCGTCACGCGGATCGTGAGCTGCGGCGGTTCACGTCCGTGTCCGTGCGGGAGCAACGACGCGCGCGGGGGCGGCGCACCCGGCATGGGATGCGGATGCGACGGCGCACGCGGTCGACCGTATACAACCGACACCGCGCCCGTCCCCGTCGTCTCCGCGCTCGGCTCCACGCTACCATCTACACCCACGCCCGCCATCATGCGCGCGTCCTCCTTGGTTGTGGGCAGCGCAAAGTCGCGCGCGGCCTCGACGCGGCGCATCTGCTTCTCCCCGCGCTCGACGTCCGACTTGGCGTTGTTGTACATGTACAGCCCGCCGAACGTGAGGAGGATGCCCACGCCCTGCACGGGGTGGATCGGCTGCGCGAACCACACGATCGCGATGCAGATTACCCACACGCGCTTGATGAGCGACGCGATCGAGTACGTGACGGGCGACGTGGACGCGAGGATGACGAACGCGATGAGGTTCTGCGCGAAGTGCACCGTGCCGTTCATGAAGAAGTAGTACCACACGGAGTGCGCGGGCGCTGCTGCTGTGGAAGCAGCAGCGGGAGGGAGGGAGAGCAGGCGCGGGAGGTCGTAGTAGACCCAGATCGGGATCATGAGCAGGAAGGCCATGCCCGAGGAGTAGAGCAGCAGGTTGAGCTTGTCGAGCTTGTGCGAGGTCGTTTGTGCGTTGGAGGGCATGATCTTTTTGAAAAAGATGTTCGAGGTGACGAAGACGAGCGCGGACCCGAATGCGCAGAGCAGGCCGATGAGGTTCGACGCGGACATGTCGAAGGAGCAGGCGAGCATGACACCGATGGTCAGAGGCAGCAGCGAGACGTACGTCTTGCTCGAGTAGCTCACGCCGAAGAGCAGGGCATACGCTGCTACCGTGAACAGCGGAGACAATGCCTGGGCGGGTCCGTCAGCAAGGATTTTGGGCGTTGCGACACAAAGAAAATTGAATATTGCGATGAGGTCTCTGGAACTCGGACCAGCACAGCGTCCAGACGGACCTGGCGCTATGCCAAGGCAAGAGCGAAACACAGATCAAGATAGAAGTGGGTGTCCTTGGAGCGCTACAACTCGCCCCATGTCTAGCCGCCGAGCCGCTCTGTATGCAGTAACTGGGGCATTTCCTCTCCACATAAAAAACCTCATAGACACTCATAGTCCTCATATCACGGGGAGTATGAAGAGCCACGAGTGCTGCTGGTTGCTCCATAGACGAATGCCACACAAAGGCGGGTGAAGCCACGGGCTCATAATGCATAATCTCGAAATGCATAAGAGGGCGTACAGGGACGCAACCTCTGCCTCCGAGCTCCCGAAAAGCAGTGGTTGGGACCATCCGGGAGCACAAAACAGGTCATGCACGTTGACGGCCCACTATTATGAGCTTTGCGACTGCACCCAAAATCCGTGTTTCATGAAACTCAAGCAATTCGAATCTCCCCATGAAGGAACGAGGACACACCTTTATCGTATGCACCGTGCTGACCGGTATCCGCGAAATGGCCAGACTCGAGAAAATGTGCCCGCCGACCTGGAACATGCCCATCGGCAGCGTGCTCTGGATTATCTGCCGCGTTGGCCGCCGCAGGCGGGAGAAACGGACGACAGGAGACATGAAGAGCAGACAGTAGCCCGCCACGAAGCCAAACTGCACAAAGGTGAGGGTGACCGGGTACCGGAACTGGGTGAGGATGGCCTTGCCCGTATTCGACGACAAGGCGGACGACGTGTACCACAGCGTGCATAGCAGCATGAACTTCAAGCTCGATGCTGGTACGGAGGTCGATGCTATCGGATTTGGACGAGGAGACCAGTAGCGGTGGTACCGAGAGATGGTCTTCCTGACGCGGGAAGACAAGTCGTTGAACGAGGGCTTTTCATCGTCGCTCCAGGGCACTGAGTGGATAGGAATGCGTTGGTGGGCGTTCATGGTGGTGGCTAGCAGCGATAATTAATGGAGCGCATCCAGTGAGACCCAGAAAGTGAGACTGCAGCGAGTGTCGGTAACCAAAAGCAGCACAGCCTTTGTGTTTCACATATGTACTAGTACGGGTACCCGACAATTCGGCGAAAGATTACATTTATTACAGTAAGTACAGACAACATAAGAGCAGTACGACAACAGTAGCGAGCAGATACGCTCCAGGAGAGCATAAAAAAATTATATAGACACCAATTCCGCAAAACTCGTCAAAGCGGGGATGGAGCGGACAAACACCCTTTCCAGGGCATCGAGCCACTTCATTTGCCCACGGGGGCTCTCTAGAACCGCGAGACGACTAAGGTTCCAGCCAGGGTAGACTCTCCCATCCATGGCCTGGCAGAACAACGTCTACAAAGTATCAGTCGCGCACGCGATCAGTCAGCCAACGGAGGACTCGCCAATTCGCCCTCCCGTGAAAGACCGTACGACTCCTCGGACGAGACGGTCGAGGACGTGGCACTACCACAGTCATGGTGCACCACCTCCCCGAAGGTGAGCTCCAGCGTGGTGAGGTCTGGCAGGCCCGCGGCGATGAAGTCCACAATCTCCGGGCTGAGCCACCGGAGACGCAGGCTTAGGACGCGGAGCTGAGTGGGATAGTCAAGCGCATTGAGTATGCGCACCAGCTCCGCATGTTCGAGGGGCCGCTCCGAAAGCTTGAGCATGCGCAGCTGGGCGCGCATTCCCTTCAAGGAGCTCAGGAGCGGCCCGAGGTCCGTGCGAAGAGGCCGGAGGCTGATCGCGAGGTGGGTGAGCGCAGTGAAGCGGGGGTGGCTCTTCATTGTCTCCCGGATCCAGAACTTGGCTGTCGAGGCCCCCGGGGCGGCATGCGCGGCGGCGCGCGTTGTCCCGAGGGTCAGTGATTCCAGCGTATAGCGGTGGTTAAGAAGGAACCGCCGGAGATGCGCAGGGTCGGCGAGATGCCCTCCATCGAAGGGGATACAAAGGGTGAAAGAGGACAAGCGTCGGCCGTGCCCGAGGTGGCTGAAGAGCAGGCCGAGGTCGAGGTATCTCGATGTGGGTGTAGTGTGAAGCGAGAAGGAGCGCAGATTACGGAGAATGCTATTGAGAAAGACGACGAGGCCTTCCATTTTTTGTGAGATGTACACGGCGACATGGGCGCCTGTGTGAATGGTGAGCGCAAGGTGCTGCAAGTTGGGGAGATGCTGGGCGAGGCGCGGCAGTGAAGGGAGATGGTGCAAGGGGAGTTTGAGAGTCAGAGAGCACAAACGTGGCCCGATGACAGGAATGACGGTGCTCAAAAGGGCGGAAACAAATTCTGCCTGGCAGGGACCCTCATCCCAGTCGATGTGGTATGTATGCAGGTTCGGCAGCCCTTTGAGTGTGTCCGCGACGCGGCGTGTCTGCTTCTGCAGTCGCCTCATTATCTGAGCCTCAGGTCTCTCCTGAAAAGCGAATCCGGGAGAAACGCAGGCATGAAGGATTTTCAAAGTCGACGAACGCCAGGAGTGCGACTTGGGTTCCTTTGCCTGGACCATCCATGGCTGAACGCGGACCGAGTGAACGAGTTTGGAATCCCTGTGGAGCATATTAGATAAAGCCTGTATTTTTGCTTCAGACTGCTCACTTTACGTGCTTCATGAGCGGCTTCGCGGTATCGTACGCAGCGAAACTGATGGCTCTGTACCGCGTTTCCGTCGCGATCTCAAGAAAGGTGCGATTGACAGAGTACAACCTCAGGATAATGGCCACTGGAAGGAATCCAGCGATATAGCGCCAAATGTCAGAAGGTATCATGTCTGAACGCATGGCCGCCAGTTTGCTCCCCAGACAAACCGACTTTATATACACTCTGGGAATACTGGGTACACGCAAAGTGCGGGGAAAGTAGGGATGTGAGTCAAGTCAATCCAGGATTCGGACGCGATTTAAATAACAAGACCGCCGGCAGCCTTGAGGCACCGAGGCTGTGAGAGGTCACATGCGACGTGCGCGTCTCCAGCCAAAACAGCGCAGCTGGTAGGCGAACGACATCTGCTGTTGCGCAGCAGAGAGCCCGGGGGATGTCGGGAGGAGGCAGGCGACATGGTGGTGAGAGGACAAGTTGCAGGTCGTGTTTTGATCGGGAGGAAATTGCGCAATCGAAACGCAATCGATGTTCAATTGTTCGCGCGAACAAAAAAAAACAGCTTTCGTAGGACTTGTAGTTGACTGGCTATATTACAATATAATGGAATACGATTACAACCAGAAAGGAAGTCAGCCAACTCTACTTCAGGCTCCGAGTCCGTTCGGGCATTGGCCAACTGCGAACGCCTTCAGATCCTTCAATATCCCCTGCTCTGTATCAGCCTTGCCTTTTCGCTGTCGTGCTGCCAGATCAATCGATGGGATACGTTTGCGACAAGCTGTGACGATTTTTCAGCGAACAGTCAATAGCAAAACCACGATGATAACTTGAACTGGCGACGGACCCAGTCAAGAACGTCGTCGAACCCCTCGCCGGTCATGGCAGAGATACCCTGTCAGCGTCGCAGTTCATCATTTGGATTTCTTGGCGGCGGTTAGTGTCAGCGTTCAGAGAATACACAGCTATAACTGCTTTCAAATGTCTTCGGTAGCACTGGGAGCAAGTCAGATCCTGCGGCTTTGAGAGATGAAAGGAAAGCCATGAATGCCTTGAAGGAGCGAGTACCGCTCTCTTATAGACCGAGCATGGAGCTCCGGAAAGTCCACGTTACCCACAGTCGGGGACGTGGCACTAGTAACAGTGAGTCGGAGCCATTCATATTGATCCCCGCGACGGAGACCAAATAAGTTGAGATTAACTTGGCTTCAGGTTTTTTTGAATCAGAGGTTTGAAGGAGTAGGGAATTGAAGATGGACAGCCTTGGGGTACATCCAACTGGGTGCACCCAATTTCCTGGCAAGTCCGAGTCAAGTCCGTGACTTCATTGTTCAAACGGTTCCGGGTCGGTCAAGATCAACCAACAAAGAGTGCTGCGTCTGCCCAGCCGAGGTATCGGAGAGGTTGGCTGCAATGAAAGCAGTGGTGGGAGTAAATCATTGACTGCCAGTTCCTCCATAGGACATGGAAAATGAGTGTTCAACATCGGAGCAACATCGATGGGCGGAGGCCTTAGCCAAACATGTAACGCATCACTCGGCGCGTTTCACCAAGCTCAACCAAGAGGTCTCCAGATCTTGGATCTGACCCGCGATCAACAACACGTGCCGGGAAGGGGCCAAATATTTGGCCGTCTGATGCCCTTGCTCTGGGAGCACATTTCAGGGTCTTTATAATCACGGAAGTGTATCGGAGGTGTCCTGAGGGCCCAGAATGCAGGTTAGAAGCTTGGATGCTACTGTTTGTATTTTTTCTTGGGCTTTCGGCTTTGTGTCCAAATTTGGAAGTATCGGCGTTTTACACAGTCTGAGATATGGAGGCTTCCGAAAAATGTTTCGGTCAGGTATTCATGAATAACAGGCCCTTTGGGTACTTGTAAATGGGGCCAATGTGCCCACATGCTCTGAGAGGGTCTGAAGAGCAAGGGCATCAAACGGCCAAACAAATAATAATATTTGGGCCCCCCCTCTGAGCACGTGTTGTTGATGGAGGGAACGATCCGAGATCTAGAGACCTCTTGAGCTCAACAATGAGTCTGGCACCGAAAAATCGGCATCTGAACTTTCGCGGGTGCTCAGACGTCGTTTTCGGCGTTGTAGAAAGGCTTTCTCGTCGAAAGCAGTTGGCCGGGTAATTTCTCCGGGAGACCCAAGGGGGAACCGGCGTTCTAAAAAAAAAACCTTAGGCCGATTTTCTTTTTTCCGACCCGGCGGCGGGACTACCTACCTAACGTAAGCATTCCCACGCTCCATATATAGTAATTTCTGACAGGTTCGCGTCGCCGGACCTGTGATTTACCTACGAGCTGCCACAGGTACCTTCAGAGGCATATAACATCCACCTCTAAGCACCGAATATGTATGCAGAGGCGTAGTCTGCTCCGAAATTTGGTACACCCGATGTTGGAACCCTTGACAAACACGACCACAAACACGACCACATTTTGACCGCTTTAGGAATCAAATTGATGCCCTCACTCTGCACACCCGGAGAATGGATCCAGGCTGGTTTTTAAGGCTCGGAAATGTCTCATTTGCTCCCCAGGACCATCTTTCACGTATATATCGGGGGGTTGAAAACAATTTTTTCCGGCCTGACGGCCGGACTACCTACCCGGCCCTTAGTCGCCGGTTTGAATGCCGGTTCCCCCTTGGGGAGACCGTGATATAAGTCATATAACTTATGTGTAGGGTCCGCAGTGTTAGCGCACTATAAAAGGCCAGCTTAGAAACCTATACCTCAAAAATGCCCACATCGTCCCCCAGCACTATCCTGCCCCCTTTTACTTCTCCGAGTCCATCCCGCTGCCGGCCGCGGGGCGCTCATACCCAATGTCGGATTTATGGCCTCTGGTCGCCCGACAGTGAAGGACCGAATCTACGGTCATTACGAGGGGCAATGAGATTCGCTCACGAGCATCGCGTTCACCCACATAACACAGTGGATGAACAGGACGTCCCATCTACCTTCGCCATTCGTCTCGGCGTCGCACAGCCTCCCATACGCGTTGTTCGAAGCACGTCGATGGAACGAGCTTTACAGACGCACCAATACTCAAATCAGCATCGTTAACACGGCGAAAATCTCGAGCGACGCGTGGCTCGCGACTGAGCTCGTTGGCGCAGACTTTCACCCGGCGGCGTATTTCGCACGATGCGCTCAGGAGGTCCTGGTTTGCTGGTACATCCCCTCCGGTGCGGTCGTTGCGACCATGTCGCTGGATGGTCTTCTCGACTGCCTTCCGCGCTGGTGCAATGATATCGCGTTGCGGATTGGCCAATTCCGCGAGCTGCGTTCGACGAAGCATGTAGCTTGGGCGTTAGCCGATGCTGCTATAAAGCCGATGAACAACACAGCGGAGGTGGAGGGCGCCATGATCATTCACTCCGTTGAGCGAAGCATCTGGCTGCTCCGGACCACCTTGCTCAGCTCCACGGAGGACTTCGACCCAGCGACGCACAAGGACGAAATCGAGCGGCGATTGGCAACCTTCTTTTGTTGGCGGACGGAATGGATTACCGACATGGCCTACCCTCTCTTGCTTCGATGGGTCCAGGAAGCACTGGGGCACATTTTGCGATTTTTGCGGAAAATGGCGATGAAGGGAAGGAACGGGTTCCTGTACTTACCGGAGGTACTAGGAGGTACTCGTACTCTGTGCAAATATGTGACGTTCGTGTCGACACCGTTCTATGTTTTGGCACTAGCAGGGACTCGTGCTACGCTACGAACTTAAAATACACCAGATCAATAGCTTCCATCTGAAAATGAGGAGGACACTCGTCACCAACCTTTGGTTGGTTCCTCGCGTCCTCCATGGCCATGAACATTGACCATGAACAGACACCGTGAACATCAAAGTAAACGGACATTTACACTGAGCCATTCAGTGAGTACCCAGATATGAAGATTCTATGGCCTTGTTCTGCCATGGACCGCTCTCGTAGAAGGGATCTCGGAGCTACCATTTGCTCGTGAATGATCTAGATCTCGAACAAAACAGGAACTTTTGAAACGCTCGTAGCATTACCAAGGATGGTGGAATAATTCAGGAAGCCGTAAACAACAGGGACAGATCCAGACTCTGGGACAAACAAAATCACCTTGTGCTTACTTGTATGCTGTCTAGACTTCTGTAAAATAGACTGGGACTCCGAAAGTCTCGTGAACCCATCCACTCAATAACAGAGATTGCTCCAGACTCAAAGTCAAGATCACCGACTGACACCGAGACAAAAAAAAATAACCCTGTGGTTACTCGTAGGCCGTTCAGGTTCCCGTACCGTAGATCGGAATTTCTGAGACACCTGTGAATTAATCCACTTGTTTCCGACATGATTCCCGTGGAGTGGTCGCCAAATCCGGGCAACTCGGTAAACCTTGAGCTTCTGGCGATGTGGGTAAAAAGCCCCGGAGCGGAGAACCGAAGCCAGACGAGAAAAGCGGAGTCCAAAGTGTTGTAGCCCGGGAAAAAAACCAATCCCGAGGCAACGAAGACGAAGGAGAACGGAAACATGCGAGATCAGTGGCAGTGAACTCTTGAATCTAACTCAATCATGGTGAGCAGACGAAAAAACCAGTGGGACAAAAAACTCAGGGGTATTAGCTCGTAGGCTCAGCAAGAGGCCGACAAACTTGAGAATCAACGACTCCCCAGTGATTCTGTTAATTTCTCGTCAGAATCTCGTACCAGTCCAAACACCCAGGTTACTATGCGGGAAAGAAACAAAGCCCAAGCTCGGATCCAGGTAGAACAGAGGCTGTAGCAGAACAAAGGATTCCCGAGGCGAAAACGACGAAGGAGAACGGAAACGGAACAGTGAGATCAGTGGCAGTGACCATTGTTTGTCCGAGCATCTGTCTTGAGACAAAGAGACAAAGCCCACACGTGACCACTGCCTTTTGTATAATAGATTAAACTTTTATTCTCTCTTGCGCCGACTCGGCTCCGAAAGTGCGACGTCATATTTCGGCCCGGGACGCCGGAAAAGTATAAAAGGCGGGCTGAAAAACGAGAATGCCATCATCCCCATCAAATGCCCACCTCACCAGAGAACTTCATTCTCCCTTACCTCAAACTGGAATCGTTCCATGACTATCACAACCTCAAATCTAACCCTGCAAATCGATACATCTATCTGGTTCACCGCCCCGATGCGCTCATCCCTCGAGAAGGCTTCGTTTCTCCTGGTTGTCCCTTGCCAATCAACGACCCATTGCGAGGTCATTTCACAGGCCAATTCAACCTCAAGAAGGCTGCGGAGGCCCACGTAACGCAATGGAAGAACCGGACCTCTTATCGACACTCGCAATTTCTCTCGGCGTCTTTCAGTCTCGCTTACGCCTTGTTCGAAGCTCGTCGATGGAACGAACGGTACAGATGTACGGACACTCAAATCAGTATCATCGACCCCGCCGCGATCCAGAGTGATGCGTGGCTCGCAACTCAGCTCGTTGGCGCGAACAATCACGACGCCGCCTATTTCGCGAGATGGGCGCAGGAGGTCCTCATCCTTCATTGTATCCCCGCCGCCGCCGTAGTCGTCACCATGTCGCTTGACGTTCTACTCGACTGTATTCCGCCCTGGAGCGACGAAGTCAAGCCCCGCATTCGCTCGAGAGAACTCAATAGCACTCACTGGGTAGCCGATGCGTTAGCAGAGGCTGCTAGAAACCATGCGGATCACAACCCGGAGGGGGAGGTAGTCGTGATGATGCAGTCTATCGAGCAGAGCATCCGTCTGCTCCGGCACACTTTACCCTCGTCGATGAAGAACTTCGACCCCTCCATGCACACTCGCACCATCGACAGCGTTGCCCGTTTGGCGACTTTGTTTTGTTGGTGGTCGAAATGGCTGATCGGGGCGCCACCCGATGCATATCCTCCCCTCCTCCAATGGGTTAGGGATGCAGTGGTGGAGCAACTGGTGATGTCGCGGAAGATGACTCGCCGCTATAAAGCGGAGCTCATCAAGAAGCGAATTGAAGCAATGAACTAGTTTCGTGCGTGCTTTTTGCTCTCGTTGTCACTCCCGTGCTTACTTTCGGGTGTGTGGACCGATCTCTCCCGCAGGGAGCCCAGAGCTCCCTGTGTGACCCAATACCTTTCGGTTTCGACATGCCCTCTTCACTTTCTTCTTCAGTTGTCTCGTTTCAACCGCATTTCAACTTTCACTCGCACGAGATGATGTTTACCTTATGGGCTCCACTACACCGAGACGGCGCATCCATCTCCAACGAGAGCGTTGGCGCAAGGGCATCGAGTATGTGGTATTGGTTCACATTTATCTCTTACATATTCAGTAGCCATTATTATGCATAAATTTCAAAGCGTCTACAGGAAGAGCCAGCACGAAACGAGATATCACCGACTCACTGCCCACGCGAGAGTGAATCTCGACTCTCTGCAGTCATTGCCATCTCTTCCTCCAGTCGCAATCGTTCGCCGAGCAATTCAAAATTTCGAAGAAATGCACGGATATCCGACATCCCTCTTCCAAAATTGACTACGCGGACGGATGCGCATCTCATGTCCTATACATCTGATATGGAAACACTGGTTAGCAGGAATCACTATGGCGGTTTCGCCTGGGAAACTTTGAAAAGCAAACGGGCAGTGGCCTACCACGACACTCCGCATCAGCGCTCAGCATCCATCCCAGCCGCCGCCTCACCACTGCTTCCCGACAAATTCCAACTAATGGATAGCTGACTCTCTCCCGTCTGCCAAGTTTTGTTGCGAGGTGTCTTTGTCATTGGTGCATAGGCTTCCACAACGACGAAACCGTAGAATGACTATAGCGTACAGTTTAGTCGCGTTGTACGTAGGTATAGTACCTGCTTGTTCCTTATTGGGACCCCGGCAGTAATACATCCTCCTCCTCCTCCTCCTCCTCGTTGTACTACGAATGTCGGCCTTGCTTCATGTTCTGCCCGTGTATGCCAATATGATTGCTATTTATTTGTAACAAAAAGGGCCAAAGCCCGGATCGACGTTAACGCGTCCATCATTGAGGTGTGAGACGAAGTGGCTGTGCTAACGCTCTTTGTTCACATATTTAGGCAAGTAATAAGTGGCGCCTCGGTTGCTTTCAACCTCCACCATGTTTACAGACGAGCCGCAACCCAAGGATTATGCGCCCCAACACACCCACATTGAATTGGCGGGTGACATGCTCTGCTCGCAGTGCTTCAAACCGGCCAACCTTAGCAACCCATTGAAAGCCTGCTCCGGGTGTCGACGCGTTTCCTACTGTATGTCGTGCTCCGGCCCACGCAGTTCCTAATTCAAAACCCTTGCAGGCAGCACAGCGTGCCAACACCGCGACTGGAAGAAGCGACACAAGCGGTTCTGCCCCAGGTTCAAAATGGTCAACAATTACGACAAAGAGATTGGTGACAGGGCTGTGAGCCCTGCGGAGCTCGACATGCACCAGGTTAGTAGGCATTCCGTGCGGTATATTTGTGCTGCTTGAGCTCATAGTGTGTCAGGCGATGAGGAAAAACATCCTTCAGTCGGATAATCCATCGCAACACGAGCCATGCGCGGCGTGCTCCGACAATATCATCAAGTAAGTGCTCATGCGAGGGCCTTCTTACGCCCGCCGTTGCTCATCGTGCCTGTAGACACGAAGTCGTTTGTGAGGTATGCAGGAAAACCCCACCGTACACCGCGACGACGTTCAGGGATTTCGCATCCTGCCCTAAATGCAGTTTGGTGCGCTACTGCTCGGAAGCCTGTCGAGACGTGCTTGGCTCCGTCCATTCGCCAGAGGACTGCGCGACCCTGCGGCTCCTGTATGCCGTAGAGCGGACACAAATCGACTACCACCTCGCACGCAGTAAACCGTACGCCGTGGAACACTTGATGAACCCCTCCCCGGCACCGCGTGGGGTATACACCCCTCTGACGCATTACACTGGGTTCGACCAGTATCATCGCGAGCTCGCCCTGGAGTTCACCGGCTCGTCGGATATCACGCTCATGTACCAGGCCTTGGCGGGGTCTTTCCCGCATTCGCATCCTATGGCCGTGGAAGCTGTGGGGCAGATGGCCACCGAGGCGGAGAGTATCCCTCTCACTGTCATTGCCGGTCTCGAAGCCGCCATTGCCAACATCGCGACGCGCAGGGAACTTGAAATCCACTTTGTGGCAGCAGGGAGCCGTGAACTAAGTGTGCGCGGTATGACGGAAGACATACTGCACCACTTTCCGTCGCTCAAGAACTTGACGATGCACTATGTCGGCCCGGAGGCGTCAGTGCCTACGCAATCCCCGCCAGGGCATAATCACGCTTGTACCGAGTGTAAAGCGCGCGGCAGCCGTCGGACTTGGGCGCTGCATGCCATGGAGTACCACCAGTTCCTGGCGGCGAACCCCGGGAGACGACCGGACATCATAGTTGGCTTGAACACTGGGTGGTCCGAAATCGATACGGCGTCTTGGGCACGCACGATCGACGCTGTCTGCGCACTGAAGACCCCCGTGGTGTTCACGGCGTACTCTGAGCGGGAGGCGCTGATGGAGAAGGGCCTGTTGACAGGGCGGCAGGTAGAGTTCATGGTGGATGTGCAGAAGAACAAATGGCGAGGAGTCCGATCGTGAACAAGGGGATACGTAGCTCGCAGGGCCTCCTGGCTTTATACAACAGCTTCTACTGGTATGTGTTCCGGGGGCCGTAGATGTAGCTGAATATTGAAATTGTTGTTCTCTTGGCCATGCACTTACGTACTTTCTTGGGCCCGCTTTCAATTGCCAACACATCTTCACGATCCACCCAACGCGCATGCATGCATAGAAATCTGTCATTTGCGAGAGGGTATGAAAAAATAAACATAACAAGAGAGAAAATGAACCCCCGAAACCAAGCCCTACGTATACCCTCGCCAACCGCGAACGACAGTCGGCGCCTCCGCGCTGTCCACAAGCACCCTCCTCGGACCCGTCTTCGCCTTCGACGGAGCAGGCAGCTTCGCCATCACCCTGGCGCGCGATTCCGCCCCTGGGGAATGGGCCAAACAAATGTCACAGCCAAGCACGCGGGCGGCGGCGCATCACCTCGTTACGACCACGACGGTCGACCATGGGCATCCACTTCTACGATGAATGTCCTCATTCTATCAAGGGTCAAATCCTCCGTCTTCGACCCGCAGCTGCTTTGACCCGCGCAAACATTCCATGCCTCATTTGGGCAGAAGACGCTCTCTGTTTCGCTCACTTTGTGCCAACGGCACTCTTCGCTCTTCAACTAGTTGTTCCAGATGATAAGATCGAGGCCGCTGCAGAAGCCATAGTCTCTGCGAGGCCTTTCCAGCGCATGTCGGCTCCCCCAGAGAGGTGGCTAGAATGGAAGATTCTGGACCCCAGCCGTCCTTCGTGCTTTCCCACCTCGTTGCACCTCAGAAGCACCACTCCAGACGAGGCCAGAGAACATGATGATCCTGGCGACATATATCTCCATCCCCAGTCTACTTTCCACATTGATATCTCAGATGACGCTCGGTCCACCACTCTTGCGTCCACCCTTCCACTCGAATTCTCCGCCCTCCGCTTCCCCACCCGCACGGCATTCCTTGACGCCCTCATTGACACCTATTATGATCCTCCTGGCGCGTTGCGTGTCTACAACTTCGCACGGGATCTTACGCTTGTCTACCTGTCTTATATCTTGCTTTACACGTTGCGGACCGATCCCCCTGTGCTCCCCAATGGAGAATTGAAGGCCGAGTATGCAGCTGTACGCGACAGCCTCCGTCCAGAAAACCGGTTGCTGTTTGAGAGGCATTGCGGCAAGTTGCAGGACACGGAAAGCTCCAGTTGGTACGATAACATGCTCGCACGACGGCAATTCATGCAAGCCCAAGGGTATGCGGACATACTCCTTTCCTGGTGACAGAGCGCTAATAGATATTTCAAGTACACCAAACCTTCGCCCCTTGCCTCTCGACGTAAAGCTAAGCATGGCTCGGCGTGAGACAGGGAATCCAAAGCTGCGTATCGGCGATTTCACTACGAAAGGGTTGGACAGGTCAGTTTATCTCCCCCGACGATGAGAGTCTCATGACATTGTTCAATGCAGACGACCCTTGCCTTCGATGATGAGGTCTGCACGCACCCTTGCAACTTTAGCGTACCGCATGATCTAGTAGGCCATCGCTGCGGAAAATTGTATCTTTCGTGTACTGTGTGAGGCCTGCACGGAGCATTGATAAGTCGTATTTGCGGAAGAGCAAATCCCAAAGACACGGTAAGAACGAAACCTCAATGAGACTCAACGTTTAGTCATACCTGTCGGTATTCGGCCTGCCCCTTCGCACGGGTCAAATATCGATCTTGCCACAACGCCTCTCGGCCCTCATCTGGCCAAGGCCGCCAAATGCTTTTTCGTGCCCCCCGTGTTTACGGGTCGCCGGAAAGGTGTAAAATGCGGGCTTTGCCCTCATTACAGAGGCCAATCATCTGAGTCTCTCAGGGCGACTACAGCGACAGCTACATCTCAAAGAAAGCAGTGCGTCGAGCAGCTGGAGGCGGTTCTATAACCGGAAGAGGCAGTTCAAAAACGACGTCCAACATCTTTGGTACCTTGATATCGCTATCAATATTTTAGTCGGGCGGATGTGCAGAGCAGAATGTGCATTTGCAAGAGGGTATGGATGGAAGAAAGAACACAACAATGCAGTATTGAGAGAGAAAATAACCCCAGAAAGCAATCCTACGCTCGCCAACCGCGAACAACAGTCGGCGCCTCCGCGCTGTCCACGAGCACCCTCCTCGGACCCGTCTTCGCCGCAGACGGACCAGGCAGCTTCGCCATCACCCTGGCGCGCGACTCCGCCCCGCCTGGCACCTTCGCCTTGACCTTCTTCACGCCCGCCTCACCCGCAGGCTGTGGCAGCGACACCTTCGGCAGCCCCACCATCTTGCGCCGGATCCGCGCCTCCCCGTTCTCCTTCTCCTTCGGGCCGCGGACCTCCGGCGCGCGCCCCTTGCCCTTCTCCTGCGCCGTGAAGCGCGCCGGGTCGCGCGAGAACACGCGCCCCAGCACCGGCGGCGCCGCGGGAGCAGGCGCCTCTGGGCTCTCGGGCGGCGACTCCGACACGCCCAGCTCCTCCGCGAGCGTCGGCTGCCGTGTGACTGCCACCTCGGGGAACAGCGCGTCGACGAGCGGCGCACCATCCCCCTCGTCCTCCTCCAGCAGCGCCTCTAGCGGCATCGAGATATCGGCTGCGCCCACGTCGCTGTCGGCAGGCGTCGCCGGCGAGTTGCCGAGCATGAGGATGCGGCTGAGCGGGCTGGGCTTGGCGGGCGAGTACGCGTGCACCATGCGCGGCATGAAGGGTTTCGCCATTGGGAACGGGAGGCGGAAGTTGGGCGGCGTGGCCGGCGCGGGGTCGGCGGATGAGCCTGCAGACGCCTGAGGCTGAGGAAGCTCGGTGGAGAGTAGGAGAGCCGGAGCAGGAAAGGCCGAGCTGGGCGATGGTGGTGGGAGAACGAATGAGGTTGGGAGAAGCGAGGAGGAGAGCGACGGGAGGGGTGGTAGAACCTCCGTCTCGAAGGCGGGCTGGAACCTTGGTGGGGAGGCGAGGGACGAGCGCCGCGATACTCGAACGGTTTTGCGGTTGGCGCCCGCCTTGCCGACTGTAACTACTTTCGCGGGTGACTTGCGGGGAGAGTGGTGAATCGCTTTCTTGCTTGTTGATGCTTTGAGTGGCGAAGGTGGATTGGGTGTGGGCGGCAGCTCTGCGAGCATTTTGTCCACCTCCCATGAGCGTTTTTCATCGAGTAGCTTCATCCTTTCGGCCTATGCCAGAGTGTGAGTCCCTTGTTCGATAAATATGGAATAAGCGGACCTCCAAAGCGGCTTTCTCCTGTCCTAGCTTCAATGCAGCTTCTGTGAAATTCTTGCGCTCTAGTTTGAGTTGCGTTTTGATGTTTTCGAGGCGTTCCTTCTCGGCGTCTCTCATCGGTGCAATCATGAGCTCCACGCTGGCGTCGCCGACGTCGTTGTCAGCGATTCTGCGGTCTCCAGCGAATTGGTCAAACATGGCCTGTGTTTCTGCAGAGTGAGCCACTGCCTCCTTCTGAGAGCGCTCTGTTTCAAGGTAAGGACAAATCAGCAAAGGTGAGAAGCCCACACACCAATTTCAGCTTTGAGTCCGTCAATGACGCCTTGCAGGCGGACAAGCTCGCCGTCTGGAACAGAGCTAGCAGGTACAGAAGGGGTGACGGGCGGGCTCGGTGAACGCGCTACAGCTTCTCGCAGGGCAGAAAGTAGAGATGCCAGTTTGTCGTTGGCAGCGTCACGAGGCGCCATCGGAAACAGCGTCGAGAGAGTAAAGGGTACGGGCTGTGACATACATTATTGGGTGTGTCGCGACAGAGAAGATATTCCGTACCTCATCCTCCCGCTCCGATTTACGGGCTTGGTACAGCATCGATTGAGCCTCGTTCACAGCGCCGAGCAACAGCCCACGCAGTCGGGTGTTTTCTTGGCTGAGCCGCTCTCGTGCCTCTTCTGCCTGCTCGAGTGCGAGGTCCACCAGCCCCCTGCCCTTTCCAAAGACCTCCGCCCCGTCCACGATTTTGAGATTCGCGCACCGCAGACCGCTAGATGCGGTGGATAGCTTCGCCTGCATGTCTGCAAGCTTCCACCATCGTTCGGTCATCCGCTCGACCTCCTTCTCTTTCTTCTTCAGCTCGCTCTGGTGGGTGGCGCGCACCGCTTGGAGGGCCGTCCGGGCGCGCTGCAGCTCCGCCAACGTGTGCTTGTGCGCAGACTCGCACGTCTGCAAAGATCGTGTGGAGGCACTACACATTCCGCATTATTAGTGGATGCGCTGGCAGCGGGAACGAGGCACGCACGTTAACCGCGACTTGTGGAGGTTTGCCTCCCGCTCCGCGTTTGCTGCCGTATCCGTTGCAGTGCGATACATCGACATGAGGCGCTCGTGGTCATACGAAAGCGTCCGCAGCTTCGTGGTGAGGTCCTCCGTCCTCGACATGTCGTCCTGCGATCGTTAGCCTTTGACGACACACAGTAAAAACACAGGCTTACCACTCGTTGACTGAGAAGCCCTAGCATGCATTTCACAGCCCGGTCAAGATCGGCGTTGGCAATACCGTCGAGGGAGAGGCCAGGAGCCGGGGCAAAGCCGTGGGCGACAAGCTGAGAGTTAATGTAGTCCAAACTGGATGTCGAATTCATCGCTGAAGACGCGTCGGAAAACGGGGAGCCAAAGCTCGGGTCCTCTGGACCCCAGTGAACTCCCCTCTTGGGCGTTTGCGTCGCCATTGCTCTTCAGAACTCAGCCTTTGGGCAGGGAGATGGCCGTTTCTGGTTGGAGAGTCAACGCGGTCATGTGACCGAGCGCGTATTGATTTTGGCCTGATTTTGCCTTCTGGCCAGGCGTTTCCCATAGACCGTAGCGGAGTGGATGGCTGCGGACTGTGGACTACCCCGTATCTCTTCCGACTAAATTAACCCACCTAATACTCAGTCGGCGTCAGTTCGTGGCGAGTTTGTGGTGTATTGTACACTGCGCGGAAGCTCATCTGTACGCCGAAAAATCCGAGGGTGAGGTTGTGTAAACGCGGTATCTGCACACTAGCGCCGCTTTGGATCTTCCCAAGCGCTCGGAGTTGTACAGTTTTCGACGCCATTCAACGCTTTCGTCCAAAAAAGCAATTCGGCGTTGAAACTTTACGGTTTCAGGCCATGCCGGTATTATGGCTATATACTCGGAAAGGAAGCACTTGATTTCGCTTTTTCGCGTCTCAGAATTTGTGTCCGTGTTTCGATGATGTAGTTCTCTTAGACAGACGCTCTAGTAGGGAGTTGCTTTCCCTGTATCGCATAAAAAAGTGATCCAAAGCTCGAATTTTCACATCCCTGTACGAGATACGGGCCGTGAGAGGTTTACTCTCCCGCAGCGACGAGAGACCATCTGTATTGGAAGCAATTAAAAGGCTAAAAGTAAAACGGAGCATGCATACTATCGGCCGTGCAAGGTGTATCGAAAGAATACTTGAGAGACCGGATCGGTCAGACCTGAGTACTAAGCCACCGGGGCTCCCTGTCGGTGTTATATGCCCTCTTCAGCTTCTCTATATTCGCTCGAGATGCAAACGGTCGGTGAAACTCTCTGATGCAATAGCAGCGCAGAGTCTGATTTCCCCCTTGTACACAACGCCGGCCACAAGGTATTGAGATACGACGCGCTGGGCCATACGTGCCATATTGATATCATAATAATGGTGCAGGCCTTCTGCCAATCGCTCTCGTCTGGGTGAAGGTGACCGTTCTCGAGCGCAGTTGTTTCTCAGCGAGTAGGAAGCCGTAGACACGGGACATCTGTGCCATGTGGACTGTATTCATTGTTAAGAACTTTTATATGGGAATTTGTATCCCGAACGACGGAACTCTGAGGGTCCGGGGCTACATAAGAACAGTGGGTGGCACTGCCAGTGGCTGCCTCGAGAGTCGGTTGAATAGAAACCCTGTTGAAACGAATATCAGCGTTGAATATCCAATATGCGCCGCCGGTGTAAGAGCTTCAAGTTGCTACGCTGAAATCGCAGGCAAGTCCAAGGCAAGTCGCGGTGCCGAAATCCCATCAGTGGCTATGCAGGTTGCACAGCTTTTCCGACTTCTCTATTGTTCTTCCACTTGGCTTTCAAAGAGCCGCGAACCACCATTGAATTCTTTAAAGATGCACAGCGGTCGTACCGGAGAGAAACTTGCATTATGAATCGAAAGAAAAGAAACTCCGTGACGATTACCCCTCTTCGCCCAAACTTCGCCTCCGAAGAACTCGCCGCTTCCTTACCACGCGCTCACTTTCGGATTCGTGGTCTGGAAGAGTCCACAACCACGCAAAATGGCATCAGGATGCCCGAAATCGGTCGCAAACTTGAGTGCTATCCGTCGTGGCCTTCATGCGGAAAAAGCTTCTGAAGATACCGTCTACGGTGGAAATTGTACTTGCATCATGGCGGCTCAAGCTTCTGAACTCCGCCGCCGGCAGCATTAAAGGTCAGACTGGCGAAAGACGCTTCCTTCTTCCCTCTATGGTTCAGCTACTCCCCTCTATGCCATACCTCAAGGCTGCATCCTTGGCTACAGTCGTGTTTGCTGCTACCGTCGCCGCTGCTCGTGTCACATCGACTGCCGTCGAGCTCATGGTCGGCGACTTTGTATCTGTGCGTTCCCATAAACAGCGCCGCGCGTCAGTGCTAATCTCAAAATGTACAACCACAGCCAGCGCTTACATGCCTGGCCCCGGGCCTCTCCATCCCACGCATCAACCTCGTCAAGGGCGTGCTCTCGAGCGGCCAGTACGCCATAGTTCCGCACCTCGTAAGTTTCACTCTCATTCGTCAACACACTTCCTCGCATTGACCCGGCCGCCCAGCCGCTCGAAAACTGCGGCTCCGAAGTGTTCTACCGGAACAACAACTTCTCCGGCTCCGAGATTTTCACTGCGTGGGCCATCGGCGCGGCAACCGACGGCAACCTTGGGCTTGGGCCTGTCCGTTCACCGTTTCTTGCTTATGATTCCGGATTGAATCTGACTTTCTTTTGTTCAGACGGCGTTTGCGGAGTCTTCCAACGGCACAAGCTCGTTCAGCGTGACATACAGCCTGTCTGCTGCCAGTGGCCGCAACCACGTTTAGTTTGTGGTTGAAACAGACCACGGTTGAGCAATCCGCCATTCTCCACATCTGATATCAGTATCCAATCTCCAACTCGAGTTCTGCGCGCACACGATCGCATTTCTTTGAACCTTACTTACCTAAGGCGTCCCAATAAACTATGGAAATGAAGTAGGACGATCGAGTGACGCAGTCCGAGAACACACGACACGCATAAAGTGAACATTAAACTCTCGATCTGCAAGTCTGCTGCTTTGCCCTCTCTTCGAAGGTGGGTCTAGACGTGGAGATAGCATCTGGATCCCGCTGGTCAATAACGTCTTGAGCAAGTTTTCGGATCCCAATGCCTCGCGCACTTTCTGTGGAACCGCTTTTACTGAGTGGCCACCGAAGACTCGCCTGATGAAAAATAGGTATGTTGTAGCGCGAAGTGATGGGACTCATGGGAGAAAAGAAGAGCCGAGCTGTATCGCCACAGATCGCCGATGACACGTCCAACGCTTCCTCCGCTCCATAAGGCTATCGTACTGATATAGGTTTGGGTCCGCGGGACCACAGGTGAATCAAAAATGGGTTATAATGCAGTTGCATTCGCGTTGAAATTATTACTGGAGAGCGAGCCGATGTTTTGACCTTATTAGTGAGTCGAATGAGCGGTGCTCAGTATGTACCACCAGGTGGAAGGCATGTATTCACTGAAGATTCAGTCCTTTCCTCGTTACCATAGTTCAATGGTAGAATGGCCCGCACTGTCTGATTCTTCATAATCCGACGGCGGGAAGACGTGGGTTCAATTCCCGCTGGTGCGAGCACGGTGCCGGGTCCCGGGTGTGACGTTCAGCCCCGCATCCGCGAGAAATGCAGTACATCCTTCATCCGGTGGATTCACCTCCTGCATTTCATAACAACAGAAAAGTTGTGTCTTTTTTGTTTTGCTTTCAACGTCTCAAAAATTCAGATCTGAAAATGCACCTCAGATCGAGTCTATCCCATGTTGGGCGAGTTTGTTACTGGCCAGGTTACCTGTATCTCTCTCGGTCGCACATATACCGTGGAGCTCTCCGAAGCAAGGACTGCAGCAGATAAATTGATTAATGTGTCTTAATGATCGAGTTTATCGATGTGGGCCTAAACGTGAAGAAACCAGCGAGGGTCCGTCTTAGCCTGGAGGATTGCCTTGAGCTTCTCGATGGATGCCTTGCGAGGCATAGGCATGTGGTCATCTTCCAGCTCCGATGCAACGACGCCGCAGACTCTGACCTGCCCCTTGACCATAACGCCGGCCACAAGGGTGTCAGAATCGCTGTCACCGGTACTGAGCGAGTATGATGTTTGCTGCAGCGGCGATTGCGTTTCCCTTGTGCCAATCGTCCTTCGCCTCTGCCTCTGTGCAGAGACCATGTTTGAGTGCATATTTGAGGAGAATGTCTTCGTTGAGCACGTATCCGTAGACGCGGTAGTCGCTCATGTCGTGTTTGCGAGGCTTGCGAACTGTACGTGTCGTACGGGGTGTGGCTGACATGGTCTGCTGGAAAGAAAATCTGTCGGCCTGATACAGTTCGTATATGATCTGAAGTATCTACTGACCGGCGGGTCTAAGGATATCTAGAAAGTGTGCGCAGTGTGAGGTTGGGGCTTGTGTACAAGTTAGAGACTGCGATTCATAAGAGGTGGCGATTTCGCAAGACTCGGAGGACGCCGTCCGGTTTTGAGTTCGGCTGCGATAAAAAGCCTAGCGTGATTCTATCACCCTGAGTCAAATTTCTAGCCCGTAAAAAATGCAAAGCGCGATGCGGTGCGTGAAGGCCGAGTTCAACCAGTGTGGTCACTGGCAGTGCCACTGGTCACGTACATAGTATGTCAATGTGACGCTGGCAGAACCTGAATTCCAACTCCGACTGATCTCCGACGGCGGGTCCTGCCTCTTCGTTCCGCCATAGTTCTTTGAGATCGCTGGTTACAAGCTGGTTATCACGCCTCTGGATGTGACCCTTACTGCTGTGAACCCTGCCTGACCGGGCTCTAAACTTTTTACCCGCCGGAGGCTCTCCGACTTTGGCAGTCTTCAAGTTTGAGTCTGCTTTGAGCGGGGGCCACACCTCTATGTATCATCACCCATCGCTCACTCGAAGGCTCGACCGAAGCAAGTTCTTCGATTCCCCACCCCTCGCTGCCCTCAGACGCTTCAAATCCATGCCCCAGATCGGTGCAAAGTCGAATGATACTGAATACACCCCGTCGCCCGCGCAGCAGCACCCGCAGGTTTTCCCTATCGAAATATTTGAGTGGATTATAGATTTTCTGCACGAGGACAAGGTTACGCTCGTTGCGTGCAGTATGGTCTGTCGCAACTGGTTCCCGACGAGCCGATATCACCTTTATACCTTGTGCCCTCTAATTCCATTAGCTTGGGGAGAAGACTGCCCCAATGTAACCACTGCCGTCGTGTTGGGTGTGTACCTTGGTCCCTCCGACGATTCTGCTTATACTCAAGGTGTATTCCAACAGATGGCGACTCTATGCTATACGGTACAAATGACGGGGTCTACTTGTCTCGAAACAGCAATGTGGTCAAAGTCCTCAAACTGCCAGCGGTCTCTCAGATCGACGTGCTGAAGAAGCACAATTTACTGCTTGTTCTCTCTGGTTAGCAGGTACACGGATATGCTTTAAAATGCGTGCTCAGACCTCTCAGGCCGGCGACTCTGTATAGAGTCGCTCTCTCTCGTGACCAGCAGCACCCCAGCGTTGCTTCGCCAGCGCCTGGACCTTCGTCAGGTCTCCTCAAACGTGAACTTTTTCCAGATCGGCGAACACGCAGGCAAGCGTGTCGTGTGCATTGTGCACGAAGTCAGGTACAGCAGCCTCGTCAAGCTCATGGAAATTGTCGAGATCCCTGCCGGCGCGGGGACGTATACACTCCGATTTCTACACTCCTTTGACCTCGAAGACCGCGCGCAGTCGGTGCACATTGGGAATGAGACTATCGGCGTGGGACTGCCCGCAGGCTTCCGGTGCGTCGACCCAGAGTCGCTCGTGTCGTTCCCCTTGTCAGTTGCACCCGCTCTGCCTGTGTACGGCCGTCAGAAATGCCGCGCGATATTTCGCGTCGACGAGCGATTCCTTTTGTGCTACGACCGTGTGTACCTGCCCGATTACAATTCAATGTGCTGAATCGCAATCAGGCTGTGCGTTCTTCACGAGGCAGGCATTTCCTTTGAAGCTGCATTCACAATTAGGTGGCTGGACAACGCGAGGCAGTTTGGTGAGTCCTCTACTGTCTTCTACACATATTTGTTTTGCGGGCTGACTGGCAAGTCCAGCACTCTCCCCACCGCACCTCCTCGCGTTCACGCGCGCGGGATTGCACGCGTGGCACATCGTCACTGGCATATGTGTACAGACTGTGCGTGGCCCTGGTATCCGCCTGCTCTCCGCCGCGCCGCGCATCGTGATTAAGTTGGGTGACGGGCGCATCGTCGCGCTGAGGTGCCCAGTGGTATGTCGCGAGTCCGGGGGAACTTCCGCGCGGTGAGGCCAGTAAACATGGTCCAGGGAAGGTGTTAGGAGGACAATACTTGCAACGGCAAGTCAGCAAGTTTTGAGGAATGTTTTGAGAATACGTATTTGTGTGTGTTACTTTCGGCTTGAGTCGGCTGTTTCGGCGCTTGACTCATGCATGACGCGTCACTCGGAGCTCCAAGTCAAAAATCCATGAATGTCCGCGCGAAGTTGCGTGAACCCCTGAACATCGAACTTCTTCTTTTTCTGCAGCCATGGCCACCCCAGTTCAGCGACTTGGTTCTTGCATGTGCAAACGGGTTCGTTTTACTGTGGCCGGCGAACCGTTCCAATTTGTCGTATGTGCGTCAATTGCAAGAAATTCACAGGTTCTGCATTCATGACGAACGGTGAGTGGTGGTGCTCGGGCAATCTCCACGAGGATGCACTCTTAATCTTCTTCCTGGTAGCTTTCTTCGGTGCCGACGTAGGTTCCCTGCGCCTTTCGCGTTGAAATTCCGTGCTAACTTGATTCCAAACCAGAAAATTACAGTGACCGAAGGCGCCGACCTTGTCCGCAAATACGAGGACAACGATACGACCAGCGGAAACACTTTGACTCGATCCTTCTGCTCAGAGTGTGGATCGTCTCTGTTCCTCAGCTCGCCAACCAAGACAGACTGGATAAGTGTCTGCCCAGCGGCCATCGACGACGACCAATCGTGGGGTGAGTGCGACCACTTTCGCTGTGCGTTTACAATCCAACTTTGCTGAGAATCAGTTCCACGCAAGGAGGGGCGCCCAGACGTGAAGTTCCCCTGGGTTACAGCGCTTCACATAGAGCCCAAGCCCTCGAAGCTATAAATGAATGATGTGTACCGCGCGGCGACGAATCGTACATGCGTACTCGCGTGAAGCTTCGCCTGATGCAGTGATCCTTGGCCGAGCTCTTCTGGTTAACAGGTGCCTGGGCTTAACAGACTTGAGCGGCGCGATCTTGTCAGTCTGAAACTCGTCCTCTCGTTTAGGTCATCGTAGGCGAAACTCACAATCTGTCGAGATCTGACGTGCAGGCCCTTATCACTTGTTGTGCGGTCTTTTTGATTGATCCGTCAATGTCACCCCACGAAAGGCGACTAGGAACCCATTCTAGTCCAGATCACGATTGGTGTGCAGTGCTCCACTTACACTAGTCGCGGCCGCGTTCGATCCCGACCATGTGGTACTGATCTACCGCCAATTTCGCGTTGAGCTGGGCAAGTGGTCGCTCCTTCACCGTTATCCACAGCACTGGTTGTGGTACAGTGCAATCACTCATAAAATTACCTCTGCGAAACTTTGTTTCGATCTGGGGCAGTCAACCTCTGAGCAGCTAGCTTCCGCCGGTGGCTACTCGGTCCCTGTTTCGCTCGAGCATGTGTCGCCCTTTTGCTCCGAACTGTCTCGTGCTCAATCTAGCGGCTGGTCAGCGTTTGCAACTGCCATGCTGTGGCTCTTGATGCCTACGCAGCTTGTGCCAGTGTCCGGAGGCCGACGAGCTGAAACGGACGCCAGCTGCTACGCAGCTCTGTTGCGCTGCGTGTAACGCATAAAACCCAGCCCTCACCTCGAGGTGAAGGCATCGAACTCCCATTCGACTTACTCCTGCTTTCTAGGCCTTTCCTCTCAGCCACCTACTCTCTTTCACCATGTTCAACCTCGCCGTCGCCGTCGCCCTCAGCACCGTCTTTAACTCCGTGCTCTGCACCGTCATATCCGACGAGGTCGCGAAGCTGCGTCTCGACCCCACCGCTGTCGACCGCATCAATGACTTGCGCGACCCACAGGTGCTTGAGGCGCTCTCTGTTACAAATCGCAAATTGACGCGCCGTCCTAGTTTGTCTTCGACTTCCTGAACCCCCCCGGGGGAGTAACGACTGGTGCGGCGGGGCACACCGTCACGGCAACTTCTGGTACCTTCCCTGCCGTCGTCGGGAACGGAGTCGCAATGAGTACACTTTACCTTTATCTATTTCGCGAGCTGCGACTGACTGAAACCAAAGCTGTCGGCTTCCTGGGCCCCTGCGGAATCAATACTCCCCACACGGTATGTATCTTTGTTGCCTACACAAACGAGCCTGAGGCTAATCCGGCGAACAGCACCCCCGAGCGACCGAAATTAACTTCAGTGTGAATGGCACCCTGCGCACGGGGATGCTCTCTGAAAACGGCGCCCGCTTCGTGGTGAACTCGCTCCCGCCGGGATCCATGACGGTCTTTCCCCAGGGCGCCATACATTTCGAGATGAACGACGGTTGTGGTGTGTATCTTTCAGTTTTTTGCTCGGGCTCGTCTGATCCCCTTGACCAGAACCGGCTATGTTCGTAGCCGCGTTCAACGGTGAGGATCCCGGTGTTTTGTCCATCGCGCAGCGCTGTAAGCCAGCTCCTCCCTCTCGCACTCAGTCCTGTCAAGTCTAACCCAATTTCAGTCTTGGGTCTCCCGTTCGATATTGTTGACGTGACCATGGGCGAGATTGGTGTGCAGCAGGTTGAAGGCCTGGCAGACAAGGTCCAATCTACCCCTCCATCCCATTCTAAAGCTGAAATGGACATAGATCCCGGACAATATTGCCGTCGGCACGGATGAATGCCTGAAGCGCTGTGGACTCGCTCGTCCCCCAGCGCAGCCTACTGCGCAGCACCAGCCGCGGGTGTCGGGAAATGCGTTCCCCACCGGCAACACCGCCAATAATGCTGCCGCGACCAGTTCCGCCTCGTCGGCGACTGCCTCTGCCAACTCGACCAGTGTAACGCCGCTTGCTCCCAGTTCCACGCCAGCTAGCAACTCTACCGCCTCCACCAATACCACCGTGGTTTAACTTGCTACTCCTCTACCTACAATACTGTCTGTGTATTTAGATAATTTAAGTTCGTGTTTGGAAACGTACCAGCTGGCGTCGGGAACCAAATACGGCGGCTTAGTCATTCCGATCCCTCTTAGTCTGATACCGCCTTGCTACGCCGCTGCGCACTCCCTGGCCATCCCATGCTTGGTGGCGTCTCTGCCATGCCTTCATCGCCGGGCCTAGGTGGGTTCGGGTCAACACCGCGGCCAGGATCGACCCCGAACGGTGTCGGGAGACTCTTCGACAATATGTCCACTTCTCAGATCAAAGCCCAGATGATAGAGTCCGTAAAGCGCGAGTCAAGAGGAGCAGGGGCTTTGGCTCTTCTCAAGGCTGCGCGGAGCCAGATCGTTGCGGCTCATGAGTACGAGGGCAAAGGGGACCTCAAGAATGCGCTCGCTTCGTACACAAAAAGCGGCACTCTTGTTCGCGCAGCACTGGATTCAACGGAGTACAAGCGAGAGTCGGCGGGGGGAGTGGTGCACAAGGAGTGTCTTGAGTTCCAGAAGGTACGTCTGAGCCCTGATCTCCCGATGTGTTTGTGCCAACGGTCGATTACAGAGCTTCAGTGTCGATATGGCCAGCCGCATGAGTGCCATCGAGGAAAAACTAAAGGCCATGGAGAAGGCGGAGGACGGCCATCCCAACATTACGTCTATGGGGGGCATCCAGGCGCGGATACAGGCTCTCAAGAACAATGGCTTGCCGCTCGGTGATGCCCCAAAACGATTTTCCCAACCGCCGCCATCGCCCAAGCTCTTGACTTCCACTCCAATGTCCCCGACCACAATGTCTACAAGTCCCCTGGTTCCGTCGACACCGGTGTCCACGTCCTCGTCTCCCCACGCACTGGTTTCGCCGTCCACGTTCGGACCTCCATCTCCGGTCTCAACGCCGTCGTCGTCCCCGGTGCACATGTTTTCTACTCCGCTCCCCTCCGCCCCGCAACTCCCTCAGCCCTCGCGCAATCTGAGCATATCCAGCACGGAGGCCAAATTCCCATCCATCGACGAACTCGACGAATCGTTTGCGCTTCCCTCCGTTCCCACTGGCCTTCCATCAGGCAGCTCGATCCCGCGCGAGCTGCCAATCCCCCCGGACTCCTCGCCCTCCTTCCGTAACTTCCTTCCCATCGAACGACCCTCGAGCACCCCCGTTACGCCAACGCTCCACTCGTTCGTAAGCCGCCCCGCTTCGCCCAATAAGCCGCAGGTCCCGCTCAAGCCCTCCGGACTGTCCGCGCCCTCCGCAAAGGCACCGCTACCGAATAGCGGCACCGCGTTCCCGAAAGAGCTGCAGACGTATCTCCGGGATTATAATGTACTGCTGCTGGATGTGCGCAATCGGGCGGACTTTGACAAGGCGCACATCCCGTTCGAGGCGGTTGTGTGCGTCGAGCCGATCATCCTCACGCGATCAGGGTGCGTAACGCCTGATTTCGTGTATTCTGAAAACTGACGGTTTCCTCATAGGTTAAATGCGGAGCGTCTGGAGGATAGCATGGCCAATGCCCCCACGAACGAGACCACCATGTTCAAAAATCGCGACAAGTTCGAGTTGATCGTCGTATACGATCAATCTTCACAGACGTGGGGGTCACCATCATCCCCCATGTCGATACTCGTGCGCCTCATTAGCGAGCAGGCGTTCACGAAGCTCCTGAAACGGATGCCGATGATGCTCGTGGGTGGGTTCGATGCGTGGCGGCGAGAGATTGGCGAAGAGAGCAGCAGCTCGCAGGCAACTGCAACATACCCGAAAACCACTCCTCCAAATGGGCATTCCGGCCTCCCCCCGCCCATATCCTTCACGGCGAGTGCGAGCTCGTCGTCTACTCCGAATGGCATCGCCAGCTCCGCGTCGATGTTGAATGGGTTCATCAGCTCCTCGTCGATGGCGAATGGGTTCAGCGGCTCTTCGTCGATGGCGAACGGCTTTGCGAGCTCCGCGTCGATGCCGAATGGCTTCTCAAGCTCTGCGTCGACGCCGAATGGGTACAGCGGAGTCCCGCCGCTGTCTAACGGCTTTAGCAGCTCCTCGTCGATGGCGAATGGCTCCGCGGGCCCGTCGTCAATGGCATCTCCAGACCCGCATCAAGTGTGGACGCCTCCTCGTTCGGCTGGAGCGCCGTCGCAACATCGTCCGAATTATTCTCTTGACCAATCAATCGGCCATTCGAGGTGAACCAATTCTCCATAGTGACTGCAAACCGCATACTGAGTACACTCAGGTCACCCGCCGAAATATCTTATCCCACCAATTATTCTGCTGATCACAGTCGGCCGGGGAGCCGCAGACCAACCGTGTCAAGAGCTCCCGCCTCAGCTGGCCCCTCCTCTTTCCATCATGGCATTCCTGAAAACGTAGTCCCAAATCGTACCTACTTTCGAACCCCACTAATTATTTGTTGGTCTCGTAGTTCTCATCAACTCCCCAGCCCATGGCCAATGGCGGCTCATCCATCACATACCCATCATTTGCCCCCCGCATGTCTCCCTCCATCGCCAGCCCTCCCCCCGCAATCGCCTCACCTCCCCAGGCGTCCATCAACCCCACTCTATCCCGGCGGCGCAGCGACTACGTCGACCAGTCGCAGGAAGCCGTGTCGGGGCTGCACCAGCGGCCGCCGATTGACTACCCGTCCCAGCATATCATACGCCCCCCACCCGCCGTCGCGTCGTCGGCGCTCGAGCGGCAGGAGCGGCCGCGCGGTGCGACCCTGTCGGCGACGCCGTCGTCGTCCGATCCGCCGCGAATACCGTCCGACTACGCGCCGACGTATTGGTCGGATATGCCCGTTGGCACGTCGGGGCTGAAGAACCTTGGCAATACGTGCTACATGAATGCGCCGATTCAGTGTCTGAGCGCTACGCTGCCGTTCGCGCAATTCTTTGCGAGTGAGTTGGTCGAAGAATGCGTTAAACCTTGCCCTGAACTGAATCCTTTTCAGATGGTCGATGGAAGAACGCGGTGAACACGCTGAACGTCATGGGCTCCAAGGGTATATTATCCGGCGCATTCGCACAGCTCGTGCGTACTATGTGGAGTGGCGACTTGCCATACATAATACCAGTCGACTTCCGGGTACGCAGCTCCTCCCCTTCCTCCTCTCTCTAGGTGCTGATCAGTACATAACCCGTTTCTAGAAAGCCGTGTGCCACCTGAACAGCCAGTACAACGGCTCGAACCAGCACGACTCGCAAGAGTTCCTGAGCTTCCTGCTGGACGGCATCCACGAGGACCTCAACCGGCTGCTCGTGCAGCCGACGTTCACGCGGACGCCGGAGCAGGAGGCGGAGCTCGAGCGGATGGGGCCGCAGATCGCGAGCGAGCAGGAGTGGCGGTTGTGGAAGACGCGGAACGATAGTATCATTGTCGATTTCTTCCAGGGGCAGTTCCGGAATCGGCTGCAGTGTCTTACTTGCCATACCGTGCGTCTTGCCCTCGGATTTTTCCCCGTTTCTGGCAGCTGATAGGCGTTGCGTGTAGACCTCGACGACATACAACGTGTTCTCGATCCTTCAGCTGCCTATACCACAAGGGAGGAGCTCGAAGGTGCCGCTCCAGAGCTGTATAGACGCCTTCTTCAACACCGAGACTCTAGACAAGGACGATGCTTGGTCCGTTCTGCCTCTTCTTCGCTTGAGACCGCTTACTCATCCAAAGGTCAGGGACTGCCCAAAGTGCAAGACGAAGCGGCGCGCGTCGAAGCAGCTGTCACTCGCCCGTCTTCCGCCGATCCTCGTCATCCACCTCAAGCGCTTCGAGATCCACGGCCGGTTCTCGGACAAGATCGACACCTTTGTAGATTACCCCTTGAAGAACTTGGACCTCACGAACTTCATGCCGCCGCCTTTGCCCCCCGGCGCGGACAAGAGCCAGCTGCATTCGATGTCGCCCGACGACCCCCGCTCGCAGCTGCCGCCATACAAATACAATTTGTACGGCGTCACGAATCACAGTGGTAATCTCACGAGCGGACATTGTACGTTACTTGGATGATTCATATCTTGGCATTTGTACTGATGTGTTCGCTTTGCAGACACTGCGTATATCGCAGACCGTGATGGGTGGAAGTCTTGCGATGACAGCAGCATTCGACCAGTGGACGAGAAACAAGTCGTTGTGCGTTGCCTGTATCAATTGTGCCAATGCATAAAACTGATTGGCCCACAGAACCAACGCGCATATGTTTTGTTCTACAAGAGAGTGAAAAACCCGGGATAGAGCGGACGCCACCTGGGAGGCCTCGCGTCGTTCCTGATTAAGAGCGGCGCGCCAGCTGCGCTCCCCGGAGAACGAGCCCTTCCGGGAAGCTTAGATTTGCAAGGATATTTTATTCATCTTCGTCTCGACACTTTGGATCTATTGCTGCTGTGCACTATCATCTGTATTTTACGCACCTACGCACCTATTGTGCGCAATCATAACATAGGGACTGTATGCATTACTAATTCTACGAATTCATGTTGTCACCATGCGTGTAAATGCCATGGAATCCGAGTTGCTCTCCATTTCGGAAAAGTGACACGGGTGGCACATGAACGCGTCGTCGCCGAGGCGCTCGACGGGGTAGAACGCAGGGGAGTAGTGCGTGTGGCAGAGGAAGCACTCGGGGTCCTTGCCGTTCGGGTCCGCTGGGTGATGAGGGAGGGTTTCTAGGCGGATGTTGTTCAGCAGCAGTGGGTCCAGTCGACGAGCCTTCCGCAGCAGACCGTGCGCCTGGCCGACGGGCGCTTGCTTGTATGCTTGGCAGTAGACCTGGAGCGCGGTCTGGAGTGTCTTTAGAACGAGCAGACGAAGATGCCTAACAAGTTGACGAACCTCTCCGCCTTCGTTGGTCTCGCAAATGCCATATATATCACGCTTGCTGTGATCGTGATCCTTACAGGAAACGACGGCATTCATGCACCCGGATTCGCCCTTGAACGTGGTGGTGACAGTGGTCTCACGCCGCGAGCTCTTCACCTATGGTATGGATTAAGAATCAGCGGCGTTATAAGCACGGGTGCGAATCACTGTGACTGACGGGCTGAATCTCGAAGCCAAACGTGTGACCGTGCCGCCACGCACAGGATGCGTGGTACTCTTTGCTGCAGTCCGAGCACCTGATGACGGCGCCCTGAGTGTCGCCGCACAGACTGCATTTCTATCCGGATGTTAGCCCAAGGAACCGAGCAGCGGAACGGAAAACGCGTACGGTGGTCCATCGGTGGCGGGAAATGGTGCTCAGGCCCTCGACACATCGAAGACGTGAAGCATCCGTAAAGGTGAGTTCGGGAATGAAGACAGAACACAGGACATGTGTCCAGCCCTGCCCTTCCGTTGGCTTGCGCGCATGCAAAAACGACTCGGGTGCAAGGCCTCCCGGTGGCGCTTTCTTGACGACCCCTTTTCGTTCCCGGGGACATAGCAGACATTCAGAGTTCTTGGCACAGCCGATGAGTAACGATCACAGGCGAAAAGGAAATGCCGGTACCAGGGAAGCTTCTTGCGTTTCCTCATTCTGACAAATCTCACATATCCAATCGTCGACGGACTCCGGATCGACGACCGCGCCACAGACACCTGGGAAGAGGTATTTCAGTCACTAGCTTGCTGAACATAAGCCCGCTCAATTACCGGCATGCACGCGGAATTGGCATTGCTTGCACTTGAGAACTTTGCCTAGCGGGCCATTCTTGAGGCAGCACATGCATCGTATCTGCGGGGCAGCAGAAACGACCGGAGGGGGCGGTGTGGATTGCGCAGATACTGACACCGACGTCTAAATCTCAATTCAGCCAAAGTGCAGATCGCGTCTATTTTGAAACTCACCCTGGCACGTTTGGTGACGGGCCCGGCGAGCGGCGTTCCCTCTCGCTTCTCTGGCGCCTTCTCCACGGCCTTCTCCGCGACCTTCTTCCCCGCCGTTGCGGGCAGAGACTCTTCGCGTATTGGTCGCACATTGAGATCTGCGTACTTTCGCCAATTTGTCCCGCACGTATCGCAGAGGATGCTTGTTGACAGCCCCTTTGGTGCTTTCCACCACGTCCTGGAGTCGCGTGTACGGCACGCGCCGCAAGTGGCGGTCTTGGACGGATGCGCGATGACGGATCCTTCGTCGTCAGCGAGCCCCACTCGCTGCCCGACGGCGGCTTCCGCCATGTTCTTGTACTGTTTGCCCGGGGGCTTGACGGGCATACCGTGCTCCAGGATACGCAGGTTCTCCTCCCCGAGCTTGGAGCTTCACAACGGATTAGCGCCACAAGAAGCAGTGGAAGAGAGAAAGACATTACCACTTCCAATGCCCGTAGAATCGGACGACCTCGTATATGGATCTCGTGAACAGCTCGTCTTTGACGGCTCTAAGCTCAGCTCCGTGAGCTGCAATCGCGTCCTCGAACGCTGCAATCTCCTCGACGCTCCATTCCTTGTCCGTGTATCTAGCCTCGTGCCGTTTCCACTATTGCTAGTCAGCCAGGAGCGGGGCAATGGTGCGAAAGGAGTACCTTTTCCATACGCATGGGCGATTTCATGTTCACGGTGCTCGGCGGACGAGCAGCTAAGGCGGCGACAGAGAATCGGTGGATAACTTCCGTCAGCCAGTCGACGCTGACACGAAGCTTCTTGTCGCTTGTGAGCTTGGCTTTGCATGCCTCCACTACGAATCGTCAAGCCAGGTTCACCCGGAATGCGATATAAACTCACTCTCAGCGACTGAGGGCCGAAGTGGTCAGAATGTGGTTACGTAAAGGCGGTAAACGGGGCTCGTACCTTCAGCTTCGGTGAGAATATTAATGGCACTGAGAACCTCGATGGTGTTTTCCCCGCCCCGTTCGTCTTGCTCTGGGTGAAAAAATGAGTAAAACGAAGACAAAGGAGCACCGTGAAAGGCTTACCGATCATGTCACTGGGATCCATATCTGGTTCCGCGGCGACGGTCGCTTGAAACTTGGGGCCGAGTCGGGTCGCTGCACGAGGAAATATGAGGTCCTCGGGATCTATTCGAACCGTTACTGAGGGCGCCTCAAAATTGCAACTCGAGCTTGCCTAGCGTGTCCTCTGCCACCGTATATTGCCTAAAATCGTCATATAAACGCAGGTCCAAGGGTCATAAAATAGGAAACCCACCCAAAGTATCGGAAAGGCCACATCCTGAAATGTCGGATTTCGAGTTTCTCCTCCTTCTCGGCCTGGGTGCGGTCTTTCCGAGGCCGACCACGGCCGCGGGCAGCAGGGGCGTTGGTTTTCTTCGGGATGAGGGGACCAATTGGGCGGGCTTCTCGGCTGTCGACTTCTTCCTCGTGTCGCTTGGAGCACGGCGCGCAAGTCCAGCCGTAGCCGCGAGAGGGCTTCGCAGCGAGGGGCGGCTGCACGCAGCGCATGTGGAAGAACCGTTTGCATCGGTCGCACTGGACCGAATCCGGGCTGGAATACTCGCCCGTTAGTATTATATTTTTTCGACGTAAAATAAAACTTGCCTGGGACACCAGACCTGGCAAGTGTCGCAGAGCCGGAGCACGTCTGTGAGGTCAGGGATGACCTCCTTCTCCGCCACGACATATTCGTAACGAGAAGTAAGAGTATCTCTGATATTGTCAGGAACTGAAATCACATCCGGTCGCCGGTGAGAAGAGCGATTTTTGATGGAATCAGAAGCGACATACGATTCCGCACGTCAGTCGCTTGGATGATCTCGAACTCCTTTTTGATGTAGGGATCGAAAAGGCGGTTGAAGTAAAACCGGTCGGGGCGCTTTTTCCAGCCAGAGAGGTCGGAGATCTTGTCGCGGTGCACAACGTGGCATTTCGCGCGGAGCTGATTGATGTCGCATACTTCGGAATATATGGCGGCCAATAATAGGCGAGAATCAGTGACAGGCCGGTCGCTCACATCGCTGGGGCGATAATACCAGGCGAGGCGGACGCGGCTGTAGTAGTAAAGCTTGCCCTCTACGCCTTTCGGAGCTTCTTCTGGGGGGAGAAACTCCATTATGCGGGCGACGGAATATGGGGTGCCGTCCCGCACTGCCCACGAGGGCGAGCAGTATACATGGTCTGGGAAAATAAGGTATTAGCCAGAGCGAGGGCGGGGGAATGATACAAGAGGAATGAAGGTACCGTTAATTTTTACTTGGTCACCGTTCTTGAGATACACAGGAAATACAGAATTGTCCATTGTCTGATTATATCAACACCGGTGAGGAGGAAACGTAAGGAGGGAAAATAGAAAGATGTACAGGAAGACGGAGAGCTTGAGGATTGCGAGGATTATTCCGAAAAGGCTAACGAGACAGACCGAGGATGAAAAATAGAAAGATGTACAGGAGGTGGCAGGAGGACGAGGCAGCGGGGAGGGATTATTGGGAGAGGTGTCGAGACAAGGTGGAGGCAGGAGAAGAGAGAGGATGCTACTTGCTCGGTGGCAGTGCTGAGATGAGATGGATTCAAAGTCCGACCATCACAAGAGACCACAAGCCAGCGCCCACAGACGGCGACTTTATTTCATTTTCGGGCGAACAATCCATTAGAGCACCCTCATGGGACACTCTCAGCGTTTTTCCTAGCTCAACGATTTTTTCTCGACTCGTTTCAGCGCATTCGGGGGTGGCAGCGCACAAATGATGACCAAGTATGGAAAGGTGTCAACAACTGTAACCATCTTTCTTTCTCGTCTTCCTCCAAACACTCGCCGGCCGCTTTCTTGGCTGTCTCCCAGACCTCCAACGATGCAAGTGCCTCTCTCCCACATGAAGAGCAGGTGGCCATGAAGAGCCACCTCTTTGAAGACTGAAGAATTGAATGTTACGGAACTCAAGATTTGCTGAAGTACTGGTGGAGGATGTCAAAGGGATGTATGGTGGCGTTCAAGCAGCTTGCGTAGAGGCAGATTGGCCAACGTATGTGCCAGCGCATTATCCGCTATAACCAACACTCGGTCGGAATAATGAGTCTATGAAAGAAAATGGCAAACATAGGTCTTCTCTACTCTCTTGGCTCGACAAGAGATTGGTCAATATTCCTGGCTACTATCTGTCGCCGGCTTCCCCACACGTCCTCGATCGCGAAGTGCATACCCCGGATCCCATGCAGCCAATGGACCTGTATCTTCTCCGTTGCAAGCGGTCGTTGCCGCCTTTGCGCCCCACGCAGAAGCAATCTCCCGCCTTTCCTGTCTTGGAACCTTCTTGCCAATTCTGTTGGCTGCCCCGCTATCGTGGCTGGTCATGCGACCATCGAAAATAGCGGTCAACCATTCCCTTGGCCTCAACGACATCTTTCCCCCGTTCTCTGATATACGGCACGCAATCCGATGCACGTCTGGCTGTCTTTTGCCTTTTGGGTTAGAGGCGATTGGCTCCTGTCCGACTCGATCGAGTAAGTGACGAGAAACTTCGCAGTCGGAGATATGATGCTTCTTTACCTCTCGTCCCAGGACCGAGTGAACGCGCTGACCAGACTGCGGGTCGAATAAATATCTTTTTAATGTCCGTCTACATGTAAACTGCGTGTACAAAATACATGAATCAGCGCTGGGCTTTACGGGACAGAGTGCCTAGACAGGAGTTTGCCGATCGGCTTGTCTGGGGTTGATAGAACGGGTGTCATTCGCCACGCCCGCATTTGCGTTCTCTCTCTCATGCCAATGGTTTGACCACCGACCGGATGTACTTCATTCCACGTCTCAGCGGCGAGGAGAAGAAATCGGGGGCGCTCGACGGCATCCCAATGACCGTCACGGACTCGCTCCCTGCGTCTGCTCTTCTCCCCGCACCCGTGGTACAGAAAGCGCCTAGCGCAAGCCCCAGCCGGCCCCGGCAAAGAAAGAAGGCGCGCTTTGGCATTACTGGAGGTTACTTTGCCGGCTTCGTGCGACGGTTCAGCGGCACCGTCTCCAGCCCGTCGCTCTCGTCCTCGGAGATTCGCGCGACTGAGCAGGGTTCAAATATTGGCGGTGTGGTGGACGTGGTACCGGATGACCCAGACCGAGTGCGTGGTGGCAGAATGTGTCAATTTACCTCAACCACTGACTCAGTGACTGTTCGGTGTGCAGGTTGACCGCGTCGTCGTCGACCGGACGTGGACCAGCGAAAGTCACGCATCATTGCATGAGGACAGCGGGGGCGACAACAAAAGCCCAGAAACCAAGTCGAGCGCCTATGGCGTCGCACCCATCGGTCCGTTCCAAGAGGGCTGGCAGCCCGCAGGCTTTTTGCGGCGATTCGCGCCCCCCGTATTTTGGAGTTTGTGGGCAATCCTCATCCACTTTTTCAATCCGACGTTTCCCGACGACCGAGCGGAGCGAAATTACCGACGCGTGAGTGTTTATGCATTCATTTCAGTTGACCGCAGATTCCTCAATTCCTCCGTCATTTCATAGGAGACTTGGAGCTATTCGAAATCACTGGCCCGATGGGCCGCACTATGGCTTATCGTCAGCTGGGCTCTTGGGTGCGCGTTTGCGTCGCGACCCCGTGTGCTCCTGGATGATATTTTTCTATACGGGGTGTGTAAAATCGCTCATCAAGCAACTAAGCGTACATTGACGAACTAAATGCAGGTTGCGTCTGCCTTTACTGTTCCAGTCATGTTCGTCCCTTCTCTTTATCCGCGCCAGTGCTGAAACAGCCTACCAGATTCCTGGTTGTGTACGATTGGCCTCGAGACCATATCATACTGTATCAACTATTCCTGGGCATTTCCTTGTGGATGTGGGGAATATATTACATCTTGTCGTTGTGGGTGCTCCGTGGACACCACTCCGAGTTGGATTATTCACGACATGAGACAGGTTTCTATGTGGCTTTTACGACTCGTCTAAGGCTCTCTGGCCCTGCTTTGGGAAAGATTTCATAGGTGTGTGATGCATTTTTCTTATGGCTCTTCTTCCAGCCTTCTGACGGACAACAGGCATGTTCTATTATGCCACGGTGCGTCTGTCGATCGATTGTCGCTGGTCTGGATTCGAGCCACCTGTTACAGGCGTTTCAAGTCGCCGGTCTCTTCGGTCTGGGGCTCCAGCGCCTGCCCGCGGCAATTGGCTCTCTTACATTCTTCATCTTGTGCGTATCAGTCGTGCTGCAAAGCCTGCGTCCGCCAGGATACTGACTCCGCGGGCAGGACTTGTGTCACTGTGGTCCCGCTGCACAAAACCTTTGTTCGGAGTACGTTAATTCTAGCTTGTCCGTCCATGCCGCTAATCTGTGTGCAGCGATGATCAATTTCTTCATCTTCAATATCTGTAAGTTTCCGTTTCCTGTGGATGTCTGAAGAGCCCGTACTGATCCGGCTCTGCAGTCATCATTTATGCGCATTACATGAAAGAAATAGTAGGTTTCTCGTTCCAATCCTCATGCACTCTATGCTGACGGTCCTGCTAGTCGGACCGGCGAATCTACACCCTGCGGAACCAGCTCAAGATTCAGTTCAAGGCTACGCAGCGCGCGCAGATCAATGAGCGGAATGCTTCGGATTCGAAGCGGCGCTTGACCTCGTAAGTCTTGATTGCCTTCACTTTTCGGGCGCTGGCTTATTTTTTCTCGGCGTAGATACGTGTTCCATGATATGTCCCTTCCCTTCATATTATTCTGTTGTATCTAAATTATCTGGTGTCTGCACAGGTCCGCGTGCCGCTCAACTCTGCCTGTGGGTTCCCTTTTTGTGACCGAGAGCAAGAGATGCTGATTGAGGTTTAGTGCTCGCCGTGCAGAATATCAACTCGTCTGGTATCATCACGAAGGATCATGAGATTGAGTTCCACGCCCTCAGCGGCAGCCTCAACATGATGCGGAATGGTCTGTCCCCCAATATCCGTCGCGGACCGCAGTATGCTGACCCTGCTTCAGTGCTGAACGACGTCTTGGACTTGTGCGTTCTACTCTGCATCTTACGCTCTAGGGATAACCTTTACACGTTTTAGCAATCGCATGGACAGCGGGACGTTCGAGGTTTCGTCACGGGTTTGTTGGTCCCTCCAGAACCAGTCCGTGGTGCTGACTATCTGTTGGTAACTCAGCCTTTTGCCTTCCACACCACGATGCGTTCCTTGTTCGTGCCCCTCGTATGCCCTCGCCGATTATTCACCCGGGCTGGAAGCTGACGTTTTTGGTCGGCAGCAACTCGCGACCGACTCGCGGGGGCAGGAGTTCGTAGCGCATCTTGATCCCAATATCGATCGGGTACGTCCTTTGGTTTTCGTGATGATACTTGGACTGACAGTTTGTAGGTGGCGCGACGGGCGGCGTACCAAGCGATGGGCGAGTCGCCTGGCACGATCAACCAGCATATGAAGGAGCATCCAGAGGTTTCGGGCGTGGTGACGGGCGACCATGTGCGGCTGCGGCAGATTGTCACCAATCTCGCGAGGTACGTGCTTTTCATTCTAGCCATCGTGTCTCTCACTTCGCTGTACCCACTTAGTAACGCCACGAAATTCACGCCGTCCGGAGGACGGATCACGATTTCGACGAAGCTGATCCATCCGACGCCTGCAGAGATCGCGTGCTCTGAGGGGCTACCCAGCGCCCCTGGTACGCCGGCTGCGGAGCCCGACCCCCCGCTCACTAGCGCGAGTCTGGCTTCGAAAGGGGGCCATGGGCATGCGCTGTCGGCGACGCATCTGAGTCAACATAATCTGGCCAATGGCGCGGATCCGTCCGGGGAGCTGAAGAGCATCGTGGTGCGGATAGAGGTCACGGATACGGGGTGCGCTTTTCCCTTTCTTTCTTCTTGGAGAGGCGGACTGAGCGCGTTTACAGTTACGGGATCACGCGGAGGGATATGGACGAGTGCAATCTTTTCTGTGAGCAGTCTGTTTTGGGGACTCGACGAATGGCTGGCTGACGAGCGGGTGCAGCTGCGTTCAATCAGACGGAGCAGGGGAAGCAGCAGGGCGGGAAGGGGACAGGGCTGGGGCTCGCTCTTGTTCGGCAGATCGTGAAGCTCAGTGGTGGGCGGCTTGGTGTTCGGTCCAAGGCCGGGGAGGGCAGTTGTTTCTGGTATGTCAGTCCCGTCAGGATACGGTCAGAGAACTGAAACGCTGTCAGGCTCGAAATACCGTTAGGCGTTGGTCGAGAAGCCTTGGTTCCTCCGGATATGGAGTCGGAGCACTCGTCGACGGATCCAGATCTCACCAAGGTTCGGACTGCCGCACGAACGAGCGCCGATATACCCGTTTCGAGCCATAGCCTGACCAAGGCGGTCGACACGGTCGCGCTCAAGGCCTCGCAAATTAGCCCGCCCGTCGCGCGGTCGGATTCTGCGATCCACAATCTCATGGAGCAGGGCGGGCGGGTTGAGCTGGGGCTGCCGAAGTCGGCGGACCACTCGATGAACACGGGGTCGATTGGGTCGTACACACCGAGTCCGTTAGGCTCGTCGGCACCTCCGAAACCTCCAGAAGCGTCGTCTTCGAACGGAGGGTCGGTGCCTCGATCAAGGCTGCAGCAGCGTCCGACGTACCTCCCCATGCCGAGCCCCAAGCGGTTCATGAAGGATGTGTACCCGACGGCGTCTTCGGGGATGAGCATGACGTCCTCGAACGGGTCCTCGCCGCTCGTGATGTTCGACTCCAATTTCCAGGGCATCCCGACGTCCAATTCAAACTCGTCGCTCGTTTTCGACCCGGGCATGTCCGTTTTGGTGGTCGACGACGACCACATAACACGCAAGCTGATGCAGCGGTTGCTTGTGAGGCTCGGGTGCGTGGTGGAGACGGCGGAGAATGGGCAGGCGGCGCTGGTGGCGCTTGGCGCGGTGGCTACGCCCGCGAGCGATGCGACTGGGTGTAGTAGTCAGGGCCCGATCCTGGAACGACCGGACACGACGGGCGAGGAGAGGTTCGATATAATTTTCCTCGACAATCAGATGCCATTGCTCAGCGGGCTCAATGCCGTTGCAAAGTTGCGGGAGTGGGGGAGGGGTGATTTTGTGGTTGGGGTGACGGGTACGTTTTTTCCTGTTAATTGTTGGTTTGGCGCTGACTTGGTATGCAGGCAACGCTCTGTTGGAGGGTAATTGGCTGTTCTGTTTACCTGATATGCCCGTGCTGACTTGTTGATTTAGACCAGGAGGAGTATATTGCTGCTGGGGTGGATCAGTACGGCCAATCATTTCTCACCGCCGATCCTTGCTAATAATCATCTATTCATAGTGTATTGACGAAACCCGTGAACGAGCAGGCACTGAAGAGAATGCTCGTGCTTGCCGATACGCGCAGAAAAAGTAAGGCCGCTGCTCGGACCTCTTAGTTCTTGTTCCTGGCACACTATCATACAGTTGGATTATTATTGCTACTATCTGGGCTTTTCGGGCACTTGGTTGTATTTTTACATACGATACCTATCATACATACTAGCATACCGCATACGAACGAACATTGGAATCTTACTGTAAAAACAATAGGACGGATCGAGGATTTGTTGTTTGCCGAATCGGACATGACCGAAAAAGGCAGGTAGTGGCTCTTGCACCTTGGAACGAGACCACCACCATGGCCGATGCACGCAGCTCTCCTCCACGCACCAGTCAGACTCTAGACTCTCCCCCAGCATCTCCCTCGTCCCCCGCGAATTCAGACACAGGTAAGCACCGTGTCTCACTTATCGAGATGGTTTGTGGACCCCATTGTCTATCTAGATACCAAGCTGTCCAGAAAGCGCGAACGGGAGGTGTCTCTTGAGCCTGCGACGACTCCCAAGTCCACCTCTGTGAGTGTAGCTCCTCGTTCCTTCGAGGCCCCCGTCCTCGCGACGCTGACTCGTATTCTTTCCCACAGGACTCGGATCCTCTCGTACGCGAGTACAAGGAGGTTCGGACACCAGCGAAGAAAAACCGAATACATCTGGGCTCGACCGCAGAGGAGGAAGACGGCGCTGCGACACGCTCGCGATCGCAATCACCCGGCGAGGAGGATGTGAGTGCGTCGCCGCCGCAGGAAATGAAGATGCGGGTGCGGCAGATAAGCCAGGGCGTCGAGGATCTCAGCTGGCAAAACATGCAGCAGTCTACGCCCGAGAAAACGGTTGCGCTCGACAGCCAGCTGGAGGACTCTGATCCAATTGAATCCGCCGACGGCTCGACGGAAATCAAGGTTGATGAGGAGGAGCCGCCGTCCTCGGATGGCATCGCCGACGCCCCATCCACGGCGGTCACTTTCCATGCTACGAGCGGGGGTACCGTCCAGAAGGGATTCGGATTCGGACAGTGGAGAGAAAGAGAGGGTCTTGAAGCGCAAGTTCCTCGAGCGAGGCTCTAGCGCCGGGCCTACGGAGAACGGCGACGAAGCCAAAGCGCCCGCAGAGCCCCTTAAACGTCCTCGCGACGACCCGGACAAGGATGCAAATCCCCGGGAGACCAAGAGACCGTCTCCTCCTCCGGAGAATAATGTCTCAAAGTCGCCACCACCCGCAGCAGCCAAACTCGTGCGTAATTTTTCGTGTCTAATTGAAATGACCTGAAATGCGTGTATGTTTAGGGTGGATTTATGGCGTACGCCTCCACGAGCTCCCCATTTGCCTCGGTCAAAGGCCAAAACATCTTCGGGCAGAAGAAGCCAACGGCATCCGTACCGTTTGCGACAAGCAATCCCGTCACGCCCGGGACTTCTTCCCCATTCACCGCGGCACCTAATGAGCCCGCTTCCCCACCTTCGTCGACGAAACGCGCGGTCTTTGGGTCATCGTCGTCCCCATTCGCTGCGTCCGCCAAGGCCAAGCAGGACGTCCTCGGATCTACCTCCAAGCTCGTGCGAGCTAAATCGCCGCCCCGACGCGCGAACCCCGCCGGCATCAACGCGTTCTCGTCGTATGCGAGCGGCGGTGCTCAAGGCTTCGCGCTCGCGGTGCCCAAGCGTGTGCGGTCCGGGTCTCCCGACGATTCCGGGGCGAGCTCGCTCGAACGCGCGACCTCTGCGGTCTTGGGCAATGGATCTGCGGACAGCAGCGCCGAGGATGAGCACGACGACAGGCCAATCAGTTTCGGTGAAAAATTAAGGGCTGGAAAAGATGAGGAAGAGGAGGCGAAGAGCGACGACGAGGGGGGAAAGCCCGTTTTGACTGAACAAGAATGTGCGTATGCCGTTCTCGTCGTGGCTGACACTCATATTTCAATGCAGTTATGACCGGCGAAGAGGACGAAGAAACGCTTCATCAAGTACGGGGAAAGCTGTATTCTTTGGTGGATGGGAACCAGTGGAAAGAACGGGGAACAGGCACGATCAAGCTAAATGTGCGGCGATCGGATGGTGGCGGGGCGCGGCTTGGTGCGTGTATTGTCTCCGTCCCCGGTTTCCGTTTTCTGAAGGATACTACTCGTGGACAGTCATGAGGAAGGAAGCAGTATACACCGTGCTTCTCAATGTGACCCTGTTCCACGGCATGCGCTGTACGCTCGCCCAAGACCCACGCTATCTTAGGCTCAGTGTCCTGGAGAGCGGGATCGCCACCCATTACAATCTACGGGTCAGCTATTTGTATACAATCTGCCATGTGCGCTCAAACTTATCGCGTCTGCAGGTCGGGAGCGCGAAATCTGCGCAGGAGCTGCTAAACGAAATCAACGCGAACCTTCCGGCTGCATGAGTTGCTGCCAACTTTCTGTTGGGGACTTGGATCCTGCGGGTCCAACTGCTGTGTGTAACAAATTTACGGTACTACTTTGCCTTACTGCTTTCATGCTCGGTCTTGGACCACCTGTTTTACGATGTATCGTTTAAAATAATTACACAAATGTTTTTGTATATGACTTTCCGAAAACCCTGCTCAACTTGCGTCGCGTCGCGATTCTGTCACGTGGGCAGCGAATTCGTGGCAGCGCCAGATGGCCGCTATTTCTATTCCTACCACCAACGGTGAACCCTTCCCTTGCTACGTTCGCTGTCACTACTCTCTTTGCGGGCTAGACGTACGAGGCCATAGGCTTCGAGTTTCCGACGCAAACTCTTTCACTTTCACTCGTATGATAAGGTAGCCGGCGTGTACTTTACATGGACCAGTCATCTTTGCTCTACGGCGCCGTAACTGTGGTGGTCTGTGGGCTAGCATCTGTGCGTATGTTTCCTTACATTCACTACGTGATGAGCACCCCTTCATCCTTGTTCTTCGAGCTTTGGGCGGCCCCTGGGTCTGCGCCGAAGCAACGACGACAATCCCGGGTCGGGACATGTCCCTTTGTCTGATTCCGTTATCTTTATGGTTTACATGTCCGGAGTACTTGCTGACACTTTTCATATAGTTATATGTCGCACTCGTAATCTGGTCGCCGCCGCCAATAGTGACCCGCGACTCGGAGACGAAATATCTTTCCCATGCCTTTTCGAAAAAGCCTCGGCCGCTGCAGAGGCTCGCTTCTCCCAGCACAGTCGACCTGACCGTCGTAGTGCCTGCGTTCAACGAGGCCGCCCGCATACCGGTCATGCTTGATTCGACCATCGAGCATCTCACGTCTCCCGCACTCAAGGACAAGCGCACCTTCGAGATTCTTATTGTCGACGATGGATCCACGGATGGTACACCTGCCGCGTCACTCAAACTTGCTGCAAAATACCCGAAATGTGATATTCGAGTTGTGACGCTGGAGAAGAACCTAGGCAAGGGTGGTGCCGTGCGCCATGGGATGCTGTTCGGCGGTGGGGAGCGACTCTTGATGGTTGACGCGGATGACGCGAGCCGTTTCGTGGACCTTGAGTTACTTTGGGAAGCCATGGACAAGATTGCGCCTGATAATGGCGCAGGCGTCGTGGTGGGGAGCCGTGCACATCTCGTAAAGACGGAAGCTGTGGTCAAGGTCCGGCGATTATTATCCTCTTCATATGGCCTTTGACTCACCCATGTATCCAGCGCTCCGTTCTCCGCAACATCCTCATGTACGGCCTCCACACCATTCTGCGGATCGTGGGTGTCGGGCACATTCGCGATACCCAGTGTGGATTCAAGCTGTTCTCACGATCAGCGGCGCAGCAAATATTTCCCGCACAGCACCTCCCGACGTGGATATTCGATGTTGAGCTCCTACTCTTGGCCAAGCAGCTGCGAATCCCTGTGGCGGAGGTTCCGATCCAGTGGCACGAGGTGCCGGGAAGCAAGCTGAATGTCGTGACCGCGTCACTGCAAATGCTCCGCGACTTGCTGATTGTGCGCGCGAACCACTTGCTCGGACGATGGAAGGCGATTCCTGCGCGGCCAAAGTCAGAGTAATAAGACAGGCGGAGTGTATTGTATAGGCTATGTATGCAACTAATCGTATAGAACGTTCGGGACGCTGAGAGCCAATTTACGGAACCCGCGTCGGTTTTGTCAGCTCGGCGGCGATGTGCGCCTCAAGCGACGGGGGAGCGCCAAATTTCCGGGACCCAGCATTGACCTAACATTTAAGGAAGTGTCGAGGATCCTCCTTTGCCCTTCATCTTGACTCCCCGCCCACCCCCTGACCATCTAATTAGGGTACTTCCCATACGGACCGCTACGCAATTCATACGTACCTAGGGCGAGCCAAATACCGGGGTCATTAATCGTTCCTCTTCGAGAATCGCATCACTGCGACCAGTGCATTGGACTGTACTTTGCCATGTATAGCAGCAAACTTCCGTACTTCGCAAAGCTGCAGCGGGCATCTCCGGTGCCGTGATATACTTACCTTCTAAACTGCGCCAAACTCCTTGGCTTATAAAAGGCACGCCGCCACCGTCCTACAGATCAGTCTGCTGCGACCTTCCCAATCTCCGCCCCAAAACGATTGGTGGCCGGACGATACTCGACGAGCGCGCTGGACCAGAGTTAGACGCACAAGAGTACGTCTTACATACCTTACTTGACGTCTCTGATCCGGTACAGGCATCGAGCACATATAAATTCGCCGGTCTCAAATGATTCACAGTGTGGTAGCGCGAGACATGAGAATGTCTTGCGACCGTGAATCACAAGCCGACGATTATATTTCGACTATGCCGCCAGAATTGTTGGCGAATATATTCCAGCTCGCCCACCAGCCGGGGCTGTCCGAGGGGGAGGAGGAGGAGGAGGACGCTGATGAGCCCCCTGCCAGCGACCAGCCAGCCAGTCCGACGGAGATGGTGCTGTCGCATGTGAATTTCTATTGGCGGAATGTCGCTCTCACCACTCGCGTTCTCTGGCGCCATATCACCATCGAGCAAAAAGAACCTCTGGAAAAAGTCCGCGCCTACCTGGGACGTTCGGGTCCCCATACCCCGCTCCACCTGCGGGTGGACGTCCGGCGAGACATACCCGCGTTGACCGAGAAACTCCACCTTGTTTTCCAGCACTTGGATCGCTGGGAGCGGGTTACCATCCATTCCAACCTCGAGACGTCGGACATTCCCATCGTTGCACGCCTGTACGACGCCTCTGCTCCCATACTGGAACACCTGGCCCTCTGTGTTCACGATGTGGACTCGACGAATATAGAAGCGTTTCGCCGAGCCGACCTGGAGCAGATCCTGACCCAGGGCTGTCCCCGGTTAACCGTCCTGCGGCTCCGCGGGCTTTCTATGCATTTTTTTCGTCCTCCAATCACGAACATCACGACGCTCCATCTCGAACAAACTCGGGGTATATTCCTGGGGTACGAGTGTTTTAAAAATCTACTGATTGCGGCTCCTGCCCTCGCCCATCTTTCCATCCACGACACCATTATCGACGAGTTGGAAGAGTCGTGGCCTCCTGACGAATGCATCCCGCTTCCCAACTTGGTCTCATTGCGCATTTTCTTTCCGGGGACACTGCAACACGTCTTCTCCGATATCCTCATCTCCATCTCTGCGCCCCGACTCGAATCTCTTGTGCTCAAAGAGGCGGGGGAAACTCATCTCGACAGGTTCCTTGGGCTCCCAGGCGTGTCAACCAAGTTCCCATCGCTCCGCTCCCTTACGTTCTGCGACTTTGACTACCTGGAGGCGGAGCGTCTGGCCCAGATGTGCGCTGCCTTCCCCAAAGTCACCGAATTTACCTGCATACATACGACGGCGTACCCGCCGACCGCCTTGGTCATGATGGCGGGGAAATCTGCCGTGGCCGTACCCGGCTCTCCGAATGGCGACCCCTGGCCGGACCTGCACACGTTTAACGCCAATCTCGACGTCGACGACTTGGAACTTGTGAAAATTGCAGTCGAGCGCCGCAAACTGATTGGATACCCACTGCGTGTGCTGCGAATCTCGGGGGTTGATGAGTTCGACCTGGATGAGGAGACCGAGGAGATTTTTGACTGGCTGGAGGATAATCTGACCGTGGAGCGTTTTTCCGCGGTGGAGCGGTGGCCGCCTGGAAGTGATTACGACCCTGACGATACGCTGTTCACTTGATATGCAAAATTCAACTTCTTCATCTTGAACGGCTTGTGCGCTCTTTTCAGAGTATCTGGGAGGTGGAATGGGTCTGGTTTTGAAACGAAGTGGTTATCAAGCTTCCAGGTACAGCACGCTAAAGCTAGCCGGTGTTCGATCTGAAAGTACAATGCCTCTCCAAATCGCCGGTTGAATAGTGACACTTTCGAATCGCGATAAGGTACTCACCCACGTGCCACTTAGCTTTGTGTCATTCCTTCGATTGTACAATTTCGCGTTGCAGAGAACTTGCAGACACGCAATTCGGCAACACAGTCTTGTCCGCAGAGCGATGGCGCTCGGCTTTAAATCACTGCACGCGCGGTTTCTCGTTGATTATCGTGCAGAAATGAGATGCTATTCAAATGTTCAGGCGAGAAACATGGTAGAAGAAGTACATGTCGTGAAGAAATAAAAGTACGAGAATTTGATACTGAATTGATTTTACTAAGCTTAAACCATTCGTCGACGAGCAAACTCAAGGGTACGTCGCCTCGAAAGCCGCCCAGTCATCGAGCCTACTCCGAACTTTTACAAGCCGTTTGTTCGAAGCCGGCGAGCCCAGATAAAGAGGTGTCATCCATTTGCCGGGCTGTTTGACCGACAGATCGACCATCTTTTGCACATCCTTGTCGTCAATTGCAGCCTGTAATTTCTTGGCACTGAACCGATGTTTTCGCCGAACGTAGGCCATCGTGTAATATGGTCCCGCTGCAGCGATCAACAGCACAACTTTCGCGTCCGTTTCCTTCATGCAGAACAGAACTGCGGCCTGCTTGAGGGCTTGAGTCTGTGCCTCGACCAGCAGATATGTCAGCCCCCCCTCAAATTGCGTGCCGACAGTATGGCGGTGAGTAAAGCGCTTAATCTCCACCAGAACGCGGATGGTTTGAGTTTGGATGGGCAGGCCGGTACGGCGACTGGACAAAAGGTGTTTCATGGGCGAAACAAGAGCTGCCTTCTGGCTCAGGGCGGTGAACACCGCTCCTAGGGCACTGGTGACGATAGAGGTGTCTGTTCGGAGCGGAGTATCAACCTCAACGATGGCAAAGTCGGCGATCTGAGACGTCGCGTGGGGCTGGGTGATGGTCCTATGTGAATTGGACGATTTGTCGTTGTCGCCCTCCCAATAAAAGTTTTCATCGTCATCCGGCGGGTCATTGTCGGTCGAGGGGGCATCTAGGTCCTCCTCGGAGTCCTCCAACTCGTCCGGGTCGGTGGCGAGATGCAGCGGATCGCTATCGGCATCATCGCCAACGTCCTGTGCGACGTCCTCGTCGTCATCATTGCCCTCGGGTTCAACCGGAACCTCAATCTCTGCCTCGACACACCAGATGAAATATTGGGGGGCGATGAGGAATCGGGGTAGGCCTTCGACAAGGGCGATCAGAGTGTGGTTCCATACGATGTACCAGTATGACTCGAGGTTGCGCGTGTTGAGTTTTCGCGAGAAAGCGAGGCTTTTCGCAAAGAACGCGCGCTGGTATAGGCAGAAGGTGGCGAAAATCTGAGCAACCAGCTCCATGATGGCTGCGGGCTGGTTGGAAGCGTTGAGCGGACTCGAGGAGAATTATCTGGCGAGGGCTATGATGAAGCAAGTGCCAACTGGAGTTGGAGAAAGCGAGGTCTCAACCTGAGGCTGCCAGTCTTTATAACGGAAAAGACCAGAGGCGCCTCTAGGCGCCTCTTCTTTCGGTAAAACAAGACGCCTATTGTTTTCGGAAAACAAGGGCGGCATGGCAACCATTGTTCTCGATTCTTTTTGTTCTCTTGCACGACTCGTCCTTGTTGTTGTTGGTTGGCTTCTTTTGTCGACGCTTATCCGGTGTTTGTTCCCGATTGAGACGAGTCATGTGATCGCGGCTACATAAGGTTCGACTTGAACACGTACATCCACCCACACCCCAGTAAAGTCACCTCCTCCTTCGCAACAGCAACCAAATCTTCCGGTACATAACCATCGTTTCAACCGCTCTCACAGCATACTGATTGTTATTTGCTAGCTATGTCGAGTGACGGCGATTACCGTGTTTACGGTTATCTCTTCAATGACGACCAGCTGCTGAATTATGCCCTGAAGCACAAACTCGGCACAGACAAAACTTTGTGGGCCAGGACCAGCGCCAAGAGCAATGCGGCGGTCAAGATTCTGGGCAAGCATAATGTAAATCCATACATCTTGGCTGGTGTTAGGATCAGGGTCAAGGGCGAGTGGGAAGTCAAACTCTGCGCCGCCATCGCGTCAGAGAATACCGCCGATCAGGTGCCCGTGTCGCCATCTGCGGACGCGGTCAAGAAGTTGAGACAGGTGTTCAAGGCGCCAGTAGATCCCAGCTGGTACCACCACGTCTAGGTCCGCCATCTCACACGACATAACGAGCACCATCCCCCTACCATCCCCCATGTACCCATTATCGGCTGTAACTTAAATTCATCATGCTGACGACACGAGTGCATGTTTCCCATCTGTACGACTTGTGTACGACACTCGTAGCTTTCGAATTGCTCTCAATGCAACCCTCTATTTGTTGTTTATCCGTTCGCTGCAAGTTCGCTGTGAAGATTTCTACAACGTAGCCGGGCTTGCGTTGACCAGCACCGAGATAAAGCGCGGTCGATGGGCGTCATTTACTTCCCCTTGACACTGGCAGCAGTAGGCCAACCTCGGAGATCTTTTAAGCTAAACAAGTAACATATTCAAAACATATTATACAGATTATCATGACATCGACATCGCTCTAGTGTGATTATACCAGATACGCCGAACCCACCGCCGCCGCCTCGTCACTCCGCCTGCAATGGGAGAATGCGACGGCGACGGCGGGCGGTGTGCAGTCCAGGCATCGTTCGTATAAACCCAGCCGTCTAGTCTGATCGTCAGCACACAAAAAATAGAAGTAGGTGCAGGTGGCGCACCCCCGTCAGCCACCTCTGCCGCCTCCGCCACGCCCTCGTCCTCAGCGGTGCGCGCGCGCCCCTCCCGCGCCCAGTGCGCCTTCAAGTCTGCGCGCCAGTCCTCGGTGGTGACGAACGCCCAACCGGGGTCTAGCGAGGACGTGAGGTTGCTGCTGTGTGGATGTTGGGTCAGCGCTGTCGTACCCGCACAGGGACGAAACAAACCTGACGCCGCCCTGCCCGCCGACGCCGCTCCACCCGTCTCGCCCGCGCGTCCAGCCCGTGCGCTCCCGCCGCGCAGGTTCGCCTTGCTCCACTCCTTGTGCGTTTCGTCTGTAGCGCTGTCAGCGAGTTCAAAGAAGGGAAGAAAGAGAGATAAGCCCGTACCCCCGCCGAAGCGCTTGTTCTCGAACAGCTCCACCTCGCGCTTCTGCGCGACCCAGCACTCGTCCGTGAGGTTCGCGTCGTCGATAAGGCGCACGCTGAGGGACTTCCAGGAGCGCGGCGACGACGCGGAGCCGCTGCCGAAGACCCTGGCGCGGAGGCGCGTTATGACGGGGCTCGCCTCGATGTGCGCGAGCGCCTGGGCGACGAAGTTGGGGAGGAGGACGCGGATGATGGGGTGGCTGAGGAGCAGCGGTGCGATGCCCAGGACCAGGCATACCGTGCGCACGGGGAAGGCGGGGAGCGAGACCATGGCCATCATGGGGAAGAGCGAGATGACGAGGAGAGTGAGGATGTGCGGGGTTTGCGGTTTGCGGTTGGTGATGTACGGGATGTAGGGCTGCAGCGCGGTTTCGGTGTCCGCGCTGCCGAAATGATGAGCGAAGTCTGAATTCGAAAAGAAAAGACGCACATGAACCCCATGAGATTCTGGATAGCCTGCATGTTGGCCTGCCAGTCCACGGACCCGCTTTCGGCTGGGGCTTCAGGAGCCGGAGGATTCTTGTGGGTGGTCTCGGGGTGCGTCGCGAGAATTATTCCAATGATAATTATTTGGGGAAGGAGAAACAGCAGACGCGGGAAATAGCCTGCGTTACGTTCAGTATTTACCCAACAAAAAAAGGAATGCATACAAAAGAACGCATATCCGGCTATCCAAGTGCTGGTCACCTTCCATCCTTTCTTCCAAAGAACAATCTATCTCTTCTATTCGGTCTTGCATCCAGAAGATGGGGCCGACGCGTTCAATGAAGCGTTTGAAGTTTACGGTCAGCAGGGGCACGGAAAGAGGGTCGTGGGCAGATAGTAAGGTGGTTGCCTGCTGTTTTCCTCGCGGATTGGAGAGAGACCTTGCGGCGGAGGATTTGACGGCAGAGACGAGAGGAGAAGCTGGGGAAGCAGGTTTACAGGCGACGTTATGGAAGAGAGGGAAGACGCAGAATCAGTCCGGCGATGCATGGCTGGTGCCGGGGGATGAGGAAGGGAGGTGACGATTTTCGGAGCGCGGCGGATGTCGTGAACGGTAGTGTCTCGCTGAGATTGCGGTCTGAGACGAGAGGCAGACGCGGGGACATCAATGTAGTCCAGGGTCGCCATCGGAGTCCAAGTTCACCGGTACAGATTATGCACGGCGAACGAGCCCCGTCGAACTTGAAGAGGTGGAGAGGAATCAAGCCGAAGGCTCCTTCCTATCGAGCTACTTACCCACGGTCACAAGGCCGAGACGCGAGCCTGAGCAAGGTAGGCCGCTACTCGTTCGGATGGCTCGTGAAACAAGGGGAGGAGGAAGAGGGTGTTGTCTGGATTGAGTAGACGAGACGAGATGAGAAGGATGAGAAGGGCGCCGTAGCCGCAGCGAGCCACCGGGATCGAGTAGTACGAGTACGCAAGAGGAGAGGAGAAGAGCACTTGTCCACAGTGGAACTGGCAATAAATCACCGCGCAAGATGTGTGCTGTATCCGCAGCAGATGCGCTGGGATCGAACACGCAAGACGAGAGGGCCCCTGCTTTCCAGGGTGGACTAGAGCGATGCTATCGCAGCACAAGATGAGTGTCGATTTCGAAGCGGAATTCCGCGGGGATCTAACACGCGAGACAAGATGAGAAAGGCGCCGTCCATGGGCACAGAAGGACGAAAGGAAAGGGTAGAAAAGACCCAGATAATCTCCAAATCAATAATGAAGATCGAGAGAAGACACAGCGCCAGCGTGGAAGGCGCCACGTGAAAAGCATGCAGCCCGAAGCGATTGTTGAAGCCGAAAAAAAGTTTACACATTTTTGCGGTGGGAAAGAGCGCGAGTGGCAACGAGAAGGGAAACGAAAGAGAAAGACGAAGAAAAGGCGGACGCGGAAGGACCCCAAGATGAGTTATGCAGAGCGAAAGCCGTGCTTGCAAAGATGAGGGAGACCAGGGACCACAAAGTGAACGCAAAGGTAGCCAGACAGGATCTGTCCGAGCCAGCGACGCGTTTCGAGCGTATGAGGACGAGACGACGCGTTTCGACCGTATGAGGCCGCGAGAAAGCGAAAAGTGGGCCTGTCGGTGGTGTATACTATGCTAGCCAGAGGCAAACTACACGAGAAAAACGCGTCAATGAGCGAGTGGAGGACGACAATGGCTTTCCGCTAATGCGTGAGCAGACCATTGAGGTGAAGGATCAGATTCGTGAGAATGTGATCGGAGCCGGCATGGCCGGCATGGAGCGAGTTAGCCATCCCTCGGCTTGACTTCCTTGTCCACTGAGCCCGCTCGTGCCTTGCGAACTGAGTACTGAGCTCCCACACGGTGACCATTTGTTTGAGGGCAATGAACGAGTCAGGTGATCGTGGTTCGTACATATATAAACGGCCGCCGAGAGTACCCTCAAACACAATCACAACCACCCGTTACAAACAACCCTCTTCAACAGCCTCCTTTTCGAGTAAGTTTTCCCACATTAGAGCCTGTTCCTCCAGCTTAAGGTTGCTCTCAACAGCCATGGCACAAGATATCGGGGACTATCGAGTTTATGGCTTCCTGGTCAATGACGAACAAATGCTTGCATATGCGCTCAGAAACGGTCTCGGCAAAGACGGAGATGTATGGGAGAGGGATTGTGCGATAACCGCCGCCACTGCCAAGTACCTGCGCGTGCACAAGGTATCTCCATCCACCGTCGCGGGCGTCAGGAACCCACGCACTGGGGAAATCAGAGTCTGCGCCGCTATTGCATCGGAGGATGACAACGACCGCCTGCCCCAACCGAAACCGGAGACGGTCGAAAAGTTGCAGAAGGCGTTTGGAACCGGAAAACTACCGCAGTGGTATATTCACGTGTAGGCCCCTACCACCCCTCCTCACGACACCCCCACGACTACCATTCATTACCTATTAGCTTTCGAATCGCTGTGAATCACTCTCAATAAATCGCGTCATTTTTTTTCACATTTTCTTCGCCAGAACACACTATCCGAGTAGAGGTGCGGACTCTCGACAAGCACCGAGAAGCGAGATACGACGACAGGCCTCGTATAGTCCCCCGTTTCGAGGTCCTGGCCAAGCAACCCCCTGAGATCTCCCAGGCAAAACAGGTATGACGCCCTCTGCGGACGTCCGGGACAGATAGTATACAAATTATCATGACATCGACATCGCTCTGGTATGGTTATACCAGATACGCCGAACCCGCCGCCGCCGTCGCGTCACTCCGCCTACAATGGGAGAATGCGAAGGCGAGGGCGGGCGGTGTGCAGTCCACGCATCGTTCGTGTACACCCAGCCGTCTAGTCTGACCGTCAGCACACAAAGAATAAAACTAGATGCAAGTGGCACACCCCTGTCAGCCACTTCCGCCGCCACGCCCTCGTCCTCAGCGGTGCGCGCACGCCCCTCCCGGGCCCACTACGCCTCGAGGTCCGCGCGCCAGTCCTCGGTGGTGACAAACGCCCAACCGTGGTCCAGCCGAACTCCAGCGAGAACATGAGGTGGCTGCTGTGTGGATGTTGGGTCAGCGCTGTCGTCTCCATGGAGGCGCGAAACAAACCTGACGCCGCCGAAATCGCCGCCGCGAGGCTCGTGGAAGTCGGTGAAGAACCAGCTGGGGAAGAAGTGGAGGCAGCAGGAGCAGGCACAAACGTATCCCTAAACTCCGCGCACACCGCGCGCCCCACCCGCCTACGAAGCGGCCCACCGCCTCCGTCCCGCCTCCCCCTGCCACCGCGTCTTTTGCGTCTTTAGGATTATTCTCCTTGGGCTCTTTCTCCTTGGCGTCTTTTTCTTTCACCCCTTTCTCCTTCTCCTTGATCGCGCCCTTCTTCCCAGCAGCACCAGTAGAGCTTGTTGACACAGCAAAAGGAAGGCCAACTCCCCTGCCCCACCACCCGCACTCCCAACAACCATTACAGCCCTCACCTCAACCCTCACATCCCTTCCCTCCTGCCTCGCACGCGCAAGCGCGCTCCAGCGCACGAGCCCCGCGTGCACCGCCGCGAGCGGGTGCGAGTTGTCTGTGTAGAGGTGTCGGCGCAAGCGGGTCTGAGCTCGATATGGGGTTCGCGTTCGGGTCAAGTAAGGAGTTCAAGACTCCTGCCCTCGCCCATACTTCCATTCACGACACCATTATCGACGAGCTGGTAGAGTCGTGGCCTCCCGTCGAACGCCTCCCGCTGCCCAACTTGGTCTCTGTGCGCAGTTCCTTTCCGGGGACACTGCAACACGTCTTCTCCGATATTCTCATCTCCATCTCTGCGCCTCGACTCGAATCTCTTGTGCTCAAAGAGGTTGGCCTAACTCATCTCGATAGGAAGTTCTTTGAGCTCCCAGGCGCGTCAACTAAGTTCCCATTTCTCCGCTCCCTTACGTTCTGCGACTTCGACTACCAGAGTGCGGTGCGCCTAGCTCTGCCAAGCCTTGTGCACCGTCTTCCCCAAAATCACCGAATTTACATACATACATACGACGGCGTACCCGCCGACCGTCCTGGTTATGATGGCGGGTAGTCTCTTATAAACAGACACTACAACAAAATGGGATAATTCTGATCAGCAACCCCCCGCACTGGTGTACGGGGATTGCTGAACAGTTTTTTTCTATTTGGCAACCCCCTTAAGGGATCGCCTCGGTTAGATAGGACTTCCGATGAACCTGCCGAGGTGTGCCGAGATTTTGTTATTTGGGATGCCTCCCCCAACCGACGTCTAATTGCAGGTGGGCTCAATTTTGAGACCCGGGGGAGCATTTCAACACTCAATCAGGTGCCTGGATCACGGTATAGAAGAAATGTCCTGGATATTGGGTATGTGATCCCAACTGATCGCACTAGATTGGTGATGCGGCTGGTAGGCTTAAAAGAGGGGTGTAATGCACTTGACCTTGAGTGTCTATATTGCCAAAGGATACACAGTATAAACCCTCAACTCCCCGTACCGCAAGCACATATATGTCAGAGAGTACCATCCTGCCGCGAAGGCCGACGTCTCGGCATGCCCGGCATCCTCGTCGGCATTCGTTTCTCACTAGTTTCAGCTTACACATACGGGTTGCTGGGCTGCTATCTTAGAATTATCCAACAAAATGAGCTCGTACCTCGCTTGTTGTAGTCTGTCGTTTTGCCGAGCTGCTTGATTGGAGGCCAAATGTGTTCTGTAAGCAAATTCTGTTGTGTCATGAAGGTCAGTCCATGACGCGTCCTTCCCCCACTTTGCATCAAATATACCTTCGCAATAGGTCCACCTACCCACCAAAATCTGACGCGCAACAGGTCGGAATCCAGATGCCGAAATTTGGTGATCCGGCTGCTGCCGAGGCGTCGGGTTCGTTCCTCGTCCTTGCCTCGTCCAAAGGGCTTCGAAGGGACCGGATCTGAACACATGGAAGCGCTTGTAAGGAGTATAGAAACATTTCTGTCTCTTCGTATGGAGCATCTTAGTATTCTGGGCGCTGGAACAACGGAAAGTAAAAATCAAACGGCGAGCACTGCCACAATGCTTACATAAGGATGTGGACCTCCAACCATCAGTGGCGCGGGAGTCGTTGCTAGAAGAATGGGAGTGGGACTCGCCCAAATTACGCGAGTCCCATTCTTGATCGCGCTCACATCAATCCATCAATATCGGCAGATATCTGCCGCACGGTCTTCAGCTCATTATTCACACTGTATATCTATCACTGGGGGGAACAGTGGTCCCCCCAGACCCCCCTGCTTATGCCTGACGGCCTATTCAAGGATTTTATCGTTGCATTGCATTCTTTAAAGCTTATTCCAATGGAAAAATCTACTGTTGCGGCGGACCCCCCTTTGCGCTCGCCGCTCGGCCCACTGCGTGGTGCTTCCGCTCGCCGCGGTGGTCCACTGCGTGGGGCCCGCAATAATATTTTTTGGACGTGTAGTGGATATTTCAGTGCTTATTCCCGCTCTGCGGCACGTCGGCACCGGGCGCTCGAGATCATTCCATCAAATGATCCGACCACCAATTTTAACCGAGTCCCATTATCGCCGAGCTACGCGAGGCTACGCGGGCTCACGCGACATCATTAATGGGACTCGCGCCATCAGACGAGTCCCACTCCCATTCTTTTCGTCAGTACTCGTGGCGCGGTTAACTTCAGACTAATGGCGGGAGAATCTGGCGTATCCGTTCCTGGCTCTGCAAATGGCGACCCCTGGCCTGATCTGCACACATTTAACACCAATCTCGACATCGACGACTTGGAGCTTGCGAGGATTGCAGTCGAGCGCCGGAAGATGATTGGCTACCCACTGCGGGCGCTGCAAATCTCGGGGGTTGATGAGTTCAACCTGGATGATGAGAGCGAGGAGATTCTCGACTGGTTGGAGGATAATTTGACCGTGGAGCGATTTTCCACGGTCGAGCGGTGGCCGCCTGGAAGTGATTACGACCCTGATGATACGCTGTTCACTTGATATGCAAAATTCAACTTCTTCATCTTGAACGGCTTGTGCGCTCTTTTCAGAGTATCTGGGAGGTGGAATGGGTCTGGTTTTGAAACGAAGTGGTTATCAAGCTTCCAGGTACAGCACGCTAAAGCTAGCCGGCCTTCGATCTGAAGATACAGTATCTCTCCAAATCACCGGTTGAATGAAGAACCGTATCTACAAATTTAAAACCCTGAATTGCGATAAGCCTGCGTTCAATTTCGTCCACACACGTGTTACTTGTAGAGATTCTTTTCGAGCCTCCGCCCTGGGTTTGAACAAGGTTTGAAAGTCTAAATTCCGACAGGCCTCCATCTGGAAACACCTTTGGCGCATATAGAGGCCGGCCCGCTCTATAGATCTCCGGTTACGACATAGAGCCGGATAGAGCCGAGGACTCTATGTAGAGCGCCATAGACACTCCGACTCTACTGTCAACCACCACATCTACAATCGAGTATCCCCGCTACACCGCTCGATGTAGGCACACAGGGTCCGCGTGCCTCTGCGTGCCTCGTTGCTGGCCGGCTGCGCAGACGGCGTGGGGACGACCTATAAAAGAAGCCCGAGTCACCGGTGCGTCAACTTGTTCTTTTCCCCCCCTCTTCCATCTCTTCTCTCCTCCAAGCTCTCGTCTTCTGCAAGCTGTCTTCAAAGTTCAAACTCCAATTGGTTTTCATCAAGTTCCTTTGGGGCATTCTCAAGCCGTTCCTCAAGTTGTCTAGTGTACGCTCTCGAGAATGAACGGGCTCAAGATGGCTAGATCTTCAAGCTCAATTCTCTGGGTACCGGCGGGCTCCGCTTGACATCTTCCGCAGGCTTCCTTCCCATCGGCCCTGGCTTCCTTGTCGTTGTATCCGTCTTTATGTGCTGTCGGTGTCGTGTACTTAGCACCGCGAATGCATCATTTTCTCAATCATGATCCGTGTGATATCCGGTCTAATATCCATGCAGCGCGCGAGTGCGGCAAGCCTCTGCCGGTGGTCTATGTAGAGCCGCGGTGCTCTATGTGGCTCTATATCGCTCTATAGCTATATGGCTCTATCCGCCTATTGCTCTACACGCCTCTATGATAGGGGTATACATGCCTCTGAACCTACAGCTCTACTGGTGTCTACATAGCTCTACATAGGCATGTGGTGTTTTCCAGATGTCATGAGGAACAGCACACGTGATTATCCGGCTGGCACAGTGTGCTCGTTGAACAATTGCTAGATTATTGCTTGGTTATGTAACAGCCGAGTCGTCTATTACAGTCGTCATTGAAAAAGCCCTTTGCACAATGAATATGTAAAGAGATGGTCGTAATATAAATTCGTACTTGAGATATGTATCATAAAAGGGAAACAGAGAGTACAACAGAAAGTAGACAAGGTACAGACTACGAACTTCTAGCAAATCACTGCTGGCGCTCGTTGAGAACCTTCCTCTCGAACTCAGCCCAGTTAGCGAGCCTTCCGCGGAGTGTTGCGAGTCGCTCGTTAGAAGCTGTGGTGCCGAGGAAAAGGGGTTTCGTCCACTTGGGCGTCACCAGAGTGTGCTTCATGTCCGCCATATTTTTCGTCCTGATGGCGTTTGAGATGAACTCGGGCTTGACGTTCTTCTTCCGTCTGACATGTGCCGTTTTATAATACGGACCACAGGCAGCGACCAAGATAACAACTTTGGCATCTGCTTCGGGCATGCAGAACAACACTGCCGCCTGTTTGAGCAGTTGGCCTTGCGACTCTCCAAACTTCCTTTCCAAAGATTCTTCAACTTCTTGGTCGCCAGGATGAAGGTGGCGGTGGATAAAACACTTGATTTCCACCAAGGCACGCGGTGACTGCTACGAAAGCTTGGCCGATTCTAGATGTAACAGAGATGTCGGTTCCAAGGACGGGTTCGACGTGAACGATAGCGAAATCGGTGATCCGTTTTTTTGCCTCGTTTTGGGCAATGGTGGCATCCGAGTCGGTGGATATTTCGTTCATCCAGTCGTCGTCGTCGTTCATATCTGTAGCCCCGACGCTAGATGCGGCGGTTTCCGGGTCCACCCAAATCTCGTCCTCCAACTGCTCATCTTCCTCGTCATTGGGTGTCACAATCTCGGCCAAAATGTGAATCTCTTGGGCGGTGGCAGCGGGCTCAACCTCGTCCGACTCATCGGGCACACACCAGAAAAGATACTGGGGCGCGACGAGGAGATGGGGCATGCCGCTGACGAGAGCGAACAAGGTGTGGTTCCAGGCAATGTACCAATAATACTCAACGTTGCGCGAGTTGAGACCGCGGGCAAAGGCGAGACTTCTCGCGAAAAAAAAGCTCCTGTATGCTTCAAAAACGGTGAAGATGACCGAGGCTGGCGAATCAGAGTGGCAGTGGCGATGGCATCGTATGTCGAACGAGTGCGTCAAGACTGAGTGGCAAACAAGGAGGGGTGTTGAGGACTCAGAGTGAATTCCACAACCTTAGCTCCGCACGTTTTTATCATCATCTGAAGACAATGGGAACCGAAAAAGGGAAGCAAGGGAGGCAAATGAAACAAAGACAGACCCGATCCATTGTCTCTTTGTCTCTCTTTGCTCATATTTGGCCCTGACTCGAACCATCAATTGATCGACGATTCAGATGCCTAGCACGTGACCGCGAGTTCCGCTTAAATTAAAATAGCAAGTTCGACTTGACTTGTCGCCACTCCCCACATTCACAGTTAACCTCCCGTCCTCGTCCTCCAATTCTCACTCCGCCTTAACCACCACACACCCACACGATATCACGCCCCTTGCAACACTTGACCTTCCCATCCTTGTGGTACGCTACTCCCTCCTTTACGAGTCTTCAACAGCTAAATGATGTTCCAAGTTCAGCAGTCATGTCAACAACACGCTCCGAAAAGCAATACCGCGTCTTTGGCTTCCTGCTGAAAGAGGAAGCCCTGCTCAAATATGCGCTGGACAATCGTCTCGGTACAGATGATGACAGACCGGCCCAGATCGCTTCTATCTATCGCGCAGCAGAGAATTTCTTGGACAGATACGGCGTAGACCGGTACATCGTCGCAGGAGTGAAGATGAACGGAGTTTTCAAAACCTGCGCCGCTCTTGCATCGGACGATTACGAGGACCGTCTGCCCATGCCACCGAAGGAGACCATCGAAAAAGTGCAGAAGATGCTCGGGACGACGAAGCCTCCTCGTTGGTTCCCCCGTGCATAGATGCCCCATCGCGTCTGATGGTCTTCATGATTCATAACGATTCATCCTCTATCATTTATCCCTTATTATTCGCTCTCGTATCGCTTTGGATAAAATTATCATGCTTTCGTACCGCTTTGGATATATCTTATCGTCTCCACGCCCAAATCCCTTCTCAGACCAGACATCATAAGATCCCTCAAACGGCTTAGATTGGCGTTGTCTCGGCGGCGCCGGCACAGGCCATCTAAAGCATTCAAAGTTACGACATCAACACACACCTTCTGTTCACAAAAATTGAAATCAACAACGTCTTCCCCGTTCCACACCTCTGATACTCGTGCGCCTCTTACTCGTACGTATACTCAAGTTGTTCTTACAGTTTATTGAGATCCTTCGAGGTCATGTCGGGCCCAATTCGTATGCGTGATGGAGGCCCTTACCGTGTCTACGGTTTCGTGCTAAACGAAGAATACCTGCTGGAATATGCACTCGAGAACGGTCTTGGCACGGACAAAGATGAATGGGCAAAGGAATGTGCCATCTCCCAGGCGGCCGACGTCATCCTGGCTATGCACAAAGTATCCCCAGCTCTTGTTGCGGGTGTCGTGGTCAAGGGAAAGATCAGAACCTGCGCCGCCATTGCGTCGGAGTACAACAACGATCGCATGCCCATGCCGCCCAAGGCCACCATCGAGAAGCTGAAGCTCATGATCGCCACTGAACAGGAGCCTCGGTGGTATCGCCACATATAGGGTCATCGTGCCTGACTCTTCACGACGTGCCACGAATCCCTTCGACGGTAGGTAGGTAGGTATATTCCGGCGCGGTCCCGTTAAGAAACAGCCGGGGCCCGTACTACATACATGCGTCAGGTGTATGCTACGGATACCATCAATCTTTGACCACTGGAGCACCTGAGTGAACCCTCTGCACCACCGACAACATCAGGTACCAAAAAAGAAAAAAATACCGGTTGTACGCGTGGGCGATGCAGACAGAACCTCCGGGTCGCATGGCCTCCAACATCTGGCATGGACAAAAAGGTGTGGAAAGAGCGATGACTGAAAATCTTGAAGAGTCGGATGCCTGAGTAATTCGACAACAACTCCGTATAATTGGTGTATGGTCGGAGACTCTTGCTCAAGACTTGGAGGATTTTCCTGCAGATGACACCGCTTTCTCCTTGGACGCTTTCCAACAACGCACTGCGACAGTGCTGGGTAACATTCCAAAGGATTATAGGATAATTAGATGCTTGTATAAAAGATGTCTGAGTGTGCGATGAATCACATACTGCCGATGCGTTCTCACAACCAGCCACTTTCCGGATTTCGCGAGGGATCCACACGAGCATGCAGCGCGAAGAACAAGTCCCATGGCCAGAAACGTCAGATCAACAACCCAAGTAATGATATTGCCAATGCGAAGGCAGGCATCCCATTCAACATGTACATGTACCCATTACCAGCTCGCATACATCGCTTTGGATAATTTTTATCGTTTTTGCACGGAACTGCACGAGTCGCGAGGGTGAGACTGATGAGAATGGACCCACGATGCCGTATCCGCAATTTTTCAAGGCAGGGAGAGGGTCAGGCCGAATCCGCTGTACCCGCTCTTGAGTCGGGAGTACGCCTAGATGTTCTCGTTTCTCGCGTAGCCGATTCGAGGACAATTAAGATATCGACATCGCTCTAGTGTGTTTATACCAAATACGCCGAACCCACCGCCGCCGCCTCGTCACCCCGCCTGCAATGGGAGAACGCGACGGCGACGGCGGGCGGTGTGAAGCCCAGGCATCGTTCGTGTAAACCCAGCCGTCTAGTCTGATCGTCAGCACGCAAAAAATAGAAGTACATGCAGGTGGCGCACCCCCGTCAGCCACCTCTGCCGCCTCCGCTACGCGCTCGTCCTCAGCGGTGCGCGCACGCCCCCCGGGCCCACTGCGCCTCCAGGTGCGCGCCAGTCCTCAGTGGTGACGAACGCCCAACCAGGGTCTAGCGAGTACGTGAGGTTGCTGCTGTGTGGATGTTCAATGATATATGAAGGCCGGCTCCGAGAGTTCCCTTAAACGCAATCACAACTCGAACCACAGACAACCACCCATTACAAACAACCCTCTCCGAGTCCAACAGCCTCCTTTTCGAGTAAGTTTCCTCACAGTAGAGCCTGTTCCTCCAGCTTAACGTTGCTATTAACAGCCATGGCACAAGATATCGGGGACTATCGAGTCTATGGCTTCCTGGTCAATGACGAACAAATGCTTGCGTATGCCCTCAAGAACGGTATCGGCAAAAAGGGAGATCTAGATGAATGGCAGAGGGTTTGGGCGATAGCGGCCGCCACCGCCAAGTATCTGCGTGTGCACAAGATATCCCCCGCCACCGTCGCGGGCGTCAGGAACCCACGCACTGGAGAAGTCAGACTCTGTGCCGCCATCGCATCGGAGGAATACAACGACCGCCTGCCCATGCCGGGCCCGGAGACGGTCGGAAAGCTGCAGAGGGCGTTTAACACTGATAACCTACCACGGTGGTATACTCACGTGTAGGCCCCCACTTCCTCACGACACCCCCACGACATCTTTTATACCTATTAGCTTTCGGATCGCTTTGAATCGCTCTCAATAAATCACGTCTTTTTTTTTACATTTGTTTACTGGAACACACTATCCGTTCTCTTTGATGAGCTCCACGACATAGGTGCGCGCTTTCGCTGACAACTTCAAGCACCGAGAAGCGAGATACGATGACGGCCTTCGTTCGGTCCCCGTCACGAAGTCCCGCAACCGTCTGAGGTCTCCTACGGCTGTGACGCCCTCTGCAGACGTCCGGAACAGATAAGATAGTATACAAGGTGTTATGACATCGACATCGCTCTAGTGTGATTATACCAGATACGTCGAACCCACCGCCGCCGCCTCGTCACCCCGCCTACAATGGGAGAATGCGACGGCGACGGCGGGCGGTGTGCAGTCCACGCATCGTTCGTATAAACCCAGCCGTCTAGTCTGCCGTCAGCACAAGAAACATCAGTAAATGCAAGTGGCGCACCCCCGTCAGCCACCTCTGCCGCCTCCGCCACGCCCTCGTCCTCAGCGGTGCGCGCACGCCCCTCGCGAGCCCACTGCGCCTCGAGGTCCGCGCGCCAGTCCTCGGTGGTGACAAATGCCCAACCGGGGTCCAGCGAGAACGTGAGGTTGCTGCTGTGTGGATGTTGGGTCAGCGCTGTCGTACCCGCACAGGGACGAAACAAACCTGACGCCGCCCTGCCCGCCGACGCCGCTCCACCCGTCTCGCCCGCGCGTCCAGCCCGTGCGCTCCCCGTCGCGCAGGTTCGCCTTGCTCCACTCCTTGTGCGTGTCGTCTGCAGCGAGCGAGTTAGCCGGCCCGTACAAGGAATAAGGGAAAGGAGAGAGAAGCACGTACCCCCGCCGAAGCGCTCGTTCTCAAACAGCTCCACCTCGCGCTTCTCCGCGACCCAGCACTCGTCCGTGAGGTTCGCGTCGTCGATCAGGCGCACGCCGAGCGCCTTCCAGGAGCGCGGCGACGACGCGGAGCCGCTGCCGAAGAGCTTGGCGCGCAGGCGCGTTATGACGGGGCTCGCCTCGATGTGCGCGAGCGCCTGGGCGAAGAAGTTGGGGAGGAGGACGCGGATGATGGGGTGGCTGAGGAGCAGCGGTGCGATGCCCAGGACCAGGCATACCGTGCGCACGGGGAAGGCGGGGAGCGAGACCATGGCCATCATGGGGAAGAGCGACATGACGAGGAAGGTGAGGATGTGCGGGGTTTGCGGTTTGCGGTTGGTGATGTACGGGATGTAGGGCTGCAGCGCGGTTTCGGTGTCCGCGCTGCCGAAATGATGAGCGAAGTCTGAATTCGAAGAGAAAAGACGCACATGAACCCCATGAGATTCTGGATAGCCTGCATGTTGGCCTGCCAGTCCACGGACCCGCTTTCGGCCGGGGCTTCAGGAGCCGGAGGATTCTTGTGGGTGGTCTCGGGGTGCGTCGCGAGAATTATTCCAATGATAATTATTTGGGGAAGGAGAAACAGCAGACGCGGGAAATAGCCTGCGTTACGTTCAGCATTTACCACACAAAAAAAAGAATGCATACAAAAGAACGCATATCCGGCTATCCAAGTGCTGGTCACTTTCCATCCTTTCTTCCAAAGAACAATCTCTTCTATTCGGTCTTGCATCCAGAAGATGGGGCCGACGCGTTCAATGAAGCGTTTGAAGTTTACGGTCAACAGGGGTACGGAAAGAGGATCATGAGCAGACAGCAGAGTGGTTGCCTGCTGCTTTCCGCGCGGATTGGAGAGGCCCTGCGGCGGAGGATTTGACGGCAGAGACGAGAGGAGAAGCTGGGGAAGCAGGTTTACAGGCGACGTTATGGAAGAGAGGGAAGACACAGAATCCGTCCGGCGATGCATGGCTGGTGCCGGGGGATGAGGAAGGGAGGTGACGATTTTCGGAGCGCGTCGGATGTCGTGAACTGTGCTGGTACTGTCTCTCTTATTTTGCGGTCTGAGACGAGAGGCAGACGCGGGAACATCGATGTAGTCCAGGGTTGCCATTGGAGTCCAAGTTCACCGGTACAAATTATGCACGGCGAACGAGCCGAAGAGGTGGAGAGGAATCAAGCCAAAGGCTCCTTCCTATTCGAGCTGCTTACCCACGGTCACAAGGCCTCCACGGTCACAAGACCGAGACGCGGCCGCTACTCGTTCGGATGGCTCGTGAAACAAGGGGAGAAAAGGAGGAAGGTGTTGTGTGGATTGAGCAGACGAGAGAGATGAGAAGGGCGCCGTATCCGCAGCGAGACGCCACCGGGATCGAGTACGCAAGACGAGAGGAGAAGAGCTTGAGAAGAGCGCTTGTCCTCGGTGAAACTGGCGATAAATCACTGTGCAAGATGGGCGCTGTATACCGAGAGGGGTGCTTTCCAGGGTGGGATGCTATCGCGGCAAGCTGATTTCGAAGCGGAATTCCGCGGGGCTAAACGCGAGACAAGATGAGAAAGGCGCCGTCCATGGGCACGGAAGGACGAAAGGAAAGGGTAGAAAAGACCCAGATAATGTCCAAATCAATAAATCGAGAGAAGACACAGCGCCAGCGTGAAAGGCGCCGCGTGGACATGCAGGTGGGAAACTGCGCGAGTGCGCGCAACGAGAACGGAAACAAAAGAGAAAGACGCGAAGAAGGGCGGATGCAAACATACAGAGAACGAATGCAAGCAAGCCAGCAGCCTGTGCGCGATCAAGGTGCACAAAAAGGACGTGTAAGCGTGGATGCGAAAAGATGCGAGCTCGTGACAGGAGCGAGGGAGACAGCACAGGCATGAATTGAGAAAACAAAAAGGCGGATGCGGATTCCGGAAGGACTCCAAGATGAGATGAGTTAAGTATCCCTCGGCATGGGCATGCGGGCGTTGTCATACTCCGATGCGCAGGTCTTGACCTTGCCGTTGACAACCACGCCTGCGACAGTGGAGGGAGACACTTTGTGCAAAGTCCTCGCCCATTCGTCTCTATCCGTGCCGAGACCGTTCTCGAGTGCATATTCCAGCATGGATCTTTCCTTGAGCAAAAAGCCACGGTAGGGACCTCCATCACATAGACGTCTTGGACCTGACATGGCACTGGAAGACCTCAGGCTTCAGGCCTCAGCTAGGTTGGGATATAATTCAGAGTTGCAGAGAAAGAAGGTGTCGAGCGATCAAAATCCAAACACAAACAGACGTGTCGTCGACGTCTCTCTCTCTGACCCTGCACTCCATACTCTCCCAAGAGAACAGCACCACTTCTCGCAGCAAGGCGGATGCTGAGGCGCTCTTATGCTCAGTAAAACTTGGCGGCGCCGCGAGAGTCTTCAACTCCGTGCGTTAAGTGCCAGACGTTGGTGCGCTCGTCTGGTCCGTCTTGCAGCGCAGCTGCTTACCCACTCCCGGCTGCTTACCCACTCCCGACGACGTTGTCCTCTTCACCAACTTGACGCCTTCGACACCACTCTCAGCCTCGCCGCCCCAGCACCCTCTGCCTGCCTCCGTCTGCACCTCCTCCTGCTCATTCTCCACTTATTCGTACGCTCCCTTGCACGTACTCGCCCTCGCTCGTGCTGACTTGACTCCTCTGCCCTTCCAGGAATCCCGTACCCACGACACCGACTCCGTGTGTCGTGCCGGCGTTGCGTACACCACATCCGTCTTTCTTCCCCTCTTCTGCTAGCGCGGGGGGGACCCTTCGACATCGCGCTATCTTGCCAGCAGGCCGCACGCGCCGCACCCCATTCGTGCGTGAGCCCGCGCAAGCGTCTTCGTGCGTCTTCCTCCCTGACTCCACTTATCTCTCTGATTTTGCTTATGCACAGTCCCACGCGACCAACAAACGATGGCAAGCCGTGGCGGCTGACTGGAGAGAGATGGAGTACATGGAGAGGGAGCTAAGGTACGCAGCCTCTTTTCTCTACCCCTACGGCTGCCCCGACCCCGCCCGATCCAGCGCCCTGCGTCAAGACGAGATGCGGGGAGTGCGCGCAGCTCATCCCTACACCCGCGCGCTCGATGTGCTGGGAGCGATTCAACGGCAACGCGGTACACTACGGCACCCGCTCCGCTTCGACTGCGAGCGGCAGCGCTGCCCAGCGCGCTCGCAGTCTTTGAAGCTGTGTCTCCGATCCAGCCCGTGGGTCCCGTCGCCTCCTCGACTCCGTGCCCGCGTCCCCCACCGTCGCGCGGCGCTGTGCGGCACCGCAAACCCCGCTCACTGCGCCCCTGCGCACTCGCGGCGGCGGTGCTGTCCGTGCGCTTGCGGGACGTTTTAGCTACCTCCCCATCTATCTAATCAAGCCGCTGCTCTACGTGCATGCGTACTTACATTCTACCTACCGTACACCTGTAGCTACAAATTTGTAGTCTGTACAAATTGAATGCATTCTTGGGTGGATTCTGACCTTAATAGCGTCGAAAGAAGAGAAAGAAAGAAAGATGAAGGGACGGACTTGCGGGATCAACTTTCAAACGAATCGCAAGCCGCAATGCAAACGCTACCGCCGACGCAAAAAAAATCAGCGCGTGCGAGACTCGAAGCGTGTAAAATGAACGGAAAGCTCACCCTGCGCGCAACTCATCCTCCCCGCGCAAATTTTAATCTGTACTACTAGTGTCGAATGTTGTAAGCCAAAAAAAAACGCGTAAGCCCGAATCGAACGAAGGAAATGCCCACCTTCCTTCGTGGATATCCGTCCAGAACGAAGAACGACTGGGTGCAAGTTGGATAGTTGTATATTGTATAGAGTATCGAGTATCGAGTTCAATCGGGTTCGGTTGAGTAATTGAAGTTGAGTATGTGTTGCGTATCGAGTGTTGGTTGAATTCGGAAGCTGGGTTGAGTGAGAGGGAAGGAAGGAAGTAAGGGTGAGGATGAAGGAGCAAAGAAGATGAATGAGTTGGATGGATGGCTTACCTTGTCTGACACAGGGCGAGCTTGACCTCAGGATCGAAGTGTATGTATCTTTAGAACAAGTCAGCCCGGAGGGAAACTGAACGAGGGACAGAAATACATACCTCGGAACGGAGTCGTGGTTGGGTTTGAACGCTGCGAGCGTCCGCAACTAGGTAAGGAATGTGATTAGTGTGCGGATTCCACGAGTAAAGTATATAGTTGAGATGTACTGACCTTGAGATCCGGGTCCTGGTTCAACTGGACTTGAACCGGAAACTTGAATGAATACATACCAAGGGCGGAGTTGGAGGTCGGGACAAGACAAGCTGGAAGGGAAGCAGAAATCAGTACGGTGGAAATATAGATATACGATTGGCTCAGGGGTAAGTCTACTCGGAATGAAGTCGAGTTGAGGTTGAGGTTGAGTTGGCCGCGTTGCTTGACTTTGGAGATGAGTAAAGGGCGAGAACTAAAGCAAGTGTCAAATCAGGGCGCCGTTGAACTGAGGGAAATCATGAACGACTTACCATTGAATGAACGTATCTACACAAACTTGTGACTACACTACACAACTTTTATCGAAAATACAACTAGTTGAAAGGCAGTTGGAACCAGCGAAGAAGGACTTGGGCAAGGCCGGCGCGGCGAGGCAGACCTTGCTCGAGTAAAGCTTGGTGGTTGACTGAGACGTGTTGAATCTGAATTCAACCACGAATTAGCGACATCACCAACGCCCGAACCAAGTCAACGCGTACCTTATGGCTCAATAAAATAAGTCTACTTGTAAAACCCGAACCTCCCCGTACATCGAAGCCAACCGCTGCAAAGGTATCAATGCTCGAACGAGCACACAAAGTGCGAAATCAAGGTTTACCTAGAAAAGTCAACGGGAGGAACATCTACAAAACCCAAGTCAAATGAACGAGGGCCAGATAAGAATTGAACGTCACGTACCGTGGACAAAACCACTGAACAAGATTAAAGTCTTGCTATCCAAACAGGAGCTCTCAGAGCCAACACAAGAGGTTCATTGGTAAACTGAACGCGACGTACCTGGATATAATCCCTCACTTGTGAGCCAAGTTGAACCCGTCTGAGAAAAGTCAGTATATGAATCGAAGTCAAAGGTGAACTCGACGCACCTGTGAGACCCCGACTATCCCAATCCCAGTCTGAATGCGACACGATTCAACGTTGCTGTGGTAGCACTTGGGGCCTTTGGCGGTAACCTCGGCGTTCCAAGCCAGGGTGAACGAGATTGAACACGTCTAAGGTAAGTCAGTAAAGAGAAAGTGAAGGCAAATGTAAACCCAACGCACCTGTAATACCCCGACCATCCCAATCCCAACCTTAATGTAACCCAAGTCGACGTCGCAATAGTTGAGCTTCGAAATGAACAGTCCAGTCAGTCCAAGTAAGGTCGAATGGAGACGAAGGTAACGCACCTCGGGTGTATGTATATGTATAGGCTAGAAAGCGTAAGGGATAGTCCAGGCATGAAGTTTGACTATCTAATGCCAACCCGAAGTGAGTTGACAAGTATGAAGCTTTTGAACGAGATCCAATTTGAAGATAATTTCGGCGTGCAAGGGCCAGGGTAAGTCGTCTAGAATATGCTACAAAGAGGTCAGTAAACGGTAAGGTAAGTCAAAGGTCAAGTGAACGGACCTTGTGGATAGGTGGCTTGCAGCGGCATTCGTGAAAGGTAAGCCTTGAACTTCAGTTAGTCAATGAACGAAGATTGAGGAGATGGGAACGAGACGCACCTAGAGCCATAAGACCCGCATATCGTTCCTGTCGTTCCTGTCGTTCATTTCAAACCCAACCAGACTCCAAGTGGACCGAACGTCGAAACCTAACAAAAAATCGAGCGAGGCCAGTAAAGTTAAAGGGTCAAAGTCAAGATATACTTCTGCAAGGTCAGACCGGCCTTGCGACTTTGGTTAGACGCCAAAGGAAGTCAATTGAACGAAGTTGAGACAAAATGAAAAGGCTAGAGTGAAAGGATTGAAGGTCAGTGATCAATTAAGTCGTGAACGGAAAGGACAAAACTTACCATTGACGACTTTGTGAGTTTGTGAAGCGACACGGCGAGGTAAGTCAGTCGAGATTGAACCCCTACAAAGAGTCAAAGAACAGTCAGTAAGGAATTGAAGCGCAAAAAACAAGGGCATACCTTAGGGACAAAGGGGCTGAACAGCGTCAAGGTAAGCCTATCGAATGACGGTCAATCCGAGTCTAAATGAAGGGAAGGACTTACCACCTTGGACTTTAATGAAGTCAATTAGAGTTGACGTTTTGGTCAATAGGTCTATAGATGAAGGTCAGTAAGGAATTGTGGAGGTAGAAAAGAAGGCTTACGACGGAGGTATTCAAACCAGCAGTCAGCGTGGTTGAGTGCTGAGCAATTCAAATGAGATGGAAAGACTAGAAGGATTCAAACGAAGGTGAGTAATGGTTCCGAGGAGAAGGTAAGGACATACCTGATTCCCAGAACCTGAAGTCATTATAACGGTGAAGTTGCGTTCATCCAAGTGAAGGGGATTGAGGACATTTGTATGGCGGGCGTTTAGCTGTAGCTAAAAGGCTTCAAGAGTCGTTAGCAATAAAATCTGGGTGATGAAAATAAGTTCAATACGCACTTTGTGACCGCTGAACCAAATTCCAAGCCCAAAACAAAGTTGCCGCGGTTGCGAATGAATGGCGGTGTAAAGCTGACTACAAAAGCTCGAAGGAAGCTAACAAAACGTAGGTTAGTATGTATAAGTGTCTATAAGGGCCCACTGACCTTGGTTGACCGAGGTGGGCCGACGTTGCGGGTGGTTCGTTTCTAAGAGGCGGCGTGGGAATGGCGCGCCGAGACGGCTTGATGGTACCGGGAAAGCCCGAGGGCGACCCAGGCAAGAAACAAGAAGATCAAGCGCGCGGCAAGAGTAGGCTGAGGGCGTGGAAATGAGCCGCGAGCCTGGCCACGGCAGTGCGGGGATGCCGGTGGCCTTGGGACTTCGGAGGAGGGAGGAGGGAAAGTGGGTGAATGTCGAACATGTTGAGTGTGCTGAGCGACCTCGGTTCTTATACGGTTTCTGAGCCGCAACGAGGGAGGCCCAGACATCCCGAGCTCACCGGGATGGTTACCAGGTGACGGATCCAGAGGGATCCGATGACCTGGGCGCGCGGAAGGGGGCCCGTGAATTCAGGTTCAAAAATCTATCAAAGGGCGGGAGCGGTGTGGATGTTCAGGAACACGCACGGACGTTTGGGTGGGTGTGGGAAGTAGATTGAGAGCCGATATTGAGCCGATATCGACGATCTCTGCTAAATTAGGGTGAAGTCGGATTTGCTGAATTCCTGCCGGCGTCTGAATCGCACTCAGGGTGCGAATTTGAGCCATGGAGGATCAAGATATAGAATAAACAATAAAATCTGAATTTTATTGGGGCCAAAATGGGGGAGGAGGGAGGCACAGGGAGGGAAGACATACGTGGTTGAAAATCGGAAATCTTGGTAAGTCCGCAACCGCGCGCGAGAAAACAACACGCACCGCATTCCACATGTCATGGATTGTTGCCAACATCTACGGCCGCCAAAGTTTGCCACCCGAGCCCATTTCCCCCCACCAAAGTCGAAACCGCGGGAAAGTGTCGACAGCGCGATATTGAGCTCATCGCGATCCCTGTGGGCGGGATACATCCAGCAAAGGATGGAAAAAGGTGTGGGAAACTTTTCGGGTCAACAAAATGGCGCCACGCCAGCTAGGTACCGCGGAATAAGCGAAACAGGGTGCAAACGCACCGGAAAGTTATGCGGGGTCTACACAGCTCCAATCGCCCCAGAAACAGCCCTACATACGCTGAGTAACCATCAGATCATATGCTAGAAGTTTGGCGCGATGGCGACCAACACTCGCGCTTGCATTCCAAAATCTTTGGAAATGGGTGCAAATGCCGTTTGCCGTTTGCCGCCGTCCCTGAGCGCAGATAGCGCCGAATCAGCTTCCAGGGGATAGGAAAGTGATGCCGGGGTCGATGCCGAGAGGCCCGAGCCCTGCCGTGCCAAAGGCCAAAAAATGGACATGGTGGTCAAAAGCAAGATTTCGTGCCTTCCTCTTTGGGAACTTCGATGGTTGAACTTCAAAACGAACATTGATCACGTGATCTGCCAATCAACCCTTCAACACAGCTCGCCGCCGGCCACCCTCGGCTAACTCATGGATCAGGCTTTTTCCGCCAGCGGCCGCGGCGACGCGTCGCGCCGTGCGCGCCATGTTTTCGTATTTGAACCATCACCTCTCTTAAGCTACTCCAGTCTAGGGCTCTGGATCAAACCTTCTATCCGAAACCCGATGGCTCCAATCAAGATGTTGCATCCCACAGCACGCGACAACGCGCGTCGCGACGTGCAGGAATTTTGGCGGCCCGCTACGCGTCGAATGCTCCCGTGAGTCGACCTCTTGAAGACGCGTCAAGTCGCATAAAAATCGTCTTGTTCGCATCAACCGTGCCGGGAGTATCAGCATGTGAATTTTTTGCTTTTTCTCTTGGAAGTCGAAAAGTTACTCAGGATGCACATATTTCTGGTGGGGTGCAAAGCTCTCCGGTGAACCTTGGCCTGAAATTGCAGACGCGTTCAGTCCAGCAGGCGCACCACATCTGCCACCGCGTCACATCCCAATCCGGATGTGCACCCGCAAAGGAACGGGCAACCAACACCGCACGCGCGTAAAGATTTCATAGCTGTTTCGATTCGAACAAAACCACAACAGCAACGCGTAAGTACCTGGAAACCAACCAACATCCTTGCTTCCGCACCACCACCATCCCCGCTTCAGATCCCCCCTTCCCCTCCTTCTGCACACCAATTTCGCTCGGAGACGACATATCGACGTCCCGCAAACAGAGTTGCAAGAGCCGTATGTATGCTGCTCGGGAGGTCCGTTTTGAGCCCATTCTGATTCATGTTTTCAGATTTTTTCTGGCCGCCGGCAGGCAAACCCCCACCTACCACCGCAATTCGACGTAGCACACGGTTGGATTTGACTTGAGGTGTGCTTCTCGGGTCGCGGAGGCGCCGCGCAGCGGCGCCGACGTTGCCGACACCACCTATCGAGGTCCCGCGAGCTGGGTTTTAACCCAGGTAAGCCCGCATTCCCAAGTTCATCTTTATGAAGCTGATTCACGCACTTTTTTTTTCAGAATTTTTCGGCCGCCGGCAGGCAAACCCCCGTCCACTACCGCAATGCGGCGGATGTGTAGCCCAGGGTTGAATCCAACTTGTTACGGTGTTCCTCGTGCCTCGGGGCGCCGCGCAGCGGCGCCGAAGTCGCCGAGACCACCTATCGATGCCCCGCGAGCGGGGTTTCGACGCAGGTGAGCTTGCATCCTCTAGCTCATTTCATTCGCATTTTTGAAGCTAATTTGCGCACCTTTTCCAGATCTTTTTGCCGCCGGTCGGCAAAATTCCCGCCTGCGACTTCAATCCAGCGCAGCCCACGTTCCTGTGGTGTAGTTTTCGGGTCCCGCAGGCGCCGCACAGCGGCGCCGATGGATGTCGCTGCGAGCACCGAATGACGCTGCTTAGTTGGGGTTTTTCTCCGCTGCCAAGGCGCTGTTGTATCGCCGTCCGGCGAGCGCACATTCTTTAGGTGCAGTCACTTCCATGTTCAATCTCCCTCACCTTGTCTCAAAACCCGCACCCGAGCTCAAAAGTCCAAACCTAGGTCTCCCGCAACACTTCGCGGACAGTGAAGCTCAAAACCAAAGTTTGATTTTTGAGCTCCCCGCGAGCGGGAGTTCGCCAGCGGGGTTCGAAAAGGGGCGCGATATGCCCCGTTTCAGCTAGAAAATTCCGCCTGCGGCGCGAAGGTGAGTACATATATCTCTGCCTCACTCACATGTTGAGCCTCACCTGGTTCAGGTTCAAATCCCGGATTTTTCAGGCCGCGGGCGCTGGGTTGAAGTGAACCGAGTGAGTTGAGTCAATTTTGCTTGGTATCGGCGCAATTCTGACCAGTCTTCAAGGTCACATTTTGGAAAAGCGTTCCTGCGGAGCATTCGTTTGCAGTGCTGTGTCCAGGTGAGTACTCTACGGATCTGAAATACGAGTCGAAGTAACTCAAAGGTTAGGTTCAAGTCACCTCCGGCGAATACAGCAAGGTCAGATAATCTTCTTATGTAGTGTCTTCAGAAGGGATACAGAGCCAAGGTACGCACTTTGCCGCTTCACAATAGCTCTTGCACTGATTTGCGACGCCCGAAGACTTTAAATTCAAACCCCAGAATGGTCAGTTTGACTTGAAACGATTCAAAAGCTAACCCAGAAAGGCGGGAAATCAATAGCCAGTAGTCAGTAGTCAGTACGGTAAAAAGAGGCCCGGGAAACGGGGTTCTGAGTGGGTCAGAACAAAAAAAAATCCCTCGCGGGGCGTGACCAACTCGCGTCGCGCCCGTGAGACATTTTGAATGTTGAAGCTTTGATTGCCAAAAACTATAAGAGAAGAGGTCGAGGTCGCGAACGCGACTTGTCGCGGACGGGACTTATCGTGGACGGGGCTTTCGAGGAAATCATATTCATTTTTTGAGTAGTACAAGAGACGTACACAAGACCCATACATCAGCCCGCTCCACCCGTCCCGCCCGCGCGTCCATCCCGTGCGCTCCCCGTCGCGGAGGTTCGCCTTGCTCCACTCCTTGTGCGTGTCGTCTGCAGCGAGCGAGTTAGCCGGCCCGTATAAGGTAAAGGAGAGAGAAGCACGTACCCCCGCCGAAGCGCTCGTTCTCGAACAGCTCCACCTCGCGCTTCTCCGCGACCCAGCACTCGTCCGTGAGGTTCGCGTCGTCGATCAGGCGCACGCCGAGCGCCTTCCAGGAGCGCGGCGACGACGCGGAGCCGCTGCCGAAGAGCTTGGCGCGCAGGCGCGTTATCACGGGGCTGGCTTCGATGTGCGCGAGCGCCAGGGCGACGAAGTTGGGGAGGAGGACGCGGATGATGGGGTGGCTGAGGAGCAGCGGTGCGATGCCCAGGACCAGGCATACCGTGCGCACGGGGAAGGCGGGGAGCGAGACCATGGCCATCATGGGGAACAGCGACATGACGAGGAAGGTGAGGATGTGCGGGGTTTGCGGTTTGCGGTTGGTGATGTACGGGATGTAGGGCTGCAGCGCGGTTTCGGTGTCCGCGCTGCCGAGATGATGAGCGAAGTCGGAATTCGAAGAGAAAAGACGCACATGAACCCCATGAGATTCTGGATAGCCTGCATGTTGGCCTGCCAGTCCACGGACCCGCTTTCGGCTGGGGCTTCAGGAGCCGGAGGATTCTTGTGGGTGGTCTCGGGGTGCGTCGCGAGAATTATTCCAATGATAATTATTTGGGGAAGGAGAAACAGCAGACGCGGGAAATAGCCTGCGTTACGTTCAGCATTTACCACACAAAAAAAAGAATGCATACAAAAGAACGCATATCCGGCTATCCAAGTGCTGGTCACTTTCCATCCTTTCTTCCAAAGAACAATCTCTTCTATTCGGTCTTGCATCCAGAAGATGGGGCCGACGCGTTCAATGAAGCGTTTGAAGTTTACGGTCAACAGGGGTACGGAAAGAGGATCATGAGCAGACAGCAGAGTGGTTGCCTGCTGCTTTCCGCGCGGATTGGAGAGGCCCTGCGGCGGAGGATTTGACGGCAGAGACGAGAGGAGAAGCTGGGGAAGCAGGTTTACAGGCGACGTTATGGAAGAGAGGGAAGACACAGAATCCGTCCGGCGATGCATGGCTGGTGCCGGGGGATGAGGAAGGGAGGTGACGATTTTCGGAGCGCGTCGGATGTCGTGAACTGTGCTGGTACTGTCTCTCTTATTTTGCGGTCTGAGACGAGAGGCAGACGCGGGAACATCGATGTAGTCCAGGGTTGCCATTGGAGTCCAAGTTCACCGGTACAAATTATGCACGGCGAACGAGCCGAAGAGGTGGAGAGGAATCAAGCCAAAGGCTCCTTCCTATTCGAGCTGCTTACCCACGGTCACAAGGCCTCCACGGTCACAAGACCGAGACGCGGCCGCTACTCGTTCGGATGGCTCGTGAAACAAGGGGAGAAAAGGAGGAAGGTGTTGTGTGGATTGAGCAGACGAGAGAGATGAGAAGGGCGCCGTATCCGCAGCGAGACGCCACCGGGATCGAGTACGCAAGACGAGAGGAGAAGAGCTTGAGAAGAGCGCTTGTCCTCGGTGAAACTGGCGATAAATCACTGTGCAAGATGGGCGCTGTATACCGAGAGGGGTGCTTTCCAGGGTGGGATGCTATCGCGGCAAGCTGATTTCGAAGCGGAATTCCGCGGGGCTAAACGCGAGACAAGATGAGAAAGGCGCCGTCCATGGGCACGGAAGGACGAAAGGAAAGGGTAGAAAAGACCCAGATAATGTCCAAATCAATAAATCGAGAGAAGACACAGCGCCAGCGTGAAAGGCGCCGCGTGGACATGCAGGTGGGAAACTGCGCGAGTGCGCGCAACGAGAACGGAAACAAAAGAGAAAGACGCGAAGAAGGGCGGATGCAAACATACAGAGAACGAATGCAAGCAAGCCAGCAGCCTGTGCGCGATCAAGGTGCACAAAAAGGACGTGTAAGCGTGGATGCGAAAAGATGCGAGCTCGTGACAGGAGCGAGGGAGACAGCACAGGCATGAATTGAGAAAACAAAAAGGCGGATGCGGATTCCGGAAGGACTCCAAGATGAGATGAGTTAAGTATCCCTCGGCATGGGCATGCGGGCGTTGTCATACTCCGATGCGCAGGTCTTGACCTTGCCGTTGACAACCACGCCTGCGACAGTGGAGGGAGACACTTTGTGCAAAGTCCTCGCCCATTCGTCTCTATCCGTGCCGAGACCGTTCTCGAGTGCATATTCCAGCATGGATCTTTCCTTGAGCAAAAAGCCACGGTAGGGACCTCCATCACATAGACGTCTTGGACCTGACATGGCACTGGAAGACCTCAGGCTTCAGGCCTCAGCTAGGTTGGGATATAATTCAGAGTTGCAGAGAAAGAAGGTGTCGAGCGATCAAAATCCAAACACAAACAGACGTGTCGTCGACGTCTCTCTCTCTGACCCTGCACTCCATACTCTCCCAAGAGAACAGCACCACTTCTCGCAGCAAGGCGGATGCTGAGGCGCTCTTATGCTCAGTAAAACTTGGCGGCGCCGCGAGAGTCTTCAACTCCGTGCGTTAAGTGCCAGACGTTGGTGCGCTCGTCTGGTCCGTCTTGCAGCGCTCGGAAACCGACGCACTCGCTAGCTTCCTGGGATATGTATATGACGCTCCAGTTCTGCAATGAGAATGATTGAATTCATTGGAAGCAAAGTCAAAGCGTTTTTGACGGTGTCTCGTGAGGGATGGTGAACGAGAGCCTACACGTGGTGAAACCAACTGGGATCCACCGGCGCCTTGAACACCTGTCTCAACTTCTTGACCGCGTCCGCAGATGGCGACACGGGCACCTGGTCACTGGTGTTCTCTGACGCGATGGCGGCGCAGAGTCTGACTTCCCACTCGTCCTTGACCTTGACCATAACACCAGCCAAGATGTATGGATTTACATTATGCTTGCCCAGGATCTTGACTGCCGCATTGCTCTTGGCGCTGGTCCTCGCCCACAACGTTTTGTCTGTGCCGAGTTTGTGCTTTAGGGCATAATTAAGCAGCTGGTCGTCGTTGAAGAGATATCCGTAAACGCGGTAATCGTCGACACTCGACATGGCTGTAAACGATTGTTGAGCTGATGGAAGGGGGCATTGCTGAGAATCGTGTACCTGAGGATCCGGTGAAGGCTAATCAAAGAATAAAGTGATGGTGGTGCAGTGTTGAGTCGATTGGTACAACTCCGATCATTCCGGAAAGATAAAATGGCGGATGCCGTTGGCCGCTGCCGCGCGCGCCGGTCTGTGTTCGACGGTTGTGGACGAGGTACCAAGGTCCGAAAACAGCACGGGAACATTGTCTAGCTCGCCTTCCACCCAGAAGGCCTCGAATGGTTTTTCCCTTATTTTTTGTTATGTTTTGCCGCTCCGGAGGAGATGCCGAGTCCGGCTCATGGCGTTGGTGGCTAGTTTTCTGCATTTGTGCAACGAGCCTCTGCGATTACAACGCAGCAGAGAACCGTTTTGCTCGAGGTAGCTACGGAGAACATTTTATTGACTTCTCTTTCCTCTCCCAAGACGAGAAAATATCGGTGGCCCGGCGGATGCCGAATTTCTTTGATCATTTTCTCTTCGTGTAAAAACCTGTATGTTTTCATTGCTCCGAAGACCGCTATAAAGATTATAAATCAATAAGGCAGGCCCCGGATACCTGAAATAATGCGCTGAACACCTCCCAATGACTTGTGGTTGAGAGCCGAACAGCGGCGGAACATGGCCGCAAGGAGTTAGATTTGATGGGAGTTGTACCAATCGACTACGCACTCATGGTGGTGAGTGGCTGAGTTGAACCGTACCTTTTGTTGCGATCAAAGGCCGGCAAACATACCCGAACCTGACGTCCTGACCCTGCGCCACTGAGGGACCGCGTTTCCGACGCGTCAAACATTTCGTAGACTGCTTATACCGCTATTCAGACTTTCTCGACGGATTTTATTCACTCTAGCCTTCGGCCATCGAATGCGGAAGAGTGGCAAATGATGATAAGGTTGTTGATAAAAAAAGGGCGAAAGATAGTAAGTGATCATAAAAATTACAGGGGAAAGGCATATTGGGGTCGTAAAGAGTCTTAAGAGGAAGTCAAAGGACCGGCTATGCGCGGTTAAACCAACGAGGCTCCCTCGTCGTCCCGAGCATCTTCTTCAATTTTTCAATGGTTTGCCTGGGCAGCATGGGCAGACGGTCCTCGAAATCGTCCGATGCAAGAGCGGCGCAGGTTTAGAAAACTCCGTTCATCTTCAATCCTGCGACGATGTACGGGTCTACGCCGTATCTGTCCAGGTCTGCTGCGCGATAGATAGAAGCGATCTGGGCCGGTCTGTCCTCATCTGTACCGAGACGATTGTCCAGCGCATGTTTATGCAGGGCTTCCTCTTTCAGCAGGAAGCCGTAGACGCGGTATCGAACCTCAGAAAAATTTGCTGACATGGCTGCTGGCACCGGGGCTCGCTGTCGGTGCGAAATGCCTTCTTCAACCTCTCGACAATCTTCCGATACGGCATGGGCAGCCGGTCTTCATAGTTCTCGGACGCAATCGCAGCGTAAAATCTGACCTTCCCGTTCACCATGACGCCCGCCACAGTGGATGGAAATATTAAAGAAAAGAACAGATGCTCGATTGCGCAGCAATTTTTCTTCTGGTGGATAGGACAAAGAGTTGGTCAAAGTTGGGGGAGAGTGACGTTGAGCCGAACTCCATCAGTGGCTATGCACAGCCTTGCCTCGAACTGTACACGATTTTTTTTATAGTAACTGCTAATTTGCTGCCCTCAAACACCGCAGGTCCAAGGCGCAGGGCACGAAATCTCAGCTAATGAATGCGCAAAACCACGATAGCGGATCCTCCTTGCCGCGGCTGAGAGCTTCCGGCGGAGTCCGGGTTTGGGACGCAAAGACGAGGATTCCTCAGCACAACTACTTATGAAACAACCCTGGATCTGGCAAACGGCAGCAATTATTATAATCTCTCGCCCCAGATTGACGACATAGCTCAGCGTCAAGCCAAGCCTGCGAGCGACAGCGGGGATCGAAGCGCTGAGACGGTGACTTGGTCCAGGCGCTTTTGCACGTTTATCACGCACAGGCCTTATGAGATCCGTCCTGTCGTCCGGTTCTACAATCATTTCCACGGGTTAGTACCATCGGAACATCTGTCCAAAGATTGGCAGTGCTTAGCCTTCTGCGGCGATATATTGTGGGTGATATCAAGGTATCAATATCGACGACAAAAATGGCATACGTGTTTTGGAACTTTTTGCCACAGGAAAGGATGGCCTCGGGATTGCTCAAACTATCGCCGCGCACGCAATAGGGCACGGGGAGCCAATACCAGTCGGATGGGGAAAATGACAAGGGATATCATACTCGGTGAGAGCAGTGATCATATCATTATGGAAGCAGCTGAATATGTCTGTCCCAGGGAGGGTTTGTTCGATCCTTGAACCGCATCGCTCCAGGGATGATGTTGCTGCTTCACCGCGTTTGAGCATGGTATATATTTGAGTGACAGACCCCTTCGAAGATATTGCTGTGTAAAGCGTCTATGAAGGTATAAAAACCAGCGGATCCTCACATCTTCAAACCTGCCCTTTCCCCCTCCTTCCTCCGTGGCGTCTCGTTTCGCCCAAGATGCTTGGTCTACTCCTACTATTTGTTCCAGCGGCCCTCTCGGCGAGCGTCAACCTTGGACGTGACCTCCCTCCTCCTCTCGATTGCCCAATCAGAGACAGGGCCAATGTGGGATTGGACCCTCCCGCCATTACAACTGTTGATGGCACTGGCGCTCCTATCCAACAATGCAACTATGGGCCGCTCGCTGATGGGGACGTGATTTCGTGTCAATACCGTCTCGTTCGTCCCGGCGTCATTATCTCCGTGGTTTCGATATTCATGACAGATATTCTAAAGGCTTTTGGTGGTTCTCTTTTTCACGCGGACAACTTCGACACCTGCCCCCATTTTATTGGAGACGCTGCGTCGCCGCCGACGCGTTGCCCCAACGTCAACAAGGACGGACTGCCACTCGAGAATGGTTTCACAAGTCCCGACGGGTCGAACACCGCCTGCGTCTATACCGGCACCCCAACTGCGTGCATATATCAGCCGGTTCGTGCAACACACTTACGCAGATGATTACTTTTTCACCGATATATATGCAGGAGAACCTTATTGCCGACAGCCCGAGCAATTGTGCACCGTCCCGCGCTGTTGGGTCGGATCGGTGTCCCTTCGTCAACGAGGATGATCAAGTGCTTGTCAGCAGCAGCTCGACTGGGGATGGGCCTGAGGATACGACCAGCTGCACTTATTTTGATGGCGCCGCTTGCACGTACACCCCGGTTTGTTAGTCGCAGCGCTCAAAGGAACTCGTTGACAAATCGTCTCTAGGAGGGTCTGGGCCTCAGCTCGGGGACCAATTGTCCCCCAGTGCGCGTACCTGGGCCTCCTCCGGTCCCTGACTGTTTTTCCGCCGACTTGAAGAACGGGCAATTGACGGACGATTCTTCCGACGGGGGGTTTGTCTCGTGCACTTATTCCGACGATTCGAATCCGTGTGTGTACGCGCTCGTACGTCCTGCGCATTAATTCTCATTTACTGGCCTGACGTTCGGCCATTATAAAGGATGGTACATTCGTCAGCGGCGACAGCCCTTGCCCAGGCTCGCTCACAACCGACCCCGGGAGGTTCGTGTCAGCTCGATGTATGATCTATAGGATCCTGACCATCTAACAGCACGCCCACCCCTCCTGCCGCCGCCGACATAGCCCTTGGAGGCACTGCTGCTGCTGGAAGCTCCCACCTCGCGGACGACATCACCACCGACAGCGAGCCGAGTAGCAAGGGCACCTACGTCCCTCAGCCCGTCATCGTCGCTCTGCTCACCATGAACGGCGCGCTCGTCTTCGCGGTTCTTGCCCTGGCCGGAACCTGGATCTTTCACCACCGTCGTCGTTCGGGATCTTCTGTGCTGCAGAACCATGAACCGGGATACGCCACGGTCGCTTCTCTGTCTGTGCCCCTTACCCACTCGGATGAAGATGCCAGCCATGATCCCCCGAAGTGGGCATCGACTTGAGCTGCGCGTATACCCGGACTATCCTGCTTTTACTCGGCGTGGACACGAACTTTTGAAGCACATGGACAGACCTTCTCGGTATTTGGCACCACAGACGATTCAATAAATCAATGTAATAACCTTCCACTGTTCCGATACATGCTATAAATTACTTAGCCTAATGTAACAACACATTCCTTTGGACTACCTGTATTATACTTCACCGCACGGACGCTCCCTCACACTCGCGACATACGGCTCCGTGCACCTCAGCGCGAGGATGCGCCCGTCACCCATCTTGACCACGATGCGTGGCGCAGCGGAGAGCAGACGGATGTTCGGGCCGTGCACGGTCTGCGCACATACGCCGGTGTCGATGCGCCACGCGTGCAGCCCCGCGGGAGTGAATGCCAACAGATACGGCGCGGCGAGGGCTGCACCTGCGCGTCAGCACGTCATAGACATGTAGAGCAGACGGCGCACCGAACTGCTTCGCGGTGTCCTCCCACCGGATCGTGAACGCGGCTTCGAAGGAGTTGCCGGCTTTGTCCATGAAAAACGCGCAGCCTGCTTGCAGGTAAGCGATGCGTCCAAGTAAATGAGCAAGGACGCACGGTCGTAGCACAAAAGGAAGCGCTCGTCGACACGGAACATTGCCCGGCATTTCTTGTCATCGGGCACGGGCTGTGCGGGTGCGACGGGCACGGGAAATGTGACGAGCGACAGCGGGTCGACGCACTGGAAGCCCGTGCGCAGGCTCGCGCCGATGGTCTTGTTCCAGATGTGCACCGAGCGCGCGCGGTCGGGGAGGTAGAATGAGTGGAGATGCCGCAGTGTGTGCGTCCCCACGTCGGCGGGGATCTTGACGACCTCCATGAGCTTGAAATGGCTGCTGAAGCGGCCGGCGTGGACGATGCACACGACGCACTTGCTTGCGTGTTCGCCGACTTGGAAGAAGCTCGTGTCCGAGGAAAATTGACGGAGGTCTAGGCGCTGGGGGAACGACGCCGGCGCTTTGCTAGTCCTGACATAGAGCGGTCCAATACAGAGCCGCCGGCCTGAATAGTGTTAGCACGCAGTAAGTGCAAGTATGGGAACCCTGCGTACCAGAGAGAACAAGCAGTAAATTGTGGCTCTCCAAGATGTCAATCTGGGAGACAGCTGGCAGTTTGAGCACTTTTACCAGAGTGCGATTTCGAGACAGATAGATCCCGTTGTTGGTACCGTATAGCATAGAGTCTCCATCTGTTGGAATACGCCTTCAATATCAGCAGAATCACTAGAGGGACTAAGAAACACACCCAACGCTACGGCGGTGTTTACTTTATGACAGTTTTCGCCCAGGGATATGGGAATGACCGGGAGCAGGGTATAGAGATGATATCGACTCGTCGGAAACCAATCGCGGCAGACCATACTGCAGGCAACGAGCGAGTTCTTTTCCCCGTGCAAGAAGTCCACAATCCGCTCGAAGATTTCGGTGGGGAGAACCTGCCATTGCTGCGCGGGCGGTGTTGTATATTCAGTACCGGTTGAGTTTGCAGGCCTGTACTTGGAGTGTTTGCGGGCAGCAAGAGCTGGGAAATCGAAGAACTTGTTTCGGTCGACCATGATCAGCAGTGTCGGCCACTTGTTGGATCCCCGCCCATGACCCCTGTAAGCTCAAACGCGATCACTAGCAGTCACTGCACTAGCTTAGCGACGCTTCTCCTCCTCCCTCCAGTGTTGGCCTAACCTTTGAGGCCTTAATCTGATTAAGGGTTAATAACCCCTTATCATAAGGCTTAACGGTCGGCCTTCTGGGACGTTAAGGTCTTAAGGCTTCGGACCGCTGCGGGCCGAGTTACCCGGTCGCATCAATTGATGCGACTGATGAAAATTTGCTTTACGCAAGCTTTACGCTTGACGACACCAGCCATGTCCCTCCTCAGCCCGCTGTGGCCCTATTTTCACAAGGGAACAACAAAGCAGAACAGCAGCCACTGGAACACCTACTGCAAAGGATGCGTCAAGCACGAGAAGAAATTGCTCGAAGATGCGGGGACTTACGCAGATCGGGTGGGGCAGGTTGGTGCACCTAAAAACCCACCATAAATTGCTGAAGATAAGATAAACAAGTATTCTGAGGATGGGGATATGTAGCAGGTACCTTATACGCTTCTTTGACACACAATACGATGCAGTCTGCCCTCAAATGAACCGTAGGAAAATATTTCCTAAAATGGACAATAAGGCCTTAATCCTGCCCTTAAGGTTAACCCTTAAGGCTTAATAAGCCTTAACGGTCCTGGAGGACGTTCTCTAAGGGTTATTGGCCAACACTGCCTCCCTCACGCCTTTCCTCCACCCTCCGCGATACCCCCTCCCAACCCCTCCGGAGTCCGCCGGCATTCCTCGATACATACCCAATGTCCACCTCAAACTCCTACACTATCCTCCCGCCGTCTAGATTCGGGACAAACCATACCCTTGCCGGCATCAGCTCTGTCGCCGCCAATCGCTACGTCTTCCGTGTCCATCTCAGCATCGGTCACGGAGCACTCACACCCCGGGGCTTCGTCGCGTCTGCCTCTACCAACTGGGATGCACCTGGAGAGTCACCGTACTCCGGGAAAGAACTTGCAGACCTTGCCGTAGCCCACATCAACCAATTGAAGGATAAAACTTGGGGGCAGCCAACGGAGTTTGTGTCATGCTCCTATAGCCTTCCATACGTTCTCTTCGAGGCCTCGCGACGCAACTCCATCCTCTGGAACCGCCCTGACAATTCCGCGATATTAATCAGTATCATCGACCTCTGGGAAACACCCAGCGACAAATGGCTTGGCACTGAGCTCGTCGGGGCGTACTGGGAGCAAGCTCCGTTCTTTTCCAGATGGGCGCAGGAAGTGCTTGTTTTCGGACACATTCCCCTTGCTGCAGTCACCGCTACCATGTCCATGGACACTTTTTTCCATTGTCTCCCGCGCTGGTGCAGCGGCGTCAGAGGAGACATCAGACAAGGCTGTCTGTGGTCCACCGAGGCTGTTGTGGACCACCTGAAGACACTGGCGATGGAAAACGACACGCCAGAAGAACGGAACGCCTTGTTGATCCAATCCGTAGAGCGAAGTATCCCAGGGCTTCGCATCCCCTCGACCAGCACGGATGCAATCGACATAACAACGAAATTAGCAACAATTTTCTGCTGGTGGCCGAAGTGGATCATAGGCACAGACCCTCTCGCGTACCCTGCCTTGTTCAGTACTGTCCACGAAAAAGTGCGGGAGTATTCACGCTTCCAGGAAATTTTGGCGATGATGACAACACCTATTCGGAGCACCTCAGGCGCCGCACGGAGACAGGGCGCGTCGCCTCGCGGTGGCATTCCTTACGCGCGACCGGCGAGGTGAGGATTGAATCAACACTCTATACGTACTTTTGCTCACCATCCCACTAGCCACAGATAATGCAACAGCCGGCGGTCAGAAACAGGCATCTGGTCTTCCCAATCTCCGTTTGTGGGGAAATAAACGAAAGTGTCGATCGATGATGAGAGCAGTTACTGCAGTCTGTACATCTGTACACACTTGGAGGAGCAAGCTTCAGAGCCCAATCGGGGGCGAAGACGGTAAGGTTGGCATCCGGAATCGAGATAATCAGCAATCTGGACGAAAAATGCGAAAACAAGGATGCTGGGCGAAGTTGAGCGCTCAGGCATCATGGGTAGAATGGAGCTTTGGTTCCAGCTCGCACTGAAAAAAATTCACGCAAAAAAGACACAACTTTACTGTTGTGATGGAACGCAGGAGGCGAATCCACCGGATGAAGGATGTACTGCATTTCTCGCGGATGCGGGGCTGAACGTCACACCCGGGACCCGGCACCGTGGTCGCACCAGCGGGAATCGAACCCACGTCCTCCCGCCGTCGGACTATGAGAATCAAACAGTGCGGGCCATTCTACCACTGAACTATGGTAACGACAAAAGGCCCTGAATTTTCCGTCAATATGTGCCCTCCAGGCTGTTGGTTCCACTCGATCTTATGTTTTTCCATCTCTACCAATCTCACACACACGCAGAAGTAAACTCAATGAGCATCCTACTGCGTAACAGCATTCGACCCGATTCAACAGCTGATTCAACTTGGCGATTCGGCGGATCCAAACCTAATCAGTACAATACCCTTATGGAGCGGAGGAAGCATTTGAATTTTGACGCGTCGCCGTCAGTGGCGATGCAACTCGGCCCTTCAAGTTCTCCCACCACGACAACACCTCCTCCCGCGCTTTCACACTCCCACCGTCCTGGTTCTTGACGTCAATGCTGCCAAGTACCCGCTCCCTAGGGTACAGTTCCCGTCGGTCTATGTGATCAACTTGTTACAGACGCGGACTACAGAAGACGGGCTGTCACCCGGGGACGGCCTGCGCATCCACGGGAAGGACTTGTACTCTTGGTACTTCTACCTGAAGGCCGCTTCCGTAAATCGACCGGGTTCCTTCAGGTAAGAGCGATTAATTGAGACTCTAGTTGTGACGCACAACAAACTCTAGTTGTGACGCACAACAATTTCCTTACTAAACTAGGATATGTATTTGCCCGAGGTCTTGAAGGCCGTGATGTTGAAGGTCGATATGAGGATGCTCCGGGGTGGGCTTGAATGCTTAAGCTATCGGTCGACCATGCAGTGCTGGTTGCTCCTCAAAAAATTATGACGCAAGGTTTCTCTGCAAACTCTCGAAGGATCCCATTCACGATTCAAATTTGAATGAAATTTGAATGTGGTTCGGACAAAGCTGGAAGGTCGAAGAAAAGAAAAAGCAGCGACACGTGGCTACTGATTTGACTTCGGCTTGAGCCGGTGTTGACCAAGTGTTGATAACTTCTACCAAGTAACACCACGCTCTACCTGCAGCATCTCCGCTGAAAGGCCATCGAACCTTCACAGGTCCCACAGACCGGCGCTAACTAGCTCTGCAGCTGCTGAAAATCCCGGTCCTCCCTCATTTCATCGACAACCGACAGTTCTTGTTCTAGACTTTGGTTTTGCGGAGGAGCATCGCTGTGTTCCAGAAGAATGTCGCGAACTGAAGGATCTGTTTACTGAACTTGAACTGTAGCACGTATCTTGCACGTATCCGATAATTTCCGATAAGTTGCATACATATATCCGGTTCACATTTACAGTTTACCGTTTCTGCGCTATATGAAGCGCTCTCACCCAGGGGGACTTGATGTCTGTGCGGCCCCTTGCGTGGAACTGATTCACAGCAAGGTTGAATCGTGAACAGACATTTGTATTGATCGGTCCAATGCAACGTCGAGCACTTCAATGTGCGGTCATTCACCTCCCTCCTCCGTATGAAGAGCCGTTACCCAAGGAAACTTGGCATCCGGGCGATTCTCGGCGTCTGGCACTAATTCGCGACAAAATCAAACCACGGGTGGATTAACACGTAGGATCGCACTCACCCCAAGACTGAGCGTCAACAGAGGCAGGATACACACTTATCCATCCTGTCTTTGTTGGGGAGCTCAAGAATAAGGATGTCCCACACTCTGAGCAAAACGAGCGAGTGAGAGTGTTTCCACTAATCGTATCGGTGTCGTGATACTTGCGGAGGAGCTCCTGGCCGTCAGTTACTGTAACTTTCTAGAACAAAAATGGGATAATTCTATTTGTGAGCCCGGCTGCCGGTAGGGCTTGAATGTGAGCCCCGCTACTTTGAGGGGGGTTGCCAAATAGAATCTGGCAGCCCTCAAACCTCGATAAGATTGGCGGGCCACCGAGCGGCCCGCCGCATGATTATATGTTTGAATCCAAGAATCTACGATGAAACAGTGTATATATCTACTAGCCACGGCACCTGAAATGCCACACAAGGCCGCTTCCAATTTCCTTGGCTGTTTCTTGTGCCATCTCCGTTGCATCTCCGACTTGATCGTTCAAGTGAATTTAGTCTTCAACTTCAGCACGGACACGTTCATGAGTGAAGACTCGCCTTCTTTTTTGTGGTGCTAATTTCTCCTTGGTTGCCATCGGACGGACTATAGCCATAGGACCTTGAACCGCTTGTTCTTTGGTGATCGTACGTCCGTGTTCTCTTTGCGCTAAACTTCTAATTTTTGCAGCCATCTGTGCCAATCGTTCTGCGGCGTCAGCATGACTGAGGATTAAAGTATGAGGAGAGGACCCGGAGGAGTACACCGAGGCATGGTTTAGATTAGATGGAGCGCGGCCCGGCGGAAAGATAAGCCTTATCTTTCGCTAGGGGGGCTTCCAAATAGAATTATGTTAATTGGCAACCCCCTAAGCGGTGAAAGCCGGGCTCACAAGTAGAATTATCCACAAAAATGGGTTTGGAAGAAAGCTCCAATGTGCACGCATAGCCGAAGTCAGAAACGCACATCTGGCCGAAAGAAAGCATTTGTCATGAAGGCGGAACCGGCAAACTTCTTGTAGTTGCTGCAATGACACACAGCGTAGTAGAAAGGTTCGCCAACAACCGTGAAGCGTATTCTGCTGCAGAGACAAGATCCAACCCGCTGTTCGCTGGAGCTCATGGTGCCGAACGTCAAGGCTGACCGGTCACCGTGCGAAGGCTGATGATTGATTCTGGTGTACGTGGCAGATTACGGCTTCGTCGAGCTTCATCCTGAACAGTAAATGCTCGGGAGTCCTTGAGGATGAACTTCAGAGATTGTATGAGGCAGATTGAGATCTGGCTGAGGAGAGCGAAAGCAGAAATTTTATCAATGGATCAGCCGCATCAGCGTGTCGGCCCACTCTCGGATGAATCAACCCTAACCCTATGGCCATAGCTTTCTTAGCCTCTTCTTTCTCTTCCCGACTCTTCCTTCCAGTGCATCTACTCATAGCTCGCTCTCCTGGCAGTAATCTCATGTTATTTAACCGCGAAATACCTCCAATGGATCCCTATACACCGCTACCAAAAGCACCTCGCGCAAGAGCGACAAGTCTAAGCTCAAACCACCCACAAAACGCTTTAGCAACTCGCCTACGTTCTGCGTCTGTATCTTTCGTTCCGGAGCATCTCGCACACATGGAAAAGACATCAAAGCGACATACATACCACACGCTGCAATCGCCGGTCGTGCTCGGACGAGGCATGGACGACACGCGCGCAAGAGATCGCACTCTGCTTCCAACGCCTAAAAGAGTTTCTATGCCGCCTCCTGGTCATCCACGTCGATTGGAGAATCTGGATCCTCGGACTCTTCTGCGGGCCCTCAACACTCTCCTCGACCCCAAGACCCAGCGTGTTCCGGATTACCTTGACGTTGACCATCTCGTGGCTTTGTACGAACGCGATCTGATGGAAAGAGAGCAGCGGGACGCGATCAAGCTCAAGACACGGACAGATCGCGCGCTTGGCTGCGCTGTGTGTACTGGGCTGGGTCAGTCATGTTCTCTCGCTCTGATTTCTTGTGCTGACTTTTCGTTCTGACTCAGCCGTCTTTGGATCCTCCTTGCGTGAAGCCACCCTGCATGCGTCCAACCCGACTGGACTCGGCGGTTATGAACATGACCTGCCTATCGTCGTTTTCCGGTGTGTGAAAGAGCTGTGTCGACACGGTTAGTAATCCCCACTTTGCGTCCTTCCAGCACTAAATACCTTCACGCAGGCTTCCGCAGTACGGTACCCAAGCCAGACCGCGAACGTCTTCTCGCCCTGATCAGTGCATTCGATTCGGAACCCCAATTCGGCGAAACGACGTCGCTGAACTGCCCCTACAACCTCCCGGAAGTCTACGCCCTCCTGACAACGTACCTCTTTGCGCTCCCCGAGCCCATCCTGAGCTCTGAGATGTTCGAGGCCATCTGGGCCTGGTGCGTTCTCCCCTCCCTCCGCAGCACCGACTTCTTGGAGGAAGAGAACCGCGTCCGGCGCCAAGCTCCCACTGAAGCGGGGATCCACATCGCCCAGCTCCTCCTCCGCCTGCTCCCCCTGCCCAACTTCTCGCTCGTCGTGTACATGATGGGTTTTTTCCAGCGGCTCCCGCACATGGTCACTGAAGACGTGGGGACGGCGGTATTCGCGGGCAGATGCGCCAAGCCGAATGTTTCCGACGGACGGGCGGAGAGGGCAGAGACGATGCTGCGGTGGCTTCTTGACCGCTGGGACGCCATCTTCAACGATCTCTTCCCGCCCCTGGAGACTGCCGCGCCATACGAAGACCCTTTTCCAGCCGTACCGACAACAGCAGAGTCCACGCCGAGAGCTGGGGCTTCGCGCGGTAGGCTCATTCCACCCGTAGGCCGTATGACACTGACATGGTGTCGTAGCGCCGTTCTCACGGCTCCCCTCAGACGGCCTCTTTGAGAAGGCGATCGGGACCGAATCCGACGCGTCCAGCGTGTCGTCTTCCTGTGCTCGTGAGCACACTTTGGTTTCCCGTTACCCTTGCGCATCCACTCATGTCTCCCCACAGTCGGCGAGCGGCTCCTCGACGTCACGCTAGAGGACGCCCAGCTCGAGACGGCGCGGTGGGATCACCCCGCCTCCGACACCGCCTCCGTGGACTCGGGGTACCAGTCGCCGGAGGAAGACCACCACACACCGCCGTCGCCGCAGCCCCCAGAACGCGAACGCGAACGCGAGTTGTCACACGTGCAGGCGCTGCGGCGCATCAGCCTCCTGGAGCGGGAGCTCGAGCGCAGCGACGTCGCCGTTGCGGAGGCGATCTCGGAGACGTTCAGGGCGCGGGAGCAGGTGAAGGCGCTTGAGGCGCGGCTGCGGCTGCGCGGGGCGCCGGAGCAGGAGCGGAATCAGCGGGCGGCGGACGACTGGCATGCGGTTTTGCAAGCGGATACGAACGCGTTGAAGATGCAGCTGGCGGAGGCGCAGAGGGAGCGCGATGCGGCGCTGCAGCTCGTGGAGGAGATCAAGCGGCTCATGACGGCGCGGGGTGTTCTCCTTAGCTGAGTGACCATGAAGTATTATTGTGGTCTCGCTCGATAGAATTGGACTTTCTGAGTCTTGACGAACGAGCGGGACGGCGATGGTGCGGAGACGCTTACAAAGTCGAATACTTCCGTTTCTGACATTCGTCTCTGTTTCGAGTCCGTTCATTTGAGCTCCTGGCGACCCCCGCGTCGCAGCGCCATCAATGGTGCCAAGAACACGAGGGCACTGCCACCGACTGGAACTCTGTTCAGTATTTTTCCTTTGTCCTTCCCTTTATATTCGAGTACACGGTTTCCCTTTTTTCTCCGACCAGAGTGGAACCACAGAGGCACGTCCCAGCAAGCCTTATGGACCACCGCAAATGCGTTGCAAGAATGTCGGCAACGGCAAGTTTGGCTTGGCTAGCGCTTTCGGCAAACTTCAATCAATTCAATCCCTCTGATCGTAGCCAAAGTTTTCTTCAAGGCGTTTATCACTGTCAGTGGAGTGGCGATGGTTTGTAACAGCGTTAGCGGTGTAAAAACTCTCGAGCAGTCGCTCACCTCACCCCAACCACCATGTCGCGCGTGCTCACTTTTGAATATCCGATTACACGGAGCTTTCCAGGGCGGTGGTTCGCGCCAGCCGCGCTCACCGGGGCTGTCGTCGCGCTTGTGCTGCTGGCCACAATAAACGGTCCGTTCTCCGCAATAATTTAAGGCTGAATCCTCACAGATTGTGTCTTTCACAGCGGCGTCCGCGGGCTACGAAACTATCACTGGATTCGATTCAGATTTCAACGTGACGCAAGTTCACTGGTTCAGTCGAATCGTTCCAGCGCTGGTGCCAAAACCCGGAACGTTGTGTGATCCCCGTCTTCTGGGACTTGGGGACACAATCATCACCAACAATACCCTCTTTCAATACACGGTTGCGTCGATCGACAAACCGAACGCAGGGAAGTCCGGTCTTGCATATAAGGGCTGGACCCTTGATAACTGCGACATCACATCACTCTTCGTGAATGGAAACGCCAACACTTTTGTTATAGATTTCACCGCGCTCATCTCATGTCGGGCGGATGGCCTCCAAATCGCTCAAGGCAATAATTATCAAATCACAGCCCGCACGGATTGGTCCGAGTCGACGTTGGACGGAAAATACGGGTCCTTGTTGGGGGCACAGAGGGCAGCGAAAAATCGCCAGGCGGGGACGGTCAACGCGACGACCGACGCAAAGGGAATAGTTCTCGACGCGGTCTCGGCGCTCTCCAGTGTTGACTTCGCCACACGCATCCTTACCTTGGACACACTCACAAACGGTTCCTTCCCCACCATCATCTCCTTCCAGGCCGACTTCCCGTGGTGCCCACCAGCCCTCGGACGCGATGCTCCGTGCGCTCTTCAGGTCCCTCCCGTGAATATCACGAGCATATTCGAATACATCCCCAGCAAAGGCTCGCGGCAGTTCGATTCCACTGAACCGCTGAGCGATTCCAACCAGCCATTGGTCACGAACGACACGTCCGCGACCATCTCGAATCTCGTTCAGAGCGCGTATGCCGCCGTGCGCTTCGACTTGGGCAATCCCAGCCCGAACAACTTCCTGCTCAACACATCGATGATCCCCGAGATTATCAACGCGTCGTTTCCCCAGACGTTTCCAGGACTGGCCAACGAGTCCTTGCTCTACAGCGTTCTCGTTGACGGCACAAACGCTGGCACGCAGGAGGCCGCCGCGCACAACATCCAGGGACTTCTGCCGCTAACGCTGCCCGGGCCCGCGGTTATTGACGGCGTATACTTGTGTCGCTTCCAGAGGGCAAAGTCACCGGGTTCGGCGTTCCTTTCTGTCCTGGTCGGCACCCTCAGTATGTTTTCGTCCGCATGGGCGATTTTCCTCGGGGTGGCGGCCGGCCTGGTGAAGAGACGTCAACCGTGGGGTAAGTAATCGGTTCTTCGAACCTGCGAACAGACGCTAACGCACTGGCATGTATAGCGAACAAGTGCGTAGACCACGAAAGTTTTAGCGATCCATACGAGGCTGCTCCGCAGAAGGATTCATATCTGTAATGTATAACCACATAATTCATGAGAGTATAAACATTGTAAAATACGAGAGTTATGAAACGCTCTCCATACTCTTTCCCCCGACGTTGAGAATATGTTCGGGCTCGATAGACAAAGATCCAGGATGATTTTGGCGCCGCGCCTGAACGAGTTGAAATTATACATTCAACAGTGGAGATTGCTGCTGAGCGATTCCGCTTGACTTCTCTTCCATATGTACCAAGGCACTAATTGAAACCCAAGAGGACGAATCGTGGATTCAAATAGGACACAGTGTCGAGACCAAATCCCGAGTTACACAAAGCTACTTCGAACTTGAGGATACTGGCAACATAGTGGTACAGATTTAAGCTATTTGGCGGGCGCACGAAGGTGCTTAAATCTACGGTTAGGGCGAACTGTGTGATGCCGACAGTTGGGACCAACTGTATATCAGTGCACGCTGGGATGAACTGTTGGGTCGAAACAGTTCATGCGCGGGCCCTGGTGTGTGTGATTAAGACAGTTATGTGACACTCGACTCAGACTGTGATTTGCGCACAACTGAGTACCAGGCAACCAAACCCCTCGTCCTGATAGTTTATTGAACATCTCCGACATGCCCGATTCGCATTTTACCGTTGTCATTCTCAGAATCAACATCTCCGGATCCCCGAGCCACTTTGAACGGCGGCGAAACCAATGGACTCCCAAAGAATCCAATTTTGAAACTCCTGTTTGCAATCCGGATGATTTCGCCCTCTATGTTCTATGTAGAACACACATACCAACCATGGAAAAGACGATCTTTTCTTATTGCATTGGGCATTGAAGCACAATCAACTGCCGAATTTACACACTTCTTGGTGAATGTACAATCAGAACAGTTCAGGGGAACTGTGCGGAAAGAACAGTTGGGCCCGAGTGCTTCGCAGGGACAGTTGAACCGAAGTGTTGAAAATGAACAGTTGGACTGGGCCATTGAAACCATACACTTCCGCACACATCCAGGTGCATTAATCCAACAGTTCATAGCTTTGCTTCCATTATGAGCAAAGAACCATGGGCAATTATATAGATTGAACTCATGCAGGCACTGGACCCACTTCGACGCCGCCGCGTGTGGATTATCCCTTCGAGTGACATTTACCATGTATTATCAGAACAAAACAGTAGCAGCGCTATCAGCTGTTGATTTCTTTTTGAGCTTAAATCTACGCTAAATCTGCCCTAAATCTCATACATAGTCACCCATTAGTCGCTACATAGTTGGGGCAGATTTAAGCACCTCATGGAATGTTGGAAATATACAGTCTGTCCCTACAGTTCTGATTGAACGCTTGGTGAAGTGTGCACTGTGTGCGGTTGGCAGGCTCGGCCTTCCCGTCTTTTGCCTCAACTCGACAGTGTCCGGCAACTTGAAGCTGCAAAGTTTAATTTCTTGCGTGCTAGGCAACTCGCTCACTGGGCTTTTCTGGGGCTTTTCTGACATATGCTGCCCTCGCATGTCGGCGAGGAAGCGGTGTCTGTTAATCAACCAGAATGTATCCGTACAAGCTCAATGCTCTGAGACATGCGATTTATTTGAAGGAATTGCTCCAGCTTTCAACACCTTTGACACCACCTTTTGGCCTCCTACGGCGAGCGAGTCCGATTTTCCCTTGTGTTACGTGATACTGAGGCTCAACCGCCACACACTGGGCTTAGCCTTTCGATGCAGATCCAACAAAAGAGAGCACGTTGTGACTCGTGAGGATTGTGGCACCCCACAAATGCCGGTGGCTTCACCTTGGGCGGAAAGTGAAGCGCAGCACAACGCCCGGCCCTCGCGAGTAGTAGTGATTCTTCAATCCCGCAATCCGGCAAAGGGTGAGACACCACACCTGCATATGTGCTACCGTCTTTTTTGGTGTGTGCTTTAGTTCTCCACCGCCATTTTTTACCTCCCTGCTCCACAGCTGGGATCGCTTCGTGTTGCTACTCCTAGTGCAATCCCTAACTCAAAAACCCATTCGACCCAAAGCTACCGAGACAGAGTTGCTATCTTTCCTCGGGCCACAAATTTGGTGATCTACTGGTGTCCCCGGTGCTTGGTGGAAGCTATAGATGACCTCTGTGAAACTCCAGGCCTGGCGCTATTTCCTCAATGCGGTTGAACTTGACGAACATCTCAGTGTTGCATTTGGAATGCTTTCAATCTCTATTTACTCAACCCATCACTTATTGACAAACCGTATCCTTGGGACGGCTAGCTGTTGTTGTATGGAACTTGCAGTTCATCCCAGGTGCTTAATCTGAACAGCTCACATCGGCACTTCCTAATCGGGAACTGTTTAAATCTAACACCCCGCTTCCTTAAATTTCCCCCAACTAAGACCTACATAGCGCTGAGCTGTAGGTATGTTTGGGAAGCCTTAACATTTACGCATTTGTTTCAACAACCCGTGGAAGCCGCGCCTCCGCCTCCTTCCAACGAGCTGCGTCAATACGCATTTCAGCCATGCGGTCGTCATCGTGCATTTCGTGCTGGCTCAAGACCCATTCGCCGTCGTGATGTACACCGGCAAGGTTCGGGAATAATCCAGCCAAAACTTCAAGTTGGGCGACAGCGAGCGAATCTGTGATCGGTAATAATCCCATATCTAAGGAGGTCAGGGAGGATTGCGAGATGCGCTCGGAAGAGATGTCGGGTGGGACCGTGGAAGCGTCGAGGGTAATGATAAGGATGGCCAGGTCGTCGCAGTGCTTGGCGAAGGCGCGGAGCCCATGTATCGAGATGCTGGACGGGTAGTAAAAATCTGTGGCTGCATCCAGACAGAGGGTTGTGAGCTTTGGCCAAGCGCGCGCCATCTCCCATGCAACAACATCATTCAAGTCAAAACCAACAGGTGGTTGAAGGTGGACATCAGTGAGATTCGAGAAACAAAACAGGGTTTGCAGACTGTGTCTGTCGACCACATAATCTGTAATCGTGCCTGCTAGTGGCGTATCGATTTCACTCTGTTGTGCACGATTTACAAATCCTCAGTGAGCGGTGTGCGACAAGTGGCTCGCTAACGCAGCATACAGTTGACCTGTCGCAACTTTTGCCGCGGCGTCAGATGTGCCAATATACACAACCTCCAGACGACCCCCGGTCAATATGTCAAGGAACTCGAGAACGAATTCAAATGTCGTGTCGCTGGAGCAGAGGTTGCGGAGAGCGGGGAAGAGGTCGTGCGGGGAATCGTCGAGAGTTCGACTCGGACAACGGGAGGAGGGTTCGAGATGCCGTGAATGGGGTGAGTACAAAGACAGTGATTGCAGGGTAGAAAGTCGGGAAAGATGCTCGATGGCTGCCCTATCAAGTTTATCGACGGCGAGGTCCTCGATTCGCTCCAGGCTCAATGCAATCTCCGAATCCGTGGCAAGTAGCAGGTCATCGTGCTTCCGGGAATGGGTTACCATGGATAACCTTTTCAAGTCCCGGCAGCGAAGTGGTAGACCGGACAGTGCGGGAATAGACGGGGGAGGCGACATGAAGACGTCCACGACCTTGGGGCCAAGAAAGAGGCGCATGTAAGGGAATAAAGAGTCAGTGTTGAGTTGAAGCACCAGTCTCAAGACTGGGGCAGAGGTAATCGCAGGGAAGCCCGGAGCGGATTGTTTCGAATATGTCAGCAGCATGGAATTTGGAGTCGGACAATGTCAGCTTCCGGATCCGAGAGGCGTACGACAAGGGTACATTCCAATCCGCCGGCCGAATAAGAGCAAGTATGTTCTACCAAAGCTGCAATGTTTAGGATTGCACGATGCTCTCGGACCGTCTCGGTGGAAACTCACAAATTCACGGCACGAATACCAGCCAAAGGGGTTCATTTCTTGCCATAGATATGATGGTAGACATTTCAACACATTCGCGAGTGTCGTCTGCTCCCGCCATAGGAGATTCAGGGCATGTTCCTTGAAGGTCTTGCTCCTCGCCAGGGCCGCTAAATCTCGATGACTGAGGTTCTCGTGAGGATAGAGACACTGTAGTTCCGCGAATATGAGCACGACAAGTTCCGGAATACCAAGACTGGGGTGCATTCTAACGCTCGCCGCCGCCGGGATACGCTGGAGAGTCGCGAAGACCGTCACTGATCCGAACATAGCGGAGTCGGAATGATCCGTGTTGGATGTTGAATTTTCCAAGATGAAGCGTACGCAAGGCGATCTTGTGAATGATTGACACTGAACTTTGCAGGCTGCCAGTGGGCTCCAGTGCTAGGATAGCCCTTGATAACAAACGAGTACTTGCCCAATGGCATTGGACCCCCGGACGAAAAGTTTCTAAGCTGTGCAGCCTGTGCTCTGCGTTGGCTCTGCGCGCAACGAGGATAATTTGTTCGCCTGGTTACCGGATTCTTGCCAGATAAACCGGGAGATGCTCCCCGACAATCGCGGTGGGAGGAACGGGCAGGAACGATGGTCCGTCGATGTTCGGGCGAGCAACTGCCTGCGGATTGACGGGACCTCCTGATGGTAATCGATTGAGTGCAACACGGAAATGTCGCGTCGTCAGAGCCGGCCTCTGTTAGCCAACAAAAAAACACTCACCCCGCTCCAAGTGTCTTTTCGACAAGGAAACGAAAACCCGAGTCGAATAAAGGAACGATGACAGGCCAGCAGCTTGGGTTTGTTGCATGCGCGAAGATGGATACGGGAGGGTCGCGATAGTCCACTAGGAGCATTAGGGGATATTTAGCATGCTGAGAAAGCGGTTCCAGTACGGCCACTCTCGGTAGGAATTGCTGAGGAAAACAGCAATACTACTAGCAGCAGTGCAGTCGTCAAGCCATCTTGAACTTAGCTAAAGACTTCCGGAACGACCAGGTAGTCACTGTTTCCGGGTAATTAGGCCAGGCGCCGCGAGTTTTAGCTTTAGATCAACTTAGACTCAAGACCCAGATGAATTGTAGAAGCAAGGCGCGACGATTGCGAGTGCAATCGAAGATGTGTAGAAAGCTACAGCGGTCAGTTCCGCCGGTTGACATCACTTGAGCCAGCGGCATACCATCGAGGACAGCATGGAATTAGTATCCGAATGCACTGTCCAGAGCCAAAGCGCGGTGTCGGGAGTCGGAATACATCGGGATGAGATAATGAACTTCCAGGCAGGGTCCTATTAGTAGCAACTTAGCAGGAGATTGAGATCAACTTCAAGTTGTGGCAAGGAACGAGTCAAGTTCATCTCGACGCCTCGATTCATCACAGACTCGGATATGACCTTATTTCTCATCAAATATTCGAGCATCGGATTCGAAGTGCAGCTGTGCATCAGAAGTTTTTGGCAAGTGCAATTGGAACTTCAACAAAAGTTCAACTTGAAGTTCAGGTACTCCCCAGCTTTTTGTGAGTCGGATCACTTGGCTGTGTGCCTTGCACTCACAATTCAACGGTGTTGCTCTTGCGTCATTGTCTTGTGCTATGCATAACTGTGATGTTTTTGTAGGATTTTGTGCCTTGTATATATGGTCGCACCTTGTAAAAAAGCTAGCCTGATTGGACCATCAGATGTGGTTCCAAGTCATTGGGCTGACCCGGGCATACCTTTCTGGATAACCTGTCCGCTGTGTCCAGACAATGTCCAGTGGGCCGGCCGGGGTCGTGCCCTAGTACTGAAATAGGAGTACGATGAGAGATGTCTAAGTTGTGATCATGATGCAATACAATATTACTTGAACTTGAAGTTCAACCTTGCGAAAAACTTCAGGTCGACTGTTCCATCTCCCCAAATAGTACTGATCACGACCTCGATTGCGACGAAACTAGATTATTTAGTGAAAAAAGAGTTTATACTCGGAGACCCGCAAACTTTCAGACAGATGGTCGGACTCGCGCAAGATGGTCGCAGATTCCCACCACTCCAGTGCACGTACGCCCCGGCGGTGCTATTGAATCGTGAATCGCAGGACTAGGAGACCTAGAGAGCTTGATTTGGGCGAGTGCTCCCATTCTTCCAGTGTCTCCCATTCTTCCAGTGACGACTATGAGGGGGAGAAAGGACCCGGAACCGGATCACTGGCGGACCGCCACTAGGCCGGAGCGGTTGGTCGGACCGAATGATCTCGGACCGTTTCCCATAACCTTACTCTCCAGTGGACCACCTCGGGCTCTTGACTCCGCCGAATATCGACTGTGGTCATCGAATTTCAAGCCTCTGAGTCTTGTCTCAGTCTCAAACTCACGGCTAGGTTGAACGGCACTTCCCAGCTGCACGACTCCCGCTCCTTTTCACTCCTATGCGGGGACCTCTGCGCTGGCGTGATTAAGAAAGCGCCCCATGCGCCCGCGCCGGTCTCCCCTCGGGCCTCTACCCGTCACACCACCCTGTCCGTTGGGCGTACTCCGAGCATCCATACGTGCGTCGTTCGTGTCGCCCCGCCGGACTGGCACCACCGACCGCGAGCGGGATAGCGCGAAGGTACTGCGACCACGAACGAGGCGGATGCAGCGGGACCGCATCCGCGGCTTCGATTCCCCGTGCGGTCAAGGTTGGCAGCAAGCGTTATGACTGAGGCATGGGCTCTTTATTGCCGACACTTGCTTCTCTCATGTCTGCCAATCCGGCGGCCCGTGAAATTGAAACCCGAGTAGCTGGCCCCGATACGCCACACACGGCAGTCCGGGAAGGAGGGAGCGCGCGGCGGGTGGTGCACGGGGTACGGTGGTAGCGCGTTTGAGTTGGGTCGATCAGAGGTGAGTTTATCTTCTGTTCCTCAACTCACCACAACGCAGACCGCGATGGTGAAATTGAGCCGTCACACACACACCTCCGCAGCATCCGAGAAGAGAAATGTCTTTGCGCTGAGAGGGAGAGGATACACATGAGAGAGAAAAAGTCCGAGGAGCGACATAACAAAGTCCAGGGTACGCGATCAGCGCATTCGCAACTAAATACTCCTTCGGGTGTTAAGTTGTGCTGATAGCGAAACATCAAGGGAGTCAAACTACGCGGGTTTCCTTCAACATCTGTGGCTCGAATATTAGTCGACCAGCTATTAGGTTCGAATTTCAGGTCGTGCAGACCAAACAAACTAACCTTGACCATAATCTCTGTCTCAAGATCCTGTGCCTTCCGGATGCAAAGAAGGACAATGAAGGTGCGACCCTTCAAAAATCCCCACAGCGATCCCCAGTATGACCGGGAGATGTGAATGGTCTCTATCTTGATCTCAGAGATCTCGCGTTGAAGGCTGGGCGGCTACAGGTGAGCATGATAATATGTATGCGCACCTGTTGAAGTTCTCCACTTCTGAATATGAGAGGTGGTCTGCTTTGAACGCTTCGGCACATGACGCATCGACCCGGGACATGGTGTCTTCCACGGTGTTCGTCAGGCGCACCGGGGAAGCATACTGGACGATGAGTGGGATGGCCACGACCGTGGTGATCACAGCCAGATTCAGAGGTTTAACAGTGATCTCTTTTGCAAGCGCTGGGGCAACGGTAGAATATAGCGTCTCTCGAATGGCTGGCATTGCAGTGGGGGGAAGATGCAAGCCGTCGTCTGGAGTTAAGTATTAAGAAACGCAAGCTGTCGTCGGGACGTAAGTGTTAGAGAGCACGCGGGATTCGCATTCGGGTGCTGGCTCGGGGCGCTTGCGCCGACGGAACGATGGTCAATCAGGAACGGGCGGGAAACGAGGAAGGCACGAGGCGGTGGCAGTTGAAGCATTGTCAAGGGTGGATGGACGCGTGGAGACAGGTTGGTCCGCATCAGGAAGCAAAGAGGTGGGCGGCTTATGGCTGGCTTGTTAACCGAAAGGTTATCCTTGTTTTTGTGGAAGGAGGTACCTGTAACAGGCTTCGTGCGGGGCTGGAGAAGCCATCTGACCGGACCTCGAATAATAGATCTTGCTTGACCTCACTACGTACATCCCCACCGCTACTCGATATTCGCCATTGAATTAACAAATTCCCGCGGTTCTGTTGCAAAGAGTGCATTGCTCAACAGATTTTAGCGCTTACCTTTTGGGCTGTATCGTCATCAATCAGCTCCTGGGATCGCTCTCACTGTCCCGTGTCCGTCGGAATTCTGCGCGCTATGCCCGATTCGTCACGAGTAATCTTCTTCGTATTGACCTTCTCTCTTGCCCGTAATCGGTTGCATCTGTACTTCGGTCCGTTAATTAACGTTCCAGCCAAGTTCCAGCGAATGTTCTTGATCCTTTCCCCATGTTTCTGAACCATATAATTCCATCAACGTTTCTGACCGGAGATACCATTCCGAGGCGTTGATTTTTGGCCGGGTTCACGTCGAAATATCACAGACTCCGAGCAGAGTAGGTAAGTTTCCAAAACGAGTGATTTCCGGCATCAAAGTCTGGTCCCCGTTGACCTTACCAGACCCCTGGTCGCGGATCTAGCAAATTCTCCAAAGGCTTGGAGTAGTGAGCCCCTGTGCATTGGAGGATACAACCAAGATCAACATAACAATTAGCGTTCATTTTTCCCGCCCGCATAAGTGGAGGCATACTGCAGCGCCAATGCACCCGGGACGTCTGGACGATCGTACCCACTCGCGCGCCGCCGCGCACTCTCTTGAGGCTGATCCATGGGTCTTACAGCCTGTCGCCCGCCATTGTCGGGTATCGGTACTTCGGAGGTGCGTGCCCATACAGACATCGTTCTGGATATGGGTTAAATTGGGGAGGCTGTACTATTCATAAATCACTCGGGCCATACCAGGTGAGTTCCGTGCTACACACCTTGACTTTAGTAACGAATAGACACCGTGTCGGTCAGGCGTCAAAGCGGTTCCGTCCCTGTTTCCGTCCTCGGAGATGCGTACATAAAGGGAGGCCCTGTCGATATCTTCAACTTGTGACGTTGCAACAGTAGGCACGCCCACGTGGTCCAGACTTCCGAACGGAACTCGCGTCGCTGCAAGAAACACAGGTCATCACGCGCCCTCTTCGAACAGCGCGAAAGCAGGATAAAAGCGAAATGCGAAGGGCAGTCAACTGATAGTTCAATGTCAGTGGAATCACGGAATAACGGACACTGCTTAATCTTCCTTCGATATCTGTTCGGAAGCTCGGTCAACACGGAGAACAAACGGAGAAAGCGAGTGCAAACACGAAAACTGTACCGGGATCTGGGTCTCGAAATCCTGAGCCTCCAGGACGCAGAGCCACAGTGACCGTACGACCTTTCAAAAGCTTGGATAATATATTCCAGTGCGAACGGGAGTTTCGAAGGGTCTCCAGCTTGACGGCGGAGATTTCACGTTGGAGGCTGAGACGCGGGCGAGTACATCCAAAGCAAACACACACATTAAGCCGATCTACTTCGGTGGACGAGAGGTGGCCTCTTTCAAGCGCCTCGGCACCCGATGTCTTGGCTGTGGACATCGTGTCCGTGAGGATCTTCGCGAGCCGTGCGGGGGAGGCGTAGCGGGACTACCACGAGGATGGCGATTGCGGCAAAAGATTTGAGGGCAATATTGATCGCGAGAGCCGAGACGACGATGGAAGATAGCGCATCACAGAGAGTGGGCATTTCGATAAGTATTGGGAGAAATTCAAAGATCGGATGAGACGTTCTTTGATAGAAATCATGCACACGCCACGGTGGTTCAGTACGCAGCAATGATGAAGCTTTGATGAATAGGTTGTTGGTTTGAAGGGTCCCCGCCTGTACTGGAGATAAGTCGCTGGACGTGTCGCCACTAGCATGCAGTCACCCGACGGTGAAAGAGACTTGAGGCGCTAAACCAGAACGCACCGCTGAGAATTATTCGTGGGACTTGGAGCTCCTTGATACTAGACGTAGACATAGTAGTGTAGACATGTAGGCGGAGAGGCGCCTTCCACGGGACAAATGTTTGGGTGATTGACGGGCGCTCGGGAGTTGCCAAAATGTTCGTTCTACTATCCAGGTCGATAAAGGCGGATCACTCGACCACCGGTTTTGCGGTAGACCCGGTGAGGGAGTCCTTGCTATGCTTCGCGTTTCAGACTTTTTGAACGGTCGGGGAGAGTCGAATTTTAATGGTGGTCATTGGTGAAAGGCAAGGAGAGAACCGGATCACCCCGCTGACAGCGTGGGACATGGCAGTCCCGCTCGTGCCCTAATTTGTCCAAAAGACCCTCTGCGGTAGCCCAGCAATACCCAACAACAGCCTTCCCCTTCTCCCCCGCCCTGACAATCCCCCAAATAAAGCGCCGCCCCCCACCCGCGCCAGCAGCCGCCGTATGGTCAGCCGCACGCCGTATGCCCGCGAGCAACCCGCAAGCCTTACCTGCGCACACTAAGGCCAGGCGTACTCGGCGCTGCGTGTATGTGCCTTGAGCGCCCTCCGCTCGCCGGGGCCACCACTAGTACTGTGGCCGCGAGTGGGATACCGCGAAAAGAGATCTGCGGCCGTGACTGCGACATGCGCGAAGTCGCCTTCCCTCGGGCGGTCCCGTCCGTCCGTCGCCCTCCCAGCAAGCCCCTCTGATGCTCCCACCGATGTCTCTCGGCGGGCCATGCATTTTTTGCTCGCTCTGCAATACTCTTGCGCAATCCGTGCCCTCATTCCTACAAGATTTTCTATATTCAGAAACCGAGTGCAATATCGGGGGCCCCGCTCTCCGCGCACCCAACGTCGGACCTCGCGCGACGTTCTGCCGTTATCGCTGCCCTCCACCACACCAGCCTTCTTCCTCTCCATCTCTTCTCGGATGCTGCCGATCCCGCACATGCCTCCATGATCCATCCCCGCGCCTCCTCCGCCCACTCACTTACCGCATGCTTCGCCGCGTGGGAGCGCGCGCACCGGCCGAAAAGCCGGAGAGGGACGCGAATGAGAGCGTGTTGGAGTCGCGTGAGACTAGCAGCAGGAGCAAAGAGAGCTTATGACCGCTTGAGATAGAGCTCACCTGTGTTTTGGTCGAAACGGTAATATCAGCGTCCGTTTACGAATGTCATTGACAGGGGTTGGCCTCGTGTTCGCCGGATGCAGGGCGCGGCATCAGATTATGCGAGCCTCTCGCCGTCCCGCCGCCACTCCATCAAAACCAGAACTCCGCGGTGGCGTTAGCAAACGGCCCAATTATGTCTCACCCCGAACCATGCACAGCACCTCACACTTCGCGCGGCGCATAGAACCACAGCTCAAGCCTCTGCTTTAAGTGCCTTTCTCTCCTTTTTTTTTTTTTTTTGAAGATGCACCCGCTCACGAGCCTCTGGATCCCGGAACTCGCGGACAAAGCGTATCGACATGACATCAACGATATGCAATAGGTTTACCTCGCCGACCTATACAAACGATGTAAATTAACGGTCAGGTACCTCCTTCGCAACCGGACAGTCTGCTTTACTGGAGGCGCGCCATTACAAGAGTCGCACTGTTCTAGTTTCCTTCTGTATCTGTGATCCAAATCCTGGTCAACGAACCGCCACTGCAAACGAGAAGCAAATCACCTCTAGTTCACTCTCGAATTTTTTCACCTTCCAGATGCAGCGAAGAACCGTAAACGTCCGGCCCTTCAGAAATCCCGACAGCAATCCCCAATACGACTGGGAACCGCGTAACGTCTCCACCCTTATGGCAGAGACCTCTCGCTTCAGGCTGGGCCACGCACGGTTGAGGATAAACATGGAAGAAATGGGAAGCATTGAGCGCACTTTTTGAACGCACGCATCTGGGAACGCGAGATCTGGCCTGCTTCGACCGCTTCGTCGTGTGCTGCTTTCGCCTTGGAAATGGAGTCTTCGAGGATGGCGGTTAGGCGTGCTGGGGAGGCAAAGCGAACGCCGAGGGGAACGGCCACCATCGTAGTGATGACAGCCAGAGGTAGGACCGGGATGTCTCTCGCGAGGGCGGGTGCAACGATGGAGAATGGCTCGGGTGCTTCACGAATGGGCATATTGGCAGTTTGAGAGCAGCGTACGCGACAAGCCGGGGAGAGTGGAATGAGACGGAGCCCTTGCATGCCTTATTATAGTCGCCAAGCCGCCGTGTTCCGCATGCGTATGGAAGGAATGGCCGCCCACAATACCGTCACTTAAACTTTTTTTCGGCACTAGATCTTGTGCCTCGCGACTCGGAGGGCAAAAAAGGAAACCACCATTTTAATTCCTGGCTGCCAGTGGGCCGTTGACTCAAACACCGGCATGTGTCAGTCAACACAGCGCAGACCGCGCTGTCTGGCGCGCCCGCCTTGTGCGCACAAAACAAAAGAAAATCTGCGATCAGTCGCCCGTATTTGCATAGATAGTACATTCTTCTTAGACTTGAACCAATCACTGCGTGGAGAGGCTCTTGCCATGCACGCGACGAGATCCGAGTCGAGTCGACTTCCCCAAACTTATGTGGATGCTACTAGTAGGAGCCCCCGGCACCATCATCCACGTTTTCAGCTCGAAACCTCCCACTGGTCGTCATTCGCGTTGCCTACACGTGTATGTGTACTCGAAATCTCAGCAGCACCGTCGCGCTGGTAGTATACTGGTTGGGCAAAGTCCAGATAGTCGCTGCTTTACGCTTGTGATTTGCTTGCAATAACGAAATATAACAAATATGGAAATATAAGCGACCCGGGTGACGAAGTATATGCGACCCGGGTATGCGACCCGGGTGACGAAATACTATATGCGATCCGACAAGGCCGTGATTTGGTTGCCTCCACAAGCCTCAGCTTCCCAATGATAGCTCTTTCGGATTCTTCTCCTAGGCTTTTAGCGTAAGCCCGTCATATGGTCTTCCGATCCGCGTCCTAGTAAGCTTCTTCATCAGCAAATACGTTGTACAACGTCACAATCAAAATGTCAAAAGCAAGTCAAAAGTCTGATGTTGCCTTCTACTAAGAACCCTTTGTTCACAAAAAACGCGTCCGAGTCGGGGCTTCTGATTCGTGTCGTACACCCGAAGCCTCTCCACTTGCCTTGGCCACACCACACGGTGACCGGGCCACACCACGCTATACTTGACATTAGACGCCGCCCAGACCGCGGGTAGTAAAATTCGATGTATATTATTAGGATGCACACCTTTCTCTTGGGCCGTGTGTTATGTATGCTGCCACCGAATTGGCAACTGGAGATGTGGTGAATGATACGCTGTGCTGGAAGTCCAGGCACATGGGGCTCCGTGGCAAAATCCACGCAAGTCCCTTGATTATAGCGAGGTTCCTCTCAAAATTATCCTCGAGCCCTTCGGGTCGATCTATACCCGATTCGATACATACTCAACCTCCGCGTGAGGTTTCTCTGGGAAGCTTTTGTTTCACCCTCCAGTCATTTATCAGGCAATTACATACACCACATCTGTCCCACGAAGACCTCCGTCTCGACGTCCCCTTTTTTTGCGAGTTTCCAACGTGTCTAGGGCCCCGGGATCACCCGCAATGAGAACGTCGTCTTGGATTGATAGGGACGGCTCTTGGCGCGCACCGTGATCCCTTGGATCCCTTCTTCGAGGTCCGCCGGTGTACGCAGACGTCAGACCCTGCACAAATGGGGACTTTCAACGTTTTTGTATCGGGATGAGTTGAGAATTTATAAGGTGACAGGGATACATCCACGGCGCTCGCTTCCCACCGCTCCCCGCCCACCGCTTGCATGCCGACCACGACTGCGCCGGTCCTCATGTAAGCGAGCCTCTTCAGCACTGTCTGTGGGAAGGAACGATACACGATGTTGCACGCGGACCCAGCACACGCACCTTTTCATGCGTCAAAGTGGCTCGAGACAGGGCACCAATGTGGGGACTCTAGTTCTGTTTGCCTCCAGCGCTGGAGTCATTGAAGAAATTAAAGAATTGGTCGTGTGAGTCGGAGACGAGGACCCAGCAGACAACATTGCGTCCACGTACAAACTGAGAAAAGGATTCGAGATATGTATCAGGACGTGATGCTTCCCACGGATTGCGTTTCTGTAGGGTTTCCTTCGCGTTGCTCTTTCGCGAGATGGTAGGAATTTTGAGAGATCAACAATCCGGAACCTTCAAGCTCTCTATCGTCATGGTTGTGAGTCATGGTTCTGAGTTTGTTAAATGTTCGCGGAAGCCAGTCAGAAGTGTTCCAAAGTGTGGCGCCGCGAGCTAATCTCGTGGCGCAACAAATTTCGTAAAGTAGTTGGGACGGAGTCGAGAGGTAGGTTCCACTCGACCGGACCTCTTCGCGGTTCGCTCTGGCATCGGCGTTGGGGGCAGCTGGTCCCTGAAGTAGGCGCCATCGAACTGATTTGGCAGCGCGTTGTGTGTACAGGAATTAAGACGAACCTCGTGCTGCTTTGAACCTGGTCATTCCGCATAGTCAGCGGCAGTCGCTGAGCGCATGGCTCGGCCAGGAATCCCAAGTTCAGAGTTAGACGTGGATTTTTGCTGACTTGCTCATGACGGTGAGAGGACTGAAGACTTGGAACTTGAAAAATCTCTATGGAATTGTCGGACGATTATTGGTTACTTGTTGAGGTTTTGAACTTTGATCACGTACATTGATGGAATTTCAGAGGCATACCATACCTGCGTGGCGCGTTTCTTGGGTAGATTTCGGACTTGGTCTTCAATCGGAGTTCGGTGGTATACATACACCCCAGAAGAAGAAAAAAGGAGGCCAAGAAGTCGTGGAGGTTGTCACTCTCCAGACGCAGTTAGGCCGCGCCACGCGCCGCTCATCGCAGCAATAGATCTTGAGTTAATCGTAGAAGAGTCGGACGAACGAACGCTGGAGGACCGTCACGGTGGTCGAAGTCGAAGGCAAGGAGAGAGCCGGATCACCCCCGCCGACAGCTGCGACAATACAATCATTGTGTGCACGTGCCAGCGCGCCAAGTTTGTCGGGATGAACGTCGCCTCGCTGCAAGACTCCCTGTCCAACCTAAGGTTACGAATGGGTGGTCTGTCTGGAGAGACTATGTCCAACCGCCGTCCCCCAAAACAAGACCACTACGCTGACCCCGGCACAACAACCAACGACAGCCTCCCCCGCCCGTCGACTCCTGCAGTAAAAAACCAGGCGTGGCTGCCCCAGCAGCCGCCGCCGCATATATATCCAGCCATACTCCCGCGAGCTTTGTCTGCGGCAGCCCCGGCCACCGCCGCAGAGTAGCGCCGGGGCCCCGTATGCCCCGCGCAGCCAACAAGCGCCGTTGTACCTGGCCCGGGCGGGCTTGCCCCACCGCAGGCGTACAGCGAGCCATTCATGGATGCCCCCAGGCCTGCAGGGGTGCGCCGTGCCAGTCAGAGCCGCCACCAAGCGGTCATAGAGAGCGCGAGCGGAATCGGGTTTGGGATCATGTAAGCGTGAGCGCGGGAGAGACGGAGACCGTAACGCCAAAGGGATGACGAGACAGAGACAGAGAGTGAGTCGGCGGACCGCGCGAATTTACCCCATGCTGCCCGCACCCCTCGCTTGTATGGTAAACACGACTGCTTCCCTGCAGCCGCCGCCGGCGCAGGGAGGCAGGCGGGCAGCGTACATTTCAAGGGCAGTTCCACGCCCCGTTCTCCCCCGTGCGCCGGGTGTTTGAGCTCGGCGCCGAATTCGCTACGCACCCGCGCCGCAACCCTCACGCCCGCATTGCCAAGACCAGTGATTGGGTCCGCGCTGGGAGTTGCGTTCGAATTCGGAGCCAAATTCACGCTTCCCACCAGCGCCCCTCGAGCGGGGCGGGACTCGGTTCGTAAATATCTCGAACCTTGCACTCTCACCTGTGGCTAACATCCCCTCGGACCCGTGCTGGTATCGACGAAGCACGCGCACTCCGCCAGCTGCCACGACGGAAGCACAACTGCGCGCCGAGACCAGGCTGAGTATCCTGTAGATGTCAGTTAGTTTGTTTCCCTCCGAAAGAATCAGACTCAATCTCCGACAGATTTTTTTCTTAGACCTTCGACTTGTTCGAACAGTTTGACAATGGAAAAACAAATGAACTCGTGATTCAAGCATGATGCTTGAGAGATCGTCAAGTTTCAAGTTCGCAGAATGGTCCAGGGGTTCTCTGCATTGACATTTCAGACGGTCAGCGCTTCTCTCGGCCAATGTTTCTCGGTGCGACATCCATTCATGAGAACTTGAACCCCTCAAGCCCCGATGTTTAGCTCTGCGCAACTTCCTATAGTCTTGTTCAGGTTTTTTTTTTGCGCAATCGGAGATGGGGTATGCTACATTACAGACGTGCGGACACACTACCACGGGAGTTCCTCTTGATCCCAATCCCAGGGCTTTCCGCCAAAGGTCGCTTTGAAATTCCAGAAGCGACCACTGGATTTCTCCACAGTAGCTCCGTCGATACGACTCATGATCCCCTCTACAACCTCCTCCACCTTGTGCGGGGCTTCGGGCAACCCAGCTGCCTTCGCCCCCACATTCCCCATGTCCGTCGCAACCCAGCCCGGCGAGATCGCGAACGCGATAAGCGAGGGATTCTCCGCGTCGAGGGCTTTCACGAGGAAGTTCGCGGCGGCCTTCGAGGAACCGTACGCAGAGCTGTAGTTGTTGAAGTACTTGGTGATGGAACCTGCACCAGAGGATATATACGCAAACGTGGGCTTGCCGGAGGGCGAGGCAAGCAAGAGTGTGTGTGCCGCTTGGAACAGAACCACGGTGCCAAGGGTATTGACTTCCCAGTGCTCACGGAGCACTGACAGCGGTGTGGTGGCCAGCGGCCCGGCAAACTTGCCGACAGCTATGGAGAAGTTCATTGATGGACGGCTCGAACGAGGGACGAATACGCACCTGCATTCGCAATAATAACATCGAGTTGACCAGCAGTCTTCTGAATCTCGGCAATGGCTGCCTCATTGTCGGCCTGGTCACCACATGTGTACTTGACTGGGTGCACATTGGGGTATTTCGCGGCGAGATCTTTGAGCGACTGTGCAGCTGGATCGCGGGCTCCGGCAAAGACTACCGAGTTTTTACGCGCGGCAATGAAGGCTGCAAGTCCCAGCCCATTCCGCGGTTCGCACCGGTGACTGCGTAATTGTTGAATGTTTAGACAGAGCCTGAGAGTTGGTCAGAAGAACAAACTCAGGTACACGGTTTTGGACATTGGCGAATGAGTTTGGTGTGGTAGGGATGTTGATGAAGAAAGGGGGCTGGTAGCAACTGGCTTTATACTTTCGAAAGTTGCTGCCGAAAGACGGTTAAACGGGAGCGGGGAAGAACGATATTCGTCATCCCCGATAGAATCGGGCAAGGACCTGACAAATACCGGCTGCCGGTCAATCTTGGGTCAATCCACATATAATCTGTAAGCGAGCAGCATTGACCTTACGGTGAAGTCGATTCAATTTCTCGCTCGATGTGGACCGCTGATCTTGAAAAAACATTTTGAACCGTGGGAAAGTTATGACAAATCTACAGTCGGGGAAAAGCTCCAGGTTGAGCGATAAATCAGTTAAAGCATACATCAAATGGACATGTGCATCTCATTTCGGGGCCTACCGAATTCTGGTTAACCCAAATAGCCTGAGAAAACGAAAACAGGAAGAGCGAGGGGCATATGTATCCATTTTTTCCAACTCAGGGGCGGAGAGGTGACCTTCCTCAACCATGTAACCATCAACCCGAAATTGACACCCGGACCAATCTAGCCATCCGGGCCTGTCCGAGCCACAGCTATTCCGTATATGCGGCTTTGTTGACAACCCTTCTTGAGATCAACAGAAGGTTCCGGAGATCTCCTCCCAGGTTTTTACCAAACCGGCCGGCTCGTCACAAACTTGCTCCGGTGGAGGAAAGAAACCCGGGTTCTCATCGGGACATTATCTTCCTTCCGACTTGTACAAACTAGTCTGCCCTCCGAAGCGAAGAAAAAGCTCAAAGAAAACACGGTCGAACAATATTGAGGGAAACCATCCGAGTCCGCACGCTGACCGTCTAAGTGGTCTCAGCTCCAGATAATTCCAGAGTCCATAGTCCGAGACGACTCGGTCCGACAGACATAGTCCGATACGACTCGGTCCGACAGAGGCCTACGAGGGCCGGAGCTACAGCCTACAGCCGATGGATTGAAGTTGCATGGCAGTGACACAACTCGGAGACTCCCACTGGGGGATCCCACGGCGATTGAATAGCGAATTGAAAGCGAAATTTGTTTGCGAGAATCACGAACGCCCCACAACATTAGACTGCTCGGCTTTCCTTCGATATCTGTAGCTCAAAAGTTAGCTATGCATAACTATGCCTTACTGTGTTTAAAGGTAAACGAGAATTGAATTCACCTTGATTTGCGTCTCAAGATCGCGCGCCTCACAGATACAGAGAAACAGCGTGAAGGTACGACCCTTCAAGAATCCACACAATCCCTTCCAGTGCGAACGGGAGCTCTGAAGAGTCTCCAGATTGATGGCAGAGACTTTGCGTTGTAGACTATGTAGGAGACGGTCAGGTTCAAACGGCTGAAGAATCTGCAAACTCAGCGCACTGTCGGAGCCTTTCCATCTCTGAAACCGAGAGGTAGCCTCCTTCGAGCGCTTCCGCACACAATGCGTTGACCCTGGACATGATGTCGTCGAGGATATCCGTTAGGCGCGCTGGGGAGGCGTAGTACTGTAGCGGCGTGTTCTTAGGCAACGTAACGCGTAACACGGCGTCAAAATTGTTGCCTAAATCCCGGGCCGTAACGCGTAACGGTAGTATAGTTGCTAACTTCAAACCTATTTTTCAAATATTTTTTTTCCGGGCTCAAAAGTCAATGAAAAAGCCCGCAAAAATTCTATTAGCTGCCTGTGTGTTACAAGAACGTCTCGGTTGCTAAATTCCTGTTGCGCCAAGCAATTCCATTGTCATTGTACGCCCAGATGTTCTCGGCATCCCCGCCCGCGCTCAGCGAGCCATCAGTGCCTGCAGTCACTGCAGTGGTTGAGACACAGAATCCAGAGGTCGGAACATCAGCCACATCCATCCCCAATGCTTCCCGGATGACATGCTGGCACACTGGGCCCGAAGGGCTTTGGTGTGCTGGACACTGGCATGGTTGCGCAGTGCAATGAAAATGTTCCAATCAATTCTGGACACTGGATCAAGTGAAGTTGCTAATTTTGCAGGTTGATCGAAGCAAAAAGGCGGCGGAAAGACGGCGGTCATTGAGTTCGATCAAGTTGCAGGTCTTTGAACCGAAGGCAAAAACACATGACCGAAAAATAAACTTAAAAACTCCTGGGAGTCGCACTGGGGCACCAGGAACTTCAAATTTGCGCCCTAACCACTCCCCCATCCTACTGCTTTGGGTGCAAAAAAGTACCGCCCAGGTTGCCTAAATCTTGGTCCGTAACGCATAACACCCTATCGGTTGCTAACCCAAGACCTGTTTGGGGGCGTAACGCTCCCTCGGTGGTTGCCTAAGAACACGCCGCTACAGTATACTTCATCACGCTGTAAAATCCGTTACATGAGAGCCCGCCCGGAATATTAAAGCCACACATGTTGTGTCTATGGTCGGCGGCAGGCTTAACGAGGTGGTGTCGGGGTGGACACGGTATGTACATATGAAGGAGGCTAAGGTCGAGAGCGGTGCCGCAGTTGTGGAATAAAACGGCGAACCGGGCACCGAGTTCGAACTTCGTAGATATACTCTCGACATGTGATGTGAGTATCACGGATTCGCATGCAGCGGATGTGGCATACCAACTGCTGTATAATGTGACAGTCCTGTAGAGGATGCTTTGCGTCAACTATGAGTCTATTTGTCTGTACTACCCAGAAGAAAATATAGAATTCATCCCTGAATTATTCGGCAGTGGCTTGCCTGGAGCGATTCTTGACTCCGATTCTTGACTATCCCCAAGTACCACGTTCAGTGTTGCAGATGTGGCAACGCGAGAACGCAGGGCATTGAGACATTGGACCAAGAGAGGGAGGTATTTAATTACGTAATTGAAACAAAATGAATTACTTCAACTGATGCCTGATCATCATCATCGAATAGAGCGTATTCGGAGCCTGCAAAACCACTCGATCTGTCAAAAAAGTGATGGCTGATTTCAGAAAAGTGTGATATCCAAAACGGGAACGGCACACCGGCAAGATGCATGAAAGTCGACGAGGAAACGATGCACCTCCTCTTTTCGCCCCGTTCTTTCGAGAACTTACAGATTATTCAGCCCTAGTGTATATGGCTTTGCCATTATAATTTTTTCGGCCAGGCAATGCACTTTGAGGTTCACTTTGGCTAACCGCGGTCACATCAGTAACAGCACTCGGCTAAATCTGGGGACTGATCTCAGAAAAGTTTTGGGAGCTCCGAATACGCTCTAATGTGGTAGTAGGTACACCACGTCTCGCAAAATACAAACGCCGAACGCCTTGGAGCCACGGCGCGGTCATCACTTGGAACGCAAGAACCACCTGGTAACTTATCAACTGACGTGCGGTTTGAGGGCCAGTGCTTCGCATGGCAGTACGAGTCCGGCCTCTTTTATAAATGCCGAAATCGGATCGAAATCGGCACGATGTGCATGTTTGGCTATCTCCAATGTCTTCTTCTCCCGTACCTTGCCCGTACCACACCGCACGCGCGCAATGGTCGTGACACCTCTACTCTTCCTCAACTTCGCACATCTCTCTTGGACCGCTAGACTTAGCATAAGCAACCTCTGGTGGCTTACTACGAATTGTGCGCCAATGGCCTGGCAATCGCGCTCCAGCTTGCTGCTTCAAGTTCTCCCGACGCCCGTCCAGCAGCAACTTTTTCGTGAATCTAATCTTTGAGAGCATATATCACAGCACACAACCGTTCTTCGCCTCTTCTATGCAATGAAAGCAAGTCTTCGACATCCGCAATGTCACCGTTGTTGACGCAGTTCCGCCTGGTGTACATCCCATCGTGGTACCACATCTTGCCCCTTGCGTCTACCACCACACTTGTGAAGTGCCCAGCTACACTCGAGTGATATATCAAACCCCGCAATTGCAAAATCACATCGGCGCCGTTTCGTCTGAAGGTAAGCTCGTGGTCCAGCCGAAGAGTGTTAAAGTTGACGCAAAACAGCATCACAGCCGGAACGTCGTGGATTGTGGTGAGCCGTCGCATTCTCGCCTCCCTTCCGCGTGCTCTGCATTCTGGGCATCGCGTTGTTTGATGGTTGAATTGATGCTGAAACCATTCTGACAGAGTTGGTCCGTTCGGATACTTTTCGCGCAAGGCATTGCTGAGGTAGACATCCATGTATTGGCTGAAAGAGTCAATAACACCGGGCTGCCTGTATCCGCATCCCTCGCAGCGCGTCACGGCGCTCCCATAACTACGCCTGTCAGTAACTCCCATGAACAATGCATCTAGATTTATCCCTCGTTGACCTGCCGGATAAGTTGCAGGGCTTTGGAAGTGCAGCAATCGCCGCACGTAGTCTCTAGGTACCTCTGGTAATTCTCCATTGTCAGACATGGTTGTCGCCCACAAACTGAGAACGGGACTTTGTATCGTGAGTCTCGCCGTCCACAATTGTGGATTATCCCTCCACAAGCATGCTAATGGGGTGAACAAGGCATCGTACGCACAGCTCCAATTGATACTATCCCAGACGAGACCAACGGGACCCATAGGTAGAATTGGTCCGGGCAGCACAGGGTTCAATATCGGCTTCTTCGCTGGAGGTGTGTCTTCATGGTCTGGCTGTTTCCTTTTGCTCGTAGCACTTTTTTTACTTGCCTTGGTGTCGTTTGGTTTCCATGCACCATAGTCGTTGACAGGTTCCTTGTCGTCCGGCCTGGCCCGGATCGCGGGATGGATGTTTTGAGAATCAGAACCTTTCCACGCTCGATAGGACGTCAAGAGTTGTCGTCTATAAATTCCTGTCACTTTCCGAGGTAAGCGACCTTCGCATCGAAGCTTCGTGATCTCATCCAACAATTCCAGCTCTCTGAACTCTTGCCGTAAGTAACCTGATATCCCGCTGGTGATTTTCCTGGAATCGAATCCCTGAATTATTGCAGTCCCTTCCGCTGTGTATCCCCTCGACAAGGCTACATAATAATTGTGATGGTTTTTGCAATTGTTCAGATGCACGACATTCGGGTCTCTTGATTTTCCTTGCGACGCATAGTCCGTCATCGCAAAATTCGGAAGAACCATGACCTGCTCCCTGGTTAAGGAAAGCAGAGAGTCGTCTTGCAGCAAGCACGTTACATGGTTCGAAGTCCTTCCGAGTGGAACCACATTCGGTGGTAAGCCAGGAATCTGTATTTGTTTCGGCGGATTGACCAAGCGTACGAACAGAGTGTCAAGAATATTCTGGCCTGCAGGTCCAGTGGAGGAATCCCATCCGACGACAACTGCCTCTTGGCCTCTCGTTATACAAAGTTCAGTGGCTTGATTCTCTTTTATCATTACCGGCATTCCAACACACAACTTTAGGCATCCAGGAATGTGTTCTACTGTGGTTGAAGGTGTTGCCGACCATAGAGCTTGCTGCAATCTGGGACCCAATTTTTTGAAATGCGCCTGTGAGCACCGTTGCCATTTACGCCTGTCCACTGCTTGGCTACTCAGTTTATCCACACTGAAGAAGTCCACTAGCTCCTGGCCCGTATCCTGGGCAAATCGGCGCACACCTTCGTCGTTGATCAAGTCTTTCTGAATGTTCAATCCGGTGATCACAGAAACATTCCTGTATTTCTTCGTGTCTAAATGAGGATGTTCAGGTCGGTCACTCGCGACTCGGGAGCGCAAGAATTCAATGTCATCGTCCGTACATGCACCGTAACGCATGTTTTCCAGTGCGGTGCGTAGTTTTGCATCCAACTCAGACTGCTTTTTCTGTCGAATATTTTTCCGCAACAGAACAACTGTTGTAAATTGATGCCAGAGTATACGGCCAAGGACAGCGCTCTGCGCTTGAGCAGTCATTTTATCTGTTGTTCTCAGCGAGACGAGGTCGTTGTACAAATAATGACCAGATACAGGGGGAAGCTGGGCGAAATCCCCTGCAACAATCATGTTCAGTCCACCAAATTCAATGTCATGGATGTTTCGTGCCATGGCTGCCTGACTTGCCAAAGTTTGCAGGTCTTCGCATGACACCATGGATATTTCATCAAGTAAAATATATTCCACTCCCTGCAAGCGTTCATTGATAGCTGCTGCGGTTGCTGCGTCACTTCGGATTCCATTCAGATCATCACGGTTTCGGCTTTTCTTTTCACGCGGAATTCGGAACACTGAATGATAGGTCGAACCGTTCAACAGGGCAGCGGTAGAGCCCGTGGGTCCAAGAACCATAAAACGGTACTCTTCCTTCCGCTCAATGAAGAACTTGATGATCGCGTTGAAGACCGCTGATTTTCCAGAACCTCCCATTCCGCCTAGGTACATCTTCAGTGGAGTTGGCTGAGGACCTGAAGCATGCTCGGCGACCAGTCGGAAGGCACGTTCCTGCTCTTCGTTCAACTCCAAGCCCGGCTGACTACATATGTCGTTTATCAGGGTGCTATTGGCCTCTTTGGATAACTTCGAGGTCGGATTGAGGTAATCGTGTGAAACCACTTCGACTTTGTTGGCCGTTTTTAACTTGTGCTTGCCATCCTTATCAAGTGGGGGCATGTCCGCAAGTTTATTCGCAGTGTGTAATTTTCGTTCCGAAGCTACAATCTCAGCCCACGTTCGGCGGGCCTTGGACGGTGCAACAAATCGGACCGTATCAATATCCAATAGGCCATCTTGCGGTGTGTTGAGCCATTTGGCCCCTTGCAGCACGCTTCTAATTGAATCCCTTGAACTATACAATGCAGCTGTTTTCTTTCCAACTGTGATATCGTCGTCGCAGGCCATGTCCTCATCTCCGAATTCTCCTGCCTCAAGATCATTTGCAAACTCATCGTGTACTCCAAGCATTGACTTCGATTGATATTCCCCGTTTTCGGCTAATTTCTTTTTCATTAGAGTATAGTGATCATCGCGAGCATCGTTACATTCATAGCGTATGTTGAAATTGCGAATCAATTCCATCTGCCTCTCTGTGAATGCATGCTCATGGAACGTCTGGTCCCAGGTTGATACACCGTCTTTCAAATCGGCCGGGCATCTCCATGGTTTGAACAATGTCATCATTGTCATGCAATAATACTCGCGGTCGCCTTTGTCCGCTCGGGGCACTGCACCACCAATAAAATTGGGTATTATCTTGTCTAGCTTCCGAAAGTCACAGTGTACTGAATGAGTCTTGAAAGCGGCTTTGTGCGCTGGCAAGAAAGGAAGCCGTTGTACTCGGTGGGCCTTAATCTTTTTGGCCTCTTTATCCACAATTATAGCATCATCGTCGTCTGTGTCCCAGTCGCTCTCCTTATCCAGAGTGCTCTGATCCTCGACAGTACCGTCCTGTGAGCTCGAATCGTCTTCTATAAAATCATCGAGCTCGCTCTCCGCATCGTAGTTTGGCTGGACATCGTCATCATCCGATGGCTCTCCGTCGTCGGAATCCATACCATTGAATTCCCTATGAAGGTCCAATTGTTCTGCAAATTCCCGCAACTCTTTGCGTGAGCGGGCCTTTTTCTCGGAACACTGGACCCATTCATACAGGTTCACACTTTCATACGCTAGGGGTCTGAAGCGATAGTCATCAACAACGGAGGACGCAACATATGATCCATCCTGGCTCCGAATTGTCATAAAATCCTCTCCATTCGCATCACCCTCTTCATCCATGCCGTCCGACTTGGACCAGTGATTTTTTACAAAGGTAACGTAGGATCTCCACACAAAATTCACATACTTGTGACTACAGTAATGATCGGGATTCCCAAGAACATACATTGCAGCCATCGGGCTACCAATCTCCATTTTTGTTGACATCGAGTTAATCATTTGCCTCATCAGGGTCTTAGCCGTGTCTACTCCAGTTGCGCCGGTGGACAGAGTTTCCGCATTTCGTTCAAACACGTCGAACACTGAGGCAAATGCCTGGTAAGTTTTCAATCCTAGTTTCGAAACATAGTCGGATACATATGACACGACTGCTTTGACTGCGGTTCCCGACAGCAAACTGGTGACATCTGTATTAGATCTGGAGAAATATGTCAAAGGACGGGAGAAGGTGTTGAGTTGGGATTCCCCTTTCCTGATATTTATGTGCCCATTTTCGTCCACATGCGTCGTTTCAAAGATATCTCGAGGAAAGCGGGCCTTACAGACACCATTCCGTGACAAGCAGCCCCTACGCTCGTGGTAAGTGCGTTTCCTGGCCTTGGGATTTAATTTCCTCCAGTCTTTTTTGGCGGCATCGTCTTCCTTGTCTTGCACTGATTCTCGGCATTTGTGCACATTGGACCGCAACAAAAGATCATCCACCTCGTGCTCGTAATTCAACCACCAATCACGAAGACATTGACATTTCTGACAATAGCGCTCACCGTGTTTTTCGTCACACAAAGGAGGAGGAACACACGGCAAAGTTTGGGTGGGAACCTTATAAGTAGGGCCAGATTGCAAGTCCACTTCCTCGGGGGTAGCCTCCGGATCGGCGTTGACTCTGTGTCGTACCTCGGCCATCGAGCCATGCAGAAATTCGCCTTGGTGAGCTCCCTCTAAATAGTCTATCAATTTCTTTTGAAACACAGAGTCACCGCCCATTATTTTGTCACGAATTTCCTGGGGAGTGCATGCATTCTTTATCCAAATCACTGCATGCCCATGAAGGGTAAGGCGGCCTTGCTGTTCAACTGTGATATAATAACCGTCTGTGTGTCCGTATAGGCCCGGAAACTCTGACTCCCAGCACAGGACTTCCTTCAAAAAAACTTCCATCATGTAGTGAAAGAATCTGGCGGCTGCAACTGGGTTTTTTGACATCAACAAATTCCGTTCCTTTGAAGCTCGGAGCTCAGGATGGTAGACGACATCTTCCTGTGCATAATACAGGGCCAGTGGATGGCTCGCATCGTTCCATGATACCGTAACAAACCACGTAGGTGCGGCAAGAAATGCTGTAGTAGACCAAATCTCATTTCTCATATGCTTTTTAGACGTCGCAGATCCCATTACATGCGCGCCTATGCCATCTAAATCGGTGAGTAGGGCAAAACATTGCTTCTCAGCATCTGTTTCTGGCTTGACATGTTCTCCTTTGCCATCCTGTCCGCTATATTGGCGGCGACCTCGGGATTCATCGCCAGCAATCTTCGCGAAATGTCGGCGAACTTCGAGCGTTTGACAAGAATGTTGCTGCCTTGAGTGGAACCTTTCAGTTGCTCCTGGTTGAATGCGACCATCGGAAAATACATATCGGTCTGGAAGCGTTTATCGAAGTACAACAAGAGATTTCGCTTGTGTGTCATGTCTGCGAGCTTATTTTTGTGCGTGGGATGACCAATGCCTCCTTTGCCATAGGGGAATAGCCAGGGAAACATCCCTGGATATGCTTGGAGGTTGTGGTACATTGACTCGGGTACATCATTCCTACCTATGGCTAACATGTCCCCTTTCTGTGTCAGATGTTGCAGTGCGACAGCCTTGATAGTTGACATCGAAGCCGTGGAATATTCTGCGCCGGTCAATCCGTGTACCGCAAAGGTGCATTCACCATCAATGGTTCCATGTTCAGAGTTTTTATCAAACACGCTTCGGGCTTCCGCAGGGATCGAATCATTCGCTACTCCTTCAGTACGCTTGAAATCCACAGCCACTGGAATATCATGAAGAGCATAGGACATCAAATTTTCCTGAGATATCTCCAGGTCGGCGTAATCTTCATGGTTCAGTTTCAACCACTCAAGGGCATTGGCTACCTTGTGCCGGCGTACCAACATTGGGGTCCTGTCGAAATCTTCCTGTGTAGGTGCCGCTGAGCCGGTGAATATAAAGGCCAGAACCTCGCTGATTTCGTCTCTGCTTGGAGGTAATTTCAGATAGACTTTCAGGGCTGGTTGCGCGAACATGATCGCATTTGCATGCATTCGTACCCGCCCCGAGTTTACTCTGATCACGCAACGATTGTGCCGAATCCGTGCAATCATAACACCTTCGGCGTATGTCAACCCCTGAAGTTGTGGAGGGACGACGCCAACCCAGTTGTAATTTGCCAGCGCTTCAAGTGGAATCTTCCTCTTCAAAACTGGAACCTCGCAAGAGACACAGATATGGGTGCAGCCATCAGCCAAGATTTTACCTGGAAGTTCAACAATAGGGTCGGCGGAAGAGAACCTTTCTTTACGTGTAACACCTTCGCCACGGAGATGATCCAGAGAACCCTCAAACTCGGTCAACAGTGTTAATTCAGTCATGGGCGTCAGCCGACCACAGACAGCACATCCTGCCTCAATAAATCGCGAGGGCTGGACGGCCTTCGAAGCATTGGTCAATATTCGATGCAAAGCATAGTCGGAATTCGGACGAGGCGGAAATTTGGAATTTCTGAGCCTGTTCAACTCCGACTTGCGCTGATATCTGAATCTGGCAGCCGATGCAGCAACCTCCTTGGACTTAACGAGGATACTGGCAGCGGATGAGGGCAAGATCTTAGATTTTCTGTTCAAATAGCTTCGAGCATTGGCTTCGGATCGGACACGGGTTTTACGCGGTGAAGCCCGTACGGGCGTTAGTATTGAGACAATGTCTGGACATCCCACGCACAGGTGGTTCTCCATCATTTTACGTGCATCTTCAACGTTCAATCTCGAATAGATTCCGACGTTATGGACTTTGGATATCGAGGTCAACTCAGACCGGGTCAAGTGGGGAAGAAGTTCGATCAAAGGAACCCGAGCAGCAATACAACCTGAATTCTTCTCGAGCGCGGGGGCCATTTCGTCAATACGACATTGATATTCGAACAAGTACGTACACAGATTCAAAGCATCTAAACGATTTTGGTCAATAATGTGCTTTTCGATTACTGACCCGTCGAATTCGAAGCGGCGTCCGCCGCCTACCAAGTATCGAGCGGCACCATGTACAGAAGATGTGGCCGCATGCTGATCGGAAAAAATCGGGGACCAAAACCAGTACAAGATGATCAACAACGACGAAACGAGCGCAGAAAGGGTAGACAAAATAAGGTGAGAGGCTTCGTTGTTTAAATTTGAACATCTGTTTAAAGTCGGGGAAAGCGTAGTCATGGTTGTGCCAGCATTTACAGCGCAAAGGCGTAAAGAAAGGCTGAAATGGTTCATGCCACATTCGGGCTCCTTGCAAAGGTTTAAAAATTTTATGCCGCGGTGGGCTTCGGAGTATTTTAAATTCGTTGTACCGCTCCCGGTAGTCCCGCTTCCGCTAGGACACTCTGCAACGTACGAGATATTCACTGTACCGCTCCCGGCAGCCCCGCTTCCGCTAGGGCACTTTGCAGTGTATGAGATAATAGCTGTACCGCTCCCGGCAGCCCCGCTTCCGCTAGGGCACTCTGCAGCATATGAGTTATTCGTTGTACCGCTCCCGGTAGCCTCGCTTTCGCAGAGGCACTTTGCAACGTATCCCCGAAGGGCAACCCATTTTGGGCACGGCATGGAGGCGCGGGCACAGGATATGCATTGTGCGCCAGATAAATCTGATGGATGATCAGCAAAATACAGGTCGCGAAGAGTGGACAGCGTACAGTAGGTAAATGCTCGCACAGAAGGGAAGCCAACTGATAGCAATGAGAAGAGAGCGAAAAAGGAGAGGAAGTTGCTCACTAGATATAGGTCCCCAGCATATTCCGGGCATTACGGCGACTAAGGAGACATGAAGCCCAGATTTGAATCATGGGGTAGCCACGTACCATTGCCAAGGGCATGGACAGTGATACTAGTAGAGCAACCCAGATACTCAGCATGGGCTACAGACGAAGCAACAACAGAAACGCCGGCATCCAAGACGACATTGAGGCGCATGTCAGCGCTGAGGTTCCTGACGAATTTTTGGTGATGGGAAACAAGAACAAGGTTATTGCAGATGGATCCCAGAAGCCTCAAGATGTGGATAACTAGAGAGCACAGGTAGAGCAGCGAGGGCAGCATTGGGAACAGAGCAGAAGGTGGGGAGAAGCAAAAAGCGTCGGAGTCAGAGCGGTACCGCATGGCGATCATAATCAGATCTGTCAAACGAAATCGATCCGAAATCGTCCGGATGCTCGTTGCTCGGAGTTTTGTTGGAGGGCCTTAAGGTGAGGGAATGCAGGTCGACCAGCTGCAGACACGTTATAGTTAAAATACTGGGCCTGGGACATGGCAACGCACGATAATGGACTGAGACAAGTGGACGGGGCATACCGGTGAAATCAAAAGTTGGCAACAAATTCGACGATAAATAACAACAACTTCAAGCACGTCATGTACTGAAAGGGCGACAGAAATTGGCGGGTAACGGGATCACAAGAACGAGCCTAAAAATAAATTTTAGGACTCGTAACCCCTAAATCAACCAGACCAAGTACGAGCCCGACCCAAGCCCCACCAGTGCCACACGAGTCACGACCCTTTGCAGGCACTGAGGTACATGTAAGTTCAATGCAAGTTGGAAGTATTGGGATGTGAAAGGTTTTCGGTGTGTTCTTCAGAGGATGCGATCAAGATGCGATGCTTTTCTATCCTCTGAGACTTGTGTTGAAGCCTGCATCCGGCCCATATACAGAGCGAATCTGATGTCCATTTCCAGTGTCCTATCCTTAGTACAGGCCTATCGAAACAATCTACAAACGATACAAAATAGTGTTCACAACAGCGTCCACGAACCGCGATTGATAGCAACGAGTTCAAGCAAGTCCAAGGCAAAGCATGTGAGTAAACAGCCCGTTACGAGAGGGTCCCACGACGTCCCACGCAGCGTCTACGGAGGGAGACGGTCCGCGCCGCCATCGGATCTGTATCGTTCCCGCACAACTGGGTTTCCTTCAATATCTGCAGAAACAATTGGACTCGGTGGAGTCAAACGGACTGGGACAGAACTGACATACCTCAATCCGAGTCTCAAGATCATGAACCTCCTGAATACAGCGGTAAATGGCGAGACTGCGACCCTTGAGGAACGCGCAAAGTTCCTTCCAGTTGGAGCGCGAGTCGTGCAGGGTCTCCTGGCGGATTTCCGAAACCTTGAACTGCAGCCTAGTTGGGGGTTATAACTGATTTCCGCCGAATGAAAATAGCGTACCTGGACAGCGACGTTCCTATGGTAGAGACGTCGGACGCCGCAAGCAAGCCTGTCTCGAATGCTTCGAGGTAGGTCTTCTCTAAAGTGGTCATTGCGTCAACCAGAACACGCGTGAGGCGCGCGGGCGACGTGTAATAGATCAAGGCAGCAGCGATTCCGACGGTGATGACAGTGACCACGGCTTTAGTGCTGCTGGGGACTGCTGAGGCGAGTATAGGAAGGGAGGAGTTCCCAGGAAATTCAGACGTAAAAGCCATGTCGGAAGCAAGATACGCTGATAGAAGAAAAGAGTTGCCGAACGAGATGAGATTGGGAACACCTCAAAATTTTCACTTTATACGCATGATGATACAACGGCGGCGGTTCGAACTCGGAGTGTAGCGAGTAAAACGAGAAGGAGGATGGGCTGCGGCAGTGAAGGACCAGTGCTAGCATTGCAGCGGAGCCGGCGCGTTCTTTTGGTCCCCGCAGACGCACTCTGGCGCTACGTGGTAGCATTATCGTGCTCAGTCACTGTCTAAATTTTTTGACGGGCGTTTGAAACACATCATTTCGAAGCTGTGGGCATTGCAGCTAAGCGCGCGCCTGATATGATTGGCTACTAAGATAAGAATTTGTCAGAACGCCGACAGACGCTGTATACACTATATGGACAAAAGAAATGACCGATCGGTCTTTTTGCGTGTTGGGTGGAATTTAGATGTCTATAACCGGGGTTTTTGGTACTAACCTATGTCTATAGCTGCTGGTAGACAATATGAGAAAAATTGTGGTGGTCTGATGTCTGATGGCCGGCATATTGTTGATTTCGGCAGATTTGCCCCGTGACCTTGATCAACCGTCATAAACACATACACATAACGCGTCTTGCTTCACGCCACAACATCACAAACGCACCCAAACTTTTTACCACATCATACTCCTCCCTATGCCCCTCCTTTATGGGCCGCCAGACCAGTCCTAGCTCCAAGACAAAGATCGTACAATGGCGGAAACTCGGGAAGAAGCACGATTGGATCCGAGAAAATCTCAAGGGCCACAACGACATCTCGGACAGCCAAATCTATCGTATAGAGAAGCGTTACGGGGAGAAGGAGAACTACAATGATGTGGGCCAGCGCCCAGGCCGTCCGCGTAAATTGGCGCGCCGCGACGGCCGAAATGCTCGCCGGCACCTCGCAAATGGGACTGTTCACAATGCAACGCAGCTGCAGCGTGAACTTTTCCCCGACGTCAGCGTCAAAACGGTGAAGCGGGAGCTCAGAAGGGAAGGCCTGGAGCCTCATATTCGTCGCTCTGTGCCATTCATCAGCAATCCGAACGTCAAGAAGCGGAAACGGTGGGCGGAAGGGTTTTTGGGATGGACGGTGGAAGACTGGATGCGGGTTATGTTCTCCGATGAGTCCATTTTTCGTGTTTTTGGGTCGGATGGTATAGAGTGGTGCTGGAGGAGGCCAAATGAACGTCTGGACCCCAGGTTTACGAAGAAACGGGTCAAGCACGGCGGGGGGAAAGTTACGGTGTGGGGCGTGATCACGCCGCACGGGTTGGGTCGACTCGTTCGCATCGAAGGGAACATGGACAAACATCTCTACCGCGAGATATTGCAGGACGACCTCCTCGGAACTCTCGAGGACCTTGAACTCGACCGTCGCGACTACTATTTCCAACAGGACAACGATCCAAAACACACTTCCGGTGTCGCAACCCAGTTTTTTGCGGAAAATCACATCGATGTGCTGCCGTGGGCCGCGTCGAGCCCGGATATGAGCATCATAGAGCATGTTTGGGACCATCTGGATCACAAGATACGCGCAAGACGTCCGCTACCCTCGAGCGAGAGCGATTTGTGGCGTGCTTTGCAGGAGGAGTGGGCGGCGATCGACGAGGGTTATATTACGAAATTGTATGAGTCGATGCCCCGACGCGTGCGCGCACTTTACGACGCGAATGGCGGGAGCACACGCTACTAGTTTGTTTTTGTTCACCTGTGCTATTTCTCAGTAGAACGGTTGTTTTTCGTCGAATGTCATTTTCTGACATGACCAAAAAAGGCAATTCCACCAAAGATCGCCACATAAGTTCCCGAGGAGTGCTGAAAACCTTGAGATTTTTGGCACACACACTCCTGTAGTACTCCCAAGGATTTTATACTAAGTGAGTGTACATCAAAAACCGCTCAATTGAACGAGATACACAAAAAGACCGATCGGTCATTTCTTTTGTCCATATAGTGTAGTAAAGTTGGAGTTAGATTTTGTGAATGGTAATTCAGCACCAAACCCTGTAATTTTTTCGTCCGATAACAAGAAACGCGATGATTTTCACTCCGACCTGCAATCGACCTAAGCAAACGACTCCCGTTGGAATCCCACACCGACAATTCACCGCTATCGACGGATGCACATGATTCTTGGATGCTCGGCAAAGCGGCTTTTACCTTCTTCGTCGGCATCCGTCTTTGTCTGCCAGTCGGATTCTCGATACAAGCTGTTCCGCAGAGGCTGCGGAGATTGTCGCGACGAGTCCGAAACAAGGTGGGGGATAGCCACCACTATCGTATGTGGACAAGGTGTATTATCATGCCTCATAATTCTCAGTCTTATAGAGTACGGGAGATCTTTACCGTCGAAAAAGCCCTAGAGTATACGTACATATCCTGGCAATAAGCTTAGCACTCAAAAAGTCCAGAATGTCGCAGATGATCAGAAGATTGCCATAAGATCCCGCTTCTCTCCCAACAGAAGCGCGCCGCTTGAGCGTCAAACACAAGCGCTGGGTTGAACTGCCGCCTGCGCAGCATTCGGCACATGGACAGCCGCAGCGGCCGTTCATAATTCATGTCGATGGTGAGCTATCCCGGGTTCACTTCATTGATCCTGCTTAGACGGGGTGTTTACTCAATCTATGATTGATGCTTTGTGCTGTGCTTGCCAACCGGACTTTCAATAACGCTGACTAACGCACCGTTATAATTTGTTTGTTTGTTTTGGTTCATGCGCATTACGGCAGGGCAGTTGAAAATGGATCAGCAAACAGTGGAATGAGGCGTGAGCTGAGACGTCATTTTGGTGCCGGAAAAGATTGTGTTGCACTCCGAAGCCATGACTCGCCAACCCCAACCGAGACAAGTCGAGAGGATTTCAACAGTGAACACCAGATACAAACCTCGGGCTAATTAGCCTTGCTTGAACCTATCATCAAATCATCGAGTGGAAGGCTCGACCCTGCTCGACCGTGGCGCTGAAGCCTATCTCCAATCCATTTCGGGCAACATCCGATCAAATGCGGTGCAAAATCTTACGCTTTGACCGCACCTGTCTAATCTAATCTCCTTTCGCTTCTAGATACGCCGATCATGATCGCCGGCATCTAAACTTGAATCCCGGCTAAATGCCGAAGATCTGAGATCTCCAAGATCGTTTGAGGCAGATTAGGGCAGATTCCTCGCAAAAACGTCCGTGATCTCTTCGAGTCTAAATTGCCGGTAAAAATAATGCCGGAAATTTACAGGGACGTCAGGAACAGCCAGAGACCGCGCCAGGGCCACAAGAAAAGGAAACTAAAACAGCACAGAACGGTAACCGATACACATCTCATAATTATACGTAGTCCATTTCACGACGCAGAGCCATATCGCCAGAGCACAACGGCCACGCGCTCGCCCCACGTCCCTGCTTTTGTGGTGGTCTCTCCGTCCATGGGCATGTCCTTCTCGCCCGCCTCCTCTGGAGCGGAAGCAGCGTCGCGGAACCGCACCCCGCCCTCACCAAGATCCACCGCGTCCTTGCTCAGAGCGTGGTGCAGCGCCTCCCGCGCGCCGTCCGCCCCGACACGCACGATGTCCCATTGCGGCTCCTCCGATGCTGCGGCTGCGTCGCCGTCCGAAGCCTGAGTCGCAGGGGCAGCAGAAGCAGGTGAAAAGACAAGCAGCCCGTCCGCCGTGACGAGGTGCACCTCGCGCGGCTGCTTCTTCTCCTTGGGCGGCGGCGGCGTCTTCTCCTTTTTAGTCGGCGTCCGGCTCCTTGTCCTCTCCCGAACGCCAGTCGGCGTCCTTTCCCTCTCCATAGGCGTCTTCTCACCCACCTCCGCATCCGCATCCACCTCACCATCCTCCTCCATCTTATCTTTATCTTTATCTCCGCTGTCATCCTTCGCGTGCTCCTCGAGACCACGCACATCCCCCTCCATCGCCGCCGCATACACCTCCTCCAGCCCGCTCACCCGCCTCCTCTTGCGAGCACGCCCGGCGTCCGCGTCCGGCTCTTCCTCCTCCTCATCCCCCTCGTCGATCGCTTCTTCCCTCTCCCCGTCGCCATCCTCCCCATCAACCACCATCCTCTCCTCGTCGACAATGACGGGCTCGGGCTCAGGAAACAGCACACCCCGCACCACTTCCGGATCGTACTTGAACCTACCCCAAATCTCAGCCCGGACAACAGAGACGAGGAAGACGAAAACGCACCCAACGCCCCTGCCCTGCTTACTCCCAAACCCACACACGACCGTCCGTCCCCGCAGCGCGCCCTGGTCCGCCTTGAGCGCCGCGAGGCATGCACACCGCTCCTCCGGTCCGTGTCCGCACTCCTTGTCGTTTTCACTTGCGTGTTCGTCCTCGGGCACCTCCCAGACCACCCCCAACACACTCCCATTCGCACTCTTCATGGGCGGGTGCTCGCGCTCCCATGGGCGCGTACGGCGCTTGAGCGGCCGCGCGGGGCAGAGCAAGGAGCTGCACGCGCGGAGGCGCATATAGGCTTCGTTGTCTTCGCTGTATGTGTATGTGTACGCCTTCTGGGACGTGACGGCGAGAGAGGAAGAGGGGGAAGGGTCCTTAGCGGACGTGAAGGACACCGTAGTAGCGACGGAGGCAGCGGTGGTGGCTGAAGGTAGAGAAAACGCGGCGGAGGTACACGCGAGCTCGACCCTCCTCGCTGCGTACTCCGCGAGGCGCTGGGCGCGGTTGGGACGCGTGCGCGCGTGGGCGGCGTTTTTCTGCAAGCGTTGTTAGCAAAGTGTCTTCACGTCGGTAGAGGGGAGAAAAAGACTCACCCCCTCAACCCACACCCCAAGCACCTCAAACGCACTCCCATCATGCCCCGCGCCCCATCCACCGCTCAACAACGTGCGCCCGTCGTCGCTTGGATCGTCCGCCTCTCCTCCTCCCCCGCCTCCCCTTCCTTCCCCATCCTCCTCGCCTTCTTTCCCCAGCGCACGTTCCTCGTCTAAAGACTCGCGTTTGACCGGCTTGGGGAGGGCTGGTTTGGCGACGGCGACGGGGGGTAAAGAGACGGGGAGGGGCAAGGGGACGGGAACGGGATCGAGCTCAATCTCGCCCTCCTCCTTCCCATCGTCTACATCTTCCTCCTTCTTCTCGTTCTCCTTCACCTCCTTGTCTTTCGCGTCCTTGTCCTTTGCGCCCTCCTTTTCTTTCGCTTTCGCGCCCTCCCGCGCAGCCACAGAAATCGCCGCCGCGAGACTCGTGGAAGTCGGCGAAGAACCAGGTGGGGAAGAAGTGGAAGAGAGAGGAGCAGCGAACATATCCGCCCACCCCCGCGCACACCGCGCACCCCACCCGCCCACGAAGCGGCCCACCGCCTCCGTCCCGCCTCCTCCTGCTACCACCGCGTCTTTCGCGTCCTTCTCTTTCGCGTCTTTTTCCTTCTCCTTTGCGTCTTTCTCCTTCGCGTCTTTCTCCTTCTCCTTGATCGCGCCCTTCTTCCCAGGAACAGCACCCGAACTCCCCCCCGCATTCATCGAGGGTGCCCCCGAAGCGCCAAAAACGTCCCCGCCCCCACTCCCAACAACCCGCACAACCCGCACCTCAACCCGCACATCCCGCCCCTCCCGCCTCGCGCGCGCAAGCGCACTCCAGCGCACGAGCCCCGCGTGCACCGCCGCCGCGAGCGGGTGCGAGTCGTCCGTGTACAGCCGGCGCGAGGCAGGGAGGTGTGTCGGCGCGGGGGGTGCCTTCGCACCTGAATTTGCGTTGGAATTTGCGGCGGAGGCAGGGTTGAGGGAGGAGTTCACGGTGGAGGGGTTGAGAGCGGAGGAGGCGGCGAGGGAGGTGGAGAGCGCGGTGGAGAGCGAGGTGGCGAGCGCGCGCGCGGGGTTGAGGTGCGAGTGCGAGGCGGGGTGGAGCGGGTGGCCGTGGCCGAGGTGGTGTCGATCGCGTTCCCGTTCCCGTTCTCGTTCTCGTTCTCCGGTTTTGTTGTCTCTTTCCCTTTCGCGCTCCCTTTCTCCTGCCCTCTCCCTCTCGCGCTGTTCGCGTTCCTTCTCTCTATCCCCCCGCGCAGGCGACGACGACGCCGAGCCGGGAACGGCCCCAGGCAACGCCCCGCCCCAGACACGCATCGCAGGCATGGCGCCGCGGTCAAAAGGGAGGTGCGCCGCGGGGAAGAGCAGCGTTGCACGCGTTTCGAGCGCGAGGAGGTCGGGGTCGTCTGCGTCCTTACTCTGGCTTGTGCTTGGGGTTGCGGTAGGTAAAGCGTCTTTAGTAAGCTCTTTCGCAGGAAGGCCGGACTCCAGTTTTGTGGCGGTGGTGGAATCAGCAGCAGAGATAGAGGCGGAGGCAGGAGGCGTGAGAGCGGGAGGAGCAGCAGGTTCGGCCGGGAATGCATACGGGAACGGCGTATGCGGGAAGACGAAAGTGCCCAGAGAGATAGTACGCTTCGCGCGGAATACGCGTTCCAGCGGTTCGCGCGGGGGCGGGGGTGCTGGCGTAGCTGCACCTACACCAGATTTGCTGTCTACCGCACCCGGATTTGTATTCGGGTTTGGGTTTGCGGCCATGTTAGGATTCATACCAGGGTCCCATTCGCCCTCAGCCCACGCATATACCTCGCGCGCCTCCCGCTCGCGATCGCGGTCTCGGTCGCGCTCACGCTCACGGTCGCGCTCCCTCGGCTCCCCGCGCTTGCTGCTATGCGCCTTTGGTGCGCGTGGCGGGCTCGCCTCGCGCACGGGGACAAACGAGGTGTGGAATTGGCCCTGGAAGGTACGCTGTCCGGGCCCACCTTGCTGCTGCGGTCCTGGGGGCGGCTGCTGCTGATGTGCGGTGGGCAGCGGGGGAGGCTGGGTTTGCCATGCGAGCGAGGGATGTGGCGAGTGCGGGGCAAAGTCGCGCGGGTCGCGCTCTCGTTCCCTGTCGCGATCTCTGTCCCTGTCTCGATCTCGTTCGCGTTCCCGTTCACGATCTCTGTCCCTCTCACGCTCCCGATCCCGCTGGTCACGATCCCGCTGGTCTCGATCCCGCTCACGCTCACGCTCTCTGTGATCACGCGGGGGCGGGCCAGGCTGACGCAGGGCACCCATGGGCGCATACATGGGCGACGGCTCGTTGTACGCCTGCGGTGGTGCAGGCCCGCCCGGGCCGGGTGGTGGGGACGGATACAACGGCGCCTGCTGGCTGCGCGGGGCGTACGGGCCCCCAACGCTACCTGGCGGCGGCGGGGGCTGCCTTGGATAAGGCTCGCGGGCGTAGGGTTGCCCGTATGGCGGCTGCTGGGGCGGCCATGACTGTTTTTGCTGGGGGGCTTGTTGGGGCGGGGGAGGAGGAGGAGGCTGTTGTTGGTTGTTTTGCTGGGGCCAGCGCAGAGGGTCTTGTTTTGGGGGACGGCGGTCTGACGGGGAGTCCTGCAGCAGCGAGGCGACGTTCATCCCGAGAAAGGCGCGCTGGCACGTGCACACAATCGAAGAAATCTCATTCGCACGCTGTCGGCGAAAGGATGATCCGGTTACCTCTTGCTCTCAACCGTCATGTGGCACTCACCAGTCTCCTTCTTTGTCTCTGGACGACTCTCTCTGAACTTGGGAACATTTTGCAGACCGTTACGCACGAATCGAATGATTGGTACCGGTCTTGCAGGACACACGGCGCTGCTTGAAGAGGTTGTATCTTTCTCAATTTTCAAAGTGCTTTGAAGTTTGCATCGCCATTTACTTTCAATGCATAACATACCGGCACACAAATCTAGTTCGATGGTCCTCAATTCAAGAGAAGTCCCTCTGGAGAGCCCTCCGCGAAACACTGCGCGACCGCCATCTCATGTCGTGTTCTACTGGTGAATCTCGGGTTGCGCCGGAAGCATCTGGACCTGGAAACGGGTCCTTGGGCTATATACGCACTGCCTAACCTGCCCAGAACAAAACAGTGTGATCTGAGGCTACGTTTGAACGACAGACAATCTCGCGATAACGCTCCTAAATTTGTCTTCTCCGGACGCGAAAAGTTTGATAGCGCCCTGTTGATCGCTTGTTTGACCTGGATCTCATATGTTGTAGCATAGGGCTGTTGAAAAGGATCCCCCCATGCTTGAAGCGAGTAATTATTTTTCGCTCGTCACAATGCCACAAAGCTGAGTCCGACCCTTATATTTCCATGTTCCATTCAATTAATTACCTTCAGGAGGTCTCTGATCCCCAGGCCGCAAAGCAGGCGCTCGCTTGGATATCAACGCATCGACACATGGGCGAACAATTCCACAATCCTGCGCCTCCCACTGTGCAATTGCCAGGGACTCTTACTCCTATGATGCGGACACTAAACAGCAACAAGTCCGTGCTATGCAGGTCCTCTGGTAGGGACTGTACATTTATTCGGTCTGTTTGCGTCGTCGCAGGCGCCATGAAATTTCCCGCCCGCGAATGACTTCTTGAACGTGACGCCCGAATGGGGGACTCCATTCGTGTTTCCTATATCTGCAATTTGGTGAGTACCCGTTGCGTCAACGGAAACCTCACCCATCCACGAATGAATGGGGGAACATTTGACCAAAGTACAGAAATCGTAAGAACCTTTGACGCTCGCGCCAAAGTATTGCGCTTTGTCAGATGCACCGCCAGCCTGACGGATCATGAAAGCTGATGGGATACTGCTAGCAATTATAGGATCCACTTCGTTAGACGGCCCTTGAACGCCGATGGGATACCGCCAGTAAACACCGTCCTCCCTGGTGTTTTTGCGTTGGAATGGTATGTTTCATTGTATTAGTTTATTAGGCCCAAAGGCGAAGATGGGTGGTACAGAAACCGTTTGACCAACCCGTTTAACCTTCCGTCATCGATATCCTCCCTCCTCCTCCTCCTCAGCAATTCACCCGAAATTTGGTTTGGTGCGGTCCTCGATCGTCGCATCAGTCATATAAACCCTCACCACGATTGTGAGACGGCAGCACAACCGTACCATTTCCAGAGAAGTCCGATAAGTAGCGCACAAGAGCGGTAGTACACGAACCTGCGCATAACACATAAAAGTGTGGAGACAATAGAGCATCCTCCGAGTCTGTTCCCAAGATCGAACTGTCACAGTTGTCGATCGAACCTACTCCCGTATATACAAGCCATCATTGTCTTCGAAAAACTCCCAGGCGAAAAGTATGCTTAAATTTACGACGCTCCAATGGCGTAAACGTGGCCAGGTCAACGGTTGAGATGGCTGATAGGGAAACAGGTGTGCTTAGGAGGGAGAGAACCACAGCGATGGTCATACTAGGCGCGAGTCTGCCCTACTAAAGAGAGGCTGCTTAGAAAGCTGCGGGGGTCGCGTTCAACTTCGCGATTTTGGCGTCCCGGAAATCAAAGTGACGGCAACGGGCACGATCCTACTGCCATCTCTTTCAAACCTGAGGCTGGACGTTCACCGCTATAGCCTCACTTTTGCTCCCCAACCAAAATGTCCACCGTCCGCGAATCTGCCCCAGCACCATTCTCCATCGTCGCCCCGTCGGCTTGCAACAAACATCCCGATTAAAGCTCTAGTTGCGGTCACCGTCGTCGTGGTCATCCCACTCATCGTTCACCACGCTTCCACGGTGCGCCTGAGGAACATTGTTGAGGACACCATGTCCCGAGTCGATGCATCGTGCGCCGAGGCGTTAAAAGCAGGCCACCTCTCATATGGCGAAGTGGAGATGTTCATTATGCTGCCATGCTATTTTGAACCGTGGGAAGTTTTTTGAGTTCTCCTGCTCTTTCTCTGTATAGTCTCGTTAGCGTGTTTACGATTATTTCAAAAGAAACAGAGGTCCAAATCATGCCGGCGATGGCGATCATTGAGGCGAAGCGCCTGTCTTAAGCGCCCACGCGACAGAAAAAAACTGTGCGGTGGACAACATCGCTCGAAAGAGGTGCAAGATAGTCAGACCCTGCACCAAATTTCCCGGTACGTGTTTCAAATTACAGACGGAAAAATAACGCAAAGACAACATCACATAACAATTTCAGAGCAAAAATCAGAGCAGAGCTAAGAGGAAGAAGATCTATAGTTTACGATATCGGAGGAATAGTCTGCGAATGAGGTCAGGCTCATCGGTTTTCCTTCTGTATCTGTCGTTGGAAGCTCAGCAACTAATCATGCCCTCTGGAAAACCGAAAGAAATAATACCTTGAGGTCAGTCTCGAAGTGGCGAACCTTCCAGATGCAGAGAAGCACGATGGCGGTCCGGCCCTTCGCAAACCCCCAGAGCGATTTCCAGTATGACTGGGAGTTGCGGAGGGTTTCCACCTTTATGGCAGAGACTTCCCGCTTTAGGCTGGGCCATCATTGAGCTCGACCGTAAACTGTAAGAAAATGGGAAGCCCTGGCGCACGTTTTAAACTCGCGCTTCTGAGAATGCGAGATCTGCCCTGCTTCGACGGCTTCGTCGTGTGCTACTTTCGCCTTGGAAATGGCGTCCTCGAGGATGGCGGTTAGACGTGCTGGGGAGGTGTAGTGGGCAATGACCGGGATGACCACGAGGATGGTCACCAGAACCAGAGCGTTGATGGAGATGTCCTTTGCCAGGGCAGAGGTGACAATGGAGAATGGTGTTTTGCGAATGATGGGCATTTTGGTTGGGGAGCGAAAAGTGAGGCTGCTCTTTATAGCGGTGAACGTCCAGGTTTAAAAGAGATGGTAGTAGGATCATGCCCGTTGCCGTCACATTGATTTCCGGGCGCCAACTTGAAAGCCCAAACTTGAAATCGAAGTGGGAACTTCATGATTGATGCTTGATTGATGCCATCTGGCAGCTTTTATGGGCGACTGTTTGCCTAGGACCCCCGCTTTCTAGGTACTTAGCCTCTCTTTAGTACCACTGCCAATGGGGCAGATTCGCGAACGATGAACATTTCGGTTGGGGAGCAGAAGTTTCCGGGCGCCAAAGAAGGGCAACTAGGTCAAGGCCCAAAATTGATGCCATCCATCTCTATGATACTCAGACGAGCGCCCAATTCCCCATTCGAGTCGAATCGAGTGTATCGCAGTACTGAGTAAATCAATAGCTAGCATAATGCACCACTCAGTCGCTTGGAACCCAGTACCTGAAACGACCTTCCCTGGCGAGTCACCCCTACTGCTTCACAAATGTCCGATGTCCGGCAGCTCCCTGAAGTGGGCCCTCTCAGTGCATTGAACGTGATACCAGCAAGTGGTACTACATCCCTTGTCGTCGTCGTTTGCTTTGTCGTGGCTATCCTCGCCCATTGCGCATCGCCGGTGCGCCTCACGCGTGTCTTGGTCAACACTATTGCCGTTACGGAGAACATATACTTCGAAGTGCTTGAGAGAGGCCTGATTGGCCCGTCCGATGCATTGGAACCAATGTTGTCTATGCGCGTCGGCATTTCTTTACCCTTTTGCTGCTCTCTGAACCCTCAAACAGGCTGCAACTGAAAGTCTCGGCAATTCGTGATGAGAGTTTAGATAACTCGCGTTCCAACTGGAAAGAATTCTGCAGCTTCTTCCACGGTCGTAGTGTGACCATATTCCTTTGCATCCGTGAGGTTCGCGATCTCGGGACTCGCATTGAGGTACACGCTCGCCACACTCTCGAATTGGAACTGGGACTTGTTTTCGCAGATATTGAAGGAAGCACAACTGCGCGAGGGAAATTTGAACCTGGCACTTGGCGACGCGGACCGTTTCTCTTCGTCGACGTTGCACGGGAAGACACCACGGGATTCATTGCTAGTGGATCAGTTGCTAATTCAGTTGCTATGCTGTCCGAGTGCCGTCTGTCGGGAAATCGGAGGGGGATTTGTCCAGTCCTAGAGAACGGAAATTGTTGACCGGAGATTGCATTTTTAGAAGTTTTTATCATCAGAGTGTGTTTGTGCGTGGCCGTAGTTATACCCGCATGAGACCAGTAGGCTGAACTCGACGGATTGTCTCGTCTCGAGAGCGAGAGTGGCTGGAGGTTCAGGCAGAATACAGCCCTTCCACGATATGATGTGAACAAGCAGTGCGGAGTTGACGGGGACAGCGAGGTGCATGTCAAAGTTCGAGTTGAGGGTGTTGTCGTGTGCCCAGATTCCACGTCTCTAAGCGTCAAGTTCAGCCTCAGATATGAGCGGGTTCAGGCCGGATTTCGCCAAAAAGAGCCGGCGGAGCCCCCTAGACCCTCATGAGCGTGTTGACCTTGCGCGCAGATTCCCTTGAACCTCACGGTTGCGGTAAGGGGTTAAAATGTCGTAGCATTGCCCACAACTGGTCGCCGACTTGCACCTCCAAAGTTCTACCAACCCACACGAGCCTCGACAACCTCCCATTCGCGCGCGCTCGCCTGTCGGAGTCGCCACCAGTTGTTGGTGTGTGCGGCGCTTAAGACCGCGCGAGGAAAAGAGCAGAAAATGCACGGGCGGAGGCCTGTGCGTGCCACACTGCCGATTCAATGTCGCCGTCGCCGTCCGCGCGGTGGAAAGAAAGTGAGTACACGCCAAGGCTGGACAAGAGACGAACTCACTCATGAACCACCCTGAGCACCTCAAATTCGATACCACAACGCCCCGCCCACCGCGGACTCCCTCCGCTGGCGGCCGTGCATTGGGTTCGGCCGCTCGGGTTCCACGAGCCGCCGGATCAATAGAGGCTGCTGCCATCCTTGAGCGCACGGAGACAGAGTACTACCCGGTCTTGCTGCTAATCCGGAGAGTACAGGAAGAATTCGCGCAGGTGGTAGTAGTCATGGTCGTGTGGCATTCGCATTCGCACTCGCAAGGCGGAGCCTGACACCTACGGCCCATACACGCAGCGCCGAGTATGCTATGCCTGGACCGGGTAATGCTCCGGGAGCGGTAGCGGGAGCGCGGTTACTGGCAGGCGTATGACCGGTCGTACGGCGGCTGCTGGGGCGGCCAGCAAGCACTTTCATTGGCGGGTCGGGGGCCAACTTGGGACGGTGAAGAAGGAGGGAGCTATTTTTGGGCGGTTTTGAGGGGACCAACACAGATATCTTGTTTTGGGGGACAACGTTGGACGGGAGTCCTGCAGCAGCGAGGCGACGTTCATCGATGTCCCGCAAAGGGCGCGCTGGCACGTGCACACAATCGAAGAAATTTCATTCGCACGCTGTCGGCGAAAGGATGATCCGGTTACCTCCTGCTTTCAACCGTCATGTCGCACAGTGCAGCACTCACAGACACCTGCCTGTCTACTGGTTTGACTCTGAACTTAAGAACAATTTTCGACCGGTACGCATGCCGTTTTGCAGGACACACACCCATGCTACCCGCCTGTGTTGGCGTGCCCTGCCGCGCACGCTACGCGCGTTTTGGCGCTGCCCGGCTCCTCGCTGCGGCCCCGCACCCGCTGCACCCACCTCTCGCGCGACCTCGACGCTCGGTGAAGTGTGCTGATACAACCCGTTCCGTGGTGTTTGAATTTTTTTGCGCGGCCTGTGGTGCACACTGCACCCATCTTAGCGCCTACCGGCTCCACCCGATCCCGCCGCCTCCTGTGGCCCTCGCACCTGCGCGTCCATGCGCTCAATGCAGCGGGCCCTTAAAGCCTCGTTTGAAGTTTCTGGTCAACTCGGTGCGGTTCAGTGCGGTTCTGTTGCGTACCCAGCGCTCGTTCCCGCCTGCTCCCCGCTGCACATTTGGCGTTCCGACCGCTTATCTACGATCAATGTGAGCATTGCCAGTTGCATGCACTAACCTTCGTCGTTCTCCCAGGTGTCTGCGCACATTCTACAAGAGTGCCCGCGGTACGACGATCACCGAGACATTTTGCGCAAGGCCTCAGCCACAATCCACCTCCCCGACATCCTCGGGACCAAAGAAGGCATCGCGGCACTCGCCGACTTCATCGAGAAGTCCGGCGCATTCACGAAGACTGGGGCACCACGGCCCGCCCGCACCATCCCGACTTTCGAAGAGGAACCGGAGGCCGAGGAGGTCAGCAGCGATGGAGAAACTGACGATGAAGACGACGATGAAGACGCGGCCTAGGACGGCCGCCCGATACCCCCCTTCCCCCTTCCCCTGTACATACTTTCCCATGCTCCATGCACCCATATGCCCCATGTCCATGTCTCAAGACAGACAACTCGCACTTGTACATACCTTTCCACTCAAACCCTCCACCATTACATTCCACCTCCCAACTATACGAACTACAAACGGTACCGCACTACCCAGAACACTTAGCTAGATTAGGTACTAGTGGAGTAGGGTGGTGACCGCGTCTTGGCCCCCAGTTGGCCTGTTGCGGTATATAAATCTAGAATTCTCTCTCTCTCTCTCCAGGTGTCTGCGCGCAGCTACCGGTGATGGAGGCCACGCCGCGGCGTAATTACCGGGCACTGCCGACCCTGCCCCGGATCTTGCACTCGCCCCTCCCCGATAGTGCTACTCTCGTGGGTTATTATTGTGTCGCGGAGGATGTTATTAACCTACTGGAACATTATGTGCTGTACGTATGAGACTTGGCAACCCGTAGGGCTCCCGCCTAGCTAAGCGCCTTGGGCGCTTGTTTGTCCCGCATCCCGCTGCTGCACCTACTGTCTTGCGTGCAGCTTCTACTTGTTTGAATCAGAAACCGAAATACACATTGTGTTTGCTCTGTGCAATACAACACTGTTTCCCTCTGTCGTGTGCACCGTTGTATTGTTCTGAGCCCAGTATGTCATTTTGTCACTATCCTTTGTTTCTCCATCCGCCCCTCCATCCTCAACCAATGTGATCGGAAAGCGAGACAGTTGAAGCGCAAATCAGCCCAACTTGTCTGGAAAAAATACCCCCAAACGAGAGGCCAACTTCTGTGACTACGTGCAGACCGCTCAAAGTTGATCGAACTGGATCAAATCCTACGTAGATTTGACTGTTTCCGGGATGCTATGTACCCGGATATTGGCTCAGAAGGCTCGAATGAGTAGCTTGGAGCTCCTAGAGTCTCGTTACAGAACATTGGTTTTATAATCTTTGGTGAGGAAAGGGAGCGAGACGTAGGATTGCTAGCGAGTCTGTACTTCGAACATTGTAACTGGTCAAAATGTCGCCTTCGAGGAAAAAGTGTCTATAACTTCAAAGTTTTAACCCATTAATGAACTATGAAGGAGTCCTTCGGGTTCTGTGGTGCTAAGCCACTGATAATGGACTCCTATGCCTGGGATTTTGGCGAGTTGAAATGGTGGCTAAAAGTCAACCACACTCCGGCTGAATTCTGATACTGCGTAATAAATAGGTTCGCTGTCCGCAATCTCCCTGTGTGTTCAGATTCGCAGTAGGTGCGATATCCGTGCTAGGGTGGAGGAAAACATCGGTGGCTAAATTTGATGGGACAGCAACGTACGCAAATTGATAAGCCATCAACTATCGCCCTTGCTCTCTTCCCCCACGTCCGCTGCGCGTATCCCTTCCGTCCCCCGCCCGAACGACTCAGGATTTGGCAGACACCCTCCCCGCATGCAACGTATGGACTTCACTCCTTATCAAGATCTTCTGCCCGCCTGTGTCGAAGCTAGACGTGTACCTTCCGCGGGGCACTACTTACGACTCTCGCCAGCTCTCGCCGGCCACAAACACCTATGATTTTGGTGCGGCTGTATTCAGGACAAAAGCTACTCGGTCTTGATGGATATTGGTACATAATTACGTCGGATATCAGGTGCGTCGCAGTCCGATGGTCATTTTCCTGATGATTTACTCTCCAAACAGCTTTGCGTGACGGCGTCTTGCTCCTACAAACCAAAGTTTGCCATCGTCTCAGGTACTCTGTGTGCGAGCTTTGCTGGGCTGTATCCGAAGAGTTGCTTGCGCACATGTGGCTATCGCGAATGCAGGCGTATCCACCACTCCCCGACCCGCGCGGCGCCTGTTGTTGCCTGCCTTGGCTTCACCGAGGTGGCCTAGAGCCGGTACGAATACGAATGGATGGACATCGACCCCGCCTGCGCCGTGGCGCCATCCACTATCTATGTGTGTTGCATGCATCGCGCGTGTGACTTCGCGGTCAGTCCCATCTTCCCATCTTCTCCTATGTTCATATTCGTCGAATCGCAGGCCCGGATTATCCCCTGAAATTCCTTGCCCTGCAGCTCGTCAAGAGCGCTCCTGTCTTCTTCGCCCACGTCCGCAGTAGTACTACTTAGCTCGCAATTGGGCCGGCAGCGACGCCGCTTGCGGTACGCCATCGTTGTGCCGTCCGCCGCGCGGACTTGTGCTCTGTATGTGCTGGTGTGAAACTGCACGGAGTGCCGTGCAGAACGACCAGCGCCGGCGGCTCACTGTCGGTCCGCTGGGTGCGGCGTGGATCGTGAATGTGCGTGCGGGCGTCGGCACAGCGCGAATCGGGCAGCGATGGGGTGCGCGGTACAAATGGAGCGTGTTGGTTCCGCAAGGAGACGGAGCACTGAGGAGCAATTGGAGCGTGCTTTTCTACGCTGGTTGGGACGTGAGGAAGGTAGGAAGCGCACGGTGAGCCCACGGTGTCGTCTATGCCTCGAGATGGGTCACGCATGTCGGTGACGGAGATTATTAATGTGTTGCCATATGTAGGATCATGCTCATTTCGGCGGGCGGGGACGGGCACGGCGGTACGGGGAGGGCAGCGCTCGCGCGCGCCGGCCAAGCATGTCCGGGACAGGTGGCGATGCCGTCGCCGGAGGCGGGGATACTACGCGCGCGCGCGCGCTACTCTTTGTCGCCGGCGACGCGCGGACTCCTTGTACTGCTGTAAAGAGATTTTATGCAAAAAAATAAGGATTTTCCTATTTGGGATGTTAGCGGCCCAAAGCAGTCGCCTATTGCTCGTCGTGCACGGCGGCGACGCCCTCTTGCTCGCCGCCAGCACTTGGCTACCCCAAATGGAAGTATCTGTGAGTTCATATATGAAACCAGATCTCTAATTAGAGGTCTGCATATATGAAGGCTGATCTCTAATTACAGACCCTTCATATATGAACCCGCCACGATGTGGTGCGTGTGTATACAACAGGCAATGTCGGGCCCGATCAAAGTCCCGATTAGGAAGGACATACATCCCTCCCTTTTCTTTATCCCCCATCCCTCCTCCCCATCCCCCCCCCAGAAATCCTCGACAATGACTACTATGGGTGGTACCCCGTTCTCCTTTGTTGCGCCGGCCCTCTTCAAAGACATTCCGATCATACCTCTCGCCGTGATCACCACTGTCGTGATCATCCCAGTTCTCATACACTACGCCTCCCCCGCACGCCTCACAGACATCCTCGGGGACGCCATGGCCAAGGCTAAAGCAGCACACGACGAAGCCCTCGAAGCAGGGCAGATCTCGCGTTCTCAGAAGCGCGAGTTTAAAACGTGCGCCAGGGCTTCCCATTTTCTTACAGTTTGCGGTCGAGCTCAATGATGGCCCAGCCTAAGGCGGGAAGTTTCTGCCATAAAGGTGGAGACCCTCCGCAACTCCCGGTCATACTGGAAATTGCTCTGGGGGTTCGCGAAGGGCCGGACCGTCACCGTGCGTCTCTGCATCTGGAAGGTTCGCCAATTCGAGACTGATCTTAAGGTATGTCTTTTGGTGTTCAAGAGGTGGCCATTAGTTGCTAAGCTTTGAGCCACAGATACAGAAGGAAAACCGAGCAGGCTGACTTCCTGTGCAGACCATCCTTCCGATATCGTCAACTACAAATTCTTTTTCTTTCATTTCCTGTTGTGATTTTGCTCTGAAATTGTTATGTCTTTGCGTTATTGTACGGGATTTCTCGGTCTGTAACTTGAAGCACGTACCCGAAAATTGGGCGAAGGGATCTGACTATCTTGCACCTCCTTCGAGACTCGGCCGATATTGTCTACCGCACAGTTTTATTGGCTCGTTTGGTGCTTCGCCTGAAGGATCGCCATCGCCGGCACGATTGGGACTGGTACCCCTGTTCTTCCTCTGTTTGTCTTAAACTAAACAAAAACATGCGAACGAGAATATACAGAGAAAGAGCTGTAAAAATGTAGCTCTCTTGAATTTGCTCAGTCGAGATCAGAAACTTCCCACGGTTCAAAATAGCTTGGCAGATAAAGACGGAGGTCGCTCAGGCCCCGTTAGAGCAGGGAGATCTACTGTGGTCCAAGAGCTGCCTATTGCATATCGACCCCCGCCTTAGATTTTTCTGTCGTACTGGGTCACCGCCGGAGTACCATCACTATGCGTCTCGCACCTGTATAGATTCTACCTTTATACGGCCTTGCCGTTTTATCTCATGCTGGGGAAATCACTGGATTTTTTCGATCGATCAGCAGTCACGCATCACGGAGTGCGCTGAGAACGGTTCGCCGAGCTCGTTGACGCAACCAACTTTGGTCTGGGTTGGTTCTACGTATGGCCCCCAAGCGACGTCCGCGAACGGGTAATTCTTTGTCGCACGATCGAACGGGGCACATGCGGTTCGTACCCTCTGCCTTCCGCTTGATGCAGACCAGAATCTTTGAGACATTAGAAAAAAGCGAAATGCGATTTTTCAGCACACACCGAGGACAATACTGGACGGCTCGTCCGATGTCCAGGGAGAGCTGCCGTGCGTCCGGTGGGACGGGTCGGGGGACTGGATCCAAGAGATTGCAGATTGAAGCTGAGATTTGACTGAGAACAACATCGGATTAGAATGGTCGCATGTGTCGAGACCGCCCACCTCTGTGCCAAAGCATCCCCGCGTTGGACAATTCGCTCAGGTCTTTCTTGCGTGCAACAAGTCTTGCTGTAGGGAAAAAACAAAAGCTGCAGGCACACAGAATCGCAGCGAGAAAGGGACGAACCATAGAACAGGGTCAGCTCATAGACCATGCATTTCCACATCTTCTCCTCCCGCATCGGGCCGTCCATGCAAGTCGGCCACTGGTCACGTAAGAACGCAGAGACAAACACCCACTGCTCGCCGGGGGGGACATCCTGCGGTACCTCGATAACGCCGGTGAGGTGAAGATGCTCCGTCAGGCGACGGCCAAAGTCGGTGAAGGCGGCGCAACGATCTGTACAGTCGGCGGCGTGTTTCATGAGAAGGGAATTGGGTGTGCAGTCGAGGGCAGGGAAGGCAAAAGTGGGCCGCATCTTCTGGTGGAATTCGACCCAGAGATTCCAGAGTGTACGGTCGCACTCAAAAAAGCCGGGCTGGGCTGCGTTTGCGGTGGGGAGGGAGGCAACGGGTTGAAAGGGTCCATAGGGATGCGACGCGTTGCTACGCATCCATTTCATCCCACTCGGCGATACAGGCGGATCCGGTCGAAACGAGATGTACATGGTGTGAGTCAAGTGCCAGGGGAAAGTGCAATGGTGGCGGTGCCTCTTCGTCAGAGCATGATGGCCGAAATATTCTGCCGGCCCAATGCCATTTTCAACCAACAAGACAGCAGGGCAAAGACAGTATGGCGCTGTTTTAGTCGCGAACAAAATCAAAATGGTATTTCATTCAAAGGGAGACTCAAAGAAAGCCAGAGGGGAGAACATCTGGAAATTTGGCATAAGAGCCGGAGCTGATGCCGCTTCCTATCCAGCGGGAGTGGGTGTACATTGTCGCTCCAACGACTATTTGACCGACATCTTGCACTCGCTGGTTCGCCTTTGCGGTTGCGTCATAACGCTGTGAATGAATCGGTATCGCCAAAAAAACGAGGTTCCGAGCGGGGAACTGCAGGACCTGTATCGGCGGAAAATCATGAGTTGTTTTGGGCGGTGGGTGGCTATTTTCGGCAGGACCGGGCGAGACAATGAAACCTGTTTAGGATGTGGGCCGCTGGCCTGTTTGGGATGTTGTCCGGTGACGCAGAGCCTGCGTGGATAAGGGAGGTGGCCGCATTTGGCACATCGCCGCTTTGGGACTGTCTTCCGTCGCGGTGCCATTCGCTGTGGGTTCACTTATAGACGCCGCCCTCCACCCCCGCGGAAGCCGGCTTAATCCCTTTCGGAAGTCCACCCACAGGGGCTGCAGTCAGAAGTCGCCGCTGTGGCGGTGTCGTAGGCAAACGCTCAGACACCGCTGGCTTGATCCTTTGGGAAGTCCACCTGGCCAGAAATAGCCGTATCAGCGCGTCAATGTCTGTCAGACGCGGTGATGTTGGGGTGATATCGAACCAAGGCAAGATTGACGAGGAGCATTGGGGGCATCGAAGCTCTTGAACAGGCATTCAACGAATGAGAGTCTTGCCCAGAATGGAACCAAAGCAAAGACGAGCTCATTGTGTTGTAGCGTCTGTTTATAAGAGCCTAGTTCTGTCCGGCACAAACAAGAGAAAATTCTGACGCGTATTCATAGACCTCATCGTCGTACGCTTCTGATATGTCAATCGATCTGCCAGTCGGGGTGGTATGCGTCCACCTGATTGAATTCCGACTGCTTACTCGCGACGTTCAGTCTCTAGGATCGTCCCCAGGAGCATTCGGTTCGGGTTCCAAATTTAGGCAGAAGCAGCAGAAGAACATCTGGAAGTGATCGGTGTCCTCTTCCGCCTATGCCCTCAATTCTAATTCTCTGACAGCTGGAAGCCTGGAACGCGCCAAGTTTGGCGAAGGCATGGAGTGTGACGGGCCTTTGGCGCCGGTCGTGGTGCGTTTATCCGTCATCGTTTCGGTTGCGTGCTGACTGGAGTAGCTGGACTCGCTCAATGTCAAGGACCAGTCGCATTTCCCACCGAAAGCCGTGAGCTTCGATTTGCTGGCTCTTCCGGGAAAGGCTGAGTTTATGTGATGTTCGCAGTTACAGTCGGGCTCCAAGAGTGGCGCGAACGAGCTTGCGGGTCGCAGCCCACTTGCCCCGAGCAACGGAAGGAGTCCGGGCGAGGCTTACTCTGGCATACCGTGGATCTAGGGCCCGCAGATGTCTTCCGTCTTCTTTTTTCTTTTGACACGTTTATCTCTCCAATTCTTACCGGAAATTGTACCAACCACCTCATAGTGGGCGCATTTTATATTTCTCTTGTACTCATACCGGCATCTGTAATCTATAGCATTGTTCCCTGTACTCACCCTGGCTTCTCTAACAAACGAGCTGTTTTTGAACCAAGTGCACAGCCACATGTTTTCAACCACATCGTTGCAGCCATTTTGAAGTACAGAGCCAAGACCACAGAGAATGTGTTGAACAATCAGAAAAGCCTGATGATCTAGATTGAAGAATCAAGTTGTCAATCGAAGTAGCGATGATTCCCGGCGAACGGAAGTATCTTGCACAGTGGCACGCATCCGAGGAAAATTGGACCTTGTCGCGACCTCGAGTGTTCCAGCCGTTAAATATGGTAACATCAATAATAAACGCTTGGCAACTGCCAGCAGATAATCAAAGCTTCGCCCGCTCGACGAGGCTCCCCCCGTGAGTCAAAACCCTTGCTGCTTCCTCCACCATGTTGTCGACAATCACCTGGAGTAACAGGTGAACAAGTCAATCGCGTTTGAGTAGATTGCTGGCGTACCTTAGCCGGCAACACCTCGTGAATGAGCTACATTATAAGTATCGTGAGTCAGGTGTAGGCCCTCAATGCAATACGTACAGCAGCGACGCTCCCAATAGGCCAGCGCCCAGCTTCGACCCTTCTCTCTGGGCGCTTCTCCATTTCCAGCTCGTGCGGCAGGATACCCTTGGATGTGAGCTCCTTGATTTCGGTCTCACGGTTCGTGTTCCTGTTGTATCGTGAGGAAGAAAATGGGGACGGACCAATAACGCAGACGTGAATGCCTACCAGTCGTCAACGTAAGGCGTGCGCGCCACGCGCATCGGCCGTCCGCTGTAGATCAGTGTCGTGACCGCGTCGTCGAAGCCCGCGCTCAAAACATGGTCTTTATGCACCTTCGGCGCGTTTGCTTCGACGGAGGCTAAGAAGCGCGTTCCCACCCCTGGCATTGCATTAGTTCCGTACCATCTTGATTCCACCACATGGAGAAGCAACGCACAGACAGCCTGCGCGCCCCACATCAAATTTGCAGCGAGCCCCCGCCCGTCGTATACGCCGACAACATACACGGGCTGCTTCGTCAAGGGGGACGTGCGGCCCTTGACGGCGTCCACACAGGCGGGGATCAGTATACTCGCGGCCGTGGTACCGGTGTGTCCGCCCGCCTCGGCCGCCTGCGCACAAATGAGGTCCACGCCCGCGTCGAGCGCCTTCGCAACGTGCTTCGGGTGTCCGACCATGTTCATTATCTGCCGGAAGCCATTCGGATATCTAGCCAGCGGGGAATGGAGATGCTGCACCAACCGGAATCCCAGCCTTGTGCAGTTTATCGACCACGTCCCGCGGGGGGACGCCGATTGCACACACGAACAGCGCGACCTTCTCTTCGATGATGACCTTGATAAGCTCCGGCAGCTGGCCTTTCGTGTAATCATACTATTGTGAGGTAAGTATACATGCCCCCGTCGTGGAGAATTCCAAGGCCGCTCGTTGAGCACTAACGTTCGTTTTCCGCGCGCTCCCACCCACTTGCGGGACCAGCAGGTCCACACCAAATGGCGCGTTCTTATCGACCAAGTCTGCTTTCAACTCTCGAATCTATTCCCCCTTCATTAGCACACACAGAGGTCCGCGGTAAGTCACCGCTAGTATCGCTTAGCCTACCTGCTGACGGAGTGCCTTCGGTGTGAACCCATACCCGCCAATCACGCCCATTCCACCTGCATTTCGGTCTCGGTCGGCTTCCCGCACATACGCTAAATAACAGCAGCGTTAACCTACTCACCTGCATTGCTCACCGCCGCAGCCAGCTCCGGCCCCGCAGCGGTGTCCATGCCCGCAAGGAAGATCGGGTGCCGCATGCCGAAGAGCGTCGTTAGCGGTGTCGAGATGACTGCCATTGCGGATTCCTTCGTCTCAGCTAGAAGGCGGGGAAGTGGTGGTGGTGGGAAGAGATGCGTTGCGAGTGCGCCCACACGCTCGGTGTATGACATAGCCTCCCCGGCCCATTTATAGGGGGCGTCAACAAAAAATGTTCGCCGCGGAGAACGGGAGCTGATGGTGGGATATGGACGATAGATCGAAGACTCAGCTGCCAGCTGCAAAGCTGCTCAAGCCGAAGGGACTGCTATGCAAGGAGCACGATCTCGATATAGCGTTCAAATAAGACGAAATCAGATCTAAAAGAGCGGGAATGAGTTGGGTAAAAATCAATTATTATGGTCTACAACGCAAAGTGGTACGACGGCAAGCAGGACGGACGACTTACTCTAGTCTGGGATTACCGCTAAGGCGTGGATATTACGAGACAGCTCTTCCACAGCGTCCTCTCCATCTTGCGGTGGTGCTCCCTCGGCTGCCTCGTCGTCGTCGTCGCCCTCTTCCTCGCTCGCATCCGAATCCGCGCGATGATTCGGGTTCGCGACCAGCAAGTCCTCGTCCTCGTCCGGACCACGCTCTATCCCTCCATCAGCAAACTGCACACGGAGTGAAAGAGGACCGGCTAACCTTTATGCCGCCGGGAATCCTCCCAGCTCTTCTCCAGATCGTCCATGATCTGCTCCTGCATCGCCGTCATCTCATCTGCGGTGTTGCACGTCTTGTACCGCTCCAGGTACGGGCTGCACCATTTCTTAGCTTGCGCGACAAGTAAGTAGTAAGTGGGAGGAGACGACGCACCGATTGACCTTCCAAAACGACCCGCCCCAGCCGAAGCCGCTGAGGAGCTTGTCCGCGTAGGCGTCGAAGCCGGTGATGTAGAAGGCCGCTGCAAGGGCCTCGACGCAGTTCAGCCGCCACGGCTTTCCGTAGTTTGTTGGGTTCGTCGCGAGGAGGTAGGGGACTATGCATAAGCGAAATCAGAGAGTCGAGATAGGAAGAAGAGAGACGCACGCAAACGCTCATGCGGGCTTGCGATCTTGCCAAAGGGGACGTCGTCGAGGCGCGCCCAGGAGCACTCGACGACGGCAAGCCCGCCTTTGAGGATGATGTCGCGGTCCGAGGGGCTGACGACTTGTTTTCCTTTCGGTCTGTGAGCGTTTAGACGCGGTAAGCAAGACGCGGTATAGAACTTGAGAGCAAAGATAGAGAAAGGAAGATACGGACAAGAATGCTCACGAGACGACGATGCCTCTGAAGCGAGAGCCAACTTTGAGTTCCTTGATCAGGCCGAGACGCGAGAGCTTTTTCCCGGAGCATCGACGGGGATCGCAGTGGTCAAAATCCTATAACGCGGTTATTTATCGGAGACCTGCTGGAAACGATGCAAACCTACCCACATTGCGACGGGGACTTCAATCGTAACCTCCTCATCGGTTTCTGCAGCAAGAACATGAGTGAAAAACACGCAAGTAGCAAAACAGACGCACCTTCTCCTGACCCACTCCCGCTCCCGCTCCCATCCTCTTCCTCCTCGCCGCTGAGTTCGTCCACAGCACTCTCAGGCCGCGCATCTCCCCCAGTCGTCCGTTCTCTCCCTTTAAAATTCATCGCGCGCGATCCCCCACGCCCTCCCCCACGTCCGCGCTTGCCCCTCGAAGACGTCCCAGGCGATGCCGAATTTTTCTTGCCCATGGTGGTCGAGTATGAAGCGCGTCACGCTGGTGACAGCGTGACACCGCGCCCTACACCGTCCTCCATGCACCCGACTGTCACGCGAAGTCGCTACCTGGCCCGCAGGCCGCTGCAGTCCTTCCGCGCGAACAAGGACTACTACAAGGGTGCGGCCCCCCTCTTTTTGCTGCGTTTTTACTTGCGCTGACCATAAAAAAATTGCAGGCAACAGACAGTCCGCGCTCGTTGGCCACCGCACTGGCGCGCCCGGTGTGCACATTGGCAAACGCCCGGGCTACCGCCTCCTCGAGAACAAAGTCCGCGTCTTTGTCGCCCCGCCCATCGACGAGATCCTCGCTTCACCCGTGCGCCTCCCCTCACCCCGTCTCAAAATAAAAAAACTGACGTGAGGGGCACAGCTAAAACCCTACGTCGCCGCAGGCGTGCACGTCCCGCGCTCGCTGCACAACGGCGTCTTCCGCGGGATGCCCGGGCCTGGGCTGACGCCGGAGCACTTTCTGCAGTCGGCGCGCAAGTGGAGCTTGGCGCAGGCGGAGCGCCAGGCGGAGATGCAGAAGCAGAGGCACACGCCCGCCGTTGGCGTCGCTGCGGCTGCTCCGGCTGTTGCAGCTGCGTAAAGGAAGGAGACATTGCGTTGTTAATTTTAATACCTACAGATAGATGTACATTGGCCAAGCAGAATCAGCTTTGAAATGGCGAGCGGAGGGCTCCGGGCATACTATGCGCGGGACACGGAGTGTGCGGCAAACTCTGGCGCGATCGGGGGAGCGGGCGGATGACGCGAAGTCGTTTTGGGGACGAGGCGCCAGCTTCGTCGAGGGAGAGGTCGATAAGTGAGCTGTTGCGCTTTCCGAAGAGGAGCGAAGGTCCCTCTTTGGGGCCGGTTTCCTCGTCGCGGCTGTCCTCGAGTAAGCAAGGGCACAGAAAAAAGAGGACAGCACGCACTGCGCAAGGCTCCGACAATGCCGCTTCATCTTATCGTACTTGACCTTCATCGCGCGCAGCGCCTCCTGCACCTCCGCCACGTCCTCCGCCGCCTTCTCGCGCGTGAACTCGAGTTCCTCCTCCAGATCCTCCGTCTTGAGCAGCGCGTTCGTCTCGCCCCGCGCGTGCGCGCCCGCGGCGGCGATGTGCCGCTCGCACTCGGTCATGAGGCGCTCCTTGTCCTTTTCGAGCGCCTTCACGCGCGCGTCCGACGCGACGAGCTTTTTGCGCAGGTGCTCGTGCCGCGAGAGGTCGATGTACACGCGCCGGATGCTGGGCTGGATGTATTGGTGGAACTTCCTCGGGAGGCAGGTTAGCTGTGGGGTCGTTAGTGCCTGCGATGTGCGCGATGATAAAAGCCACTGACCTCGGGTCGGACTGGACGATAAGACAATAAGCACGCGAAAAGATCGAGCGCAGCATAGGGCTCACCCATGTTAAATGTTTCGCGGCATGAAGGGCAGTTTGACGTGAAGCCGTCTGGGCTCGTGGCGGAGACGTGAGCGGTGAGGCAGTCCGTGCAATAGACGTGGCCTGAAAAATCAAGATAAAAAATGGTTCGAGTGGAAAGACGTCGGGCGCACCACAGGGCACCGAGACGGGCTCCTTTAGTCGAGACAGGCAGATGCTGCAGCTCATTTTTGGGGGTGGATGTGGTGGTTAATTGCAGGACGCGACGCACAGTCACGGCTGTGACTTTTCGCGACCTGTTTTTCATTACATACTTATTTATTTATTTATTTTGTGGGCTGGTTTAAGTTGACTAGGTGTCAGGCGTTGAGTCTCCCCCGAGGGCCATTCTGCGTGGATTTGACGATTTAGACATGTTTTCTAAGTCATGCCTTTATGTGCTGAGCCGAGCCTCCGCACCCCACCGCGAGAGAGGGTTGAATAGCAGATACGCAAAATATAAACCTCAACGTGATTCGGCCAACAGTCTAGTCTCTTGAGCTCTACAAGATTGCTCCAGACACAGAGGGACGAGCCAGAACGAACGATCTTCTATCGAGCCAGCTTCCATCAAAGACAGAGCGGCCCCGGAATATATTTCGGAAAGGAACTGTAACCGCAAAACAGAAGACTGTGGAAGTTGGGTAGAAGCTCAAACAAACGTCGGGGAGCACGGTGAGGAGGCTGTCAGTAGATACCCTGTCGACGTGCCCAGAGAGTTACGAGTAACTGGCGTCTTGAGGAGGGAGGGCGGGGGGTTGAACTTGCGATCGAGAAGGATGATTGTCAATGATAGGAGCGAAAGTCGGGGTAGTGCAGTCTTCGCCTATGTAGGACGAAGGACACAAGGCAATCCGGGGGACAGGGGCAGGCAAACTCGCGCGCGCGACGGCAATATCAACGCAAAGTCACAAGCGAAAACGAACAAACCATGCGACGAAGTATCGAGCCGCTTTGGCACGTATTCGTATCGTATTGGTTGAGAGCTCAGAGGCGAAGCAAAGGAACGACGAATTAGTAACCCCAAGGGAACACACCCCAGAGATCCGCAAGCCCTGGCTCAACGCAACGAACAGCATCCCAGGATCAAGAAAGCGGCAAAGAAATTGTTGGTCTCTGCAAGGTGGGAGCCGGAGCAAATTTCTAAAAAGATAAGGTCAACCTCGAGTGAGTATTTGGTGAGTATCGGTCGATGATTTGACAATGGAGAGACTCTCGGTAGCAATTTCAAGGAGGAGGCCGGGCGGGAGGCTGGTACTGAGCCTCGGTCCAAGGCTCGAAGCCCCGGATACTACCGGAGCCTTTGGTCGAGATAGGCTTGTACCAAGAGACGAGGAGTGTGGATGTGGTGGATGTGGGGGGACCTCCGATTAGCCGACGTGGCCGGCGGCGAAGAATTGATCGACAGGCCGCGTGGTCATATTCCGCAACGCCAAAGTTCCCAAAGAGGAAGGCACCAAATTTCTGCTCTCGACCGCCATGTCCGTTTTTTTGGCTTCAACACTACTGGGATGTGGCCTCTCGGCATCGACTCCGAAATCATTTCCCTCCCCTCGGAAGGCTATCCCGTGGTATCTGTGCTCAGAGATGGCGGCAAACTACACACGGCATTTGCAGCCATTTCCACAGAATTCGGGTTGAAAGCGTGACTGTCAGACTCTATTGCCACGCGAAACGTTCATACAAGGATGTGATGGCTACGCCGCGCATTTCGAACTGCTTCTGGGGCGATTGGAGGGGCGTAAAACGCGCATGACCCTCCCGTGTGTTTGCACCCTGTTTCACTTATTCCGATGTACCTAGCTGACATATCGTCATCTTGCCGACCCATATGTAGCATTCTGAAGACCCTGTTCCCCTTTTCTGGATATTCTTTAGGTAAAGAGATCGTGGTGAGTTCGATATCGTGCTCTCGACGCTTTTCCGGTATTAAAAATGGCGAGAACCTTGGCCGGCGAGCATAATGGAATCAACTCATTGCATGTGGATTGCGGTGCTTGACTTTTCCTCGCGCGCGATTGCGGACTTCGCAATATCTTTCTCGGAACGGTCTCATTCCCAGCCATAAATTCCTTCCCATCTTGGCCCTTCCCCAAATCGACCCCGATTCTATTTAAACCTCATTCTATACTCAATATCTCGATTCCTCGTTGCTCAAACCCGCCCCCTGCGCGCGATGCAGACCTCGGCACGAAACCAACAAAATCCAAAATCCAACATCACTTCACTCCGGACGCTGGCGTCCGGAGATCATTGACATCAGCTCAATCTCGGCTCCCAACCTACTTGCCACACCCGCTCCAATGCTTGTGCGTGTTCCTGAGCGTCTAGCCGTATATACAACTTGAACATGAAATTTCCGAGCCCTGGATTCACGGACCCACACTGTGTGCGCCCAGGTTACCAAATCCCTCGGGATCAGCTATCTGACTGCCATAGTACTGGGGCTGGCTGGGCCTCCTACGTCGCGGTGTAACCTTGGTATAAAAACCCTTGAAGTCGCTCAGCCCACTCAAAACGTTCGACATCTGTCCCACTTTCCACTACTTCCCTCCTCGTCGCGAGGCCACCAGCATTCAGGTACTGACGTAGCCAGCCATTCGAATCACTAATAAGTCTCTAACTTACTCTCTAATATTTTCTTTCAAGTTCACTCCAGCTCGCCCTCGGGCTTTCCCGGCATCAAGCCGACTCGGCGCACCCTTCCCACGCCGCCTCTTTGACACGAACCACCACCAGCGCCGTCAAACAAGGTTCGTGGGCTCATACAGCCTCTTGTACATACTCACATACGTTCTATCAGCTTCTCTCATGACCCTGTAGCGCGTTGTATTTCGTCGTTCATTCACCAACGTTGCAGGTTTTTTCACGCGTTGCTTTTGGTTCAGTAGCATCTTCCACTGGCAGCTTCCCTTTAAACTTCCCTCGTGAATGGCCTCGACCTCAAATAGTGTTTCATATCCGTCTTCTCCGCCGTACGAGCGCCGCGTCACGACGCCAAAATCAGACCGGCCTTCATCGCGTACCTCAATCCGCTCGAGCCGTGCGCCCAGCCCTTCTGTCGACGACCCGGGTAAGTCGTTGCGTTTCTGTTGTTATTTTACTTACATCGCGTTAGTCGGCGTGCGGAATCAGGTTAGTGACGAACGAATGCGAGGACGGTAGACTGGGACTGACGCGACACAGGTGTCCACTCTCAAACACACTATCAGGTGCGTTGTCCCCCAATTTTTGTTTGATTCAAACCAACTCTACGCAGGCACCAGCAAGCCCAGCTGCAATCCCTCGAAAGCATGCTCCTCAGCGGGCCCCGGCCCTACCCTCCAGAGATGTCTGCCCCGCCCTCTACCTCACCCCCGCCCACAAAAATCGCCATGCCCTCCACCTCGCCCCCAAACGGCTCTAAGGCCAGCCGCCGCTCGAGCTACGACGTCCTCAGCGGCCTCGCCGGCCCCGACTCCAACATCCCGCTGCCGCGGCGGGAGAGTGCGCCGTTGGAGGATTTTAGAGAGGGCGTGCCGATGAGTTTTAACGGCAGCCCCGGGTCCCCGGCGTACAAGCGCGCGGGGGGCAGTCCTACGAGGACGCTTAGCCGTGTGTCTTTAAGCTTTCTTTGTAGTGGATGTTTACCTTGTGTGCAGGCATACCCGTGTCGTCCGTGGGTGCGTGTTTTTCTTCGTGTTTGAAGCTTTGTACTTACTTTTGCAGGCAACGCACGCGCACTAGCAGACGAAGGCCAGCCCGCGACGCACCGCGCCTCCACCTCCACCACCGCCTCCACCTCGCGCCTCTCCATCGACACCGGCGCCCTCTCCCCCACCTCCACCGCCGCCACCTCCCTCCAGCCCCCGTCCCCGTCCCCGCACTCCAACCGCCGTGCATCCCTCACCCCCGGCGGCACCACGAAGGTGCTGGCGGACCTGCAGACGGGCGTGTCGAACGCGCGCACGGCGCTCGAGAACACGAAGGCGCAGTTGCGGCTGTCGCAGCGCAGCGTCGCGCAGCTCACGAGGCAGACGGAGGATTTGAAGGAGGGGAGGGAGAGGCTGCGGCTGGAGAATGAGGGGCTGAATAACGTGGTGGCGAGGAAGGAACGGTTGTTGCAGGAGGTGCGTCCCTACCCTTCACTCCAATTTAATCTCAAATTTGACACGCACAGGTACTGGAACGCGCGCGCAAAGCCGAGGCCGAGGCGACGGCGCTGAAGACGACGCTCAAGTCCGAAACGGGGACGTCGAAAAAGGCGCTCCGCGAGATGGAGGCGGCGCTCGCCGAGTCGACCGCTTTATCACAAAAGTCGGAGCGCGAGTACATCACGCTGCGCGAGAGCCTCAAGGGGCTCGTCGAGGGGTTCAAGCGCGATGGGGAGCGGCTGCGCGAGGAGATGACAAGGCGCGAGGAGAAGTGGCGCGGGGAGGCGGAGGGGGTGGGGCGGAAGTATCGGCTGTTGTTGGAGGAGATACAGGGCGCTGGGGAGGGGAGGAAGGAGGTGCAGGCGGCGCGCGAGGCGGACGAGAAGGCGGCGAGGGAGGTGGAGAGGGGGTGGCAGGAGGAGATCAAGAGGCTTAAGGAGGAGGTGAGCCGGAGCAGTAAGGAGAGCCAGGAGGCGGGGGACACTGCCAGGCGAGTTTACTGTTTCATTCCCTTGCTGCACTCCTTTTTAAAAAATCCTTACTCGTTTGCGGTTGCAGGCAATTATCGGCCGAGCTAGCAAGACTGCGAAGGCTAATGCAGGGCGTGCGGCGGCTGCCAAACGTCGACGACGATGAAGACGGGGACGGGGCCGCTGCGCCCCCTTGACTTTCGACTCTTTGAGGATCCGTATACCCCTCGTACCGTACGGCCTCCTACATATAATCGCACTCACTCGCTCCTTTATCGCTTTCCGTTCTGCATAGTTCTGCATACATTACATACATACATTCTCTCGCATTGCGCATTGTACATCCCCATGACATTCAGGACCGTACTGTATTTATTTCTCGGTCACTCAGGGCCTCAGGGCAAAGTCTAAGGACCACCTCGGTCATGCCCGAGCGCGATCGTTAGTCGGACCGGCTCGCAAGTACCCGGCGGTGTACCGGCGGTGAAAGTATCACTTGAAATCGGTACAAGTATAAGATCCCCGGCACCCGCTAGTCCCTCTCCCTCTCCCCGCCCCCACCCCGCCCCCGCACAACCATGTCTGTAATATCCACCCCCATAACCGAGCTCTTCGGCATCAAGCACCCCGTGCTCCTCGCGGGCATGAACATCGCCGCGGGCCCGGAGCTCGCGGCGGCGGTCTCCAACGCCGGTGGGTCCCTGTTGTCGCTGTAATCATAGCCAGTGCTGAGAATGAATGGGTGGCAGGCGGACTGGGCGTCATTGGTGGACTTGGGTATACACCGAAGATCCTGAGGCAACAGGTTGGTGCACCCCGATATCACTTACGTTGCAGCGGCGTACTGACGCTTCGCGCAGATCCAAGCAGTCAAAGACGCGCTCGTGGACAAGTCCCTGCCTTTCGGCGTCGACCTGTTGATCCCCCAGATTGGAGGAAACGCACGGAAGACGAACGTGAGTTTCCAGCTTCACGAGTGCACTTGGGAGGAGCGCTGACGACGCATTTTGCATTCGACAGTATGATTACACGAAGGGCAAGCTCGCGGAGCTGATTGAGGTTATCATCGAGGAGAAGACGGCCCTCTTCGTCTGCGCCATTGGCATCCCCCCCAAACACGCCGTCGACAGGCTGCACCAGGCCGGCATACCCGTACGCTTTCCCCCCTCCCCTCTTGAATCATCACATTGACTAACTGGATGCGTGTGTCGTTTTGTTAGATCATGAACATGGTCGGCCACCCGAAGCACGTCGCGAAGGCGCTCGCGGCCGGCGTGGACCTCATCTGCGCGCAGGCGGGCGAGGGTGGCGGGCACACGGGCGACGTCCCCGCGAGCATCCTCATCCCCGCGTGCGTCGACGCCGTCAAGGGGCACAAGTCCCCGCTCACCGGGCAGCCCGTGTACGTTATTGGTGCAGGCGCGGTGTACGACGGCCGGGGGCTCGCGGCCAATTTGATGTGGGGCGCGGAGGCTGTTTGTAAGTCCCCCCTCCCGGCTTTTTGAATTTTTCGGAGGCTGACTTCGCGGGTAGGGGTTGGGACGCGGTTCGTCGCGGCGGAGGAGGCGAGCGCGCCGAAGAAGCATAAAGAGCTCATCCTCAGCGCGGGCTTCGAGGACGCCATCACCACGCTCATCTTCACCGGCCGCCCCCTGCGCGTCCGGCGGACACCTTACATCGAGGACTGGTGGGTCCTTTTTTATATATTCCAAGTGAATACATGCTCACCGCGCGCTCAGGAACCTGAACCGCCAAAGCGAGATCAAGGAGCTGACGGGCAAGGGCATCCTCCCGCACGAAGCCGAGCTCGAGAAGCACCCCGAAAAGTCCGTCGAGGGGCGCCCGTGGCTTATGGGCCGCGTTTCTGCTGTAAGCCTCCCCCTACCTCCTCTTCTTCCCTCCTCCTTTTCCCTTACACCCCTTCCCCTTTCCCCCACCTGTCTGTATATGTGCTTATCTGACACACGCGCCCTGCTAGCTCATCAACGACGTCCTCCCCGCCAAGGTCATCGTCGACGAGATGGTCCGCGACGCCGCCGCGCAGCTGCAGCGCGGGAACAAGTACCTTAACCCCAAGGCGAAGCTCTGAGTTGGTGTGCATACATATCATATACATACTGCACGCGCCTCGAGCTTTGTTAGTGACGGAGGAGTACTCGTTATTATTAGCCGTATTTATCGTTCATGCAATGTTAATTCTGTGGAATCTCGGGGTGAGGCGTGTCGGAGAGGTTGTTTCAGGCGTTTTGGGCTCCCGTTGAACACAAGGACGCACCCCAAGTTGGGTGAGTACAACAATTTATGATTGGCCTGAAATAACTTGGAGCGAATTTCTGAGATTAATTCCTGGAGGAGGAGGTGTATTATACTGACGTGGTCCCAAAATTGGAACAATCAGTCTACTACGTATCATTCAGCACCCGTCCGGTCTCTGTCTATCTTCGTCATTCTGTTACGCACCTAGGTTCGAATTCTGCCATTTCTCCGGCCGAGGAAAATTCGAACCCATACTGCGTTTTCCCCACAGGTTTGGTCGACTGCGTGGACACTTGATTTCTGTGGTCCGAGTTGTGGACATTTCGCTTGCTGCTCGTTGCATTATTGGTTTGAACTGACAGCCAAGTTATTCGCGGTTGCCCCTAGCTCCGGCTCTGACTGTCCTTGTAAGCAACCTGTCTATCCACAGGCTTGCTTGCCTCCACTAACGGGACGCTAAGTGTTTCTACTCGGTGCCGAGCTGCTGGCACTCATACTTATTATCCTTAAGTTCCTAAAATTGCACTCGCGCAGAATGAATCGTGCAGAGACCAGCCAAGAGGATATCACTGAAGCAAACGACAAAGCAACAACAAAGCAAGTTGCTAGCAACGGACTAGAGCACATGAAAGAATGAATCTCGACTGCCTCTCCCGAAGTATCTTTCGAACGGTTCATCAGCAGTACGCTTTCCCTAGCAAATAAAATAAACAGCAAACTCACGTCTGCGTCTTGAAACTGCGGACTTCCTGGATTCATCCGAACGAGGCGAACCAACGTCCTTTGGCCAACTCTGAGAGCGCCTTTGCATATTCCTTGACCGTGCGCTCGGTTCAAGTTCAATTCTGACAGCCTTGGTCTATTTCAAGTTGATATTTCCACTCGGTGCCGGTCGAGTTCAAGCTCCATTGCGGTGCTAGTGTCAACCTCTGTCCGCGCAACACAGATCCACGATTTCCTTCCAGGGATAACACAATCAAAGCGAATACTTTCTCACAGCAGTCTCGATTCAATCTCGACTTTCGACGGCCCTTGGTTTACTGCCAGTTGGAGCTGATATCTGCATTTTTCCTTCTCGCTTTTTGCACTTGGGTGGACTAAATTACCCATCCAGGATCCAAATCGATAGCATAGATGACCAAAGCAGGCAAACAACAAAGCGAGAAAGCAGCGGGACAAGAATTGTCATGATCAATCTCACTAACAGTGCCTGCAGCACCGGACCCCATGCGTAAAAAGTATCTGGCGGCCTCGAGAACCGGCGCGTTGTCTCAACTGCTTCTCCTGAAGTATCTTGCGATACTCAATCATTACGCTCTTTCCGGCGAACAAGATGGACAGCACGCTCACTTCGATACGCGTCTTGAGGCTCTGGACTTCCCAGATGCATTGCAGCAAAGCGAACGGATGTCCTTTGGCCAAATCCCAGAGTGTGTGGCTGTCTGAAAGAGAACTGCAGAGGGTCGCTTCGCGCATTAGCGACACCTTCATCTGGAGCCTGTGCTTGTCGGTCAGATATAACATGAATATTTTAAGGCGGGTACTCAACGCACTCGGTCAACAGCTTCGTGTGGCTGTCTGAGCCAGATATTATCCCGGCTTCGATTGCCCTGAGATGAGTTTCCTCGGTTTCGTGCAACGCAGCAATCAAGGCATCTGTAAACCATATTGGGGAGGCGTAGAAGACCGCGCAGCTTGCCAATGCGAGGATGAAAGCCCAAGTCAAAAGGCTTGACGTGGTGCTGGTCGGTATAGCCGATTCAAGGAGAGAGACTAAATCTTCACCGATACTCGCCATCCTCGGGGCAGTCACTGGGGAAGATGGACAGCGCACCGTAAGTCACCCGCATTTATACATGATTCACTCCCCTTTCCTCGTGAGTAATTACCCGCCAGCCCGGAGGCTCTCCTCGCGGGATGCGGTGAATCGCGATAGATAGCTGATCATGGACGCGCCAGGTTGAATTTTCTCAAGGGCCCTTGATTCATTGCTTCAGCGCCTGTTTGTGAGTTCCCCTGTAACAGTTGACCTCGTTCTGCCGGGCCGAACTCCTCTTAAGCGCCTATGTTTCATCGCTTCAACGCCCCACAGGGAGAAATATGCCGTTCAGCCTGGGTCTCCCGCTCCTGATTGATTGATACTGTCCAGCGCTCTGCGCTCATGATTGATTCTGTCGCAGTAATTGACTGATATCATCGCCTCTGGCTGAACTTCCATTCTCGCTGGCAATCATGCCGTTCTGAGTCTCACGACAATGTGGTTCGAAATATGTGGCTGTGCACAGCAGTGCATCTTGGTTCAAAAACTGGGTTTACTGTTCTTCAGATGACCGAATGGCATAGGCTCTCTTGGTGTTTGTTAAACACCAGAGCGCGGAAAAGTTAAATAAACCGAGGGGCCATAGCGAAGCTGCAATCATCTATTGACGAGCCTCGGAACTTCGGCAAGCACTGTCATGACAATCTAATCTTACCTTACCGCTTTTGACTGCGGGAATGCGTAAGCCGGAGCCAATACTGCTGCGTTCTCTCCCTTGGCTTGCCGCCTGTCAGAGTGGCGCGCCTTGCCCTGGTGGCGATGCTTCCAGAAGTCATCGCAGGACAAACAAACAACCGCTAGCACCCAAAACGGGCAATTTGTTTCGATCAGTCTTTACAACAGCTCGGCCACCACTAATCGCGCGCAGAAAGAATTTTAACGCTGACCTCACATTTTCAAGGACATACACGAGAAGAACAGAAGCCGTGACATTACATCACGTACTGCAAGCACGATGTGACGTTATCCGCGGGCCATCCAGCATAAGGCGCGATGGCCGAGTGGTTAAGGCGACAGATTAGAAATCTGTTCCGTTTATCGGGCGCAGGTTCAAATCCTGCTCGCGTCGTTTTTTCTGCTTTTGTGCCTTCGTTCCCGCACTATCGCCGGGGCGTAAGTACTACAGGCCCAGCTGGCCCACGTGTGCATCGATGACAGAACATTTTCAAGACTCTGCTTAACGCCCCACATATATATATTCGCTTCTTTTGAAACAATTCACGAAACAAAGATGATTTACAGAAAAACAAAGCAAGTACCCAAAACCACGTGTACACAACGTTAACACGACCACAATTACAATGAGTTGATTTACTTAGCATAGCAGAAACGGAGAACGAGGTTAGTGACGTTTTCAAAGAGAACGATTATAAGTCGGCGCCCCCATCTTGTCCCGGATCGTCTTCCCATGTCGCATGAACCCAATCACGGGCATGAGGGTGACGATGCCAATGAGGGCGGTGGTTATAGCCATCCACTGGTAACCGATCTTGTCGCCAAGAGGACTATTCACATATTAGTTAGCGACAGGTCGCGTGAATAAAATAGATGGATCTCACATCGCCCAGAAACCAGCTAATAAGGGAGGGGAGATTGTCAGAGGAGAGTCTGGTGACATGAAAGATTAACGTACTGGTCATTCCGACGGTTTGCCGGCCAAAGTTCAGCACTTGGGCGATTTCGGGGGTCTGAGGCCTGTAGCAGTCGGCATTGTACGAGTATATCACGGTCGAGATGATCCTGGGACGTTGTTGACAGATGAAGAAGGAAGGAACCGCGAGACTCACTGGATGGCGAAGCACATGATGCCAAAGCCCATCGTGGGTCCGATGTACGAGGCTGCGCAGTGTCAGACAGAACGTAGGAATAAATGAGCGCTGAAACTCACTCTTGTATTGGATGCAGAAACCCCAAATGAGCAAGCCAATCTAGTTAATAACGATTAATTTGCTGTCACGCAAAAATTTAGAGCAACTCACGGGCTGAAGGATGGCCCCTGCCCAGATTCCCTGCAGCCTGCGCAGCTGTAAGTCGGAGGGCCGATCCAAAAGAGTGATTCTACGCACCTGACTTCAGGCACAATCTCGCCGTCCTTTTTGCCCTTGCGGCTGAGGTACATGGAGCGATCGACGACGATTCCACCAAGCAGCTCGCCGAGTGTGGATCCAACGAGCGTGCCAATACCGAGAGCGAGGCCGGTCTCTGAGGCATTGAACAGGTACAGGCGGCGGAATAAGGTCGCCGAGGTGACTGCGGGAAGAATCGAGCTGAGAGTGAAGGTAACGGAATAATAGAGGGCCGTCAAAAGCACGGTCGGGTACTTGAACCTAAGGTTCCGTGCGTTAGATGGACTACAAAACACGTAGGACGATGGACGCACATGATGAATTGACGGAAGAAGTCGGAGATCTTGAGGTGTTTGCCTTCCGGGCGTAGACCCCAAAGCTTCATTCTCCGAAGTATCGGCTTGTCGGTGACCACGGGCGCGGATCCACGAAGATAGAGCGTCTCTGGCAGACAAAAGAGCATGACGACAAACATCGTGAAGTCGAGGATGGCAGGCAGATAGTAACACCACCTATCCGGAATGAAAACCTTGGAAGGAAATGGTTCAGCAAGGCGTACCGGTAGCTCACAAACTGGCCCAAGAATCCACCTATCATGGCGGTCTAAATTTGTTACGAAGGACAAGTAGAAGAAAAACTTACCCGGAATCGGAGCAATGTGAGCCGAGTTTGTCAAGAAAACAGTGAAAATACCCATGGCACGACCTCTGCAATCAAGTCAGTTCTGGCTGGGAGAGGCCCGTGTTGAGATATTACCTTTCGTGAAGAAAAAAACAGTCAGAAACCATGCCGGCGCCGAGGGTGAAAAAAGAAGAAGTCCCGAGCCCGTTCAGAACCTGAGATTGTTGTTAACACGGTTGAACTTGAGGTCTGCGAGAAACTCACCCGGGTTGCAATTAACTGGCCCCAGGTTAACGCTTCGCCGGACCCCAGCGATGACGCAGCCGCGATGAGGGTACTGAATAGGATGACTGGACGCCGACCGTAGGTATTTGCAAGCGGTACCCAAATGAAGGAACCGATGCCCGCGAAAGCGATTGCTATAGTGGTTTGATAACTGCGAGAGGATAAGGATGATTCGAGATACAGATCGTATGAGAGAGACCTGGCCACGACAGTCGAAACATGGAAATGAGCGGCGAGGGGTACAAAGGCTACCAATGGGCCAATGAGTCGGTAAAAATCAGAACCTGCGAAGAATACTTGCCAGGATTGATCGTAGCTTGGTTCAACGGGCCGAGTAGCGCAAGAAAAGAGACTTGGAGCAACACTGCAACCTGGTTCGCGCATGAGTAGATAAATAGATTGCTCTCCGAGAAAAAGCGAACAGTACCTTTAGCCATTGAGGGAAGTTTAAAGGATCGGACGCATCGTCTGATGGCTGAGGAACAAGAGGAAGGCCAGTCTTGTCGAGCTTCAAGCCCGACTTGGAGCCAAGGTTGACATGCAAGCCCTCTGATATATCTTGAAAAGAAGTTTCGCAACAAAGGTCAATGAAACCTACGTGATTCGAGATCCGCAAGCGCGATGACTTCACCCTGTCCAGAGGATTTATCGTCAAGCACGTTAACCTTTTCGGTCGACATTGTTCAAACTGCTCTCTGGCGGGGGGAGAACACGAGGAATGAGAGAGAATGGACGCGCCCAAAAATTACATATCCGGCCTTCTTCAATGCTTAAAGAGCCGACGACGGCACAACTGTTGCCAAGTCCAGACGGTTGCGGTTGTCTTGTATTCAATATCGGAAAAACAAATAGGAGATGATCACTTCCAGTGTGGGAAGCGTACGTCGTACTTAAGTACTATCTTGGTTGCTTCGATTTCGACAAACAACAGCGACTCCACTGGCCAATTTTGGGTTTGATTTCAACGCGCGAGCTCTGATGGTATGTAGAGCGTCTGGTTGCGAGTTCGGATAGACCAAGGATAGACTTCGTGTCGCTAGAAACGGGCCGAGAGGAGGACGAGGAAGTACACTGGCGGCTGTTCGGTCTGGGCCACTGTGTGGGAGGATTAGCCGGTCTGCCGCCCTGAGTGCCTGATAAGTTCAAGTTGTGGACGATGGTCGTTAGCCGGTAGCAACTTGGTCGTTACCGAGAGCCTGACAGTGAGAGAGCAGAGAGCCTCGAGGCGTGAAACCTACTGGCCGGCCCGGCTATGTTCGGTGTTCCGTCAGTGGATCTCTTTGGTAAGCCGAGTCGGTGCCGAACTTCTCGCCAGTCCAGATCGGGATGAATCGGATACTCATCTGCTCCCACCATGGCGCCCTTGCACCTTTCGCTCGCATGTTGGGATTACGATCGCGTCAAGGCATTAGAAGACGGGCGGGTCAAACCAGAGGGCATACAGCTGAATTTTTTGAACCTCCGGTAAATTTAAACACACAAATAATTTCTTACTTGCTGAACTTGCTTCTAGCGTTGAAGAGACGTAAGCCTTCTTCTCCAGTCTAGTGTTCTTGTTTAGGGTGTCTCAGCTTCTTTCGCCAACTCCGCTACCAGGAATTCGATATCAGCGAACTTTCTCTTTCGTCATATGTTGTACGCGCCGGAATTGAGATGCATCTCCTGCGCTTATTTCTGCTTCTTCTGATCCAGCTCACGTTGAACAACGAGGATCCCCCCTTCATAGCTCTCCCGGTTTTTCCTTCCCGGTTTTTCCGTCACCAATCGATCTATGTAAACACAAAGGCGGGGATAACATATCCCTCCCAACTTGCTGGGCGTCGCGTCGGCACGCCCGAGTTCCAGATGACTGCTCCCGTCTGGCAGCGTGGAATTCTTGAGGACGAGTATGGGCTCAAGTACGATGCACCCCACTACTTTACCGGCAACGTAGAACCTAGCGCTGTTGAACGCAAAGAAAAGGTTCCCCTAAATCTACGGGACACGGTGAAAATTCAGTCTATCGCCAGAGGTAAATGTCTGGCGCAGATGCTCGCAGATGGAGAGATAGATGCGCTCGAAAGCGCGTCAGTTTTTTTTTTGTCTAACAGTCTGAAACGTTGACACGTCGGCATTTTTTAGTACGGCACCGTCTACCTTTGGGAAACACCCTGATGTCGGTCGTCTGTTTCCTAATGCCATGGAAGTCGAAAAAGGTACTTGATTGGCACTACGCATAGTATTTGTGCGTTTAAAAATTCTTTCTCCACAGATTACTTCAGGCGAACCGGAATATTCCCCATCATGGTCGGTTTCGTTTTGGTTGTACATAGGTTCCGTCTTATCTTGTTTAATCCCCGATGTTTCCAGCACGTTATTGTCGTGAAACGATCGATACTGAAAGATAACCCGTGGGTTGCCCGCTCGCTAACCAAAGCCTTTGCCGCTGCCTTCGACTACGCCTACTCGGCTATCCACGAACGTGGCGCACTGAGGTACGCGGCCGGTGAAACATGCCCAGCTGAATGTTCCTTTTTTTCAGGTACATTCTACCCTGGTTGCAATTCCATGTCGAAGAGACGCAGGCGGCCATGTGCGGGGAAGGTGAAAATAAATGGTGGCAGGACGGGCTCACTCCCCAGAATCGTCAGACTCTGGATAAATTTCTTGAGTATTCGTTCAATCAGGTTCATCTTCTTTTTCGGGCTGTTTTTTTTTCAACTCATGCGATGTATTCTAGGGTCTTGCCAAGAAAAAATGGCAGGTCGATGAGTTGTTTGCTATAGGCTCCGACGAGGGATTTGTCGTTTGAAGTTCAACGCCGGGCTGCCCGACCGCCTCGGCCCTCGGCGGTATCATATCCGCTCGAGGATTCCAAACAGTAACAATTCAATCGCTTAGTATTTCAGATTTCGACATGAGCAACGTAACAATTCTCTTCGACCAGCCTCGGCCTCGGCAACCGTCCACCCCACACTTCGATGATTAGTTGGATTAGAGTCGGATTTCTCCAGTCCAATCCCTCTCAGTCTACTAGCATTTCTTAAAGAGGTTCTTCAAGTTCATGATCGTCGCGAAGTTGATCAATTCTACGGTCCCCGATCTGCAGGTTTATCCAAGCCAGTTGCGAGCTGTCGAATTTGGGTTTGCACCCGGCTCCGGTTTCCAACGAATCCTTCAGTATTCGCTTGTAACTATCCGGCGCCATTATATTCCAGGTCCTAGCGTAACGACCAAATGCGGACGCTGCTGGACTTCTGCGTTGTCAGTGGCGACGACTTTGGGTCTGTGAATTTCGCTATCCAGGGTTGAAATAAATGTTCACGCGATCACCGTGCGACCGTTTTTGTGTTGCTCGTGGACGGATCCAGGAAGATCCCAACCCATTACTTATTAATATGTGACGGAGTTCAAAGTCCCAATCTCTCCTTGGCCTTTATCGTCGCCGACGCACCATGAGCTCGGTCATTCAACTCATCCCGCCCTCAGCGGCATTCGTCGCGAATCGCACAACCACACTAGGATCATGGGTTCGTGTTGACAAGCCTTCTCCGAAGTCGCAGCAAGACTGATTGGCTTGTAGGTTATAGCGGCTTTTACGGACGCAATACTCATGGGTGGGTTACCTCCTCACGCGATTCGGCACTCATGCTTAATTCGGTACCTTCTGTTCAAAGGCGTCGTGTTCTGCCAAGTTGGAACTTTTTTCAAGTCTCGAGGGTCTCAGGAAGGCCTTGGACGGTAGGTATCTCTTCTGCCTAGAATTCGCAGTGTTTCATTATTCTGTGTCAGACATTATCGTTGGCTGGTGGTGCTTGTCGCTTTCCTCTCAATGTTGAAGGTGCGGTCTCATTTCCATGGCACAGTTCAATGTTGAAGGAATTTATTGATAGACCGGTCAAGCCATCGCAGTCATTTGGGTCCAAAACGTTCTAGGTCGGTTGAAGATGAGTTTCTTCGTCGTCAGCGAGTGGCTCATATCGTGCAAGAATTCGCGAATCCCGACGTCGCTCGATTGCTCGTTGCCAAAGCTTGGTGGCAAGTGAGCACCCCGCTTATGGTGCGTTGACTGTTGATTTTGCGTCGTTACCGTACTGACGCGGTTTACTCGACTAGACGGGAGTCGTTGCCGTCGTTGTTCAGTCTTTCTTCGCACTCAGATTCTACCTGTTGGCGCGAACCATCTGGGTCATTCTGCCCATCGCGTGTTCGATGCTCCTTGGTTTTGCTGCCATTTGCTTGCAGGTAATTTAAGAAATGACAATGCCGGTTCTCTGAATCTCATACATATCGCAGATGAACAGTATCTTGATTGGCGACGCCAAGGCCAAGGTTATGTGGCTATTGGTGCGTCTCAATGGTGTTGGCAAATGTGGGCCTCAATTGGACTTCTAGGTGCACCTCGTTTGCGCCTTTTTGACGGACTTTTTCATCACCGTCGGGACGTGCTATGCGCTGCGCAGCCGAAACTCGTCAGGGCTTGCCTCGTACGCTCATATTTTGTTGACAATCGCGTTGTCTACTAAATCTGCTGTCTCAAGGACGACCTCCCTCATTAATCGTCTACTTCGGCTGGTGTTTGAGAGCGCTATCCCGCCGACGGTATGCTTTGATTTTTAACTCTATTCGCAATCCTCTGAAACCGCGCCCAGGTGATTGCCTTCACCGACTTGATCATGACGCAGACTCTGGACGGCAGCCAATTACTATGTAAGTTCAGATTTTTGTACGTTTGAGCCTCCACTCATTCAGTCATTGCAGGGCATTTGGTTCTCAACTTTGCGTGCGTACTTGTAGCAAAAATCACATAATTTCATTCCAACAATTTTCGCAGGCTGGCAAAGCTATACGCGATCAGCTTGTTGTACACCCTCAACTGCATCAGCGCATACCGCAATAACCAGATGATCAGCGGTGACCGCATTACTTCCTCTGGCTCGCGAGGACACATCCGCACTGCTGTGAAGGTCTGTCGGCGCGCCGATTCGTGTGCTTTCATGATTTCTGATAAAATTCAGCAGCGGGGCCCTGGGGATGTTGAGCTCGGAAACGTTCGCTCGTCGAAACCAGACCAGATCTATGTGCAAACTCAAGTCGTCACCCATGTGTCGCCCTCGCATGGGTCCGTTGATGTATGTGCGCGTTTAGCCGGGCGTGCTTTTCATTCATACTAAATATGGGCGCAGGACCACGACCACCCCCTCGACAATGTCAAGGCATCAGGCTGGCAGCCGGACTGGAACAAGTAGCTCGTTACAGCATAGATTAATGACGGTGTTTCCTTAACATTAAATTTTGAGTTCCCAGGGTACTAGTTGAATGTGACATACTTAGCATCCTGTATTGTACTTTGGCTTTGATGGCCATTCCTGTATATACTTACCATTGGTCAATCCAAAGATTTGTATCATCTTGGTATCATACATGCCTGCCAGGCGAGTTGATTTCTCAAGGCAGATCATCTTGTTCAAATTAAAGTTCACCGTGGTCGCGTTGAATATATACAATGGAACCGTTGAGATCGGAGGCTTTGGGCGTCCTGAAGAACCTTTGAATTTACCGCCAGACCAAAGTGGACAAGTGGCCATTGAATCAACTGTATACACCGTAGTAGGCGCTGAACTGCATCCGTTAACTAAATCGGGGAACCTCCGTCAAGTCTTGGCAGACTAGCAAACTCTCTAGATCGGCCTCGGTTACTGATAGATATTGTGTGTGCCTCTTACACAGGGGCTCCTTCCTTTTTTGGGCGCCCATCACAAAGCGGCCGCACGTGACCTCTGTTGATGTGACCCGACGCGTTTTCTCGTCACACGCCCAATGTCGAACTGCTACTGCGCTGTCTGCTTGTCCGAATATCCTATCAAGCACTTCCGCCGACTCGCCTGTGGTGTGTAGCCTGTCTTCGCAGGCTCCTAGGCACTCAACTCTTATGTTTCCTCCAATTGCCACCAGGTCACTGCTATTGTGTGACATGTATCGCGTCGATCCAGCAGACGCAGGCCCGTTGCCCTGAATGCCGGGCTCCAATAGCTGGGGACGGTCCACAACCGATTTACCTGGACCTCGTCGCGGCCAAGCCGCTCGAGCGCGTCGTCGCCGAGGGCATCGACCGAATGGACGGCGACGCGAAGCTCGTGAGCGTGCGCACGGCGGAACGCAAGCTGCGGCAGGTGCTTCAAGAGCAGCAGGAGCGAGGGGAGGCGGCGGTGCGTCTTTTTCAACTACTTATCTTCGTGGTGCAAGGACCGATTTTGTGTCTGACAGGCTGGTTTACTGGGAGCCATTGCGGACTTTCAAGGCCGGATTATCCCGCTGTTCGCCAAGGCGCGGTCGCAGGCCACACAGCTCGCGACGTTGAAGAAAAGGCTGGAGGAATTGGAGGAATTGCGCGCCGAGGCGGACCGCGTGACCGGGTTACAGGGGGAGGTGGCGATCTTGCGCGCGGATAAACTTGTTATCCAGGGCGAGGTGAGAGATGTCGCTGCACAGCGCGATCGAGAGCGCACGCGCGCGGAGGCGGCCGACGAGCGGGCACGGCGCGCAATTGCTGCGGAGGGGGAGGCACAAACGGAAGTCCGAAAGCTCAAGGGGTACTTGGAGCATGGGACAGAGGTTGTGAGTGCCTCATCAGCTCCGTGTCTATCTATCGGTGCTGATACATGGTTGCTTCAGCGACAAGTGCAGAAGAATAAAATGAACGTGCTGCTTAGGGAGAAGATGGCACTTCAAGCGCAGCTCGAGGAGCTGAGGAACGAGCTATCGGTGCGGGAAGCGCGCGACGGGGCAACTTATGTGTACAGCGATGACCTTGAGATCGAGGTGCGTCCCGTGGTTCTATTCGACCGCAGTTAACGAACCGCCAGGACTCGGAAATCTTTCCGTCAGAATACTCCGAGCAGACGTCGTCCCACCGGCCTTCACTTTCAGCAACACGGTCGGCACCGGTTGTCGGATTTGAAGGCATGCCACGGCCGGGGTTTGGGAGCGACTGGCATCTGAATCGAGGGACGAAGAGGAAGGAACGGGAGGAGACGCCGAGCGGGTATCCTATTGCGCTCAGCGGCGGGCGCACGACGGTCGCAGTGCAGCTAGGGCCGAAGCACACTCGACGTGTCAAGGCGCGGTGACGATTTACTTTTTCTTTTTGAACTTGATGCAGCACGCAAGCCTCGCAAAGTTTTGAACACACGGTTGAATTTGGATCTTCGAATCACAAGACCGCGAACGCAGAACCTGACATGCAACATTCAATGGCGTTCAAGCTGAGAAAACCCACCGCAACGGGACATCCCAGAGTTGAGTCGAACTTCGAATGTAGAGAAGTTCGGTTCGATATCCCGATCATTCTCCTCCGCACATATCTCTGGGCTGTGCCCCTTCGATCTCCGTACTTACCCTTCGACTCTGCCAGCTGCCCGTTAGTGTCTATCCGACGGTTGAGAATTGTTTCGAGCCTCCAGGTCTTGGTTGCGCAACCGCTTTCTCGGTTCTTATCCATCGTGCTTTCCACCCACGCCTCGGCTGGCTCCAGAATTGGTAGCGTTCAAACGAATGGCGCGCAGTCGTGGTCATATGACCGCGTTTAGGCTGCCACCCTCAAATGTTCAACCTTCAATTGCAGTTTTTTTTTCCTTCTGCGACGGACAGACATCTAGCTACAACAACCAGACTACGTGGAGACGCAGCTCGACATCCAGTACACCCTAGCTTTCAAGCTGAGAAAATCCCCGCAACAGGAATATTCGCAATTTCCAAAAGTTGAGTCCCAGTAATAATTCAAGTCAGCCGCTCCGTTTCGTCGGAGATCCAGCTTTCAGCGCACCCAAGTTCGTTTCGACATTCCGTGGTTGCGAGTCTCATTCTGCTTAGACGGATACATACCATTATATTTGCGCCTCGCCTTCTCACTGGCAACTTTCTCCGTACACATCAAGTCTGGTCGTACCCGTTGGTGCCCCGTTTCAAATGGAGGTTGAACCCAAAGGTTGCTTCCAGCCTCCGGGTTTGGCTCCACAGCCCGTTTTCCGGATCTTTCCCGCCGCCCGTTCCACCTACGCCTTGGTTCAAACGCGCGCAAGTCGCGGTCATATGACCGCGTTTCTCCCACTCTCAAAATGTCCGTTTTCAACATCCGATTTCAGCATTCCTTCCTTCTGCGCATACAGACAGCTACCTCCAACACCTCCGCTCCTTCCAGTCGGATGAATCGTCTGACGAACGACTCCGATTTATTACACCCGCGTTGCCGCTCCTGATCACCTCGTGGGATGCACCTCCTCTTGCTTCATAATCGTTCATCCTTAAAGGCAAAAAGGCAACTTTAACGCGTCAGGAACGGTGGTCACGGCCATTATCTTCCGATCTAGCGCATGAACTTCCAAAAGTTCCAAGTGCTGCGCAGGTATCGCGTCTTTACGTAACTTCGGGCTAGTGCGCACTGCATGTCGACGTCCTTCTTGGACTCGCATCTTCGGTCCACCAAATGGCCCTCTGATCTTCCTATGTCCCCCCGCTCGAAGCGCCGCAATCCAATCCCGTTCGCCCCCTCGGTTGGCTCTCTCCAGGTCCAGCTACCCATCCCAGTTACCCAGCGGCCGTCCTCCGTTGCGCGGAGCCCCGGGCACTTTCGCGCGGTTTCTCAAAAATGGACAGGCGTCAAGGAGTACATCAAGCGCACCTTGGCTGCACCATACGCACCGTCGAGCTCGACCTTGGTCGAGTACGTCGTCGGAGCGGATCACGTTGCGGCAAAAGACGATGACCGCTTCCATGCGGACCGCTTCAACGACACGGACGAGGTGGACGAGGTCGTCGTCGACCGCTCCTGGTCGGAGGACTACGAGAAGACCGAGTCGGACTCGGATGGCGCGGAGACGGCGAGCAGCCGGCGGGATCCATCGACCGTCGCCGACACCGACACCCCTGACTCGAGTCCAGAGGGCTTTTGGGCTCTCCCGCCTTTTGCCTTCGTGCGCACGCGCATGTGGCCCGTCGTGAGGGAATTTTACATGCCGCGGTTCGAGGAGGCGGAGGAGCTGTTGTACCAAAAGGAAGTTTGGAACCAAACGAAGCGGGTTACGATTTGGGCCTCTGTGTTCTTTATTGCAACTTGCATCCTTGCGATATTGACTATCCAGAACCCTATTGTGCTCGCAGACAAGGTGTGTGTGCTTACTCCCCTCGTTTACACAAAACTAACGCGTCTTAGATATTTTATTACGGCGTACGTGCCGATCCATAGCGCGTTCTCTCCCTGACGATTCTCGCAGGTGGCTCCCCTGCTCTCGGCCCCGATTCTGTTCATGTGCGCCTACAACTTCCCTTACGAACGCCCCATTCTGTTCCAGACCGTCCTCTGCGTGTCCACGTGGTCATGGTGCGATCCCTCCAGCTGTCTTCTCTTGCTCAAACCTGAATGATACCCTCAGGCCATTTTACGAAGTACTCTACGCGTTCTTGTGCGGATTCTACAACCCGCACCCCCACGGCCGGCTCTTCACGTGCGGCAGCAAGGACTTTCTGTCCACCTTCTACTACACGTCTGCGCTGCAGGCTGTCGCGCTATTTGGCACCTCGCTCAAGCGCCTCCCCGCTACCATTGGCGCGCTCTCTTTTTTGATCCTGTGGGTCGCGGTTTTTACCCATCTTTTGTTTGACTAAGCGCATGTAGTATGTGCGCAACGATTGTTCCTGTCCGCCACGACTACGTGCGCAGTGAGTCTTGGTCTCCTCCTTTGTTTCTGGACCTCACACAACTTCAGACGTCTTCAATTTCTTGATTTTCGAGTGCGTGCTGCTGTACATGCACGACTCAAAGGAGCGGGTGTGTCCGCCTCAGCATTATCACGGTGGCGGAGCTGACTGAACGAGCTCTAGTCCTCGCGCAAATTATTTTGGCTGAGGACGCAGCTGCGGATGCAGTTTCGGCACACGCGCAGGGCACAGGTGGCTGAGCGCCAGGCCGCGGACTCCAAGCGCCGGCTCACTTCGTGCGTGTTTTTTATTCTTTCGGGACGTACTCATGCTCTGGGTGCAGTTATGTGTTCCATGATAAGTGCTCTCTCGCCCCCATTTTTTGTGCCAACTCATAAGTTCGGGTCAGCACAGGTCCGCGTCCCGCTCAACACTGCGCGTGAGTCTCCTGGGCCATCGAGTGCGAATCGATTACTGAGAAACTCGCAGTGCTTGCGGTGCAAAATATGGCCGCGCGCCCGATCGCGAAGGACCACGAGGTCGAGTTTAGTGCGCTCGAGGGGAGCTTGAGCATGATGTCCAAAGGCGCGTTTTCCACCTTGTCTTGCTGTGTCTATTTCTGCATGCTCACACCCCGGCAGTGCTGAACGACGTGCTCGACTTGTGCGTTCGCTGTATCTTTACCTAATGTACCTCCTGCCTGACTGTGTTACAGCAATCGGATGGACAGTGGACGCCTCGAGTCGCTATCTCGGGTGTGTTGCTCCACCCTCAACTTCACACATCGTATCTGACGGACCCTCAAAAGCCATATGCGTTCCACAAAGTGCTGCGCTCATTATTCATCCCACTGGTGCGCCGCGATTTGATGCCAACGGAATAAGAATCTCTGACGTTGGTCACACAGCGCCTGGCCGCGGACGCACGCAGGCTCGAGTTCGTGACCGATCTGGACATGCGGATCGACGAGGTGCGCTCGATCCGTCGCTTCCTATCCCAATCGCACTCAAAAGCTAACCTTTGACTTCTAACCTGAAATAGGTCGCCCGCCGCGCGGCGTACCAGTACATGGAGGCGAGCCCCGAGGCGATCGCGCAGCACCTGCTCGACCAGCCGAGCGGCGAGCGCGTCATGGGGATGGTGGTCGGCGATGAGACGCGTCTGAGGCAGATTATCACGAATCTCGCCAGGTACGTGTGCAGCGTCCGCGGGCGTCACGGTGCCCGATGCTGAGCCTTTTTCAGCAACGCGTGTAAGTTCACGCCTGCGGGTGGGAAGCTCACGATCGCGACGCGGCTCGTTATCCCCGCGCCCGCGGCGCCGGCCAGCGTGGGCACGCCGCCCCCGTCGGCGTCGTCGCTGCACCCAAGCGCGCACCAGTCGCTCACCGCGTCTGCGCTGAGTCTGCACAACGAGGCGGGCGCGAACGACGTTGTGGAACGCATCGTCGTGCGCATCGAGATCACGGACACGGGGAGCGGCATCCCGCCCAAGGATATGGCAGAGTGCAAGCTCTTTTGTGAGTGCCTCTCGATTTGTATATGGCGTGGGTGCTGACGCGCCGCAGCGGCGTTCAATCAGACGGAGCAGGGGAGGCAGCAAGGTCTGTTGTTCGCGGTGTCATGCAACAGCCCAGGCAAGGCACTGACTCTCAATTCAGGCGGGAAAGGCACGGGCTTGGGACTCGCGCTGGTGCGGCAGATCGTAAAGCTCAGCGGCGGGCGACTCGGGCTGCGCTCGAAGGTCGGAGTGGGCAGCACCTTCTGGTATGTATCATGTTAGACCGGCCCAGGGCAAAGTGACTCACTCTCATGCGTAGGGTCGAGCTGCCGCTTGGCGTCGGGCGCAAGGCGATGATGCCGCCATGCGGACCCGGAACGTCTTCGACCGACTTGCATGCAGCGCCGATACTGTACACCATACCGCGCCCGGTGCACACTGCGAACGGAAGTGGAAGCGGGAGTGGCACCGGGAACGGGAGCGCCAACGGCACAGGGCCACACCCGGGTTCGCCTGGTTCGGGGACGGGGAGCAGTGTCGCGGAGCTGGTAGATGCGGCGGCGATGGTAGCCGCGCGGGCGCCTCCACCTTCCACCGCACGCTCGACGTCCGCCCTGCATGGGCTGATGGACCAGGGTGCGTCGTGGGGATTCCTTTTTGATGTTTTCGTTTATTGATTCAATTGTGGTAGGCGGCCGATTCGAGCTGATGCTCACAAAGTACGACTCACATTCGCCCGTGCCGACGCGCACTCTCGGGGACGCGCTGACTGGGACCGAGTACCCGTTGCCGGCGTCGCCCGAGATCGAGCCGGAGCCCGACACCAACCTCGCGAGGCCCGAGGTTCCCATATCGCCGCCGCCAGCGCTCGAATCGCGCGAGAACTCGGGGCAGACGATTCGCCCGGTGCGTGGGAACGGCGTGCGCCCGACGTACGTGCCGTTGCCGAGCCCGCGCGCGTTCGCCTTGGACGCGATGCCGACGCCGTCCCCGCCGCTGGGTTTCACGGCGCCGCCCGTGGGCCTGCGCGTGCTGGTCGTCGACGACGACGCGATGACGCGGATGCTCATGACACGCATGCTCGAGCGTATGGGGTGCCGCGTGTCGACGGCGGAGAACGGCGAGGTCGCGCTGCAGCGGCTCGTCGGCGTGCAGTCGCTTGCGCTGTCGATGAATAGCGCGGAGTTCGGCGGCGGTGAGGCGGCGCCGTCCGAGCACCGCTTCGCGGTGATCTTCTTAGGCGAGCGGTGTTTCTTGACTTTGCTACGATGTGCTTATATGGGGTGCGTGCGGTAGATAACCAGATGCCGAAGCTTTCAGGCGTTAAGATGGTGGAGCGGCTGCGGTCCCTTGGGCGGACCGATTTTGTGGTTGGCGTTACAGGTAGTTTTTGGTCGCCCTTTCGTTCGGTTTGGGACTCAGTCTGATTTTCTAGGGAACGCATTACTGACCGATCAAAAGGCGGGTGTTGATCCACTGGCTCTTGGGTTACCGCTGACTTCATTCCTAGGAGTATCTGGACGCTGGGGCAGATCGGTGAGTGTGGTTATCGGGACTGAAGCTGTGCTCATGCGTTTTCATTCCAGTGTATTAACGAAACCGGTGCTGGAGGCTAGTCTACGGAGTATGCTAGCCCTGGCCGACGCGCGCAAAAGGGGGGACACTGTGTTGTAACATCCACTGACCTTTGGGACTGAGTAGATTAATCGCGATACTAATTCTTGTATAAACAGCTGCTGTATTTCTTGGGTTTTAGACACGTTTTTTGGCGGGTGTTTTATGGTTACAACTACCTTGTGCCACGTCTACTTTGGGTTTTCTGATAGCTACCACGGCCTTAGAAACTTTGAATCGAAGGAAAAAGAAGCAATGCCACATTGATCGTACGACGTATTCAAGAATCCTTATCCGGAACCTCGTATTCCGCCCTTGCCGTTCAGTCATCTTGAACTTGCAGTCGACCGGATTTTTCAGCGCGTCTTTTCGCATGCTGCCCGCTCGGATGGTAGGGCACGCTCAAGGTATCGAACTCGGAAGGGCAGCCATTTGATGACCTCATTCCGCTGACGCTGCCGTGGCGAAACCGGATGCAAGCCCGAGGAGAATCCTTGCCCGGGATGCTTTCCGGCGTCTTCCTCCATGACCATGCGTAAGTACTGACAGACTGATCGTTTGTATTTAAAGTAGGACTCCCGCACTGGAAGACAGCTGTTACTCACCTCAGCTTGAACCATGGCCTGCAGCATCTGCTACGAAAAATTCACCGCCCCAGTCTCGTTGCCGTGCGGTTCGGCCAAATATCTCATCGCTGCGGGCTCGTCTAATATTCACCTTGAACCAGGACATATCTTCTGCTGCGAATGCATACGGCGCAACGTAGAGGCGAGCCAGAAGAGCACCATGCAGCATCTTTGTCCAACATGTCGGGCAGGATTTAATGCGGGTAAGGTGCCCGCCCGCTGCATTTGTTCTGGCTGACCAAGTCAGTGTCCATCGACCCTGCACTCGTGCCTGCTTATCTGCGCCCATACATCTTGCCCACCATCCGCCCTATGTTCTTCGACGCCCCGGTACCCGCGTCCGCCTCCACATCTACATCCGCTGACGCCGCAAAGCCGGGCAATGAAGTCAGCTGGGAGACGTTCCAGACTCTGCTGGCCAAATGCGAGATGTGGCGCCAGCGCGCGGAGGCTCACGCCACGGGAAACGCGCGTCTCCTCAACTTCGCGCGCTACGCGAAACAACAGGCGTTGTCCATGCGGGCGGAGCGCGACGAGGCGCTCGCGCGCTGCGCCGTGGCCGAGGGGCGGCTTTCGCAGTTTATGTGCGTTTCTTTTCCTTCCCGGTCAGGTCTGTGACAGTCACTGTCTGATTCAGTATATTCGCAGAGCCGCGACGCAAGTGGATGCATTTGTGGGGGACCAAGGACGCCTGCAGTATGGAGAAAGACCGGCTGCGCCCGTGTCGAGCCCACTGGCGCCCCCGATGAGTCGTCCGGGTTCGAGTCTTGCTTCAGGCCCTCCATCAACTGTGGTGCCTTCTCGCCACGATTCCGAGCAATAACAACGTTTTCGCTTCGTTTCCCTTTTTTTAGTGTATGGTTGTCTGGGCACCAATCGTATCGTGATATGTAGTTCGGATTTCCAGTGGCCGTCTTGAGCGTTCGAGTCGTGGGTGTTGGCCCTTGGATGGCCTGTGACTGTGCGTCACACGTGTGACCATCCACTCTCCCTCCCTTCCTCTCAAACACTCCAAGAGGCAACGAAGAGGTCACCGTTGACACCAATCTCTGTGAAACTCGCTCGATTGAAGGGAAACCGCCATGGCGCCAAAGTCAACGCCTGAGCCGGGCTGGGCTTGCAACAAGACCCGAGTCGTCATCCGCTAGAGAATAAGAAAACCAACTTGAAGCCGAGGAGAAACGGTGGGACAGATAGGACAATGGTGTGTCCTACGCTACTCAGACTGACCCGGGTTCGAGCATTCCTATCTCCGAACTTCTGCGATTTGCAGGCTCATCAACATTAATTTTGAGCCAATTCATCAAACATATTCGCAATTCCTCTTCCAAAGCAAAAGTCGCGGCCGCAGTAGAACTACCAAGCTGGACAGCATCTTCTTACGCAGTCGAGGGATAAGCTGGACTGCCAGCGGCTTCGTCAGCTTTAGCGCCTCAGTGCTATAAATGACCACCACCGACAGCTCCGCAAACAGATGTTGGACAGGGCAGACAACGATCCCCTCTAACTTCACGCTATATCCGGACAGTCAGGATACTAGTCTGCGGGAAACGATGTCAACGCGAAAGGATATTTCGATCCGGACGCGGATAGAGGCACCTTTACTGGTGGCTGCCTATGGGACAGTTTCCACTCAACCTGGCGAATATCTTCAAATCTACAAGGTGCAAAGGAGCGTGCTTTTAGAGACTGCCAACTTAGGCCGCGCTGAGAATCGCACACCTCAACACCGATTTCGGATTTCGCTCCGACGAGAAGCTCTACCCCGAGTCTTCGAAGTGCGCGTATATCGTGCAACACGATTACGTCGGATCCATATTCTCGTCTCACATTCCGCATGGCGAACAACAGCGTCCCAATCCGCCCAGGACAGGTGAGTCCATCTCTCCTTGCACTCCGCAGAGCATCGTGTACCTGCACAGCGCCCGAGTCGGCCCCCGCATTCGCATCGGGTGCATCGTTTTTCGCAATTGTACCTGCATTCCCGCGTAGTATTGGTTCGTCCGTGTCCCCCGCATCGCATCGTGTTCCTGCCCAATCCCCTTCCACCTCGTATCATTCCCGCATCGCGGTATTCGCGCCCTGCCTGGCCTGAAAATATTGCATCCCGCTTGTTATTCGCGCGGCCGGGCTCGCATCCGCATCTCGCATTGTACGATGCATGGCTGGAGTCTCGTTTTTCGCAGACATGGTCATGAACGGTCTCTGCTCGCCGTCTCTGCCTGAATAGACCGCCAGTTATTGCCTCAGGAACCCATGGGCTGGTAGTAGATATTTTTACCGTGCTGCTGCGGGCCGAACAGGCGGAACCCTTTGCCGTACATCATCTCAATCGGTACTTCCCCGCTCCCAGCTCGGACGACCATCGACGCTCCAAGCCTCCAACTTGTAGCGCGAGTAAACTCGCTCTCTCCAGTGGTAGATGGACGACGCAGCTCCCCCACAGAGCCAACACAAAACCAAAGATACTTTATCGCTTGATCCTTGCGGATGCGTAGATCCCGCTGCCCAAAAAAACGTCAGCGCGTCAGCTGGTGGCCTGAAGTAACCCGCATCTTCGAAATGCAGATGCGTGACCGTACCGACGGAGCTCGCTTCGCTATAAATTTGGGGGCAACCGACACCCTGCTCGCTCAAACTCGCCCACCTCTCGCGAACGATGCGTAGGTCTACAGCTAGTGGCATTGCCGTCCTCGCTGCGCGCGCGCTACTCGTGGCAGCTCAAGCGCCGTTTCTCGACCAGCACGCAGAGCAGCTCCTCCACGATCGCCTCTACCAAACCAACTTACGCGGACCGCGCTGGAGTACGCCCTCTAATTATGTGCACTTAGCGGTTGGCTGACGCCCCCAAAGCCGGTAATGATAACCAGAACACCCTCACGGCGCTCGTCGCCTCCTCGATGCAAATGGCGGGTCTAGCAGTCGAGACGCTGAACTACACACTCTTCCGCTGGGACCCGCGCTGGTGGTCTCTCAGCCTTAAGCTCACCGACGGCACGACCATGGGACTACCGACGACCGGATACTGGCCTTATTCAGGGGACTCGGGGCTGCAGGGCGTCACTGCGCCCGTGCACGATGCGGGGAGCTACGCCCTGTTCCCAAACCAGAGCTCGAACGTGGCCAGCTTGAACCTGAAAGGCATGCCCCCGAGCGGGAGCATCGTTTTCTTCGACAACCCGAGCCCGACGCGTAATTATTCGGAGCCTGGCTATGGGATACTTGGGTGCGTTTGTTTTGTCCTCCAAAATACCCTTATCAACGCGTTTCCAGTTCGTCCGTCCCATTGGTCGACATCCCCGAGGTTTGTGTGCCCTCCTACCCCGGGCTTGTACTGACGTAATGTATTAGAGTGGAAACCTCCAGAACCCACACTGGCAGAGTACGAAAACCCTAAACTGGACGACCATGCGGAACCTGGGCGTTCTAGGCGTGGTAACGAGCTGGGTGCACACCTCGGACGAAGACGGCGCGCTGCAGTTTTTGCCGAACGACGGCGCACCAGGGAACGGCTCGCTGTACGACGTCCCTGCGCTCTTCGTGGGGAATTCGACGGGCGAGACGATCCGCGGACTCGTGAAGGAGGGCAAGGTGGAAAGCGCCACCGTCGTGCTCGACGCGCCGAGCTATTGGGCACCGTCGAATACCGTCATTGGGCACTTGACCGGCAAGGCGGGGACGAACGACTCGCTCATCGTGTACACGCATAGTGAGTTTGCTTCCCATCCGACAATGCCAGCCGCTCACATCCCGCCCAGGCGACGGGCCGTCTATAATCGAAGAGAACGGCCCCATCCTGCTGCTCGCCATGGCGGAATACTTCGCCGCGCACCCCATAAGCATCAACATCGACTTCGTGATCACAACGGGGCACATGTCGGGCAAGCACCTGAACGAGTCGAACTGGATGGGCGAGCGACCCGCGCTCCTGCAGACCGCGAAGGCCGCCATTGTGTGCGAGCACTTTGGCGCGATTGAGTGGAAGGACGACTGGACGTCGGGGAAGCCCGTGTACGCCCCCACGGGCAAGTACGAGCCGATGTGGACGATGGTGTACGTGCTGCGCTTCATGCCCGGCATGTCTGGTCTAATCGTATATACATCCAGGAACTCGTCGAGCGCGAGCGACCAGCTGCACGGGTTGTACCTGGACGCGTTCGAGGGGACGCCGGACACGCTGCGGATGGCGATGGTCTCCCCGCAGGTCGTCAACAATGTCACGTCGCAGTGGTACGGCGCGGGCGGAAGTAGCATTCTGGGGTATTCGAATATCCCCACCATTGGGTACGTCGTTTCCTTTCCTACCTACGAGCCGAATGACGCTTACATCACTGGCAGGATAATTCCCCAGCCGGACTACCTGTGGGCTGCGATGTCCGACGGGGGATGGAGCAAGCTGGACATTAACATGGCGATCACCCAGATCAACGTGATTCTGCGGCTGATCGTCAGCCTTGACCAGAAGTTCGTCGCTGGGGAGCTATAACAAAAGCGATGATACATAGTCTTCTCCCTTACATACTTCACATTTACGAACCGACGAACGAAGACGATGCGACGACATTATATAGACTCGAGTACGCAGTCGAGGACCGCACATCTACGCTCTTCCAGGACGACTCGCACCGCCTCGGCCATGGCTGCACTGAGCGCTTCCTTCATGTTGCCACCATCCCCGCCCACGCGCTTACCCCAGACCCAGCCTGCGGACGCAGCGACTGCGATCTGCGAGTAGTCGGGCAGATGAGGCCCAAATCCGACAGAGAGCTCGGAGCCAGCGGCGTGGCTGCCGTACCCAGTGGGGTGGCAGCCCAGCATCGACAGTTTCGGTGCCTGCGGCAGTTGAGTTACAACGGATGCTGACAGATAGAGGGACATCCACTTACCCTCCACCCGCCGTTGTTGATCACGATCGTCAAAAACGGTGTATCGTAGCGTCTTGCGATCCAAAACGCGGAGCTTGGGACGCAGAACATGAAAGAGCCATCCCCGACGATTGACACGATCAAGTCGTAGTTCTTCCCGCCCATGTGTGCTCCGATGGCTGCAGCCAAGCTCCAACCCAAGGACGCCCCACCGCTGGTAAGCTGTCCGCCGGCCACCTCCGTCCGCATATGCTCCCATACTTGCGGGTAGTTCGAGATCCCCTCGTTTAACACCAACGTCTTGTCTAGATTATGCGACGGTGTTTGCTGCGCGATTGTCTTACGGAGGACACCGAGGACGTTCGGCAGCGTCGCCCGTCCGTCTTGCAGATCCTGCGACCACGCCTCTTCCAAGCGATCCAACGAACGAACATGTTCTTCGTGCTCGACCATGAGTGCAATCCGCCGTTCCTCGATGAGGCTCGCATCGCTCTTCGCGAGTTGCATCCCAACGGCGACGTTGATGCCCTCGAGCGCAAGCACGACGTCGGCGTTGCACATCATCTCCGCGTCGACGTGCCACTGGCCCACGGCGGAGATAGTTTTCAGCGGGTCGCCCGAGTCGACGATGAAGACGCGCGCGTCGGGGTGCGGCGGCTGGATGCCGGGGATCCAGGGGACGTCGGCGTCCAATACGAGGATCACGTCTGCCGTGGCGAGGTGGTGCGTGTGCGAGCTACCGTTGAGATACGTGGTGCCGAGGAAGTGCGGGTGGGAGAAGGGGAGCGAAACGGCGGAGGGGCAGACCGCTACGACTGGAATCGCGAGTGTGGTGGAGAGGGTGGAGAGAAGCGCGACGGAGTCGTGATTGCGGCCAGCATGCGAGGTGATAATCAACGGTGTGCGAGCTTGCGCAAGCGCGAGGGCAATGGTGTTGGCGGCTGAAAGACTACTATTCAGAGATTGCGAACGACAAAAAAGGTGCCACAAACCTCTTGCTGAGAGAGCGGCGGGTTCGACCGAGGGCCATTTCCGGAGGGGGACGCTCGAGGTTACTGCTGATAATTCAACTTCTTCCTCCATGACCTCTCTCCTGGCCCACACATATACGGGGCCTTTGGGATGGCTTGTGGCTCTAAGTATCAGGTAAGTTCGCGGTGCTTATCTCAGCGCATAGTTTATGCACATTTGCAAGGCTCTGTGCACCACCTGGGTGGCCACTTTGCCGCTCTCGATCTGTGAGGTAAATCTCATGTACTGGCGCACGATTGCGGCCTGGTCGGGAATATCTGGCAGTTCACCCTTCATTTTGGCAGGCAATCGAAAAGGCACAATTGCGCATACCTTGGACTGACATGATCCATTCGTTCCTGCCGCCTTTCATTTCCCCCAGGCTGCTGAATGGTGAGGCACCGGCATAAATGAGCACCGGAATCCGGCCTCTATCGACATTGTGAATCGCGCCTGCCATCGCCTGCGTGCCAACATCGACATGAACGATAACTGCCGCAGGTTTTCCAGTCACTTGAGCAAAGCCCTGAGCAGCAGTCAAAGCAACCATCTCATTGGGGCAAGTAATAATCTTGGACGCGGTCTGCCCATCTTTTTCGGTGCGTTGTCGTTGGAGATCCTCAAGCAAAGCAGGATGGTCGGAGCCCCAGTTCGCGAAGACGTGGGTTATTCCTGCGTTAGCCAGGGACTGAAGAAAAACGGACGACGTGGTATACATGTGAAGAGGACCAGAACATGGCGGGAAACTTAGTGGATCGGCGTGAGAAATTGTGGCCCGTTTAGGAGCAGTCATCTGCGATCCAGAATAAGGAAATTCTTCTCAACCACGCGGTTTGGCAAGAATCATGACCCGTCGTATGGGGATTCAAGTGCCCAGTCAACCCAATCGATGTTCCCTTCTTACCGGTGCACAACTGCGGTCAAGACTAGGCAGGTCAAGGCGAGTTTAGCGGAAGTCACTAGGCACAATCTGGACTCTCAAAATCCGGGCTTCGAATGTTCCGACAACACGCACTCATTCATCGGTAAATTCCGTGGCCTTAGATTGGCCTTGAACAGTAAAGCTCCCACGGTCGAATACATCATAAGGCACATGTACGTTCCGGTTTCTTCTCTTCTCTATCATCTAACGAATTTACGGCCAATCCTCTCAAAGCCAGAGTATCGATCGATTACCGTATGTCGTCAACACATACCGAAAAGGCAGCTGAAGAGCAACCCGGGTCGAGTTTGGACACCCATGGCGCAAAAGAGCTCCACAATACCCGGGCCAGCGACTATGTGATCGACCCAGAAGCAGAGCGAAGGCTTGTACGGAAGCTTGACTGGGTTTTATTACCATTGTTCACTATAATATGTGGGTCGATTTTTTGTGTGAATGGCGTTCAACACTCATATCCAGCCCAGACTGTACAAATTTTGTGGATAGAACCGCGATAGGAAATGCCAAGATCGCAGGAATTGAAAAAGATCTCGGGATGGCGGGTTTTGACTACAACGTCGCCCTCACAGTGTTCTATATTTTTGTACGCTTTGGTCTTCTCCGATCCTTCTCATTACTCACTGCTCAATTAGTACATCCTTGCGGACATCCCCTCCAACCTTGCCTTGAAGCATTTTGGCTCAGTCTGGCTCGCCGCAATGGTCACCTGTTTCGGGGTCATATCAATTGGAACGGCGTTTGTCAAGTCTTACTCTGGGTTGATTGCAACCAGAGTCTTTCTCGGAATGGCGGAAGGGGGCACGCTGGTTCGTCCGGTTCGGTATCTGGATGCACTATAAATCTGAGGTGTTTCCCTGCAGTCCGGCCTCACATACATGATATCGCGTGTATGTCTTATTATTCATCACTGTGGTATTGCACTGACAGCACTAGTATTACCGGCGCACAGAGCTTGTGATGCGGATGGGTATATGGTTTGGAGTGTCCGCTCCATTAGCCGGGGCGTGTAAGTTTCAGTTATGTTCTAGTACTGGCATGACCAGCGCTGAATCTGCTGTAGTTGGTGGGCTCCTTGCGTCTGGGTTGCTTCACGTCGGGGATATCGGAACGGTGAAGTCCTGGCGCAAAATATTTCTTGTCGAAGGTGAAGACAAGTATTATTAAGGCTTCGTTCCAAACTCATTCTTGTACAGGGATAATCACCACGGGTATAGGTCTTCTGTGCTTCATCATAATTCCAACCGATCCGCAACACACCCGGATGCTTACCCCCGAAGAAAAGGCCCTCGCGCTCGCTCGTATCGATGCAGATCAAGTCGTTCAAACCCACAGCAGAAAAGAACACACAACGTTCAAGTTGGTGTGGAGGGCATTCAACATAAATGTCGGAATTTATTCCTCAGTGCACCGTCCTGTTCTCATCGCGATATCCAGACGACTCTGTGCCTTCTTTGTTATATCATGGCGAACATCTCTTTTCAAGGACTTAGCCTCTTCATGCCTACGGTTATTGCTACTCGTTTGTCTGTTCTCTAAACTGATGTAAATATGACTGACTTTTTCCGTAGTGGGTCATTTCTGTGCGTTCATCCCTGATCGTGCCTCTGTTGACGACTAAAATATTTGCCAGCTGTGGTTGAATCCCAACTTAGTTCGTGCCTCGGTAAAAGGCTATTACCGCACTGACAATCCAGCGTAGGAACGGTTCCACCGTATTTGGTTGGCGCGGTTTGGGCCGTCATTACTTCCTATATTTCCCTGCGGATTAGACAGCGTGCTGGGCCGATTTTCGTATCTGCCGCATTTATGGTCCTGGGTTACGCGATTGCAGGTGAGATCGTACACTCTCAATACGATGGATCACGCTAATTGAAATTGAACTACAGTCGGTACAAAGAACTCACATGCAAGGTAAGGGCACAAGTGACGCGCCGAGGTGGAATTCATCGTCGGACAGATATGCGGCGTGCTTCTTTTCCATAATGGGAGGAAGTCCAATTGCGCCACTGGAAATTTCATGGGGAACAGATAACGCCGCTCCCGATACAGTTCGGGCAGTCACGAGTGCAATCATTCCTGGTCAGCAAAGCGGCATACTACCTTTCCGCGATACTTACTTAGCATGCCTTCAAGGGTTTGGTGCTCTGGGCTCGGTGATTGCGATGGCACGTTAGTTATTGAACGGCAAAGAAAAGACTGACTTTGTTGCAGTGGACATACCTGCCTGACGATGCCCCAAATTATCACAACGGCAACAGCCTTAACCTCGGAACCACGAGCGCCACATGTGTGCTCACCATTATCATGGCGCTTTATATTCGATGGGAGAACGCCAAGCGTAACAGAGGTGAGCGAGACTATCGTCTCGAAAGGAAGACAGACAAGGAACTGCAAGAGCTGGGGTACCGACATCCGCAATTCCATTACCAGCTGTGAAGTTTCAATCCTTGTTGGCTATAGCATATGTACTCTCCCTTCGGAATGCTGTATGATAAACAATGGAGTTGTTGAAAGATAAGCATTGCTCGTCCTTGGTTCGAATCCTTCATATGCCCAAGCAGCGGTTGAGAAACATGTGGCCTTTTTGGCTCAAGTCCGCGAGTGCGGAGGGATTTGTAGACATGGCTCGAAAAACAAGCGACTCGGACGCTACGCCGAGGAAGTCCGTGTGTGCGCCATGTGGACGGAGTCGGACCAGTGGATTCAAGGGGACTGGCGCAGTGCTGAGTGGCTCTCGCTTCTCCATACCGATGCTTGCACCCTGCCAATCATGATGGCCGTGTAAACGATGTGCAGTGTAGAGAGATAAAAAAAAACAGGAAGCGAGCTGCGAGCCAGGGCCCAGGGGTCAAATAGCAAGTACGGTACAGTTTCGTTCAATTCGAACGAGCTGTGACCTGTGACCCGTAGATTCGAACTTGCGAATTCGAAAATGGGCCGAGATGGCCGTGACACCTAAAAAAATTCGAAAATGATCAGTGCTTGGGATAATCAAGTCTCTTTGACGTGGCCGATGGTCATCCACACCGCGGGCGCGAAGTAGAGCACAAAAGGGTGTTGGAAATAATTGGCACTGGGTGTGATCAAAGCCTGATCTCATGAGGCAAATTACCTTGATCCGACCTATCGGCATTGTGAATTTTGCGGTTGTGCCGTGCGCCGGACCCAAAGAACAATCAATTCAGCGCTGCCGGTTGCATCAAACCTGTTCCAGAAGAGTTCCGAGCTATGACGCGGTGCATGGCGCCGCGTAGGCAAAAATCCGATTATCACGGCGGTTTTCAAGCAGTTTCCGCAAATTTTGTGACCCCGTTGTGAACATTCGAAAATCCCCTCGGTGACCCGTGACATGCTCGAAAATGTTCGAAAATTTTTGCCCTGACATTCGAATTGATCGAAACTGTACAGTATAGGCGAAGACAACTTGAAATTGACTTGAAACTTCAAGGAAAGCGAACCATCATCATGATGTGTTGATGCGGCCCCGGAGTTTGCCGTTCCAAAACACAGCTTCGTCCCCAATTCGTCCCGCTCATCCATGACTTGTCCATGACGGGACGCCGACCCATCTACGCACTCCGTGGTGGGGCCTTTCTTACGCTACTTGCAGGTTCGAAGTCTAAATATACTGAAACCACCAGAATCCGGTGCTATCTGGTGCCAGTGGCCGAAAGAACTCCGCCGAATCGTATGGATAGTGGTGGCAAGGTTCGGTTCGGTTCGAGTTCGGGCAACTTTTCTTTGAACCCCGAACCTGAACTTCGGTTCGGTTCAGGCATTGTGCTGAACCCCGAACCTGAACGCGCGTTCAGGTTCGGTTCGGCGTTCGAACGCGTTCGAACCCAGATTTTTTTCCACGCTCGGATTTGACAAAAATTTGAAGTAGGAGAAGTTGAAACATGTAGGAGGCGACATTCTACTGACCTAACTCACATACAAAGTCATCTTCATGGCCTACAGCTATGGTACTCGTACCTTTGCCCAGGTATGCCCAATATGGACAATCTTCAACCGGCCGTAATTTCACCGAAAAGTAAACACCCCCCGTTCATTCTTCAAATCACTTTGGATTGGATTCAACAAGCATTTTTGGTGCTACAAAAGGTCAAAATCAAACCCTCAAAGGTCCGAAACTACCCTTAAATGATGTTCATGGGTGCTCTTGCGGTTCAAGGTTCGGTTCAGTTCAGAAAAAAAAAAAACTCTGGCCGAACGCCGAACCGAACTTCAGGTTCAGGTTCGGGCATTCGCTGAACCTGAACCTGAACGTTGCGTTCGGTTCAGTCCGGTTCAGGTTCGAACCGATTTTCCGAACCGAACCTTGCCACCACTACGTATGGAGCTAAGCCTCAGCTACGTGAATGCGAAACACCTTGAACGGTCTGCCTCGGTGTTGGTGACACCGCTACGTCCTCCTCTGAGGCAGCACAAGCAACGGTCTGCCTCGGTTACGGCGCTCGCGTTGTCTTGGTAAACCTTCTAATTCCGAGCGCTGACTGAGGAGGATCTTAGTGGACTGACGAATAGTTATCCACGAATTCCACTTTCTCATCGGACCCGGATCCACGTCGAGCCGGTACATGTATAAAAGCCCACACAAAGTGTGCATGGTCAGAAGCCGACAGGATGACCCTCTTTTCCAGCCTTGTGCTTCTTTCCGTCCTGGGCGGATCCTCGGACCTCCGCTTCGTATCTCGACTTCGGCATTCCGCCCTCGGATGCCACCGTCGAGGTCAGGGTATTCAATGTTGGGAACGTGACCCTCGTGAACGAATCACACACTTTTGTTTCGCCTGTTCTTCCAGGACACGAATCGGCAAACTTTCCCATGTTGTCCTTCCTCGTAGAGCATACCGGTTCTCAAAAACGTCTCATGTTCGATCTTGGAATGCGCAACGACACCGACAACTTCGCACCCAGCATCGAAGGGTTTTTCACCTCTGGCACCGTTGTGGTCCCTCCCCACAAAGGCATTCACGGACTGCTTGAAGATGGAGGTATCTCCCTTTCGAGCATAGACGCCGTCGTCTGGAGGTGAGCCATTTCGGTCGAGTGACTGCATTTCAGTCTGATCTCAGTGGCCTGGTTCGTAGCCATGCGCATTTTGACCATATCGTGTGTTGCTCTACACATGCCTTGGTCGAAGCCAGTTTAACTCAGATCGCAGGGGGACATGTCCAAATTTCCCAACACCACTGGGCTTATAATTGGGTCGGAAACAGACACTTCAACTTACCCGCAGTCACCCAATGCGGCTCTACAAGACAGCGACTTTGCGTCAGCTGGACTCTCCTTCATCACGCATCTATACTCACATCATCCTCAGTGGCCACCAGGTCACGAAAATTGACTTTGCGACAGCAAACCTCACTTTTAGTGGCTTGAAAGCGATAGATTATTTTGGGGACGGTAGCTTCTATCTCTTGAACACGCCCGGGGTATGTGCTCTTCTTTTTCTATAATCGTGACGGTGTTCCTAACAACTATTTAGCATTTACCAGGCCATTTGACTGCCCTCGCCCGTGTTACACCTACTTCTTTCATAGCACTCGGAGGCGATACCTTCCACAATGCTGGCGAGGCCCGTCCGCGACCCCAATTCCAGAAAGCCTTTCCCTGTCCTGCACATCTTCTTGAGGAGACTAAAACGTCAATTTCCACCGATTACTTTTGGTCTCCGCACTCTAACGAAGGAGCTTTTGACATTCCCTCCCGCGCTCAGCAGCTCCTCGCCGTGTCAGATCTCCCGGACTCCTTCTATGCAGACCCCATCACCTCTCAAATCTCGTTGGAAAAGCTAGCGACGTTCGACGCGGACCCGGACATCTTTGTTCTCATCGCCCACGATATTAGCTTGAGAGATTATCTCCCATACTTCCCCGCGTCTCTTAGCAATTGGCAAGCAATTGAACTCAAGGAGAATACGGTGTGGAACTTCGTTGAAAAGACGAACCCAGCGTTCGTGTTTAGTCCAGTGTGAGTGGTGCTCCTGCATTTCAATCTCCGTCTGGCTGAGGAGCTCGCAGCAACAAGACCGCGTAATTTGTTCGGACGCAGATGAGTAAATTTGAATCTGGGAGGGAGAAATTTACACGAGCTCGTTTAATTAATCGAAAAACACACGATGAGCTCTAATTTTCCTTTCACTTTGCACGTACACCCGCGCAACAAGCGAGGTACGAGCTTCCATTTGTTAGAGCATCTGTCTACGAGAGACTACACCCGCGCGTCTCTTTCTGTTTTCTGTTTTCTGTTTTCTGCGGCACTGTTCGTGTTCAGTTGTCTTCTGCTCTTGGATTAAGAAATCTAAGATCCCCTTCTCTTGTCCGGGTCCTCATTGATCTTTCCCTCCTATTACTGGCTGTTGCAGGCTCATTGGTCCTAACCTATCTCATTGCTATCTTCGCCTAGATTTTCGCGTCTGTCATCTAACGACGAATATATACCTAATATCCTGGCCCCTCAGTAGAGAATATTCTCTAAAAATCGAGTAGCACTTGAGAATCTGATTTCGGAGTTCAAATTTGTTGCGGAGCTAGAATGCCGGCCCGGACTCGTCACCTAAGTAAATGATTCGCTCTCTTTCCACCATCGCCATCCGGATTCCAGCACGCAGACATGTTTTTTTCACGAGGCTATCGCTCCAGCTTCCTACAATCCTTCTCGCGAACTCTTTGAACCCTCAAACAGAGTCTCGCAAATATTTTTCTACACGCCCTGCTTTGCGTTTTCCGGCTTCTCCTACTCCGAAACCAGCACTCAAGGAAAACATCTACACGCTCCCGAATCTCCTCACAGTCTCGAGGATCATCGCATGCCCGGTCTTGGGGTGGTCGATCTTGCAGGGCCAGTTCCATGTCGCGACTTCGTTGCTATTATATGCAGGCCTTACCGATCTGGTCTGCTATCTGTCCTGATGAGCTGTCCTGCTTTTCTAAACCGATCCATCAAGGCGGATGGGTATCTGGCGCGTCGTTATAACTCGCAGACCGTATTGGGGACCATCCTTGATCCTGCTGCGGACAAGATGCTCATGACCACGCTCGCAGTAACGCTGACAATGAAAGGGCTGCTACCTCGTCAGTTTCATTTTCTTCCCCTTGCTCTATCCTAACTTACCCGTCGACAGTTCCTTTAGCTGGCCTCATACTGGGGCGAGATGCGCTTCTCAGTCTATCCGCATTTTACATTCGATACACGTCCCTTGCGCCTCCGGCAGGTCTATCTCCTTACAAACTCCATCACTTGCCGACCTTCTCCGCAGAAAACCTTTGCCCGCTACTGGGATTTCTCTTTGCCCTCGGCAGAAGTCCATCCGACGAACATAAGCAAAGTACGTGTTACTTCAAAAGTCTGGAGGGGAACTAACGCTTGCGTAGGTAAACACGGCGCTCCAGCTCCTTCTTATGGGAGCAACGACTGTCAGTCCTCTGATCCCAATGGACGTAGCTTTGGCCATGCAAGGGCTACAGTGAGTTGTCCGCACAGACTAGATGTGTCCATTGCTAAACAACACCCAGAGTGACCGTCGGAGTCACCACCGTCTGGAGCGGACTCTCATACATCTTCTCCAAGGATGCCGTGCGACTGGTTTCCAGCAAACCGAAGTCAAAAACCCCGCCTTGAGAATAGGCGAAAAAAAAATAGGCGAAAATCTAGGATAAAATACAACTAATATGTACAGCTATGATACACGAAGTCAGGGCGCAACTCTGCGACGCCGTACTTCCTCCAACGCAGCAGTAACGGCCTGTTTCGAGGCACTGTGTTCTCTCCAGGCGTCACTGGCACGTCTGTGACACGGTCAGCATCAATAGTACACGGCGTACACACCAACTCACTTTACACGCGACAAGAACACGACGATCATGACCAAGGTCTTGAGTTTCTTGGGTTTCTTTGGCGGAGGAGCTGCTGCGACCGGGAACCCGATCTTTGCGATGGAAGTGATTATATTGCGTTCACTGAGTAACACCAATTAGCGACACGACGGGGCGGAATAGCCAGCACACACCTCTTCTCAAAATTGGATAGCAGAATAAGCAGATATTGCTTCTGGTAACAAAGGCTACTGCGCAAACTCGATTCTCGTGTAAACTTGGCCTTCAAGTATCGGATTTGCACCATGAGGCCCTTGCACTCTTTGTTGTGCTGGAGCTTCAGAGCTGACAGTTGACGTTCGTCCCTGCGTTCCCAAGTCAGAGGGCTCGCGAGCGCCGAAAGAACAGGAGGCACGCACATTACACAGACATGACTCTGCAGGTCCTCTCGCGCGCGCAAGGTCTTGGCTCGTTGACCGTCCAACTGCTCGGTCAACACCCTTATCTGGGTCAGACTTTGCTTCTTCGTCCGCTCGGCTTTAAGAGCCTCTTCCTTCTGCTTTGTCTCTAGCCGTTCCTTCTCCGATCGCAAGACCTTCAAGTCTCGACCGAATGCTTCCGCATCCCGTCTGACACGTCTCAGGTCTGCCTCCAAGGTGGCTACAGTGCGCGCGACATCGCTCTTCTCTGCAGCGATGTGGCTTTTCTCCGCCTCCGCTCGCTGCAATCGATCAGCTTGGTCATCGAGCGCGCGACGCAAGTCTTCGATCTCGCCAAGCTGGAGGTCGAGCTCATGGCGGCGGTTATCGTGCGACGTTTGAGAGGCTCGATACTCAGCCCGGAGGCGGTTCGCATGCTGTTAGAGCGCAAGTTAGAAAGCAGAGGTCGCGGACAGTGATTCACTTGCCTCGGAGATTTCAGAGAAACGGCGCTGCAACTCCTTATGGTCCGTCGCCAGCAGCGATCGCTCCTGTCGAAGCTGTTCCACCGTCTCGATATTTTCAGCGACTCTGTCTTCGAGCAATCTCGCCTTTTGTTCGGCGTTGGCATTGACTGCGAGGCGGGTGTCAGACCGCATGAACGGTGAATCAAATACCCAGAACCCACCGCGAAGCTCAGTTTCCAGCTCCTGGTTCTCCTCCTTGAACCTTTGGAGCTGTTCCTTGACGTCTTCCATGTCCTGATCGAGGTGCAATGAGACGAGAGCATGAGCACAAAAGGATGGACCTCACCGTTTCCGTTCTCTGCAGCTGAAGAAGCACATTCTCCTTCTCGCGTTGGACGCGGTTCTGCTCGGTGGACAAGGCTCGCAAGCGGGATCGTTCGGACTTGAGGTCAGTTTCCAGGTCGGAAATGACTCGTCTGGCCTCTTCCAGTTCCTTCCATCTCGTCTCAGGTCAGCGCAACTGGTGGTACGAGAGAGGCTCACCGATTCGACTCCTACTCTCAGCTTCTCACCCGCCTTCTTGGTCTCCGCAACCATCTTCACCTCTTCCTCGGCCTTGTGGACCTGTACATTCAGGCGATTGGCCGCGTCCTGCAGGACCGCTTTTTCGCCAATCAACTTCTGCTTCTCCTCTTCCCACTGTTTCTTCATCTTCGCAAGATGCGAGTTAACGGAATGAAGATCGGATCTGAGGGCTTCGCTTGTCCGGGTTGGCGGGGTTGGTGGCTCAGACGGTAGGAAAGAATTCGAGGCATCCATGGAGCTGCCGATACCAAACCATTAGCACTCAAAGATCATCCCCAAACAATGTTTCTACCTCTCGTCGACATCCGCGCGGATGGCACCCCGCAGATCGACCTTGGTGAGACACTTTTGACATCTTGCCCGCTCTAAACGATGCAGGCGCCGCTGCTCTCTTCTTGTCAAACGGGCGATTTCTTCTTCGAGGCCGACGATCTTGGCTCTTGCGTCCTCGAGCCGCTTTGTCAGGCCGACGACACCCAGCCCTGCGTCCTCGAGCTTGTCCAGCTTGTCATCGATGCTTTCGTTCGCCCGGTCGAGCTCTTGCTGCAACCTATTGATCTCAGCGAGCAGCGGGGACACCGTACCGTCGCCGTCGGCATTGGTGTTGTTCAGCCAGGACATCTATATCAGAAGGTCAAAAAGAGTCTCACAACGAGCAAACGACGAACATCGCGCAATGGCCCGCCGGGAGTCCGCGGTGCTCTAATCGACATGGCTAACACCTGGCGATGAATCGGCGAAATACCACTCATGTTATACGCTTTGCCGGGCGTCCCCATCTCCGTGAAGGTCGTCCGCAGGGCCTTGTTCCTCTCGAGCAGATCCTCCCTGTCCCTCTCCAGCATGTCAATTTTGGCATCCTTCGCGAGGTCGATCGCCTTCCGAGCCGGAGATTGACTGAGGAGCGCGGTGAGACGGCCAATTTCTCGATTAGCACCGTCGAGTTCTTCTTCCAGCGCCTCCAGTTCGGCATCCGTCGGTCCAGGAGCGAGAGGGTTGCTGCTTGAGACTTCGGAAGTGTCCCGCTGGCGTTCGCGCTCTCGTTCGAGGGAAGAAACCTTCCCTTTAAGCCGGGCTACCTCATCCTCATCCTCCAGCATCTTCTTCTCGGCCGCCTCAAGAGCCTCCTCCATCTGTCTCGCCAGCTCTTCAGCTCGTTCGCGCGCTCCCTCCAAGGTCTCGATCTGTTTCGTCGTTTGGGCTTCGACCGTTCTCAGGCGCTGAATTTCATCTTGCCCCGAAGCCAACTGTTCTTGGAGAGACGACGGTACCTCTGCGGCCTCCTGGAGCTCATTGACGTAGGCCTTGGTGGTGTGCAGTTCTTCCTCCAGCTTGTGGAAGTCCTCAACCTGTGCTTCCATCTGAGCGGCTTTCGAGTCTAGTTCCTGCTCGAGACTCTCCGCGAATGCTCGCTCCTCCTTAAGCTCCTTCTCCAGATCATCGACCCTCGCATCCGACTGCATGACCGCGTCCTCGAGCTCCTTAATCTGAGCGTTGGCGTTACGCAGATCGGCCAGGACCTTCCCCACCCTGTCGTTCGCCTCCTTCAACTCGCCTCCAAGCTCCTTTCCGCTTTCCAGGACCTCCTCCGCCTTCTGCATTCGCTCTAGCGCAGCATCGCGTTCTTCTTGCGCCTCCAGCGTTCGCCGCTCCGCGTCTTTGACTCGGTGCAGAGCAGTATCCTCGGCATCGTCCGCCCGCTTTTCAGCAACGAGAAGCCGGGCCTCCAGATCGCCGACGATCCCCTCCACCCCCTTCTCAACCTCCTTCATCCTCTCCTTCCACCGCTCCTTGTCCCGTGCCCGTTCCGCCTGCTCTTCCTCGAGCGCCTTCTCGACGTCTTGCTTCTCCGCCGCGCACCGCTTCGCCTCGTCTTTGAACGCCTCGACCATCTCCTCTAACTCAGCCTTCTCCTCTAGCCACCCCTCCGCCGCAACGTCCTCCTCCACATTCCCCAACGCACTCCCGCCAACACTGACCCGCCCCCGCTTCCCCTCCTTCCCCTCCCCCTCCCCGCGCGCCTCCAGTGTCCGCACCCGCTGCACCAGCGTCTCGTTCTCCTCCTGCAGCCGCCGATTTAGCCCGTGCAGATACGTGTTCAGCTTCCCCGCGTTGAACCGCCCCACGCCGTGCAAGCCCTGCGTCGCGCCAAAGCCCATAACGGGGTCGAACGACGCGTTCGCGCGGTAGTGGTGCGTCGTCAGGTCGTGAGACGACGCCGTCGAGATGATTGACGCGCCGTCGTGCGGCGAGGACCCCGATCCGGGCGTCGCCCACGGGGCGCCCGCGGCGGAAGCAGAGGCGGAGGCGGACTCAGAGTCGGACGTCCCCGGCGAGGGGATGTATGTCTGCGCGAGGGGGTGCGAGCTGCGGCGCGGCATGCGCGGCGTAGCGCCCGCGAACGCCGTCCGCAGCGCGGGCGTCCCGAGGGCCGCGAGGCGGGGCCGCGGGGTGGCTTCGGGCGTTTCGTCGCTCAGGGCGGCGGGCTGCACCTTGCGCGGGTGCGGGGTGGGCAGCTTGAGGCGCGGGCGCGCGGTGGAGTTGATGACGGAGAGGAGGAAGGACCGGCGGCGGGTGTGCGGGGTGAGGGGCTCGCCGTCGTCGTTCTCGTCCTCGTCCTCGTCGCGCTGTGGTGTAGCGGGCTCGTTGTTCGGAGGGGACGGGAGATTGAAGCGGGCGCGCGCGCGGGGAAAGGCGGGCGTGGGCGTGAACGACACGGATGGAGCGGGAGAGGAGAAGGCGCTGGCTAGTCCGCTTGGGGAGTGGCGAGGTTGGTCCGGATGGAAAGTCGGCCCACCCTCTGAGGAGAACGTGGGCTCGCGTTCGTCGTCTTCGGACGGCTCTTCATTCTCCGCCGTTCGCAACGGTGAGATGTGGACATCTGTAATGTCCATGGAGTGCGTGTCCCCCTCCTGCACGAAGGAATCGTTCTCGCTTTCTTCGTCATCCGGGCGGGAGACGACAATGGCAGGGGATGCGGTGGCCGACCGTGGTAATGGTGCGGCGGGAGATGCGGTGGCAGACCGCGGCAATGGTACAGCGGGAGACGCGGTTGCAGACCGTGGTAACGGCACAGCTGAAGGAGAAGCAGTATTCGAGCGCGGGAACTTCAACGAGACGTTGCTGCGCGGTGTGGAGTTGGTAGGTGAGGATGCGGGGGATGAGGTGGTGCGAGAGAGGGAGGGCGTGCGCGTGCGTGCAGGCGGCCGACGCAAGGCTACGTTGCGGAACTTGTCGAATGGCGAGGGCTTTCGGATGGTAAATACTGGAAGTAAAAGATCGAATTGTACCACGCACCTTGGGTTCAGACCGCAGACTGACTGAGTAGTCGTAATTCTTCTTCGGGGTGGCTTCGTCTCGTTGAGGGGAGCTTGTCCGACTCACTGATTCAAGGGCGTCCGTCAAAGACAAATCAGGTCCACCCTCCTCGTCTTCGTACTCCGCATCATCTACAGGTGGCAAATAGACCTCTGGCACGCTCTCTCTGCTTTGCTCGGACTCCTCCTCGTCCTCGGAGTAGTGGCCGGTGCCGCGTTCTGGATGTACGTCCGGGAGCGAAGGAATCGCGCTGATATCATCGAAGCTGTCGGGTTGACTTTGTCGCGAAGGCCCTCGAGCTGAAGAGCGAGCCATAGATGAGCGAGATGTGCGGGCGATTGAATTGGCGAAACGAGACGCGGACGATGTACTAGACGCTGCGCGCATGGTTGATGCATGGTTTGACGAGGCAGGGGTGGAATGCATTGGAACCGACATGTTGCTGAGCTGGCCATCGCCCTCACCGGCGTCCTTGTCGGAAATTTGGCCCAGAGATCCGTCCTCCCCATCCGAATCGCCAAAAGCGGGCAACGAAGGCAGAGACGGCATGTCTCTGTCCTCTATTGCCTCTATGCGCCGCCATATGCGAGAAGGGGTCTCGAGTGGCAGCATTCCTGCCATGGTCGTGGTACGGAAGAAAGAGGTCAACAGCCACGTGATCGTGTTTATTCGTTCACACGACCCAGCCCAACCCAGCCCTTTCTCTCGAATCATCATGACTTGGAGTCCATTGCTAAGTGGGAGCCTTCAAGTCGTTGCGGCTTGCAGCGATTCTAGTGGATCACAACTTTCCCTGAGGGAAACAAGCGCAGTTGGGGCTACTTATTGGGCGGCTATATGGGCGTCGCACGAGACCTAACACGAGGTGGCTGTATTCACAGCCCTTACCGACCATGAACACGAACGCTCAGACCTTCACCGATGGGCCTGCGCCGTTCGACGACCCCAGTGGAGACATCATCATACGATCCTCTGAAAACATCCACTTCCGCATGCACAAGATCCTGTTATCCCTAGCATCTCCCTTCTTCAAGGAGATGTTCGAGATCCCCCAGCCGGTCACCGTCAATGGTGGAGAAAATCAGAGACTTCAGTCGGACGAGACGCGCGACGGTATCCCGATCATCGCCATGTACGACGACCAGAATCAGGCTTGCGGGAAAGAGGTGCTGGAGTTCGTGCTCAGCTCCTGCCACCCCGCGCGCTTGCAATCGAGCAGACCTCCACTCCCCGCAACCATGGTGGGGCCTATAGTCGATGTTGCCGCGAGATATGGCATAGACTGGGCGATCCAAGGGGCGCTTCGCGATCCCGACCTCCTAAAAAGCAATCCCTTCATACTGTTAGCGCACGCATGCAGCAAGGGGTTGGAGGCGGAAACCAGGCTTGCTGCTAGAGGAACCTTGAGATTCAGCACCGAGGACTTTCCCAATGAGACGGCACTGAAACTCATCTCAGGGTACCAGTACCACACGTTATTGGAATTTCATAGGCGGTGTGGGAAGGCAGCCGCAGTCGTAGCTCGAGGCGATAGGACCGTGAAAGATTGGGTAAAGGACCCCACGCTACGTTTGTTCCCAGCATCGCATGATCAATGCAGCTCACTTCAAGACGCAACCAACCAAAGCAATCGGTGGAATAGGCTTCTTGGATTACCTGCTAATCAAATGTTCACCTCTGGTTCCCTTACTTTCTCAAAGATGTCGACAGGTCACAGAGAGCTCATGAAATCCTCCTGTCAAGTATGGTGGATCGAGTACATGGAGTCGACAGCTGCAGCGCTCGAGTCGAGACCCCATAGCTCGACGGTGGACGAACCCAAGCGCATAGACGCGGCCTTGGAAAAGGCGGTGGCTTGTGAAATCTGTGCCGGCAGAGCGTATTCATTCATGAAATCCTTCATTCCGTCATTTGAGCAGAAAATTGAAGCTATCATCTGTGAAGTGGGTGTACCTTTTTGTTGCACGCACGGTACTCATGCATTGTAGATCATCGAACAAACGACATTTGTGTAGCCTGCCACGCCGGGGGAGAGGAAAGATAATAGGTTCAAGAGAATATGTAAACAGACCAGTGTGAGGATTCAATACAGATGATACAAATGCGCCAGCCGGTCGACGGTCCAGGGGGATCTAAGAAAGCGAGGCTCGCCTTCGAAAGCTTCATTCGAGGAAGCGCGATGATTTTTGCCGTTAGAATATATGAACCAGCCGTTGCAACTTTCGAATTGCTGTTCGGGGCGAAGAGGTTAAATCTTGTATTCTCCACAATGAATGTTTTGACCCCAACGATGGAATTCGGGGATTCTGATTCCAGAGAGTCGGATGATCGCATATATTCGTGTTGACTCAAAATTCGAGGTTTATGCGTGGATAGTTCGTCTACCTCTAGCATGACACTGGAGCTGTTTGGAACTCTGCCCAGCAGTGGTGGTTCGGAAAAAGGAATCTGTTGGAAATCTGTCTGTGCGACGGCAATCTCCGTGTCGCAAACATTGACCCTGAACGCCGCTGTCTCCATCCAATTTGTGAGGCTGCAGTCCATATGCCGACTTGAAGAGTATGAGTCATCTGGTTGTCAACTTTACCAGCTATCCTACGCACAAACTTACTGGTTAGTCTCAAGCGATATCCACGCGGTTTTTTGTTTTCGAACCATATCACGTGATATGTGTTCAATTTCAGGCGTTTTACATTGAACGCAACTACCACGGCTCATTCTCGACTGCGGGCATGAGGCATCCTCCGGGAAACACTTGTTGTGGTTGGTGTGTATGGAAACCGAAATACGATACGCTGCGGCTCACTCGAGACGGGATGACAGTGTATCACTCTCAACAGTGATCATTGTCGTTACCGTGCAGCAGTCAGCAGTCACCCCGCCTCAGCACTTGGCTTGGCTTGCAATCAGCGATGTAAATCCTTCGCAGATTTTCATACTACCAAGACCATGTAATTGGAGCAAAGGTACCACAGGGACACTCAAGCTAGGATTATCAAATTAATTATGTACTTGCGAACGTCTCTCGGTGAACTACGCTGTCTGATTGCTGCACGTAGCTCGTCAGCGGACGAAGATTAAAATGATGGAAGCAAAACTTACAGCGGACTAAACATGAAGGCAGCGTTTTCCCTGTCGAGGAAGCTCCACACCGTCTTTTCCTTCAAATGGTTGGCCTTCCAATTGTTAAGAGACTTGGGGAAGTACGGGAGATAGGCTCTTAAGCTGGCGTCGTGGGCGATGACCACAAAGATGTCTGGGTCCGCGTCAAATGTCAACAGCTTTTCCAACGATACCTGCGAGGTGACGGGGTCCGCATAGAAAGAATCTGGGAGGTCCGAGACGGCGAACAGCTGCTGAGCTCGGGAGAGCAGGTCGAAAGCGCCAACGCGGGAGCGCGGAGACCAAAAGTAGTTGGTAGAGATTGATGTCTTAGACTCTTCAAGAAGGTGCGCGGGGCAAGGGAAAGCTTTCTGAAACTGGGGCCGAGGACGGGCCTCTCCGACGTGGTGAAATGAGTCGCCTCCGAGTGCAATGAATGAAGTCGGTGTGACACGGGCGAGAGCGGTCAAATGACCTGGTAGATGCTAGATAATTTGCCCTTTGTTAGGAAACCGCTGCAAACGAGGAGGCGGGACAAATACACCGGGGGTGTCCAAGAGATAGAAACTCCCATCTCCGAAGTAGTCGATCGTTTTCATGCCGCTGAAGGTCAGGTTTGCTTTGGCGAAGTCAATTTTAGAGACTTGGCGGCCGCTACATGTGTGGATATGATGTGAGTACCGGTGCAGACATAGAAGTAAATGCGACTGACGCAAAGTCAGTGTCTTGAAGACTTGCATTGGGAGACTGGGGATAAGTCGCAGTGTCGGTATCGGACCCAATTATAAGCCCGGTGGCATTAGGAAATTTAGACATGTCCCCCTGAAGTGAGTTAGTTCAACCGAGCGTCGGTAGAGACGAGCAACATACTATGTGATCAAAATGGGAATGGCTATGAACTAGATTAGCGTCATGAAATGCATCACTCGGCCGAGATAGCTCACCTCCAGATGACGGCGTCTATGCTCGAAAGGGAGATACCTCCCTCTTCCAGCAATTCGTGAATGCCCTTGTGAGGCTCGACCTTGGCGACGCCAGCTGAGAAGAAACCTCCGACACTGGGGGCGAAATTCTCGGTGTCGTTGCGCATTCCGAGATCGAACATGAGACGTTTTTTCAAACGTTTGTGTTCCACGAGGAAGGAGAACATGGGAACGGTGAACGTTTCGTATCCCGGGAGAACTGGCGAAACGAAGGCGTGCGATCCGTTTACGAGGGTCGTATCCCCGACATTAAATACTCGGACCTCGACGGTTGCAGCGGAGTGCGGAATCCCGAAGTCGAGGAACGAAGCCGATGATCCGCCCACAAGGAGACCAAGCAAGAGGCTAGAAAAGAGGACCATGATGTTAGATTTTATCAATTCGGGCTGCGCGCCACCATTATATACTGCAGGATGGACGTGGCGTTGCTGAGAAATGGATGAATAAATCTTTTGAAACTGTAAGCTTTTTCTTAGCAAGCAATGATTCCAATGCGAGGATGTGCTCGAAGCGCTGGAAGTTGCTTGCTAAGGTCCAGTCCAAGACTTTCTGTGATGCCGGGTGCAAACTTGAGCGAAGTAATCACGCCTGTGCGTTGCCTGTGCGTGCCAGATGACTCACCTGCGCCTTAGTGAGCCTGCACGAGTATGTGTTGGATTTCAAGCCTGCGCCGGCCTTCTAAGCCAAAGAGCCTCGTTGGATTGAGCTCAACGTACGCGAATGGAGCGGAAAAGTCGAGTTGAAGCTAAGCGCAAAGACACCATAGGTGGCAGATAAGACTCAAGAATCGAACTTACCACATTGAATGAAGAAATATTTACGGTCTCTTTGACATTATGATAAGTAGGGCAAAACCTATCCCTCGTCACGCACGCCACACCTACTCTGTCCGGTTGCTGAAAAGAATTCAGACCGACCAAGATAAAGGATCACACTGGAAAAATTGCTTACACGGGACCGAGGATAAATGCAGGGTTCGTTTTGTCGACAAAGTTCCAGACCGTCTTCTCCTTCGATTGGTTCGCCTTCCAACTGTTGAGGGACTCGGGGAAGTACGGGATAGACGACCTCAAGCTAGCGTCATGGGCGACGAGGACAAAAATGTCCGGGTCCGCGTCAAAGGTCGCAATCTTTTCCAACGAAACCTGGGAGGTGACGGGGTCCGCGTAGAAGGAATCTGAGAGGTCTGATATGGCGAGGAATTGCTGGGCGCGGGAGAGCATGTCGAAAGCTCCATCCTGAGAATGCGGAGACCAGAAGTAATCGGTTGAGATTGACGTTTTGGTTTCCTCAAGAAGATGCGCGGGGCAAGGGAAGTTTGTCTGGAATTGGGGCCGAGGACGGGCCTGCCCAGCATTATGGAAAGTGTCCCCTCCCAGCGCGAGAAAGGAAGTCGGTGTAACCCGGGCGAGGGCAGTCATGTGGCCAAGCAAATGCTAGATAATTTGCATGTTCAATTGTTAAGGAATTCGAAAGCAAAGAACACATACGCCAGGCGTGTCCAAGAGATATAAACTTCCATCACCAAAGTAGTCGATCGCTTTCAAGCCACTGAACGTGAGATTTGCTGTGTGGAAGTCGATTTTGGTGACTTGGTGGCCACTGCGAATATAGTGTCAGTTCGGAGCGTAATACACGCGAATGTCACTCACGCAAAGTCGCTTACTTGCAGACTGGAATTTGGTGACTGCGGGTACGTCGCAGTGTCTGTTTCTGACCCAATTATAAGCCCGGTGTTGTTTGGGAATTTCGACATGTCCCCCTGCGGTAGTTGATTTGATTGCACTTCGGAAGAAAGGCATGACGCACGATATGGTCGAAATGTGCATGGCTGCGAACCACATCAGCGCGCTAAAATACAGTAACGGGAGTGTCTCACCTCCAGATTACGGCGTCTATGCTGGAGAGAGGGATACCTCCCTCTTCAAGCAATTCGTGGATGCCCTTCGGGGCCTGGATCTGAGCGATCCCAGATGAGAAAAAAGCTTCTAGACTGGGAGCAAAGTTCTGTGTATCGTTCCGTATTCCGAGGTCGAACATGAAACGTTTTTGTGAACTCGTGTGTTCCACGAGGAAGGAGAACATTGGGAAAGTCGCCGACTCGTGTCCTGGAAGGACGGGTGAAACGAAAGTGTCCGTTTCGTTTACGAGGGTCGCATTTCCGATGTTGAATACCCGGACGTCGACGGTGGCATTGGACGGCGGAATGCCGAAGTCGAGATACGAAGCGGATGAGCCGCCTACAAGGAAATTGAGAAGAAGAGCAATGCAGAAGCGGCCCATGTTGTTGGCTCTGAGACACGCAGAGTTTGCAGGCCCATATATACGACAATGTATACCAGGCGGGATACTTGGATTACCAGCGATTAGGCATCGATGAGTAAACAGTTATTCAGCATCTACTCAGCAAGCACCAGCGCTTGAGATCTTCGCCGCGAACACCGGGGCAGTCTAAGGCCGTCAGGCCTACGCGTCAGGACCTTGACGGGCGCCAGTTATCTTTTCCAGCTCTTCACCTCAACACTTTGCAGTGTGTCTTCGGAATCAAGACGCCCTGGGCGCACATTCATGCCAGTCTCCCTGGAACAAGCTACTACGAAGAGGCTCACCTCGAGGCTCGCTCTTTGTTCATCAGCATGCCGCTCCATAAAGTCGGCGGACTCCCGGGCGGAGGTCCCTCGATCTAGACGGGCTGCGCGGCGAGCCTTTAGCGAGCCCCGCTGGATACTTGGATGACTCGTTCGTCCGCTGGCGCGATACGCACCTTCCGTGTGCTCGTGAACACGTCGTGGTCCGCCGGCAAGTTCCGGCGTGGAGTCGCATCAGCAAACAATGATGCTTCTCTTGGGCCTTCGTTCGAAAAATCATGAAGGGTCGTTGCTGGCGCGGAATAAGCCTGTTGATCATCTGCCTTTGGCCTCATCACTACCTGTAGGTTTCTTCCAATATTCTTTTTGTTTTGCGCGGTAGCAGCGGGACAATTCTTTCTTCTCTGGAATTATATCACCCTCAGGGGCATTTCCTCAAAATCAGACGCTAAAACAACTCGAAATCCTTCTACCCCCCCATATCGTACCAGAGTTTGGCGGGAGTCGACGAGATTCAGCGGATCGATTGGGAAAATCCGGGGTTCCGGCCCCGGGAGCAGAAGAACGAGTCCTTGTTGAACCCAAGCGGAGAAAATTGGGAGAATGTGTCGAGCACCGTTCATATCTCTGGCTCGGAATTTTAGTCAGCCTCAAGGCGAAGAACTCTTTAAGTTGGAGTTTTCAATGCGTTTTGAACCAGCACGTGATACATGTTGAATTTCCTCGTCGACCGTTGTACCGAGCTCGCTACAAGCGATTGGAGCCATGAGCGTTAAGAGCAATTCAAGCCGGGCCATCAGACGCTCAGAACCTAGCCATTTGCACAAGGAATGCGAATGAGCACGGAAAAGCACCGTGAGCGCCACTCACTTTATGTTCCGAAGTAGTATTAGCACGTTATGAGATTCATTGCGTGGTGCAATACTCAGGATAACAGTTCGACGGAGCTTGAGATGACACGAATCGTGCACGCAACAAGGGCCCAGCTGCATGCCTGTGAGGACGCGTCAGCATCCGGAGGTCGCTATCCGAGTTCCAGTAAAATGAAACGCCGCATCCACATGCATTTCTAGCAGAGCTCCGTCGGATCTATAAAGTTGGCGCTGTTCAACAGGACATTTCGCGCTATTCACGGGGAGGGAAGTCAATATCGAGCACTCGCCGATGAGGGTAGAGCCGGTGGATATCGTCATGATATTTGTGTGATTTTCGGGGGATTCGTGTAAGTTCAATCTGGGGTCGAGACGTTCAATGTCCCCGCTTTTTACGTCTCCATCCAGGCCCTTACATCGATTGCGAATCCGGGGAGAGATACTGCCGCCATTGTTCGCTTCAAGCCAGCGTAGAGCGAGCGAACCAACCAGTTCTGGCAAAGCTCCAGTGGATCCGAAATTCGAGCTGGAATGCAACCCATTGCAGGTTGACGAAAAATTGCACGAAGTCGACGGAGCTCTCAACAGATCCCGCGGTGCACTAGTGTCAATGCGGATTCGGGCGCCTCGGGGTTGACTCGAATTGAATACATCGAGTGGATCCGAATGGACGAGGGGAGGATAAGGCGTGGTTGAGTTCAACTTCAAGATAAATCGCCGTCACTGGGGGCAAAAGAATCGCAGTTCAGCCAAGACGGCGGTTCTTGAGGTCGAACTGCCTGTGCCACCTGGGCTAAACGAGATATTCAAAATCGTAGGGGAGGATAGCGCGTGGCGTATTACTTATTGTGCGTGCGTATCGCGGGCCGCCGTTAGGTCAATTGTTTGCTCAAGTCGCAAGTGGTGGGAGCCCGTTTCACCTAACCCGTAAACGAATGCGCTGCACGATTCGAGTGTCGGAAAAATCAAATTTGTCTGACCAGAGGTGATCTGGTCATATCAGGTTGGATCAGGCCGTCAGGTTTTTTACGGGGTGATAATGGTCGAACCAGGCATTATAATGTTTGCCTAACCTGATCAGACAAGGCGATGAAAGGCTTCAAAAATTTTACTTATTTGCCCGGCTCTCATGTTACTGCAGTCCTCGGTGTGTACTGAAGTTGAAGTGGTTTATTTCAATAGTAGTGGCCAGTGCTAAGGCTTCATTCAGTAAGGATGGAAGTAAGTAAGGAGGTAAGGAAGTTATTGCCAATTCAGTTATATAAGTGTACTCGCGCTCGCATACATGTGAAGGGAAATTTTGGAAGGTCATCATCTGAGTTATGTACCTTGTTCGGGCCACGGGTTGACTCTTCACACGGGCTCCACAGCTCGGTAAATTCCCCAAATAAATCAGTGCAAGCCTCGTAAATGGACCCAATGGGTGGGGAAAAATCAGCAACCTCTTGTAGGTGACTAACAAATAGTTATCCGATCGTATAACGAGGTGAGAAAAAATGGGACCTTGACAGTGATAGGACCTGACAATGTCTGATAACCTTCATGGGATAGCCTGATCCGTCCTGATCAGAGCGTCAGGCATCGTCAGACCCTGATCAGGTAAATTGGGTTTTTCCGACAAGCATTTTCGAATAAGCAAAGCATGTTGAGGTTGGGACTTGAATAATAATCGATCGCGATATCTAATCGATCCTATCGAATGTGTTATCGCAAGGTTCAACAGTTGCGGTTCAACTTGCCTGGATACATGTACCACGGTTATGGGATAAGTAGTAGCGGTTTTGACACTGCGCCGGGGATCGGATGGTTCGCAAGGTTCGACTCGTTCAAGTAGTCGGGTGCGATTAATATTCTGGGACGGGTGTCCGGACTGGATCAATTCGTGTTATCGCGATCCAGGTTGAATTACTACTTAGTCCAAAAGCGGAGGATTGGCGCGGAGAGCGGAGAGCCTCCGAGACTGCGGTTGCATTTTCTTTTCTTTTTCTTTCTTGAGATCTGTACTACTTACAACCGCGGCGGACCCCATGAAACACTGGCGACGCCCGACAAATGCCCGTGCCTGGGTCCCAGCAAATCACAATATTAATCAGCAAGCTCCGCCCAAGCGCTGCGCCGTCTGATTGTCAGGGCGGGCGGGATGGGGGAGAGGCCTAAACGCTTACCCCGCAGTTGATGGATCCTTACAGATGGATACACAAGGATCATGGATGGTGTTGAATCCGTGTTCCGGCTAGCGCCTTTTTGACTATTTGGCTGTTGGAAAATTACGATAAGTAAATCCAGAACGGCGAGATGCAGAGTTGAGTGGCCTGTTTGTGTCGAGGCCTGCTGGGGGTAAGTATTAAAGTAAGAGCACCGGCCCCCAGAACGCGGGCTCGAGCGAATCCGGGGTTTCAGCTGGAAATAGAACGTACGACTAAAGTTAAGTACATGCAAGCCGGTGGCGCGCGACGTCGACGGGATTACGATCTGGGTGCGGGGTAAATGGACTGGTGTAATGTACTTACGTTGAGGACGCCGCGGGGAATCGGAGCATCCGTCGAGGCCACTTGCTCAGAGGAATAATTGCTGGTCAAACGCTGCGAGTTGCGAGTCGAGGCTTATGTTCCGGTACGCCGACCTTGTGTGCGGCTTCGGCATTCATGGTGGGAGCGATCTTCGCCCTGTGAGATTCAACATGGCGTTTCAGCGCACCGGGTGACCAAGACGCCAAAAATTGTTGTTTTTTTCGGTGCACTTGTTGGAGCCTGGGCTTGGCTCGGATCCCACCGAAATGCCTCCGCTCCAATTTGATTTTTTTTGAGGGCGTGGATGTTGTTGTGGAACATGTATGAAGGGTCGGGTGACGCGGAATATCACGGACCGAGGGAGGGATGAGCCGGGCGCTGGAGCACCGCCACCTCTTCTTCTTGTCCCTTTACCGCGCCAGGCCCCGCAAAAGACTTTTGTCGGTGGCAAGCTGGCTTTCTTATGGCACACTACCTCCCTGTGCTCCTGGTCTCAGTCTCCACAAACGCTGTCGTCATCGCGTACATCTCGTCCACCTCGCGTCTATTTCCTTCGCGGCTCACTCTTTCCACACGCACTGACCCACCCCCAGGCCAATCCACGTCGCATCCGCATCCCGCTCACCCTGCGTTGCGCATGTGCAGCGTCCACGCCAAGCTACCCAAGTGCAGACGGTGACCCAGGTACGCACCTCGTTCTCTTTCTTACTCTGGTCTGTGCATTGGCAGCTCGACTCCTACCCCAATTCGCACGTACGGCGCGACTGCGTCAAGACGGGATGCCGCGCCTCGTTGTAAACACCCCAAGCAACGCATGTACCCGCTCCGTGCCCTGTGTCTGCGCTAATCCCCCGTCCACAGTAATGCCGCTGTGTCAAGTCGGCACGCAAATCTGCTCAGCGGACACGATGCGCACCTGCACGTTCCAATATTGGCGATGCGGCACCCGGTGTTTCCAAAAGGTAAGCACTCCCTGCCTTTATTTCCATCCCCACTCCCTACACCATGCCCACCCGCCGCAGGAGCTGCGTGCGCGGCGCTGATGAGCCGCGCCCGGCATGCCCTCGCTCCCTATCTTTCGTTGCGCGCACACACGCTGACCCGCACTTTGCAGGCCCTCCGCATCTGCATCCGCCAGCATCGACACCGACACCGGAATAGAACCGCTGCAGCGCGCACCCACTCTTCAATTCAAACGAGCTTGCGGGAGATGGTCAGCGATGGGGCTGGAACACGGGTACGCGGAGAGGGCCATGGGAGGTACGCAGCTATCCTCCTTCTTATCTCTTTTTTTCTTCTTTTCTCATCTTCTCGGCTGCGCCGACTCCGCCTCCCGACTCGCACCCCACGGCGCGGCTGCGTCGAGACGAGACGCGGGCGCAGCACCCGAGCCGCACCTGTGTGCTGGGGACACACCGCCTCGCATGCACGGTGCGACTGCGTCGAGACGCGATGCAAGGCAGCATCAAGTGCAAGCCGACTCGCAGACCCAAGCCGCGCCTGCGCACAATGCGCTGGGACGCTGGGACGCTGCGCACTCGACCGCGCGCGCGGGCCGCCGACAACGCGGGCACCTCGCCGCTTGGCTGGCCTCGTCGGATGCTCTGTGCTCGCTGTGCTCGCTGCTCACTGCACGCGAGTCTGCGCTGCCGCGCACTCAGCACTCGTCCCCCCACCGCTGTGCAAGTCCGGCGCCCCGATCCCAATACCCCCGCTCGTCGTGTCCCTGCGCACTCGCGAGTCGCGTCGCGGCGACGCTGGCTATGCACGCGCGGGACTTCTACCTACGTATTTAGTCTACTCTACTACGGACTAGTAAGCTACCTACCTACCTCTATAAGTACAAAGTTGTAGTATCTACAATTTGAATACATTGCTTTGCGGGGTCACGAAATCTGTGAGTTTGTGAGTGCGTAAAACGGAAAATGGAAGGCAGAAGGGGGACGGGATGGACTGCGAGGGCAAGTCAAACGAATTGCACGGCGGGCATGTGGAATTTATGCTAACGGATACATTGGAAACCCACCTCACAAAATCAGCCTCTCCGCACAAGTCGATTCTGATGGGTTCAGAACGAGCGGCGTCGAAACGGGTGTCGTATATTGTTGAACATGCATATTGATTGAAATTTGAGGGGGCTTCGTTGAGTGGAAGGCAAGTAAGTGCGAGTGTGAATCAGGAAAAGAGATTGGATAGCTTACCTTGTCTGGATCTGAGAAAGAAACGAGCGGCCGGGCATTGAGATCTTGAATTTTGAGAGAGTATCTGGGGAGGCAAAGTAAAGTCGACGTTGGCGCGGAATTGAAGTTGAACAAAGAAAAATGGATACCTTCGAATTGAATTGAACGGGGTTGTTGTTGGGTTTGCGTGCTGCGAGCGTTCGCAACTGGCTACAGAGTGCAATTAGCGTGGAAATTCGAGGAGTAGAGCGATTGATTCACTGACCATGGAGTCCGAGTCCGAGTCCACTTGAATTTGAACTCGAGAGTCGGATGAATACAGGGGCGGGTTTGAATGTCGGGACAAGACAACTTGAACGGGAAACATGCAGTCAGTGAGATGAAGTTTAATGTTGAACAAGTGGTTGACTTACAAGTGAGGTGACGCGAGCAGGGTTGAATTGAAGTTGGGTCGATGTTGAGGTTGAGGTTGACCGTGAAATTGTTGGCGTGCGTTGAAGTTAAGTGCGAGAACTACAGCTATTGAGTTCAGTCAAGTGTCGAGCTAAGGGAAAATTGAAAGACTTACCATTGAATAAACGCGTGTCTACACAAACTTGTAACTAGACTAGACGACTTGTAGCGAAAGTATAGCTCGTTGAAAGTCAGCCCGGCTCGCCCGAGGTAAGTCAACACGTACCTTACTCCTCAAGACAATGATTCTAGATGTAAAACCGACACAACCGAACCCCACATACGAGTGAGCCCAACGCCGCTGCAAGGTATCAGCGACTGAACGAGCACACACAAAATGTGAACGCAAAGCTTACCTAGAGCTGGAAATACAATTAAAAAACAATGTAAGTCAAGTCAACGAAGCTCAAATAAAAATTGAATGAAACGTACCTGAGTGTAGCCACTAGTCGCGAATGATAGTCCCGAGTGGGTGAACGCGAGGGTTGAAGAACAAGGGTATAGTCTATGGGGGGAATAATCGAGTCAACTAAGACAAAGGTTCGATACAAAGAACAAGACCTACCGGCCAATTTGAGGACAAATTCGACGTTCCAACCCACGGCGAGCCGAGTTGAACCCGTCTGGGATAGATCAGTAAAGACGGAGTAAAGACGAAGGTAAATTGAACGCACCTGTGAGACCCTGATCATCCCAGTCCCAGTCCAACTACGACACGATCCGACGTCGCAACGGTTGTACTTGAGGCACTTTGGCGATAACTTCGGCGTTCCAAGCAAATGTGAGCCAAAATGAAGTCGTCTGATGAAAGTCAGTAAATATGAATCGAAGCCAAAGGTACACTGAACGCACCGGTAAGGCCAGCTAAAGACCGAATCCATTCCAAACCCAAATCCGACACAATTCGACGTCGCCGTGGTTGAGCTTGAAGAATAAAAAGCTCAGTCGAAGTGAGCTCAAGCGAGAACGAGACCGAGACAAACGCACCTTGTATGCGTATGGGCCAGTCAGAACATGTAAAGGATAGTCTAAGTATTGGACCTTGACTATCTAACTTCAACGGGAAGGGAGTCAACGATTAATTAATTAGCGAGAATTTAGATGAGATACCTTTGAGACGAAATTGTCTAGGCAAGATCAAGGCAAGCCTATTCAACAACGGTCAATCCGAGTCTGAAAATGACTTACATTGAGCTGAGATGCAGTCAATAAATTAAAGGTGAGCACCGGAGTTGACATCCAGGTCAATAGGGAGGCGGCTACACGCGATGGTGAAAAAGTGATCGTGAGACCACGAAAAGAAAGCTTACCAAGAAGTCATTCGAACCAGCGGTCATCGCGTTTGAATGCCGAGCAAGTCGGAAGAGATTCGGGGCTTAAAAGAATTCGAACGATGATCAGTGATGATTCAAAGCAGTAAAGGTAAGAATACCGGGTTTTCGAGACTGGAAGTGAACGTTGCCGAGTTGCGTTCGTCCGAATGAGGGGATTGCAGTTTTGCATAGCAGAATTTGAATGGCCATGGCTACCAAGACTTCAAAAAAGCGTAAGTAAAGCGGTCTGCGTGATTAAAAGGGAGGCTAGTACTCACTTGTGGCTGCTGAACCAAAAATAAGTGCAAGAGGCCGCGACGTTTGCCGCTTGCGAAGCTTCGATTAGTCAACGAACGAGGTTGAAAGGATGTTGATGAGACTTACCTAGAGCCCCCCCATGTCCGTCCCTTCCAAACCCAACAACACTCCACAAGTAAATCTACACTAATGACTAGTGAGCGAACCAAGGCTGAGTAATGAATCAATTCGTGAGGGAAGAAATTAAGACTTACCATCGTGGTGGTGAGTTTGTGAATCGCCGCTGTGAGTCAATTGAGTCGAGCTTCAAGCCCTACAGCAAGTGAAACAACAGTCAGCACGGAACTGAATTGCAAAACCCAGGGCGTACCTTTGCAGCGCAGATTGGCCGGCCAGAGTCAAGGCATTGTCCAACCTACTCAGCAATAGGTTTGCCGTCACTTCGAGTATTCTTGAAGTTATAAACTTGCCTTGACTGCGAATGAAGTCAATACCTTAGAGATAAGGGTTGCGACGACTCGGGTGAGCGCCCTATAGCTATTCAAACGAAGGTCAGTTATGGATTGAGGTGAACAAAAATAGAAATTTACCTTTAAAAAGGCAGTCATGCATCGCCGCGGTTGAGCGCAAAGTCAGGTCAAGTCAGATGGGTTTCAAGACTAGGATAAGTCAAACAATGGTCTGTAATGGCTTTGAGCAGGAAAGGTAAGCACGTACAGGAGTCTCGAGACTTGAAGTCAACATTGATAAAGTCGCGTTCACCCAAATGAAGGGAATTTGATTTTTATGTAGCGGACTGATGAACCCTTCAGATGAAAATCAGTAACAAGGTCTGGGTGATGAAAGGGAAGTTCAGTACGCACTTTCAGGTTACTGAACCAAAAGCAACGCCCAAACGAAGCTGCGACGTTGGTGAATGAACGGCGGAATACAACGGGCTATAGGAGCTTCAGACAAGCACAAAGGGCAGGTGAGTATATATAAGTGTCTATACGACCCCACTGACCTTGTTGACTGAGGTGGGCCGGCGCTGGTGGTGGTTCGTGTTCAAGAGGCGGCGTGGGAATGGCGCGCCGAGTCGGCTTGATGGTGCCGGGAAAGCCCGAGGGCGACATGAAGGGAATAAATCATAGCATTGAGGGCGCGACAAGGACAAGACGAGGTTGTGCGAGTGAGTCGAAAAGCTGGGTAGTGCAGCACCGGGATGCTGACGACCCCGGGAGCTCAGAGGAAGGCAGGGGGGAAAGTGGCCGGATGTCGAACATGTTGAGTGGGCTGAGCGAACTGCGGTTCTTATACAAAACTCGGAGCACGACGTGGGAGGCCCAGACAGCCTGAGACCACCGGGGTGGTTACCAGTTAGCGGATACAGAGGGATCCAATGACCGGGGCGCACGGTGTGGGGCCCGTGAATCCAGGGTTCGAAAATGCCTTGAAACAGCGGAAGCGGTGTATCCAGCCAGGGCTGGATGTTCAGGAACTCGCACGGGCATTTGAGTGGGTGTGAGAAGCAATTTGGAGCCGAGATTGGGCAGATACTGACGATCTCCGGCGTCCGAATCGAGGCGATGTTGGGTTTTGCTGATTTCTTGCCGGTGTCTAAATCGTGCGCAGGGTGCAGACTTGAGCCGTGGAAAATCAAGATATTGAACACAGAATGAAGTTCAAATAAAATTGGGGTCGGTCTGGAGGAAGAGGGAGGGACGAAGAGGGAAGGCACGGATGCTTGAGAATCGGAAATATTGGTAAGTCCGCAATCGCGCGCGAGCAGCAGACACGCACCACAGTCCATATGCAATGGATTGTTACCATCATAATTCGGCTACCAAAGTTCCCCGCCCAAGCCCATTTTCCACCACCAAGGTCGAAATAGCGGGAAAGGGTCGAGAACACGATATTGAACTCACCGCGATCCCTTCAAGCACGATACATCCAGCGAAAGATTAAGGAGAAACGAAAAAGCTGTCCCGGTCAACAAAATGGCGATACATCAGCCAGGTACCGCGAAATAAGCGAAACAGGGTGTAAACCCACCGGAGAGTCATGCGGGGTCTACACCGCTCCAATCGCCCCAGAAACCGCCCGAGATGCGCAGCGTAACCATCAAATCATATGTTAGAAGTTTGGTGTGATGGTGACCAATACTCGCGCTTCCATTCCAAGTTCTTTGGAAATGGGTGCAAATGCCGTGTGCAGTTTGGCGGCGTCCCAGAGCGCATGTGTGGCCAAATTAGCCTCCAGGCAAGAGGGAAGCAATGCCGGAGTAGATGCCGAGATGCCCGAGTGGAACCGCGCCGAGGGCGAAAAAATGGGTTATGGTGGTCGAAAGCAAGATTCGGCGCCTTCCTCTTTGGGAATTTCGTGGTTGAACTTTTGAAAACGAACATTGATCACGTGATCTGTCAATCATTTCTTCAACACAACTCGCCGTCGGCGTCCCTGACTCCCTCGGCCAACTCGGGTTTTCCGCCAGCGGTCGCGGCGCGTCGCGTCATTCTTCAATTTCCGACCATAATCTTCGAGTCTGGGATTCGCACTCTGCAGCAGCCTTTGACACGCAAACCCATTTGCGCTGCATCAAGCCATCAAGGGTCTTTGGATTTCACTGCACGCGACAGCGCGCGTTGCGACGTGGAGGGATTTTCCGCAGCCCGCGTCAAGTGTTCAGGCTGCCAGCCAAGGCTCAAGACGCGTCAAAGTCGCGTAAATTTGTGGTGTCCGCGTCAACGGTGCCGATAGCACCAGCATGTGAATCCCCCCTTTTCTTTGGAGTGCGCAGGAGTTCATTCAACTCACGCGTAGTTCTCAGGAGGCGCGAGAGTGCCAGGGCTAAGTTATCTTGCATAACAAGCTCAGTTGAATACAGCCCCACTTTCCACCATGTCACATCCCAATCAGGATGTGCACCCACGGAAGAGCGGGCAACCAACATTTCAAAGCCGTTTTGATTCCAACAAATTCACAACAGCAACGCGTACGTACCTGGAAACCAAGCACCACCCTTGCTTCCGTACCACGACCATCCCCTCTCCAAATTCCCCTTCCCTCTCCTGCCGCACTCGAGTTTTGCGCAGAGTCGACATATCGACGTCCCGCGAACCGCGCGAAATGGTCGGTATGTCTGCTGCTTGCGAGGTTCATTTTGCCGGCATACTGACCCATTTTTATAGATTTTTTTTGCCGCCGGCAGGCAAACCCCGCCTGCGACAGCGATGCAGCGTAGCCCTTGCCAGCATTCAATCGTTCTCGCAATGCGGAGGCGCCGCACAGCGGCGCCGACATTGCCGAGATCACCTATCGACTTCCCGCGTGCGGGATTTCGACGCAGGTAAGCCTGCATTCTGAACCTCCTTCCAATCACATTTTCAAGGACAATTCTCGCACTTTTTTCAGATATTTTTGCCGCCGGCAGGCAAACCCCTTCCCTCCCGCCTCAATGCTACGGTTGGATGTGGCTTGCAAGGTGCTATGCGTGCCACGGAGGCGCCGCGCAGCGGCGCCGAACTCGCCGAGACCATGTATCGAGGTCCCGCCAGCGGGGCTTCGAAGCAGGTGAGCCAGCCTCTTAAAATCCAGTTTGATGTCATTTCAGACGATAATTAACGCACCTGTTTCAGATATTTTTGCCGCCGGCAGGCAAAGTCCCCGCCTACGCCTTCAATGCAGCGCAGCCGACATGTATTTTTCGTCTCCCGCAGGCGCCGCGCAGCGGCGCCGATGTCGTTGCGAGCATGGAAGGAGGGCGATCAGTTTTGGGTCAAGGGTGCAGGTGAGTCGACAGTTGAGCTATGTTTTCACGGTGCTCTCGAGCCTCAAGGCTAATTTCCGCATTTTTTTCTCTGCGGCCGCAGCCACTGTGTCCTTTTCCACGACGTATCGCCGTCCGGCAAGCGGGAACTCCACGGGTGAGTCATCACTGCAACCTTCACCAATGCTAATACTCACCTTGTACAAAATTCAAGATACAGCATTGCCGCCACCGCTGCATCCACCCCCGCCCTCACGGCCAAGCCTCAAACTCAAAATTCGATTTTTGAGCTTCCCGCGAGTGGGATTTCATCAACGGGGTTGGACAGCGGAGCAATGTGCACCATTCCAGCGCAAAATGCGGGGTGCGGAGCGAAGGTGCGTCACATCTCCACGTTGAATATGATTGATTTTCTAGCCTTCAGATCCTGGGCTTATTCGAGCCGCGGAGGCGCGCTGAAAAGTCCATAATCCACGCAACACTGGAGTCTATCCGCGTTTTTTTTCGGGCCGCGGGCGCTGGGTTGAACCAAGTGAGTTGGTTTGTTTTTGCTTCAGTCTCATTGCGATTCTGACCACCGTTGAAGGGCAGATCCCGAAAACCTGCCCTGCGGGGCGTTCACTCTGAGTGTGAATTTCGAAGGTCAGATTCTCAAAAATTTCCTCATGCGGAGCGTCAAGTTGGAACTTAGAGGCAAGGTACGCACTTTTCAGCTTGATAACTGTTGAACTGATTTGCGACCAACCCCAGAATGGTCAGTTTGGCTTCACCAATTCTAAAAGCTAACCGTAGAAGTCGTAGTCAGTAGTCAGTAGTCAGCAGTTACTGTAGGGTAGAAACAGGGCCAGGAAGCGGCCTTTCTGGTGGGTCAGATCAAAAAAATCTCCCTCGCGGGGCGTGACCTTGTCGCGTCGCGCCCGTGGGGATTTTTGAATGTTGAAGTTTTGATTGCGAAAAACTATAAGAAGGGAGAACGAGGTCGCGGGACGCGACTTGTCGCGGGCGCGACTTATCGAGGGCGCGGCGACCAGAATAAATGTTCATTTGATTGCGTAATTTGAGGCTGGAGAAAAACCGAGATCCTGCGGCGGATCCGGGCGCCTCGGGGTTGACTCGAATTGAATACTTGAGTGGATCAGGCGTGGTTGAGTTCAACTTCAAGATAAATCGCCGTCACTGGGGGCAAAAGAATCGCAGTTCAGCCAAGACGGCGGTTCTTGAGGTCGAACTGCCTGTGCCACCTGGGCTAAACGAGATATTCAAAATCGTAGGGGAGGATAGCGCGTGGCGTATTACTTATTGCACTTGCGTCTTGCGGGCCGCCGTTAGGCTCAAGTCGCAAGTGGTGGGAGCCCGTTTCACCTAACCCGTAAACGAATGCGCTGCACGATTCGAGCATTTTCGAATAAGCAAAGCATGTTGAGGTTGGGACTTGAATAATAATCGATCGCGATATCTAATCGATCCTATCGAATGTGTTATCGCAAGGTTCAACAGTTGCGGTTCAACTTGCCTGGATACATGTACCACGGTTATGGGATAAGTAGTAGCGGTTTTGACACTGCGCTGGGGATCGGATGGTTCGCAAGGTTCGACTCGTTCAAGTAGTCGGGTGCGATTAATATTCTGGGACGGGTGTCCGGACTGGATCAATCCGTGTTATCGCGATCCATGTTGAATTACTGCTATTCCAAAAGCGGAGGATTGGCGCGCGAGGAGACTCCGAGGAGCGGTTGCATTTTCTTTTTCTGAGGTCCACAAGAGAGGTCCATACAACCGCGGCGCACCCGGACCAAACTGAAACACTTGCGACGTCCGACGGCCCGACAAATGCCCGTGCCTGGGTCCCAACAATATTAAATATTAATCAGCAAGCTCCGCCCTAGCGCTGCGCCGTCTGATGTCAGGACGGGCGGGATGGGAGAGGCCTAAACACTTACCCCGCAGCTGATGGATACTTACAGATGGATACACAAGGATCATGGATGGCGTTCCGTGTTCCGGCTAGCGCCTTTTTGACTATTTGGCTGTTGGAAAATTACGATAAGTAAATCCAGAACGGCGAGATGCAGAGTTGAGTGGCCTGCGGGGGTAAGTATTAAAGTAAGAGCACCGGCCCCCAGAACGCGGGCTCGAGCGAATCCGGGGTTTCAGCTGGAAATAGAACGTACGACTAAAGTTAAGTACATGCAAGCCGGTGGCGCGCGACGGCGACGGGATTACGATCTGGGTGCGGGGTAAATGGACTGGTGTAATGTACTTACGTTGAGGACGCCGCGGGAAATCGGAGGAGAATCGGAGCTTCCGTCGAGGCCACTGCCCAGAGGAATAATTGCTGCTCAAACTTGGGTCAAACGCTGCGAGTCTGCTGCGAGTCGATGCTTATGTTCCGGTGCGCCGACCTTGTTTGCGGCTTCGGCATTCATGGTGGGAGCGATCTTCGCCCTGTGAGATTCAACATGGTGTTTCAGCGCACCGGGTGACCAAGACGCCAGGATTGTTGTTTTTTTCGGTGCACTTGTTGGAGCCTGGGCTTGGCTCGGATCCCACCGAAATGCCTCCGCTCCAATTTGATTTTTTTTGAGGGCGTGGATGTTGTTGTGGAACATGTATGAAGGGTCGGGTGACGCGGAATATCACGGACCGAGGGAGGGATGAGCCGGACACTTGGAGCACCGCCACCTCTTCTTCTTGTCCCTTTACCGCGCCAGGCCCCGCAAAAGACTTTTGTCGGTGGCAAGCTGGCTTTCTTATGGCACACTACCTCCCTGTGCTCCTGGTCTCAGTCTCCACAAACGATGTCGTCATCGCGTACGTCTCGTCCACCTCGCGTCTATTTCCTTCGCGCCTCACTCTTTCCACACGCACTGACCCACCCCCAGGCCAATCCACGTCGCATCCGCATCCCGCTCACCCTGCGTTGCGCATGTGCAGCGTCCACGCCAAGCTACCCAAGTGCAGACGGTGACCCAGGTACGCACCTCGTTCTCTTTCTTACTCTGGTCTGTGCATTGGCAGCTCGACTCCTACCCCAATTCGCACGTACGGCGCGACTGCGTCAAGACGGGATGCCGCGCCTCGTTGTAAACACCCCAAGCAACGCATGTACCCGCTCCGTGCCCCGTGTCTGCGCTAATCCCCCGTCCACAGCAATGCCGCTGTGTCAAGTCGGCACGCAAATCTGCTCAGCGGACACGATGCGCACCTGCACGTTCCAATATTGGCGATGCGGCACCCGGTGTTTCCAAAAGGTAAGTACTCCCTGCCTTTATTTCCATCCCCATCCCTCGCTCCCCATCTTTGTTGCGCGCACACGCTGACCTGCATTTTGCAGGCCCTCCGCATCTGCATCCGCCAGCGTCGACACCGACAACCGAGTGTAACGCCTACAGCGCTCGTCGACTCTTCCATTAAACGAGCACATGTGGGAGGTGTTGTCGGCGATGGGGATGGAGCACGGGTACGCGGAGAGGGCCATGGGAGGTACGCAGCTATCCTCCTTCTTATCTCTTTTTTTTCTTCTTTTCTCATCTCCTCGGCTGCGCCGACTCCGCCTCCCGACTCGCACCCCACGGCGCGGCTGCGTCGAGACGAGACGCGGGCGCAGCACCCGAGCCGCACCTGTGTGCTGGGGACACACCGCCTCGCATGCACGGTGCGACTGCGTCGAGACGCGATGCAAGGCAGCATCAAGTGCAAGCCGACTCGCAGACCCAAGCCGCGCCTGCGCACAATGCGCTGGGACGCTGGGACGCTGCGCACTCGACCGCGCGCGCGGGCCGCCGACAACGCGGGCACCTCGCCGCTTGGCTGGCCTCGTCGGATGCTCTGTGCTCGCTGTGCTCGCTGCTCACTGCACGCGAGTCTGCGCTGCCGCGCACTCAGCACTCGTCCCCCCACCGCTGTGCAAGTCCGGCGCGCCGATCCCAATACCCCCGCTCGTCGTGTCCCTGCGCACTCGCGAGTCCCGTCGCGGCGACGCTGACTATGCACGCGCGGGACTTCTACGTATTTAGTCTACTCTACATGCGGACTCTACCTACATCTATAAGTACAAAATTGTAGTATCTGCAATTTCAATACATTGGTTTGCGGGGCCACGAAATCTGCGAGTTTGTGAGTGCGTAAAACGGAAAATGGAAGGCAGAAGGGGGACGGGATGGACTGCGAGGGCAAGTCAAACGAATCGCACGGCGGGCGCATGTGGAATTTATGCTAACGAAGATATCAGGACTTCAATTGAAAACCCACCTCACAAAATCAGCCTCTCCGCACAAGTCGATTCTGATGGGTTCAGAACGAGCGGCGTCGAAACGGGTGTCGTATATTGTTGAACATGCATATTGATTGAAATTTGAGGGGGCTTCGTTGAGTGGAAGGCAAGTAAGTGCGAGTGTGAATCAGGAAAAGAGATTGGATAGCTTACCTTGTCTGGATCTGAGAAAGAAACGAGCGGCCGGGCATTGAGATCTTGAATTTTGAGAGAGTATCTGGGGAGGCAAAGTAAAGTCGACGTTGGCGCGGAATTGAAGTTGAACAAAGAAAAATGGATACCTTCGAATTGAATTGAACGGGGTTGTTGTTGGGTTTGCGTGCTGCGAGCGTTCGCAACTGGCTACAGAGTGCAATTAGCGTGGAAATTCGAGGAGTAGAGCGATTGATTCACTGACCATGGAGTCCGAGTCCGAGTCCACTTGAATTTGAACTCGAGAGTCGGATGAATACAGGGGCGGGTTTGAATGTCGGGACAAGACAACTTGAACGGGAAACATGCAGTCAGTGAGATGAAGTTTAATGTTGAACAAGTGGTTGACTTACAAGTGAGGTGACGCGAGCAGGGTTGAATTGAAGTTGGGTCGATGTTGAGGTTGAGGTTGACCGTGAAATTGTTGGCGTGCGTTGAAGTTAAGTGCGAGAACTACAGCTATTGAGTTCAGTCAAGTGTCGAGCTAAGGGAAAATTGAAAGACTTACCATTGAATAAACGCGTGTCTACACAAACTTGTAACTAGACTAGACGACTTGTAGCGAAAGTATAGCTCGTTGAAAGTCAGCCCGGCTCGCCCGAGGTAAGTCAACACGTACCTTACTCCTCAAGACAATGATTCTAGATGTAAAACCGACACAACCGAACCCCACATACGAGTGAGCCCAACGCCGCTGCAAGGTATCAGCGACTGAACGAGCACACACAAAATGTGAACGCAAAGCTTACCTAGAGCTGGACATACAATTAAAAAACAATGTAAGTCAAGTCAACGAAGCTCAAATAAAAATTGAATGAAACGTACCTGAGTGTAGCCACTAGTCGCGAATGATAGTCCCGAGTGGGTGAACGCGAGGGTTGAAGAACAAGGGTATAGTCTATGGGGGGAATAATCGAGTCAACTAAGACAAAGGTTCGATACAAAGAACAAGACCTACCGGCCAATTTGAGGACAAATTCGACGTTCCAACCCACGGCGAGCCGAGTTGAACCCGTCTGGGATAGATCAGTAAAGACGGAGTAAAGACGAAGGTAAA